>OZ012548.1:0-1200000 GCA_963935595.1 Schoenobius gigantellus
CTAACCTAACCTAACCTAACCTAACCTAACCTAACCTAACCTAACCTAACCTAACCTAACCTAACCTAACCTAACCTAACCTAACCTAACCTAACCTAACCTAACCTAACCTAACCTAACCTAACCTAACCTAACCTAACCTAACCTAACCTAACCTAACCTAACCTTTTTTGTTTGAAAGTTAATGATATACTCAAGAAAATTACCGACCCTGCTCCCTCACGACCAACACCTTGAAAAACCCATCCCCTACGCCCAACTCCCACACCCTTCCGTACGCATCTCCCCCCATTACCACTGCGCATACAACCTATCCCATATAGAGGAGGCTTGCCTGGAAGACACCATTCAGATTTTCACAGACGGTAGCAAGCAGGAAGACGGCTCTGTCGGGGCAGCCGCTGTCCGCATCGAGTAAAACAGTCTGTAATAGGGTTCCATCCAAGTCCTAAGGTTTTGGTTGATTCTAAAACTTTAAAATCAAAATCTGTTTGGTTAAAATCTTGATCCTGCTGCAGTAGTGCTGGCAAGTTTGATTTCCATTTCCTTAGGTTGAATCCACCAGACTTTAAAAGAAGAATTAGCTCTGATTGAATTTTCTTCGCTGAACTTTCATTATGAGCTCCATAAATGAGATCATCCATATAGAAAGTGTCTTGAAGTATGCTTGGTGCTGAACTGTCTTGATAGTTCTCTTTCTCATCTTGTGCCAACTGTTTAAGAGTCATCATAGCGAGAAAAGGAGCTGCCTTTGTCCCGTATGTGACTGTTGCTAACTGATATGATTCAAGCTTTTCTGAATTGCTATTACGCCATACTATTTTCTGCAAAGCCTGATCTTCGATGTTCAGCCAAATTTGTCTGAACATTTTCTCAATGTCTGCTGTGAAAGCAAACTTGTATTGCATCCACTTGATGATTAGGCATTGAAGATCTTGTTGAAGGTTTGGCCCTCTGTACATTACGTCATTCAAACTATTACCGCTTGATGTTTTTGCGGAGGCATTAAATACTACTCGCAATTTTGTCGTAGTTGAGTCTTGGCGAATGACGCAATGATGAGGTAGGTAATACTCAGGTGACTTCTTTCCGTGAATCGGTGTCACTGGTGTCATGTGACCGAGTAATGAATACTCGTTTATAAATAGCTTGTATTCACTTGCAATATTATTTTGCTTTTCAAATGTTTTCTCTAACTTATAAAATTGCGCCATGGCTTTCTGTTTGGACTGACCTAATTCTGTTTGGTAATTAGGTCTTTAAGGCAACCTAACTTCATATCTCCCATCATCCCGTCTAGTGGTTGTTGAATTGTAATATTCAATGCATTTTTGGTCTTCGTTTGATAATTGGGATGATTCTAAAATATCTTCGATCTCCCAGAAGCTCTTTATGTCATCAAGATCTTGCATTACGACGTTGCATTGAAAAACTCTTTTTGTGTTACCACTTAATATCCAGCCTAACTGTGTTTGCTGGGCTGTTGTAAGGGTTAAATCTGACTTGCATATACCATCAAGTAAAATTTGTGAATAAACTTCGGCTCCTAAGAGAAGGTCTACCGGGCGGCTAAGATAGAATTCGGTATCCGCTAGGTTAATGTTATTAAGATATGGCCACTCTGGCTTTTGAAATGAACAACTTGGTAAATTTTTTATTAGATTTTTCATTATTAATGCTTCTGTTTCAAATGAAAAGTCGTTAATACGGGATACGCATTTTATTTTAATTAGACCCTTGATTTCGCTATCTTTGTCACCTACGCCTGAAATTACTCCTCTACATTTTTTACGTGGAAGTCTTAACAGCTGAGCCGCTCTTTCGGTGATTAACGAGGTCTGTGAACCCTGATCTAACAAGGCTCGCATTTCATGATACAAACCATCAACTCCTTGTACTTTAAGGATAGCTGTTGGCAACAGAACCTCGATGGGTTCACTAAAAAGTTGCACGTGCGAACTACTTTTCGTGATTTTTGCATTTGTGTTGCTAGGCGAACTCTGAGCTTGTGTGTCCGTCATGACCTCGTTTGATTGTGAGAATGCATCATGTAACAAGCTGTTATGGCTTTTGTTGCAGACTTTACAACGATGTTCTGATAAACAAATATTTTGATGATTATTTAGGCAGTTCGGGCACAATTTAAATTTTGATATTATGTCACGTTTGTCATTTGGTGACAAATCAATGAATTTTCGGCAATAATAAATGCTATGCACATTGCTTTTGCACATCGGACATCTAAACTTAGGGCCTGTGGTAGTCTGGCCTGGTTGACGCGTTGTCATTTTTGTGCTTGATGAAAATGATTTTTTCTGTAGATTGCTTTGCTTTTCCACATTAGCCTGGTAATGATTGTAAGACTTAGGAATACCTTGGTGTTTTTGAAAGGAAACTCCATCTTGTTTCCTGCGAGAAGATTCCAATGTGGTAAAGGACATTGTTCTGCGTCCATACATTGTTCGCCCCAGTACCAACAGCAGTGAAAAATGATTTTCGTATAATTAGACATTAGTAAATACTGTACGTTCACATCAATTACTACGGACAAGCTTCGAAATCGAATTAAATATCAAAATGAATCAGATTTTGAGGTTAGTTGAAGTAACACTTTAATTCGTTAGAGCAATACACATAGTCCATACCTAAACAATTATTAAAATAATAATTATTGCAATCAATCAAAGAACGATATTATAGCCTCGTAATGAAGAACAAGTAATCTCGAAATTATAAAGCAAGTCAAAAACACAACGAACTAACAAGCGATAGTGCGTGAGTAGTCAATTGACGTATGTTTTAATTTAATTTACGTTGTAAGCTAAGAAAATCTTAATTTATAGAAATAAATAAATGTCCATACCTACATAAAATCGACTCAATTCTATTCAGTCGAGCGAAGGTAACAATAACCATTCCTATATTTTACTTCATTTGGTTTTGTTTCTAAAAGTACTTTTATATATTTTTGATTTATCCGTCGATTTCATATATTTGTTATGAGTGTTATAAAATATGCATATAATTATGACGTAAATCAAATCTTTGTTGGTCATGGGGCGATTTTCGACATTGTCCTTTAGTTTCTAAGAACGACAAGAACTCTTTTAAATTTGGTAATTCCCTTGGTTGTTTGAGTGATGCGACGTACTCCATGTGTGACTCAGTATCTAATTTTTGTGCCAATATGTGCACAATAAGAGGATCCCATGAACCAACATCTACCCCTAAATTCTTTATGGCATTGAGACATTCCAAGGTTGAATCGTGAATGCGTTTAATGTGATTTATGGATTGATGCTGTATTGTTGGAATATTTAATAATATATTAATGTGAGATGAAAAAATAAGTTTTTTGTTATTAAATCTTTGATTTAAAATATCCCAACATATATCGTAGTTATCTGAACTCACTTTTAAATGCTGTATCAATCTTTCGGCCTCTCCTTTAACTTTAGATTTTAGGTATTGCAATTTTTGGGCTTTTGACATTGAATAATTATTATGTATTGTTTCAACAAAAAGATCTTTGAATGAGGTCCAATTTAGGTAGTTTCCGCTAAATTGTGGTATTTCCATTTGAGGCGCGGACTTCTCCATGTGAACTCTTGAAGAAAGTCTTTTGTTGATAGCCCTTTTTACCTCGTGATATTCTCTTTCATAGCGACTAAAAACTTCTTCATACTCCATGTTGGAACCATTGAGCTCAGCATCTAACTCCCAATGTAATGCGTCAACGATTCCCCAGCGCATTTGAATTGTGCGCAATATATCATCAAACTCCCAATTTTCATTTAAGTTGTTTACATCAAAATTTTGAAGAGTCCGTTGGAATGCCCTAAGATTACTCTGCTGTTTTTTCAGCATATCTTCAGTCTTACTGGCCGTCCCTCGCGAGGAAGGGGAGGGCTTAGATTCCCCAGACCGGTCAACGAAGGTTGGTGGTTTTAACACGGGGGTTCTTGGTCTCTCCGCTCCGGCCGGGGCGTGATAACTTTTAATATGTGATCGGATAGCCTCATATCTCTCCCTAACTCTATCGAATTCCTTATTAGTAAAATAGGGGTGAGATTCTGTTTGAACCTCTGACAACCTACCGTGATTATTTAAAAATTCATGCCAATAATTGTCTAGAAGATCCACGCGACGCTGTAGATATTCTGGTGTCTTCCTCTCGGCGCTGTCCTTGTTAAAATTGGTAAGGACATGCTCGATAGCTTTGGCAACTTGGTTTGAGTAGATATCGTCTATGGTCGACATATCTACAGACAAAATATGTATGTATAAATGGACAGATCTTACTTGTCTGATTTCTTGATGCTGGTGGTTGCGTGCAGACTCGCAAAAAAGCCTCGCTTGATGCTGGTGGTTGCGTGCAGACTCACACACAAGCCTTGATGCCCTGGATATAAGAAGATCTTGGTTCTTCTGATTCCTGGGTAGTCTGTGCTTACTTGATAGCACAGTACGCCACGAGATGAACGGTGTAATATCCTCAGTGACGTTGATTAATGCACTTCATCCGAAAGGTCACTGGTTAGAAGCACGACACGTATGCACTCCACAAACTGACACGAGAACTGTTGAACACGTGTAGTGATCCCGTCTTTCGGAAGACTCGAAGGACCAATGTTCGGGTTACGCCGAAACAATATTGATTAAATGATAAACTTGTTAACTTGATTAAACTGATATATGTATTTAACTGAGACTATCCTATGTTATAAATGGTAAATAATGAGTAGGCGCGGCGCTCTTGTTGGCTGATCGCTAACTACTAATGAATAATATGCTTAAAACAATGCAATAGCGTGAATGACGTCAACTGAGTACAAAACTGCTGATGCCGCGCGAATTGTACGATGCATGCATTGCTCGTACATCTGCTATGCTGCCAGTGTATGGTCCTCTGTACTACAATACAAATACATCCGCGGAAAGATGCTCTCTTTGCAGAGAATGTTTGCAATTAAGATCATCAGGGGGTTTAGAACCTTGAATACTCCCTGTACAAAGCACGATAACGCATAGCATCAAGTTCACTGATTGATCACTAGATGGCGCTGACCAATGATATAACGCGGTTACGTTTGGTGCATCAAACTTATATTTAAACCTAAACTGCCAAGTATTGGCATCCTGTGTTAACCATTGCTATACACATATAGATATTGGTAATATAGTAAGTTGGAATTATATTTAACGTTGTTTAATTGTCGGCCTACGACCCCCAAGGTTGTACATGGTCCATCGAGACGGAGGTCTTGATATTTGGAAGGTCTGCCAGACAAGGCAAGGCAAGTCTTTTGTGAGGATTAAGTGCGCCTTATATTGTTGGCATTTGGGTCGATTTTCAAGAGTCTGGAAGTTTGAAAGTCTGAAGAGTTGGACATACTCGGCGGCGACGTATTTGGTACTGGTGACAGCACGAGCGGCGAGCAACTGAACTAGTACTGAGGACACCACAGCAATACTGGCAGCTGGGAAATAAGTACAAACAGTGAGTGACGTGTTTCAAGTGAACGTGAGTACTTTAAAATATTTCGTGCAATATAGTAAGAAGCCTTCAGGTTCAGCGTAATTTGAACTTTATTGAAAAGAACTATTTAACTTAGAATAAATTAGTGGTAATCAACATAGATTTAGGACTTAGAATATTTCGTTAAAAAGTGTAACTACGGGGAACCTATGCCCGATTTTATAGCGATCATCAGTTGAGTCAGACTTAGAATAATTTTTGCGGCTTTTGTATAGAGTTTCAACTTAGAAAAATTTTGTGAATGTTGTACAGAAATTCAACTTGGAAAAATTTTGGTGAATATTATATAGAACATTGTTTGAATTTATTGACTTAGCAGATTCAATTATTTCTTGCATTGTATAAAAAATAAAATGGAGAGCTTAGTAGCGATTCAGGAAGATATTTATGCAAAAATTAATAAAGCTAAAGTTAATTATAAAAAAACTGCGAAGGCCAGAAAGACTAAGGCTTACATAACTACGAGATTAGAATCACTAGAACAGTTTTGGTCAACTTTTAGAGAAACACATCAAAATATTATTGCTGGAGTTACTACTGATACTTATAAGAAATCTAGCTATTATTCTTCAGAACTGTTTGATATAACTGAGGAAATTTATGTTGAATTGAAATCCGAATTAAGAGAAGATTTAGAATTGTTATCAGTTGGTAGTCAAAATAAAGCGTCTCATATAGATAATAGTGAATCAAGGGTGGAACGGTCTGTTGTAAAGTTACCTAAAATTGCAATACCAGTTTTTTCGGGAAGTTATACAGAGTGGACAACATTTCATGATCTGTTTGATTGTCTTATCCACAAGAATACAACATTAGATAATGTGCAAAAATTGCACTATCTCAAAAGTCATTTAACAGGCGAAGCCGAGCAACTTTTGAGACATGTACCAATAACAAGTGACAATTATTTGTCATGTTGGGAACAGCTTAAATGTCGCTACAACAACAAACGGTACATATCTAATTGTATTTTAAAAAGGTTCATGAATATAAAACCTGTATTGTCTGAATCCTCTAGTGCACTAAAAGAAATATTGGATACAACAAATGAAACATTAAATGGTTTAAAAAATTTAGGAGTCAATACGGAAAATTGGGATATTTTAATAATATTTATTTTAAGTAATAAATTAGATACAGAGTCACGTAAACAATGGGAGGCTAAGATTAGCGAATTTACCCAAGAATTACCGTCTTTAAATCAATTTAAAAACTTTTTAGAACATCGTTTTAGAGCACTAGAATTTTTGGATACCAAGCATACGAAAAATGTCACACGGAATCAGGTAATAAGTCATAATAAGTCATTTCATGTCAACGTCACACCTTGTATCTATTGTAATGATAATCATAAGCTTTCAAATTGTAAAAAGTTTGCGAAGGAAGATTGTCAAACGAGGCGTAGTTTTGTCCAATCCGAAAGGCTTTGTTTTAATTGTTTAGGAAGCAATCATTCAGTCTTGACTTGTCGACTTTCTACAAGATGTCGAATATGCAAGAAGCGACATCATTCGTTGTTGCATCTAAAATACAGTCCACCATCAACCGACAATGTGGAGCGTAAGATAGAAAATAGTATACCAACAACATCAACACAGGATCAAGTAAACACATGTGTGACTACTTGCTTTAGTAATATTAAATCACAAGTTTTGCTGGCAACAGCACTGGTAAAGGTTCAATCAAGATCGGGTTCAGAGCTAACTCTACGTTATTGGATCAGGGTTCACAGGCCTCGTTTATTACGGAGTCTGCAGTCCAATTATTGGGACTGAAGAAATATGCAAATAAATGTTGCATATCAGGATTGGGAAGTGATAAGACTTTATTGTCAAAGTATGTTGTATGTTTTAAAATTCAATCACTTTACGATTCTAGTTTTGACTTGAATGTCAAGGCTCATGTGCTTAATAAGCTTACAGCCTTTCTTCCCGAAGAAAGGACTGAACATCATTTATTACCACCTTTACCAGATTTAAAGTTAGCAGACCCACAATACAATATACCTAACAAAATTGACTTGTTGTTAGGAGCAGAAGAATATAGTCAAATTTTATTGGAGGGTTTAATAAAGGGTTCAGCTGGTTGTCCAATAGCTCAAAACACCAAGTTAGGCTGGATTCTTTCTGGAAAAGTTCACACAAACAATAATGAATATGATAATCGCATCTTTACCTTGCATATTAATGTTTCAGAAAATGACTTACTGCGCAAATTTTGGGAAATAGAAGCAGAGCCTTCAAAGAAGAAACAACAGTTTTTAACTGAAGAAGAAAAGAAATGTGAGGAAGTCTTTTTAGCAACTACTAAAAGAGATAGTTTTGGACGCTATATTGTAAAACTTCCCTTACGTGAAAACCCAACTTGCATGGAAGGTAATTCTAAAAACATTGCTGCTAAACGACTAAACTTGTTAGAAAAAAGACTACTGAAGAAGCCAGAATTAAAGGCTCAATACACAGAAGTTATTAATGAATACATAAAATTAGGTCATATGGAATACGTACCTGATGAAGAAATCAACAAACCGGATGCAGTGTATCTACCTCATCATGCTGTTATCAGAGACGATAAGAGCACAACCAAAGTGCGAGTAGTTTTCGATGCTTCGTGTCTCGGAACAAACGGTGTTTCATTAAATAGTGATTTAATGGTAGGGCCCATACTACAAGACGCCTTACGTCACATTATTATGCGCTGGCGTCGATATCCCGTATGCTTGGTCGCAGACATAGTCAAAATGTATCGCCAGATTAAGATTGCAGCAGAAGATATCGATTTACAACGTCTGCTTTGGCGTGATGATTCTAGTTCTGAAATAAGGCATTTAAGATTATTAAGAGTAACATTTGGTACAGCTTCTGCTCCTTACCTCGCCGTAAGAACATTACAACAACTTGCTCGTGATGAAGGCAGGGCTAGTCCAGCAGCGGCTGACAGGATACTTAATGATTTTTATATGGACGATCTTCTCAGCGGCTGTGAAACAGTTCAAGAAGGTATTAAGCTGTGTCAGGAAATAACAAATATCCTGGCGAAAGGAGGATTTGAACTACAAAAATGGTCCAGTAATGAAGATGCTGTAATAGCGGCAATAAATAATACCGATGAAAAAAAGGAAAATCTGGAATTTAAATTAGATAATGTTATTAAAATATTAGGTATTACCTGGAATCGCGCTGAGGATGTATTTGAATACGCTGTCACGTTGCCATTCTGCCATTTACCTGTAACAAAAAGAAAATTAATATCAGATGTTTCAAAACTATTTGACCCATTGGGATGGTTAGCTCCAGTCATAATAAAAGCAAAGATTCTTATCCAAAAGGTGTGGTTAAGTGGAATTGACTGGGACGATGAGTTACCCACGGAGTTGTGGAAAGATTGGACCGCTTATCGCGATGAATTACCTCATCTCAGAGACTTCAAAATTCCTCGGTGGATGTCCATCTCGGAAACTGATGTTTTGGTTGAGATTCATGGTTTTTGTGATTCTTCAAATGATGCATACGCTGCAGCAGTGTATATAAGAGTAATAGACAAAGAAGGTCATATCAAGGTAAATTTAGTCACGTCGAAAACAAAGGTTGCTCCAATCAAACAGCTATCCATTCCTAAATTAGAACTGTGCGGTGCGTTATTGCTTGCACGCCTGTTATCAGAAGTTGGAGAAGTTTTGAACATTCCAAAGAAAAACATACACGCCTGGACAGATTCAGCGGTTGTTTTGGCATGGCTTAGTGATCATCCAAATAGGTGGAAAACTTTCATAGCTAATAGAGTTTCTGAAATATTGACAATCTTAGAAAGAAAACAATGGTCACATGTGTCTACTAAGTGTAATCCAGCAGACTGCGCATCTAGAGGAATGAAACCCTCAGAATTTATAAGTTTCAAGTTATGGATTGAAGGTCCAAATTGGTTACGCGATAAGACAATCAGCTATGAAAGAAAGAACTTTGAGACAAATTTAGAAAAGAAAAAGGCTTCCACCGTATGTCACTTGAACACTAAGAGAGATATATGTTTAAACTTTTGGACAAAATACTCTTCCTTGAGTAAGCAACTGCGAATTATAGCTTGGATGAAAAGATTTTTTAAACGATCAGTACCACGTCCCACCTGGTTAACAAGCAATGAATTATCAGACGCGTTAATAACATGCATTAAGTTTTGGCAAAGTCACGAATTTCAAGATGAAATAAGTAAAATTAAAAACAGTGAACAAGTAAGCAAAAAAAGTAAACTTACCAATTTGAATCCCTTTTTGGATGAATACGGTGTCTTGAGAGTAGGTGGCCGGCTACACAATGCTGCAATCTCCGAGAGTATGAAACATCCAATAATCATTCCAGCTAAAACTCATTTCACTACACTACTTATTGAAGATGCACACCGGCGTACCTTACACGGTGGTCCTCAGCTTATGATCACCCATTTACGAACTCGATATTGGATTTTAGATGTTAAAAATCAAGTAAAATTAGTAAGTCGTAAATGTGTTACATGCATTCGTCACTCAGCTCGTACAACGAACCCACAGATGGGTCAGCTCCCAGTTGCAAGAGTAACACCAGGTCAACCATTTCGCCAGAGTGGTGTGGATTATGCCGGTCCAATAAACATTCGTACCTCCAAAGGCAGAGGACATCATGCATATAAGGGCTATATATGTCTTTTTGTGTGTATGGCTACTAGAGCTATTCACCTGGAAGTGGTGAGTGATTTAACGTCACAAGGGTTTTTAGCTGCCTTTAAACGTTTTGTTGCTCGTCGTGGTCATTGTTCGGATTTGTATAGTGACAACGGAACCAACTTTGTGGGCGCAGCTAGAGAATTGAAACAGTTATTTGATGCTGAAAGGTCTCAAATGGTCACTGAGATAGCAGATTGGCTTTCTACTAATGGCACCACATGGCACTTTATTCCGCCCCATGCTCCAAATTTTGGTGGGTTATGGGAGTAGGTGTATATTGGGCATTCTAAAACAGTTTTCATCAAAACACCGCAAACGAACGCAGTGAGATTTGAGCTACGCTTCGCTGCGCTCTAGCTCCGCAAATCTCACTGCGTTCGTTTACGGTGATTTGATGAAAACAGTTTAAGATTGCCCAATATACATTATATAGGGTTAAATGGAAAAGAAGATTTTTTATTTCATTTCATTTCATAATGTTTCTATTGTGTTGTGTTGTTTGACTGTAAACAGTATACTTTTGATTGATTGCGATTTACTAGACACATTTTCAAGGTTTTCTATCTCAGAATATTAAGGCATTCAACTAGGTAGCAGTGCAACAACAACAGAAATTAAACAGGTTGAGGTTTCGTAGCTTCAGGACTCAACTCTCGGATAAGTATCTGTACCGTTCTACACTCTGCCTGCCATACAGTTTCAAAGCATTCCCACGAAATTCATATAACAGCAATAAATTTATTGCACATTATTCATATATCCAGTTACGAGTGCTTACTCAAATAATAAGGCTTCTTTCACACGTTAATACTTTTATTTGTTTATTAAATTACTTCAATTAAATATATTCTTTATTATAAAACAAAGTATAACATTGTTGATTTTTACAAAATATTTAAAAGGGCGGGCTAATCCCTGAAAGATGTGTTCCAGTCATCACACGAATAAAAAATAGAAAATAAATATTCCAATAATTTAAAAAATGAAAATATAAAAAATATTAAGAACATTTTAACTACCTACCTTGGGTCAACATGGCTGACTAAGGTCTTAACATCCTAATTAAATAGGGTAGTGCGGTGGGAACGTGTATGAGATGCTGCCGATGAATACCACCTATGTATTATTACAATAATTTTCTTAAACTTCTATGGTTCTGTCGTCATGTCGTATCAATATCGTTATGCTATAGATACATTCGGTTCGCCTAATAGAACGATATACCTATTGTTTATCTGTTTTAAATAGTAGTATCGAAAAATGAAAATTAGAAATCGCATCCGTTATTATAAAGAAGACTTTTTAATTTGGAGATAATATTCGTTAGTAATTGTAAATATGTATGTACATGTATAATTTAAATAAATATAATAAACCCGAAATGAAAAAAAATTTGGAGCATGCAGCCTTACATGAGATTTCTGCATCAGCAGAATTAAACGGTAAACAACTATTTTGCTGTATATGCACAGTATTGTATTGCAAGTTTGTGGAAATAAACGACAAACAATTAATTTGCTGATTATTTCCGCGTCACATTGCACATTGGTAGAATTATGGGTAAATATCAAATTTTGCTAAATATCATGAAAGTCAGAGGTGCAAAACGTTATTAGGTTTTATATTTTGAGTATGGGACCGACTTTTTGAAAGTAAACTACTAAACTATAATCTTCTCTTAGATGTTGTGATGCTGAATAACGATCTACTACTACCTCGAAAATAAAAATCCAATACACGTAATTGCGTCAGTTCGTCGTTTTGTTTCTTTCTTGCTACGTAAGTACTTTTTTTTTATATAGCTGACGAAGTTCAGCCGATGATCGGACCGTTTTTGGATCATACGCAACTGCGGATCAAAAATTTTGTTGCAGACCTGAGAACTGCTCCACTCACACGTCCGCGGGACTATGGTCCACAAGCGCAAATTATGTAAACCGTCCCGGGTACCATACCGGAGATTACGGACCGCAGCTTAAGGGAGATTACGGACCGCAGCTTAAGCCTGCAGATGTCAATTCGTTAGCTCGTAGTTAATATCATGTTATTTTGTTACATTTTCGAGTAATTATTGCTATTAAATGTATTTTTGAAAGAAGATTTGTGTTAGAATTTAGTTCTTATATTTGTGAATTGGTGCCTGGTGTAATTTTTATGTATTTAGACGACAAATATCAGACGACGTTATCACCGACTGTCAAATTATTTGAAACGTTGGATTCAAAATAAATTCACGAAGAATATTGACCCACTTGTATAACAACAAAATTATACAAACCATATTTAATTGGAATTGCATGTAAACAAGAAAATTTTATAAAGCAACCGCAATTCGACGCCATCAAGAAATTCCTTCGGCAGTGACGGCATCTTCGGTGATTAACGGATCACCGCTACATAAACCGGGGGAGTATTGACAAATTTTGTTTTTATATCCAGGCAGTCCGTAGTACCTATATAACTCATGCCTAACCCTAAATGACTGTCCAACTTATAGCACAAAATAAAAATTCTTATCCAGATTCACACACTAGTTGTATTTCACTTTAAATGAAATTCATTGGAAGTTTAGTTTACTTAAGTTAATACAGTGGCTTCACCTAAAGTCTAATTAAGTACAAGTTATTCATAATATCTTGATTATGTTTAAGAAATAAGATCAATAATTATTGATAAGCCCAATGAGTGACACACTGAAAGTGTGTCATTTCTTAATTTTGATTCTTGACTTTTTCTGTGCATAAGAAATAAAACATAATTGTATACCAATTTCATATTTATATGCCAATATTTATTTAAGTAAATGCATTTTGATCTGACTACCAAAGCAGAGAGATTGCAGTTCAATTATTACCTACATCTATATTAATTAAGTTATAAAATAAAATTGACAATTTAACTTGTTATTCCAATGTGATGCATTAATTAGTATTTTTATTTCACTTAAACTAAGGCTATTTCTTAATCATTTATGCTTAAACATTAATTGAAGCTTAATCATTTAGCGCTTCTTGATCTCTCACTGTAACTGTGTCCTGCAGTTGACCTTTATAGTTCCTTCAAAGTTCTGCTCTGTTGGAACACTGGGATCTAATGCTCACTGGAAGGTTTGCGTGGTGGTGGCGTTGTGCGTCGGGTCGTTACGTTCCCTAAAATATGGTTGAGCGAAGCGATGGCTGATTCATGCGTCAACCTGTGAACAGGTGCTGCCAACGGGGACCGGTCATTGATCCATGTGTTTCTTTATTGTTTATTGAGTAAATAGTACTATTTTTTGTTTTTCTTTTTCTCATGGTTGTATGGCGCAGTTGTTTGTGACAAATAGGGAGGCGCTTAGTAGTTTCTTAAATTGTAAATAGTGTCAAATTAGTTGTATTTCATAGTGACATCGTTAAAGTATAAACTATTTTTTTTCCTCTCGTTTTATTCGCTATATGTAAATTCTAGTATCTTTTTTTTTTTTTTTTTCTCTTTTAACTTTGCTCCTTATTGAAAATGTTCTCTTTCTCTTTCAAATACCTATTTCTTTTCAGTTTTCTATGAAACCTTGGATTCTAATTTTGTTTGCCAGTTTATACTCTCTATTAAAAGGATTTTGACTTTTTTAGATTGCATTTGGAACCTGAGAAATCAAAATGTTGACACGTAAGGCTGCTGCCCAAAACACTGAGGTAAAACTCAGGCAAGCCGTTAATGAAATCAAGATATTGAAGGATACTCGTGATCAACTGCTTCATGAACGTGAGGAGAGTGAGGAGGAGATTAAAAAAATTATTGACAGGAATACAGTGCTCAAAAATAAACTCACTGTGTTGGATATAAAGTATCAGGAAGTGCTTGAGGAGCGTCACCAATTACTAGACAATGTCAACAGTCTTGTTCAATGTCATGATTTGTATGAAACAGCTCTGAATAAGATCACAGAACTAGAATGTGAATTGAGTGATGCAAGCCAAAAAATTATTCAACTCGAACAATTAAAGCGGGACATGGAAAACACACACACACATAGTTTATATGAGGAACTTATGCAATCTCCTAGTTGCCAAAATCTTGCACAGCCCTTTTCAACTGCAACAGAGAACCTTTTGCCAAATCATTTCCAAAGTAAAAAGAAACTTCGGAAATATCGGAAAATTTGTAAATTGATTAAAAAAAATCAATACCTTATTAAAAAGAATAACGCATTTAAATCTAACATTAAGTTGCGAAAAGAGCGTGCTTGTCTATTTGAATCATTAGAAATTTTTGATAAAAAACTGAAAGAGAGCAGAAGTAAGTATGACAGGGACATAAAAGAACTAAATAATAACATTAGTAAATTACAAAGTTCATTGGCAAATATGACAGAAAACTATAATAGTGCTCAAAACCAAATCAAGGAGCACATCAAATCAGTGACAGAGTTAGCCTCACTCTGCCAATTTAATGAAGACCGTTATCAATCCCTTCTGGATAAGCAGTCTATAGATAATGGTCATAATAATTTAACATTGGATAGTAACATAATTCATAATATTGATAGTATAGAATATGTACCCAGTCACACATCTTCTGCGCTCAATGTGGTTTGCCAGTCACTAGTGGCTGACAAGACAAGGCCATCTGTATCTAAATGTATTGTTTTTTGTGATGAAATAGGCAAAGATATGGGTCACTTATTATCCAACCAATTGGGACTAAGTGTTATAAATCACTGTATGCCTGGCTCTAGTTATGAAGATGTGATTGCTAAAATTTGTAATTATAAGTTTAACAATGAAGATAATCCTATAATACTTATGGGTAATAGGGGTAACTTAAGCAAATTTGAATTAAAAACTTTTTATTCAAAGTTGGAATATTTGGATGTAAATAAAATAATTATGTACACATTTCCTTACCACCATAAATTGTCTGAATATGAGAATGGCATGAGATATAAATTTAATTTGACTCTAGACATATTGACATGTTATTCTAATAAATTTCATATTATTGACATAAACAAGTTGACATGCATTTCTAATAAGTCATACTTGACAAAAGATAGATTAAATCTATCAACATATTCAAAAAAACAATTAGCTGTATCGCTAAGCTTTTATTTTTCTAATTTAGCCAAAAACTTGGCTATTAATTCTCACATTGACAATGCTTCTATTGAGCAACATACTCAATGTAATGTTTTGGAACAAGTTCCAAGTAATTTAAATTAAATAATAAGACAATAGAGGTAGCCTCTTGCCGGGTATTGACCAAAGGAAAGCCTAAGTATTTGCGGATTGTTCATCAAAATATTCAAGGCTTTTCTGGGAAAGATTTAGAAATTAGCCTATATTTAGATTATGAAAAGATTGATGTATTTTGTGTCACTGAGCATTGGCTCAAAAATTATGAATTGTCAACAAGTTTAGATAACTATAAAATTGCGAGTTCATTCACTAGGAAAAGTGCTATTAGAGGCGGATCCCTTATAATTTTACATAATGACATACAGTTTAAGGAACGAAAAGACATAGTTTCTCTTTCAGTCGAACGAATAATTGAGTTATCATGCGTGGAACTTGATAATTTCATTGTAATATGTGTATACAGGCCCCCCTCTGGAAACTATTCAGAGTTTGAGTCTGCTATGGAAGACGCACTAAGAATAGTATCTAGGAAAACTAAAAAAATTGTTGTCTGTGGTGATTTTAATATAAATATTTTAGTGGAATCACAATTATGTAGTAGATTTATTAACTTATTTAAATCATTTAATCTGAATCATGTTTTTCAAGAGCCAACCCGAATTACAGCTACATCCGCTACTTGTTTAGACAACATTTTCTGTAACTGTGATGTACAAGATAACTTTATTATTAATTGTATAAACTCTGACCATAGTGGGCAATTAGCTTCGTTTGAACACCATCATGTTTGTTCTGAACGTGAGATTACTTGTAGACCCATAACAAAACGCGGTATAGAAAAATTTAAAAGAAATGTTGTTAATCAAATTGCAGATTCATCAACCGAGAGGAGCAACGCGAATAATCTTTATAATAATTTATTTAATGTAGTTAAAGATGAATGTAACAATATATTTAAAAAAAAAGTAATTAAAATCAAACATGAGAGAAAGAAATTTAGTGATTGGGCGACGCCAGGCATATACAAAAGCCGTAGGAAATTATTTGAACTTTATGCTTTAAAAGTAAACTCCAGTGATCCCGCTTTCATAGATTATGTAAGAAATTATTCTAAAACATTTAAGAAAGTGTGCATGTCTGCAAAAGCGATGTACATAAGTAATAAAATTAGCTTATCAAAAAACAAAGTAAAGACCACCTGGAACATCATTAACCAGGAAACAGGGAAACCCAAAAGCCGTGTAAATTCTTTCTCACTATAAGTTAATAATAAAGCAATAAAATCAGATATTGCAGTTGCAAATGCGTTTGAAGATTTCTTCTACCATATACCTATAGAAACTACAAGTAGTCTCAACTCGTGCCCCAATGCGGCTGTAGCCCTCTTAGAACAAAGTGTAGAGAAGTGCAGCATAGGCTTCAACTTTGGTCACATTGACGCCGACACTATTCTAAAAACATTCCGCATGATCAGTACCAAAAAAACTGAAGATCTTTGGGGTATTTCGACCCACTTAATCAAATCTATAATAAAAGAACTTGCTCCGCAACTAGCGTTCATTTTCAACAAATGTATTGATGAAGGTATCTTTCCTGATCTAATGAAATACAGCAAGTTAATACCTTTATTTAAATCTGGAAATAAAAATGATCCTGCAAATTATAGACCAATTTCGATTCTACCAGCACTTAGCAAAATATTTGAAAAAATTATTTCTAATCAGCTGTCAGATTATTTCACAATCAATAAAATCCTACATATGAACCAATTTGGCTTTACTAAGGGTCGTTGCACTACAGAGGCTGGAGTTGCACTTCTCAAACACATTTTTGCCGCCTGGGAGTGTAAACAGGATGTGATCGGTATATTTTGTGACCTGTCAAAGGCTTTTGACTGCGTTGATCATCAGACTCTTCTAAATAAGCTCAAGCATTATGGTGTGTCTGAAGAGGCGATTAAGCTTATTGAGTCTTATTTGTCCAATAGGGTCCAAAAAGTTGTAATTAACAGAACTGAGTCTTCTGGTGCACCTATCATTATGGGTGTGCCTCAAGGATCAATACTGGGACCTCTGCTCTTCTTAATTTATATTAATGACCTCCCACACTTCACCAATAATCTGTGCGATACAGTACTATTTGCAGATGACACTTCTTTAATATTTAAGATTGACAGAGGAAACGGAAATACTGACGTTGTAAATAGTACTCTTTCTAAAGTATTGCATTGGTTGACTGTGAATAATTTATCATTAAACTCGAGTAAAACTAAATGTATTAAGTTTTCATTGCCAAATGTTAGGAAAGTGGACAATATTGTGGAAATGAATAATCATACTGTTGAATTCGTCGATTTTACTAAATTTTTGGGTATAACACTAGATTCGACTTTGCAGTGGGATCCACATATTGCGTCTTTAGCAAACAGACTCAGTTCTGCGGCATATGCTGTAAAAAAAATGAGACAACTTACTGATGTTGAAACGGCAAGACTGATTTACTTTAGTTATTTTCACAGTGTCATGTCATATGGGCTATTACTGTGGGGATCAGCCGCTAGTATAGAAAGTATTTTTGTACTTCAAAAAAGAGCCGTGCGGGCTATTTATAATTTACGAACAAGGGATTCTCTACGTGATTTATTTAAAGAAATTAATATATTGACTTTAGCAGGACAGTATATTTATGAAAATTTGATTTATGTTTATAAAAATTATAACACATTCGATACCAATTTTAAATTTCATAACTTAAATACAAGAAATAAAAATAAACTTGCCGTTCCAACGTACAGGCTCCAAAAAACTAGAGGCTCATTTATGGGGAAATGTATATCTTTTTACAATAAAGTTCCACAGAGTGTTACTGACTTACCTTTTCATAAGTTTAAAGCGCATGTAAAAAAGACTCTAATGAGTAAAGGATATTATAAAGTCAATGATTATCTGAATGATGTCAATGCTTGGTCTTAATTGTAGACTTAATTTATAGATTTAAATGTATAATGTACACTGACACATCTAATCTTGTAATGGAAGTTGAACACAATCTTTACTTTTGAGTTCTGCTTCCAATTGACGACTCTGTAACAATACAGGGAGAAAAAAATAGCCCTTGCTGGTTTTCTTGCTGGTTCTTTCCAGTACAAGGTCTCCCGCCGTAGACTTGTGAACCAATGGCGTAGCTTCTTTGACGTTCAAAAGTGATTGTAAAATCCCAATTGAATAAAGGATATTGAATTTGAATTTGAATTTGAATAGTACCCAGAGCGCTTCGCGTCTCCTTTGCCTAAAACGCGCGGTGTGATAAAAAAATCACGAAAAAAAAAATATTTTCTCTAAATAAAGTGTCAGTTCTTTAGTGTTTGAAAAACGAACACTGACAATGGAAGTGGAAGTGAATGCATTAGGCATCTCGATAATGTATAGACATCATATCCGTGAATGCATATTTGTTTTCTTATAAATATTTTGTGTGGATATGATTTGGACGGAAATTAATAATTTTGTGATAATATATATAATATTTTATAATATTACTTACTTATTTAACAATATAAAAATTAATGAGCATTCTTTTTTAGATTAGTCATGTTAAATAAAAATGATTATAAAGATAAGGTATAGGTTGAGAACCTCAGTAAAATTATTACTTGCATTGCACTTTTCTTATATAAAATCCGGAAAAACTGTAGTCACAGTACACTCCAGTGCTATCTCTGACCACTAACAGTGCTTCAGTACCTCCTCATCAAAAAATCTCAAGACCAAGACTGCTGAAAAATGTTCGTAAGTTTTTATACTTTATTGCTATACTTTATATCTATTCTTTAATTGTCTATAAGTGGTTGATCATCTTCATGCTTCAACAAATTGAGCCGTTGGACCAGGCTGTATATGACGTGACCTCTCCAAGTGCTGTCTTCACGAGGGACCATCAAGCCCAGCAGTGGCATGCTGATTGACTGATGATGATGATATTTTTTTTATCTTATGAATTGAAGATGTGAATCTTCAACTCGTTTTCTTGTAACCACTCTTAATACTAATATGACATTTACTATTTTCAGGTCGGATAGCAAGCAAAACAAAAGGTCAGCCAAGAAGAGCTGTGAATCTGACCTTTTCTTTGATACCGACGACGAAGACATCAGGTACTTTTATTGCTATATTTACATATATCTAAATTTCAAGTGTTTAATGTGTACAATAATGTACAAAGATAAGGTATAGGTTGAGAACCTCAGTAAAATTATTACTTGCATTGCACTTTTCTTATATAAAATCCGGAAAAACTGTAGTCACAGTACACTCCAGTGCTATCTCTGACCACTAACAGTGCTTCAGTACCTCCTCATCAAAAAATCTCAAGACCAAGACTGCTGAAAAATGTTCGTAAGTTTTTATACTTTATTGCTATACTTTATATCTATTCTTTAATTGTCTATAAGTGGTTGATCATCTTCATGCTTCAACAAATTGAGCCGTTGGACCAGGCTGTATATGACGTGACCTCTCCAAGTGCTGTCTTCACGAGGGACCATCAAGCCCAGCAGTGGCATGCTGATTGACTGATGATGATGATATTTTTTTTATCTTATGAATTGAAGATGTGAATCTTCAACTCGTTTTCTTGTAACCACTCTTAATACTAATATGACATTTACTATTTTCAGGTCGGATAGCAAGCAAAACAAAAGGTCAGCCAAGAAGAGCTGTGAATCTGACCTTTTCTTTGATACCGACGACGAAGACATCAGGTACTTTTATTGCTATATTTACATATATCTAAATTTCAAGTGTTTAATGTGTACTGTAACACTGTTTTTTCTTAAAATTTCATAAAACACTAATTTTGCAAAAACACTTTGGTTTCACTGTAGTTTTAACACAAATTTCACAACTAAAATCATAATTACAATAACTTTGTCAATTAATTTCACAATATCAATGTCAAGTGTCAACGTCAACGTCGTTTCACGTCACGTCAGTGATATTTGCAATTATCTTTGGTCATTATTCACTTTTTGCATAAACAAAATAAATCTCGCGTTTATCCTGGCCTTATTTACAAAGATAGTTTTTTTTCGCCCAAAATCCCGTGCTTCCATTTAGGTGGGTTGATTTTCTCAAAATTCGGAATTTGACATTTGGACCGTTTGTTTTGATCATTTCTATAGACATATTTTAATAAAATACACTTAAACTTATAGATCATATAATTATAGTTTCGTCGAATAGAATTTGGAAAGCATTCACAATTTGTTTAAGGTTAATTTTTCATTACGTTTTGTTTTTCAACTAAACATAACTTTAGCTGGAAATACTTATTGCATAGGTATTGTAGAATTTCGAAAGATCCGTATGTTGACTTGACACATCTTGAAGCAAGTTAAGAGTCTTACGAGTGTTATGAAATGAATTTGGTTTTAGGAGAGGTTCCGTCGCCAATACGGCGCTTAACATTCAGCAAACGGACCTCGGCTCCGTCGCTTCCACATAAACGCAAATCTGCGCGCAAGTGGAGCGTTGGTTTAGTCTATCGTCTAGGTTATGACTAGTCTGTGAGACATCGATCGAAGTAATTTGTTATTGATTTGAAGATCATAAAGTTTTTATATATTTATTTCGTAGGTATTTCTCTCGTTTTCCGTGTGAATTTAATTCGAAAAGCCACCCTGAATTTAACAAAGTGAGTTATTTTTGTTTTCAGCTTGAAGAGTAAAAGCTCAATCATATTTATAATCGCCGGCGCGCGATTCGGTGAATTAGTTGAATAAATAAATTATATCAATAGATAATACTCCGCCCACACTAAGGTATCTAATTAACTTATTATATTTCATGATTTAAAGCAGATTTTGTTAATTTTATTTTTATTTGTGGGTAAATTGATTATTAAATCAAACATGTTACATTTCCAAAATTCGCCTTTTTCATCCCCTATTTCATTAAAAAACCCTGATAGTAAGCGGCATCTCAGTGGGATTAAGGCATATATTGAGTAACACTTGCGAATTTCCTGTTAAATTCTAAATTTTTACAATATTAAGTTTCACATCATACTTTGGCAAATAACTCACAAATTAAGCTGTTTTCTTTTTATTAATAGCAGTAATTATACACAAAATAGGTGCTCTCCCCTCCATATGTTTTTTTTTATTAACCAACCAATAAGACAATTTGTCAATTTATTAAAAATTATGTTTTAGAATTCATTTGCTATGTTTATTACATGAAGTTCAAATGTATTGACTGGGATTCCTTCAGAACTCAGTATTAGACCCACTGACCCTAAGATCATAGGCATATTTAATTATATTTTAACCTAACACTGTACTATGAATCTCCAGGGCAGTTACCGGAGGCCGTAGGGCTCCGCTGCTTGACCTTACAGCTAGAAACCATAACAAACTAACCTAACACAAGGAGGAATTCTGTGGAATTATATATATGTAGAGAGAGAATAATCTAAGGAATTGGAATATTCGAATATACCGTGATCGCGGAAACTTAGCATCGAAGGTACGCTCTACTAACAACCGCTCCGGGGAAGGCTACTAACTTCTTTTAAAAAAAAAAAAAGGAAACCTATAACTATTTGTTGGTGTATTTTATTGCCCCTCATTTTGTAGTTTTGTACCCAATTAGTACCTGATTTTCTCAAAATTCGGAATTTGACATTTGGACCGTTTGTTTTGATCATTTCTATAGACATATTTTAATAAAATACACTTAAACTTATAGATCATATAATTATAGTTTCGTCGAATAGAATTTGGAAAGCATTCACAATTTGTTTAAGGTTAATTTTTCATTACGTTTTGTTTTTCAACTAAACATAACTTTAGCTGGAAATACTTATTGCATAGGTATTGTAGAATTTCGAAAGATCCGTATGTTGACTTGACACATCTTGAAGCAAGTTAAGAGTCTTACGAGTGTTATGAAATGAATTTGGTTTTAGGAGAGGTTCCGTCGCCAATACGGCGCTTAACATTCAGCAAACGGACCTCGGCTCCGTCGCTTCCACATAAACGCAAATCTGCGCGCAAGTGGAGCGTTGGTTTAGTCTATCGTCTAGGTTATGACTAGTCTGTGAGACATCGATCGAAGTAATTTGTTATTGATTTGAAGATCATAAAGTTTTTATATATTTATTTCGTAGGTATTTCTCTCGTTTTCCGTGTGAATTTAATTCGAAAAGCCACCCTGAATTTAACAAAGTGAGTTATTTTTGTTATCAGCTTGAAGAGTAAAAGCTCAATCATATTTATAATCGCCGGCGCGCGATTCGGTGAATTAGTTGAATAAATAAATTATATCAATAGATAATACTCCGCCCACACTAAGGTATCTAATTAACTTATTATATTTCATGATTTAAAGCAGATTTTGTTAATTTTATTTTTATTTGTGGGTAAATTGATTATTAAATCAAACATGTTACATTTCCAAAATTCGCCTTTTTCATCCCCTATTTCATTAAAAAACCCTGATAGTAAGCGGCATCTCAGTGGGATTAAGGCATATATTGAGTAACACTTGCGAATTTCCTGTTAAATTCTAAATTTTTACAATATTAAGTTTCACATCATACTTTGGCAAATAACTCACAAATTAAGCTGTTTTCTTTTTATTAATAGCAGTAATTATACACAAAATAGGTGCTCTCCCCTCCATATGTTTTTTTTTATTAACCAACCAATAAGACAATTTGTCAATTTATTAAAAATTATGTTTTAGAATTCATTTGCTATGTTTATTACATGAAGTTCAAATGTATTGACTGGGATTCCTTCAGAACTCAGTATTAGACCCACTGACCCTAAGATCATAGGCATATTTAATTATATTTTAACCTAACACTGTACTATGAATCTCCAGGGCAGTTACCGGAGGCCGTAGGGCTCCGCTGCTTGACCTTACAGCTAGAAACCATAACAAACTAACCTAACACAAGGAGGAATTCTGTGGAATTATATATATGTAGAGAGAGAATAATCTAAGGAATTGGAATATTCGAATATACCGTGATCGCGGAAACTTAGCATCGAAGGTACGCTCTACTAACAACCGCTCCGGGGAAGGCTACTAACTTCTTTTAAAAAAAAAAAAGGAAACCTATAACTATTTGTTGGTGTATTTTATTGCCCCTCATTTTGTAGTTTTGTACCCAATTAGTACCTGATTTTTACCTGCCGAGATTGATCAAACAAACCTGAACCATCCTGCCCTTGGCTTGTATTAATTAAACATTAAGTTAAGTGCTTTGCATTGAGGGATTTTGTTTACTTCAGTAACATTATGAATAAGTGAATTATAGTTATGTACCTACAACAATAAAACTTTTCATTTTGTATCGGACTAAAGGAATAAGTTTGTTTTTTTTCTTTCAACTTTAAGATTTCCCTATATTTCAACAATTCAGCAGGAAAAAGCACTACAGTACAATAATCGTGTATCCTTTTTCTATCTCCCTAGTCCAAAGAAGAGAAGCAAGGCGAGAAAGTGCCTATCGAAGGCGAAGAGTGCAGAAGTGAAGAATACATCGTCGTCCAATACTTCTGAGTGGTTGTTCGACTCAGAGTCGGACAGCGAGGTTTCGCGGCCGCCAAACCTGCCAAACAAGACCACCAGTATCCTGACACGCCGAGTACCTGGTGGTGTAACGCGTCGGACTGCACAGCTCGACGGCGACTTGCTAGTGGAGCTACGCCTCTACAACCAGAAGGAGGTATCTAATCTCAGCGGCCTTGACCGGTGCGAGCGCGCTATCGTTTGGGTACGCTTGCAAGGCGAAGCAGAATCTCCAGAATTTTACGCATTAAAAAAATTTGTAAAATTAGCTAAGGCAAAGTTTACCACAGAGGGGATATTTTATAAAGATAAAGTTAAAAAATAGGTTCTCTTTTGTTTCTCTCTGCGTAAATTATGTTTTAGCTGGTTTACTTATTGTTTATCGTTAGCAAACTCAAAGATTAGGTACTTACATACTTAAGCCTTTATTACTTTAACTTTGAGAATTTGTACTGTCCAAATCATAATGTCGAGGTCTACTTTCTGTTCAGTTTGTGACGTATCCGTAAATAACAAAGTTTTCTCTGCACATTTGAAAAGTATTTTACATAAGAACAACAGTTCGGTCGTTGATAGTGAGGGGTTTGAAAAAGTTCATAGCGCTTTTCGTAATCGTATAGCATCGTACCGTGTTCGATATGAAGATGAGGGTCATGATAGTGCGCGTGTTCGCCCGCCCGCCGAGTTTTTATGGCACTTGCGCTCTCGCGTACGCCTATTGCTCATAGCGAAAATTCAAGCTCACACTAATGTTAAAGCTAATTTTGAACTTTTCTGTGAATTCTTTCTGCTTAGTAAGTATGATTCGATTTCAATCAAGTCATTTGCAACGGAAAACTTCATCTTGCATCAAAACTTCAATTTTGAAGATATGTTTTCAAAAATTATTCACTTAATTTGTAAAAAAATTGAAGAATTTGAAGAAAGAGATAGTGGGTGGGCCTATTTACAAAGCCTATATCTAGAAGTAAATATAAACAAATATAACCCGTTAAGAGGCTCCAGTTTTATAGAATTACCAAAGTCCATAAAATGTAAACGAGCATGTATCAACATTCAAAATTCTTATAATTATTGTTTTTTATGGTGTGTCATGGCAGCACTATTTCCTATAAACAGAAACGCACATCGAACGTCAGCTTACCCACACTTTAAAAATGTACTCAATATCAAAAATATGATTTTTCCAGTTGGGTTTGCGGACATCAAAGTTTTTGAAAAGAATAATCCTCGCATAAGTATTAATATTTACGGCATTCAAAAGAATGGTAACATTGTTGGACCTTCATACAAAAGCGAGATTCGCAAAGATCATCACATTAATATGCTTTTCCTGGAAAACAGAAAACGCACCCATTACTGTCTTATCAAAGATTTATCTAAATTACTTCGTCTTCAATTAACTAAACATCATTCTAAAATATATTTATGCGAGGATTGTATGATATTCTTTGATAGTAATGATAAACTGAAAGCTCATGTTTGTGGTGGTGTATCGACAATATTACCCGGTGATGGAACACGAATTCAATTTAATCATTACGAGCGAATGCATGACATGCCCTTCGTCTTATACGCAGATTTTGAATCATTATTAAAACCAACTGAACTCGATTCTGGATCAGGCTGTACAAAGATATTGCAAAAACACGTACCATCAGCATTTGCTTATTACGTTGTGTGTTCTTATGATAAGTCGCGTAATAAATATGTATCTTATCGAGGTCCAGCCTGTGTAGAAAAGTTTTTAGAAAGTCTATTATTGGATATAACCGATATTTATAACGTTTTGCAGTCGCCAGTGGCTATTTGTTTAACAAATGAAGACAAAGCGAACTTTGCTCGGGCTACAAATTGTTTTCTTTGTGATAAAATATTGTTTGACGATAAAGTTAAAGATCATTGCCATCTTACAGGACGGTATCGTGGTGCAGCTCATTCTTATTGCAATATTAGATATTGTTTGCCTAAGTTTGTTCCTATATTTTTTCATAATTTAGCGGGTTATGACAGTCATCTTTTTATACGACAGTTGGGAAAACTATCAGGAAAAATACAAGTAATAGCAAAAAATAAGGAAAACTACATATCTTTTACAAAATTTTTTCAAATTAATGATAAAGATATCATACCTGTTCGATTTGTTGATTCTTTTAAATTTTTAGGCACAAGTCTAGAGAAACTTGTCGCAAACTTAAAAAACATCTGCGGCGTTATTTTCCTTCTCGTGAGCATTTTGCTTTAATAAAACGAAAAGGGGTGTATCCATATGAATACATGACTACTTGGAGTTCATACGAAGAAAAAGTACTTCCGCCTCAGGAGTTCTTTTTCAGCAAATTACGCAATAGTAATATATCTAAAGTAGATTATGATCATGCAAAAAAAGTCTGGCAAACGTTTGAATTATCGAATCTCGGTGAATACACAGACTTGTATCTTAAGTCAGATGTTCTTTTATTAGCTGACGTTTTTGAAAGTTTTCGCCAGACATGTAAGATGAATTATAAATTAGATCCAGCCTTTTATGTTACAGCACCGAGTCTCAGTTTTGATGCCATGCTATTAAAAACAGATGTTAAATTAGAATTAATACACGACCTGGAAATAATAAGAATGATTCAAAAAGGTATTCGCGGTGGAATATGTTTATGTTCGACAAGGTATTCAAAAGCCAATAACAAGTATTTAAAAACTTACGATCCAAGAAAAAGTAATAACTTTGTAATTTATATCGATTGTAATAATCTCTATGGATATGCAATGTGTGCTTATTTGCCTCATTCCAATTTTAAGTTATTGAATGACTTGGAAATCGCTGGAATAGATTTTATAAATGTGCCAACTAACGGAGACACTGGTTATATACTAGAAGTAGATTTAGAATACCCCGAACATTTGCATAATGATCATAACGATTTTCCATTCTGTGCTCAAAAATTCCTCCGCCAGGTTCTAAAACTTCAAAATTGATTCCAAATTTATACGATAAATATTTCTATGTCATACATTTTGCTCATCTGCAAACATGTATAAAACATGGTTTGTTGTTAAAAAAAATACATAGAGTTATTCAATTTAATCAGAGTCCTTATTTAAAGCAGTATATTGACATGAATACTGAATTACGAAAAAAAGCTAAATCTACATTTGAACAAGATTTCTTCAAACTTCTTAACAACAGTATATTTGGCAAGACGTTAGAAGACACAGAAAAGAGGGTTAATGTGAAATTAGTCAATAAGTGGAATGATGATAGTAACAAAACAAAGAAAAGTTTCTGTGCAGAGCAAATGATAGCTCGACCAAATTTTCACAGTGTTACAATTTTCACTGAAAACTTGGTAGCCATTCAAATGAAGCCTGAAACAATCACTTTGGATAAACCTATATACATTGGTTTTTCCGTTTTGGAAATATCTAAGAGTCACATGTTTGATTTTCATTATTCTATTATGAAGCCTTTTTATATGGAAAAGTTAAAACTTTGTTATACGGATACTGATAGTTTTTTGTATTCAATAGAAAGTAAAGATTTTTATGCTGATTTAAAATCAAATTTTCTTCCCTATTTCGACACTAGTAATTATTCTGTAAATAACGTATACGACATTCCTAGTTGGAACAAAAAGGTGCCAGGTCTCTTTAAAGATGAGCTAGGAGGAAGTTTGATTTCGAAGTTTGTAGGATTAAGGTCCAAGTTATACTGTATTAAAACGGCAGAAGATGAATTAAAAAAAGCAAAAGGCATACAGAAGCAAGTATTAAAAGATGTACAATATAAAGATTATTACAAGGTATTAAAATACATTTTTGAAGAAAAAAAATATCATATTTAAATCTCTTAAGCACGAAATATTTACTCAAGAACAGAACAAAATAGCTTTGTCAGGTAATGACGATAAACGTATCATATTAAAAAACAAAATTTCTACTTTATCATGGGGTCACTGGGATAGTTTAGTTTAATATCATTAGTTTTTCTTTAGAAGCACCGTATTGTATAGTTTATTATTATTTTAATGGTAATCATGAATCAAATTGTAAGTTGAGAAATATGTTACCCCATCATCTATTTATTTATTTATTATATGGCTTAAGTAATGAATAAGTTAATAGAATAAAAACATACATGAAATTGTATAGTATGTACCGACACGGCACTTTATATTGTAAAGTTATTTAATTTTAATATTGTTATCCATCAGTTATTTGTTTAATAGTATTATACATTGTTTTTTAATGGTAAATAGGTAAATTAATTACCTAGTTTTAATCAAATACTTAATGTTGTATTGTAACGATGAAAATATATAACGTTATAAACCAGCTACCATGTTTTTTTTTTATTTCATAATCCATAAAATATAAAACTATTAATAAAATAGCACACGCAATGAACAATTCGAAACTGGTTGGGACATGTTATTGCTGATTTAGGTATTCCAACTTATAGTTCATTAGTAATTTGTCCAATTGCGATTCCGTGCGAATGCTTTGTTGTTATGTCAGCATTATATTTACACTATAAATAGCTATTAAAGTCGAATGTTTTTAAAATTTGTTTCACACATAATTAATCAAGTGACAACTACGGTCACCCAAATACATCATGGTAAGTCGTATAAATTATTTTTCTTCAAACTCTTTTCTTGTGTAGTGGTTAGATCACTAGTTAATGTTTATTTGTATATTTGATTTAGTTGGAAGATAATGTTGTTGTTAAAACCTTATGGTTGTGATGCTGTTATCGTGATTCTCATATTCTATCGGTTCCGTATAAGATAGTCAGCCTCCTTGTGGATCCTAGATATACTCTTCTACCTCCGCCACTATATCAATCATTTCTTCGATGTGAAATTATTTTTGTTGCATAATAAATTAAATTTCAGAATACCCAAGAAATCTCGCAGTCGCTACTCATAAGCAAGGAGGCAACAGAAGATTATCCTCCTTGCTTTGAGCAAAATGCGCAAGATATATTGGAGGGCTTCTCTGAAGAATTTCCACATTGGAATGCTAAAGATTCACCGTTGCATGCCAAGGTGGTTAAAAGTCTTTTTAATAAAAAGAAGCCCATGAAGAGGAGAAGCAAGTTACTGCAGAATACGAAGGGGAACGAACCTTCTTATTTAATTAAAACAATACCTACTAAAGGGCGGCGATTAATTAAATTAGAAATATTAGATCTGGAATCAACCAGCAATGATCCATTAATAAAAACACAATATGTGGTAACCGAGCATATTGATCCAATAATGGATCAAGCAGAAAATATTATAACTAATATCTCTAAGAAAATATGTGGTTACAGTTATAGTTTTTAAATAACTATTGCTGACCTAAAACATTTGTAGATGTATATTAAAATTCTCTAATGTGCTAGATGCGTACCTACTATCTTTAGTTACGTGTACACTCACGGAGATACATTATTTCAACAACATTATTCTTCTGAAAAATTATAGTAATGCTTATAAATTTTACTAACTAAGACTTATGTTATTTTAAATAGTTATGTTAGTTTAAGTCTTGTATTGTTTTCAATAAATATTATTTAAAAATAAAAAGACGTATGAAAATATTTGTTTTTATTTTAACACCTCTATAATGTAATCAAATATTTTGAAAAACATTCATTCAGAATTACCTCTATAAATAAATCTAAGATAAAATTTATTAGAATTCAAATACATAGTTTAAAATAATGGTAATAAAATTAAAAATATAGTTTTATTTATTAAAGAACGCAGTGTATTACTTTGTTAAAGTAGGGATGCAAGTAATTAAACAATGTTTATTTTTAAGCATCGATTCCTTACTCATATCATTTTTTATTGCACGATTCGAGAGGGGTGAGAGCTCTTTCTTCTCTCTCCATTCTTCTCGATGCTTTAACATTGTGTGTTCTAGACACGTCCAATAACTTAATATAATGAGTGGTAACAGTATCCAAATTCTTCTACTCCTTGCTATTGTTACCGCCGTCGAATGCTTAGTCTATATGGTGGAGTGAGTGCACTTACAAGTAAATATACTGCTAGTTCTCTTATTATTACGAACGCAAAGTGTTATATCCATTTTGTTAAAAGCCACGAATCAAAACGGACAAGTTGCTATGAAGTTCCTCAAACAAAAGGAAACGTTAAAATTAGATTATAATATCTGTCCTGCATCATTATGTGAAGCAAAGCGACATGGCAACTTATTGCCGAGCACTATACGATGTATTGTTTGTGGACCATCAAATTGCGGCAAGACAAACTTAGTAATAGGTTTGTTATTACATGAGAATGGTGCACGTTTTCGTAACTTATATGTATATTCTAAATCATTATACCAACCAAAATATGTGTTCTTAGAAAAAGTATTAGATTTAGTTGCAGACATATCTTATAGTAAATATAACCATAATAATGATATCATAAGCCCACACGAAGCTTTGCCAAACTCCATTATAATATTCGACGACGTAGCTTGTGAAAACCAAAATAGCATTCGGGATTATTTTGCTATGGGTCGACATAAGAATATTGATTGTTTTTACATTAACCAAACATACAGTAAAGTACCTAAACAACTTATAAGGGACAATTCTAACCTCATTATTTTATTTAAACAAGACGATGTAAATTTAAAACACGTTTACGATGAGCATGTAGGTTCAGATATGTCGTGGTCTCAGTTCCGTGAAATGTGCTCAACTATTTGGAATAAACCATTTAATTATGTTGTGATCAATAAAGACTGCGAAAGAAATAAAGGATGTTATAGGATGGCATTCGATACTTTTGTAGTAGTAGATTAATATACATAAGTTATTGTTTCATCAATACACAATCACTATTACTCTGGATTTTGCATTGAACGGAATCCTTGTCAAAATGGAAAAGCAACTTAAAAAACAAATTGTAAAAGCTGCAGCTGCTGTAAAAAGAAAGATTGAAATGATAAAGGATATGAAAAATACAAATGATGCCACTCTGGAATCCATATTCAAACCTATAACCGATCCACTGAAACAAATAGCCATTAAGAACAATGAAATTTCTCATGAAGATGAGGATGAGTTTGAACATTATACAATAAAAAAAAATAAACATAATGACAGCGAGGCAACAAATTTTTCTGATGACGATTTTAATGAAGAAGAGGAACAACAGTTCTATAAAAAATTTAATTCCGAAAAAACCCTTGTCGTATCACCTTCTGACAACAATAATATGAGTGATGCTTCCTTTAAGTCCTTTCAATCATCACCAAATGTTTCACTTAATAGTTTATCGTGGTGTGCTTCACTCGACGCAAATATCCCTTTTGGAATAAAAAATGAACGAGGAAAACTTATGCTCGGCCAAACACGTGTTTTCGACGACGGAAAAATTATAAAAATTGGAAATCGAAGTTTAAACAAAACTCTTGGATTAAAAGAATTACTATTTGAAAAGACACCAAATTTGGATGTTATCATAGATGAAGATTTGCAAAATTATAAAGAGCTTCTAATAGAAACGAATGCACATAGGCGTAATTGTGATCCACGCAAGCCAATTAATAGTAACAAAGGGTTTAAGTACATGCATATTATTAAACCACTGTTTAAGTTCTCTAGAAATAAGTATGACAGCACAGAAAGTCTTACGGTAGGAAAAGGAATAAATCTTTTAAAAAGTGTAAAGAAAGATATAGATTACGTTTATTGGGATGATCCAAATGAATTAGTAGATCGATTGAAATTACTGTTTGCATCTCGTGATGCTGGCAATACCGGCTTAGATAATGAAATTATTACGATTATAGAAGAGCTGTACGAAGCAGGCATCATTAAAAACACCAAATATAAGGAACCTAATTTTAAAAAACTGATCAGTAGTTATACAGCAAACACCGCATAGATACGGAAATGAATGTAGATAAATTTGGTCATCACGTTCATAAACGTTTACGATTAGAGGAATATATTGGAAATCTCAACGATACATTAGTGAAGTCAGAAACAGGTGAATATGATTTAAAATCATCAAGATTAAAAGGGCTTATATCGCCAGGCAATGATGACGAAGCCGCCAATAAAGCTTACGTGGATGAAAAGACACACGAACTAAGAACTAATATTTTAAGTGATGTAAATATTCGTTTAAATGATTTTGAAAGTTCAATACTTAATAAGCTAGCCACCTTGTTTTACACAAGGACAGAAATTGATCACATGCTTCAAGAGAAACCAGATAATAATGAGCAAACAAGACATAGTGAATGAGCTTCACAAAGCAGCAAGAAGGAATTTTTCCCGGCGATGTACGATCATAAAAGGAATAGATGATTTATGGCAAGCCGACCTCATAGATTTGCAAAAATATTCACAGTTTAATAAAGGGTATAAATATATTCTTATCGTAATTGACACTTTATCAAAATATGTATGGATCAGACCTTTAAAATCAAAAGCGAAAAATTATGTTACAGATGCAATGCAAAGTATTTTAACTACATCATTACGAAAACCTAAAAATTTACAAACTGATTTAGGCACAGAATTCTACAATGATAATTTTAAACAATTAATGAAAAAGTATAATATTAATCATTATTCAACATATTCTATTAAAAAAGCATCTATAGTAGAAAGAGTTATAAGAACAATTAAATCTCACCTTTACAAACTATTTAGTTTGAACGGAAATTACCAATGGTATAAAAATATTTTAAAGGACGTTGTAGAACACTACAATAACACTTTGCATAGAATAACAAAATTTAAGCCTGTGGAAGTTAACAAAGTAAATGAGCTTATAGTCAAAGGTTATATTATGAATTCTCAAAAGAATAAAACAAGTCGGGGATATACATTTCGTGTTGGTGATTATGTTCGCATAAGTAGATATAAAGCAGATTTTTACAAAGGCTATACGCCAAACTGGTCCACCGAAATATTTCGTATAGTAAAAGTTAATCACACTAACCCAACAACTTATCAAATAGAGGACAGACGCAATCAAAGAATCCTTCGGCTCATTTTATGCATACGAGTTACAAAAAACTAAGTTTCCAGACCTATACCTCATTGAAAAGGTTATAAAAAGAAAAGGAAACAAATTGTTTGTAAAATGGTTAGGATTAAGTAATAGCGAAAATAGTTGGGTTGATAAGAATAAATTGGTTTTATGATATAAAATAGCTCAAGATATCTTTATTGATTCACTTTTTGTTTATCAATGAAGAAAGGAAGTGGTATCATAAACAGCTTAATAAATAAGATTCCGTTTGAGTTACATTTACCGGGCTACCAATATTGCGGACCCGGCACAAAGCTTCAGAAACGATTACTTAAGGGTCAGCGAGGAATTAATAAATTGGATAACGCTTGTATGCACCACGATATTGCTTACATAAACAACGACGCTAACGTAAGGCACAAAGCTGATCTAGATCTATTAAATATGGCTCAAAGAAGATTGAAATCAAAAGACGCTGGAAAGAAAGAAAAAATTGCTTCATGGATAGTAAAAAATGCTATGAAGGCCAAATTAAGAGCTGGTGCAGGTGCTCGGTCGTTTATGACAGCTGTGAAAAAACTCAAATCTAAATTAAAAAGAAATAAAATCTAAAGACACAAATTCTACTATTAAATATGCGGTCGCCGCTGCAAAAAAACTATTTAGAAATAAAAATAAAATGAGTTTACCTCGTTGTATTCCTATTCCTAAATGTGGAGGACTGTTACCGTTAATTCCTATTTTCGCGGGATTATCAGCTTTAGGTTCACTGGCTGGTGGAGCAGCTGGCATAGCAAAAGCGGTTAATGATTCAAAAGCAGCTCAAAAAGCTCTTCAAGAATCGGAACGACATAATAAGATGATGGAGGCGGTTGCTCTCGGAAAAGGATTATATATTAGACCTTATAAAAAGGGTGCAGGTCTATATTTGAAACCCTCAAAAAACTAATAAAGCGGCTACCTAGGCGGGCATTAACTAATTGGGATATATTAGAACATGCTAGTGATATTCCATTTTTTCGTGGTGTTTTCATGAGGGATACGTTGCCCTCAAAACCTAGGAAGATAGAATGCGGTATTATAAATTTAGATACTTCAAATAACATTGGAACACATTGGGTAGCCTACGTGAAAGAAAATAAGTATGCTGAATATTTTGATAGTTTTGGTAATCTGAAACCTCCGTTAGAACTACTTGATTACTTAAGAAATGTTTCTTTAAATTATAACTATGAGCAATATCAAACATTTGACTCTGTTAATTGCGGCCACCTTTGTATAAAATTTTTAAAGGAGTATTGGAAAACACATTTATATAAAGCTTGAAATAAAATTCTTTATCAGTAGTAAAATGTCTTTCACTGTGTCTATAACTGGAAAAGGATCCTCTCTGATAACAAACTACTCACCTACTTTGGAATTAAGTGGATACTATGAGTGTGGATTGTTGTATTTTTCAACATTTAATTCTATACCCAACATAGATAAAAGAAATAATAAATTCTACTATGACGATAACGATGTAATCGAAATACCTGAAGGAGCTTATGAACTTCAAGATATCTGTGATTATTTAAAGACATACATTAGAAATGCAATGTTAAAATTAACTTGTAATAATAATACTTTAAAAACTACAATTTTTTGTACTAAAGATGTTCATTTTAACAAAAGTGACTCACTTGGAAGGATTTTAGGTTTTGGTGGAGAAACAATAAAGGCATTAAAAAGGACCGAATCTCTGTATCCTGTCAGTATATTGCCAACAACCATTGTGCGCATCGAATGCGACGTAGTTAGTGGGTCATTCGTGAATGGATCTGCAAGTCATATTATTCACGAGTTTGTTCCTAACGTACCACCTGGTTATCGGATCATTGAAGTGCCGAAAAATCTAATATATTTTCCTGTAAATAAAAGTACTATAAGTGCAATAACTATACAATTATTAGACGCCGAGAATAAACAAATCAATTTACGAGACGAAGAAGTACAACTGTATCTACATTTTCGTAAAAATGATAAATTTCAATAAAAATCATGACACAGCTTGCATTCAAGTTAGTACTAGAAGATCACCTCATAAAAGCACACCGCTTCACATAAAAAAGAAGCTCACCAAAAACAATAAGGAATTTTCTATGTCTGTTACCCTCACTCAGCACTTTGTATATTGAGGGTAAAGCCAATGTTTATAATAGTTCGACTAAAGAAAAAATATCAAATGTGTATTTTATCAACAATCCAATACTATATTTATTTCAAGATATTCGATATGAGTTAAACGGAATAGAAATAGACAAAATAAAAAATGCTGGCATAACTACAACAATAAAATCGTACCTCTCGTTAAATGATAATGAATCTAAATGCTCACGTGTATGGGGATGGTCAACTTCTGGTACAAACAATCTTAACGGAGGAATTTTTTCGGCTTCTGTGCCGTTGAAGAAAATTTTAGGTTTTGCAGAAGATTATGAAAAAGTTATAATTAACTCCAAACATGAATTGGTGCTATTAAGAAGCAATACGAATCTCAATGCTTTGAAATTAAATGTCGGAGAGGTGGTCGAAGATATAACTATTAGCAAAGTTGTTTGGCGAGTTCCGCACGTTAAAGTATCAGATCGTGAAAGAATCAATTTGTTGAAACATCTAGAAAAGGACAGGCCTATTACACTAGCATTTCGAAATTGGGATTTGTATGAATATCCATTATTACCGAAGACACGTAAACACACTTGGTCTATCAAAACTTCGTCACAGATAGAGAAACCAAGATTCGTTATTATAGCCTTGCAAACCAATCGCAAACACAATGCGGAAATGTCAATGGCAGAGTTCGATCACTGCAATGTACGAGATGTAAAAGTATATTTAAATTCATCGTATTACCCTTATGAAGGATTGAATGTCAGTTTCTCAGAGGATAAATTTAATTTATTATACGAACAATATGCAAGATTCCAACAGTCTTATCATGGACGGCGACCAGAGCCGTTGATGAGCTTGAAGGAATTCAGAGACGTTGCCCCATTATTTGTTATTGATTGTTCTCACCAACAAGAAATGATAAAGGGATCAATCGATGTCAGAGTGGAGATTGAAACAGACCAAGAAATCCCGGATCAGACAGCAGCATATTGCTTGATTTTAAATGACTGCATTTTTGAGTACAAACCTCTGAGCAATATTGTGAAGAAAATATCTTAACTAAATAAAGTGCAATCAAAAGGTATTTGAAAGAACAAACTTCAACTTTATGTTAAACAGTGGAATACAACGAAACAATGAGTGCTGATAAGAGTTCAATACTTTTTGTTGATGTTCAAGGATTCAAAGACTGCAAAAATAATTTTATTATTAAGGAATTTGCGTTAGCCACAAAAGAGTTTACGCAAGTCTTTTTAATAAAACCTCCATATTCGTATCTAAAATTATCTGCCGAAGAAAAAAGAGCAGTCAATTGGATTGAACGCAACAGAGGAATATACTGGAGTCAAGGCAATATAGATTTCAGAGAATTTAAGAGATTAATTATTCCAATTTTAAAGGACCAAACCATAATAATGAAAGGTGTTGAAAAGCAAAAATGGATTAAAGATTTGTGTTCTGACTGCTTTTTGATAAATGTTGAAGGCAAAGGTTGTCCTAATTTTGCAACATTGCGCAATAGTTATGCTAAAGGTGGAGCTAACTTCAATTGTATAACTCATAAAAAAGAGTGCGCTCTAAGGAATGTTTTATTCATAAAAAAGTGGTACTTAAGCACATGTAATTTATGACTTCAGTAAATTGTACTTGAATGAAAATTTGTATTTAAAGTATTGTTCTAGTTTAGCTATGATGATATTTGTTACTTGCTTTATAATAAAAAAAATATTTTTAACAAAAATTTCTGCGTTTTATTAATGAAAACAAATATGGTGATTCAATATACTCGCATAACTCTTTATTTATCAAAAATTACAATTTAATGGTATGAATAATTTAACTCTGTATAATGTATATTGGGCAATCTCAAACTGTTTTCATCAAATCACCGTAAACGAACGCAGTGAGATTTGCGGAGCGTAGCGGAGCTAGAGCGCAGCGAAGCGTAGCTCAAATCGGCACATCAACCTTGACATTTGAGGAAATGACAACACTCCTTTATCAAATCGAGTCATGCCTCAATTCGAGGCCACTAAGTGAATTGAGCAATGATGCTACAGAACCTTTTCCATTAACGCCAGGTCATTTCTTGATCGGTGAGCCACCAATGCTGGTGCCAGACAAAAATTACGAAAACTCAACGATTGGTACTCTTCGAAGGTGGCAATTGGTACAGCGAATGGTGCAAGACTTTTGGCGTAGGTGGTCGCAAGAGTATTTAACTCATTTTTTGAATAGATATCGATGGTCTCATATTCACCCAGAACCTAAGGTTGGTGATGTGGTCCTTGTCAAGGAGGATGATCTTCCACCTGCTAGATGGTTGCACGGAATCATTATTGAAAAGCATCCTGGGTTGGACAAAATTACACGAGTAGTAAGTTTGAGATGCAAGGGTGCTAATATCAAACATCCAGTGTCGAAATTATGTATTCTGCCAGTTACAGATTAATTTATTTTTGTATAAGAATTGCCTGTTATTTAAAATTCATAATGAGTTTGAATTGTGTTAATTGTAAGTTTTATTTTCATATTATGTATTGAGTCACGGTGGGCGGATGATGGACATTCTGTCCATGGTGGGCGGAATGTACAAAGCACGATAACGCATAGCATCAAGTTCACTGATTGATCACTAGATGGCGCTGACCAACGATATAACGCGGTTACGTTTGGTGCATCAAACTTATATTTAAACCTAAACTGCCAAGTATTGGCATCCTGTGTTAACCATTGCTATACACATATAGATATTGGTAATATAGTAAGTTGGAATTATATTTAACGTTGTTTAATTGTCGGCCTACGACCCCCAAGGTTGTACACTCCCTTCTCTTTAACACTGGCCGGACTAACCCCACTCCCAACTGTCATCAGGCATAAAGCTGAAATAGAAAATATTAAATTATCCAGAACTAGCCATCATCTTCCACCCAACTGCACCCTAGAAACTCCGGCACATCCCTCTGCACTATTACACCCAAGTAAACGCGTAAGAATAACTTACCAAGAAATAGCCACCCAACGAGAGTTAGAGCAGATACTACCACCGAATTCTTGCCGAATTTATACTGATGGTAGTAAACATGATGGTGGGGTTGGATGCGCTATTGTAATTCATACACCCGAAGATACAAAAATTCATCACACCTATCGACTACACAAATTCTGTTCCGTTTTTCAAGCTGAATTAATTGCCATAAATAAAGCGTGTGAGTGGGCTCACACGAACGGAATCAAGCACACAATAATAATTATTGATAGCAAGTCAAGTCTGGAAGAAATATCCAATCCTAACTCTTATAACCCTATAGTAGTGCGCATTCAACACAGCATCTTTTCGATTCAAAACAAAAATAGTTTCATTCAATTCGTGTGGGTGAAGGCTCACGCGCAAATAACTGGTAATGAAGAAGCAGATGTGGCGGCAAAATCAGGTGCAGAATCAAATCAATCATTTGTATATACACAACTGCCGATAAGTTTCATCAAGAACATTCATAAAGGAAATGAAATAACAGACCAACGAAATTATTATGACAAAAGCAACCACTGTTTATACACTAAATCCATACTACCTACATACGAGGACATCTGTAGATTCACCAAAACAATCAAACCATCTTTTGCAATAACCCAGTTTTTAACAGGTCACGGCTACAATAAATCCTATCTCTACAGATTCCACATCACAAGTGACAGCTTTTGTCCTTGTGACAATAAAACGCCACAATCGATAAAACATTTAGTTAAAGAATGCCCAAAATTTGAAAATACTAGGAACCTACACGAACAAACTTGCATAACCCTCAAAATAGAACCATATAACATCGCAAATATTATAAATAAAGAAGGAAGCACCAAAACATTTGTAAAACATATAAATCATATAATATCAAATCTGAAAGAATATAATAAAACCACACCACAAATATAATAATAATAATAAAAAAAAACAATAAATCAAATTAAAACAATAAACAACTTATAAATAAACAAAAACATAAAAACAAGCTGTTAAAGTTTGAGCGTAGTCAATAGCGCTCTGCTTTGACTAGCAAAATAATTAAGCTAGAAATCCAAAAAAAAAAAAAACCTAACCTAATTTTTTAACGGAATGTGACTGTTGGCAGCTAGAGATCAGAATTTAATTTAATTTAGGTTTCCGTTGAAAATCAGCGCCAGACAATGTTTGGCATAATGCTGAACGATTACCTTTTGGACGCAACCATAACACAGCTAGGTATTTCCTTGAGTTCCGTGCCGGCTGTGCTAGTGTTCACCCGCGCCCACTCCAGTACGGAACGCCTGAAAGCTATAATTTTTCGGTTTTTTGTTTATAATTTGCTTGGTTTTTGATATTTCTCTTATTTTGTTTTCTTGAAAAATAGTGCATTTTTTGTTTGTTCTTTTGACTATTTAATTAGATTTTTATTTTAATATTTGCTATTTTTAGTTAAGGTTTTTCTGTTTTTTCGGTACCTGAAAACCGAATTAGCAATATTTTGCTTTTCCTTAATAACTTTTTGTTTTTATAGTTTTTCGTTTTTTGTCTGTGGTAAAAAAAATAGATTTTTTGCCGCATCTTTTATTTTAGGTGCATTTGGTCTGATTTTGTATTTGTAGTGCCCGGAGTAGACACCACCACGTCGGCGTTTCGCCGAATGATGCTTTGATTTCTGAATCCAAAAACCGATACAGATAATGTTTACCTTGTCTCCGTTCAGTCTGCGTATGTAGCCGGTGGATTTCCTGAGCTAGCTCGAAGGAAGTCGCGGCTCCTGAAGTTCTGCGGTGGATCCACCGGTGGAGACCGGAGCACTACAAATGCCTATTAAGCCACCACGGCTCACACACGCGACGATAATACTTTTGCACAACACCAAGCGGGCTTTCGCACCCCGATATTAGGTGCGCCGCGCAAAACACAATTTGTTCACGCTCGAGGAAGAGCGAGTGGCAACACTGCATTGTGGTCTGGGCAGTGAGAGCTTTTTTGGCGGCCGGCCGCATGTGACATGTCAGTCAGTCGAGTCGAAATGTCATGACATTGTTAGAGGTTATGTGCGGGCCGGAATAAAATGTAATTTAAGTTAAATAACAAATAGCCACCTACCGTGAAGCGAGTGAACCCCTTAGACGAGGAGTGTGAGTTGTTCTACCAGAACAATACAGGTCGCCTTCACTCGGGACGGCTGATCACTCGTTTGCCCTTTTTGTCAGTTCGCCCCTCACTTGGCAGCTCCCGGCCGTTGGCCGAGAAGCGGCTGCTGTCCATGGAGCGTCGGATGAGTAGGAACTCCGACTTCAAACAGAAGTATGTCGACTTCATGCGAGAATATGAGCAACTGGGGCACATGTCGGTCTCGCGACTGGACTGGCGAAACGAGGAACATAATTTTCTTCCTCACCACGCGGTCTTGAAACCTTCCACTGGGAAGATACGCGTTGTTTTTGATGGGTCAGCTCCCACGTCTACCGGAGTTTCGCTGAATCAATGTCTGTATGCTGGACCGAAGTTGCACCACGAGGTGGGTGATGTATTGACCAACTTCCGTCGCCATGCCGTCGTCTTTGTGACCGATATCCGGATGATGTTTCGGCAGACTGTGATTCACCCGGACGATAGGCGATATCAGCTCATATTATGGAGGGAGGATCCCAGAGATCCCATGCTGGTCTACGAGCTGAACACCAATACATACGGTTTGCGTTCGAGCCCCTTTGTGGCAATTCGCTCACTTGTGGAACTCGCTGAACGTGAGCGGTTACGATACCCTCGCGCATCCTTGGTTCTCAAGGAGGATGCATTTGTGGATGATATTTGTACGGGCTCCTCTAGTGTCGAGGAAGCCTTGATTTTGCGAGATGAACTAATTGCTCTTCTCGGGGCTGGTGGTTATGAACTGAGGAAGTGGATGTCCAACTCACCTCAGCTTTTGTGTGACTTGCCAGACGATCACCAGCAGGAGCCTCATATTTTTGAGAATGCCAACACTCCAGATTTACTGTCTGTTTTGGGAGTGCAATACAGACCTATCCAGGACACGTTCACCTATCGATTGGAGCTGCCAAGCCCCAAGGTCTGGACGAAACGGTTGGTTTTGTCTACAGTAGCTCGTACCTTTGACCCGAATGGCTGGATTAGTCCCGTAGTGTTTTGGATGAAGTGCTTCTTACAGGAACTTTGGTCAGCCGAAGTGTCGTGGGATGAGCCCCTCTCGGGCCGTTTGCTGCGAGATTGGGAGTCCTTCATGTCGTCTCTCCCCGACATTAACCGTGTTAGTATCCCTAGACATATACTGCCTAAGGGACGGTTTACTGCCAGCCTTCATGGCTTTTGTGACGCGTCTGAGAGTGGATACGCAGCCGTCGTATAATATATATCCGAACAGTCGATGATAGAGGAGTTGTTAAGCTCCACTTGTTAATTGCTAAGAGTAAGGTTGCTCCACTTCGGACTCGATTAACGATTCCGAAGTTAGAATTGTCTGGAGCTACTCTTCTGGTTCGGTTGATGAACCACGTTGTTGACACCCTGGGACGTAGTGTGGACTTTGAGTCGCTCTTTGCTTGCACTCCCTGGAAGTATTTGTGGCCAATCGGGTATCCCAAATACAGGCCTCGAAGGCCACGTTGATTTGGCGCCACGTGCCAGGTGAAATAAACCCTGCTGACTGTGCATCACGTGGCAGCGAAGACCCTCAGCTTATTGACCACACTCTGTGGTGGGGTCCCGACTGGTTGTTACAACCGTCTTGACCTTCCACACCAGCTGTGGTGAAGGTACCAAATCCGGGCTTGCGTGTTCACGCTGTCGAGACTATGGCGGCTCCAGAGCGGGAATTTTTATTAGACCGCTATAGTTCTCTGGACAAGTTGCTCGGCGTGGCCGCTTGGATAAGAAGATTTATACGAAATTGTCGCCGGCCTCAGGACAAAGATTTGTGTCCGGTCCTCTCACCGCAGGAGCGCCAAGATGCTCTCTTGCATTGGGTGCGTATGACCCAGTCTAGAGCGTTTGAACCGGAACTTAAGATTTTCCGTAACGGGACGTCCAAATTAAAGGGACCCTTGGTGCGTTTGACTCCCTTTCTGGATGATAAGGGATTGTTGCGTGTAGGAGGCCGATTGAGGCACGCTAACTTGCCTTATAGATCACGTCATCCCCTGTTGCTCCCCAAGGACGGACCATTGGTGCGATTGTTGATCATTGATCGCCATGTGAAGAATGCTCATGCCGGATGTAATGCATTGACCGCGCTCCTCCAACGGGAGTTTTGGATTTTGTCAGCGCGAAGAATAATCCGATCTATTATATTTCGATGTCTACCCTGCTATCGTTTACGCCCCGAGACGATGCAGCCCCAAATGGGTGATTTGCCTGCTGATCGTGTGAATGAATCGATGACCTTCTTAGGAGTTGGAACTGATTTCGCGGGACCGTTTACTATAAAAACGTCGCGACTCCGTAATGCTAAGACTGAAAAGGCTTACTTGTGTGTGTTTGTTTGTTTGGCCACTAAAGCCGTTCATTTGGAGGTGGTGAGTGCGCTCACCATGGACGCTTTCTTAGCAGCGTTAGGCAGATTTGTCTCCCGCCGGGGACTGCCTTCTCTAATTCGGTCCGATTGTGGGACGAACTTCAAGGGCACTGATAGACATATAAGAGAAGTTTGTGAATTTTTAGATAAAAATAATATTGAGATCGGATCCACACTCTCCCGTAGGGGGGTAACATGGCGATACTCTCCGCCGTCTTGCCCTCACTGGGGAGGGATTTTTGAATCTGTTGTAAAGGCCGCTAAGACTCACCTTCGCCGCGTTATTGGGGAGACTATTCTCACGTTCGAGGAACTCGCGACGGTGTTTCATAAGATTGAGGCGGTTCTCAACTCGCGTCCGTTATGTCCGTTGTCTACCGACGCGAACGATTTGCAGGCCCTCACGCCGGGCCATTTCTTGATAGGCAGACCACTTAACGCCCTGCCCGAGTATCCTTATAGAGATGTCAATCCAGGACGCCTTTCGCGGTTTGAGTTGCTCCAGCAGCTTACCCAGAGCTTCTGGCGCCGCTGGCACCTTGAATATTTACACATTTTGCAACAGCGCGTTAAGTGGTCAGATAAGACAAACCCACCGAGGGTTGGAGACCTCGTGTTAGTGAAGGACCCAAACCTGCCACCCTTACGTTGGCGTCGCGGACGCATTGTCCAACTTACTCTAGGGTCTGATGGTGTGCCCAGGTTTGCCGAGGTCCTAGTTGGGGATTCTGTTTTGAAGCGCGCGGTCGCTACACTTTCTCGCCTCCCCTTAGACTGATTTAGCGGACAGTCCGGGACTGTCCGGAGCGGGGGGATGTTCACGCTCGAGGAAGAGCGAGTGGCAACACTGCATTGTGGTCTGGGCAGTGAGAGCTTTTTTGGCGGCCGGCCGCATGTGACATGTCAGTCAGTCGAGTCGAAATGTCATGACATTGTTAGAGGTTATGTGCGGGCCGGAATAAAATGTAATTTAAGTTAAATAACAAATTGTGTTTTGCGCGGCGCACCTAATATCGAGGTGCGAAAGCCCGCTTGGTGTTGTGCAAAAGTATTATCGTCGCGTGTGTGAGCCGTGGTGGCCTAATAGGCATTTGTAGTGCTCCGGTCTCCACCGGTGGATCCACCGCAGAACTTCAGGAGCCGCGACTTCCTTCGAGCTAGCTCAGGAAGTCCACCGGCTACATACGCAGACTGAACGGAGACAAGGTAAACATTATCTGTATCGGTTTTTGGATTCCGCAATCAAAGCATCAAGTCGGTGAATCGCCGACGTGGTGGTGTCTACCTTGGGCACCATCACAATTTGTTAGTTAACTTATATTACATTTTATTCCGGCCCGGACATAACCTCTAACAATGTCATTCCGTATTCGACTAGACTGAACTGACTGACATCTTACATGCGGCCGGCCGCCACAGACTATAATGCTGTGTTGCCACTCGCTCTTCCTCGAGCGTGAACATCCCCCCGCTCCGGACAGTCCCGGACTGTCCGCCAAATCAGTCTAAGGGGAGGCGAGAAAGAGTAGCGACCGCGCGCTTCAAAACAGAATCCCCAACTAGGACCTCGGCAAACCTGGGCACACCATCAGACCCTAGAGTAAGTTGGACAATGCGTCCGCGACGCCAACGTAAGGGTGGCAGGTTTGGGTCCTTCACTAACACGAGGTCTCCAACCCTCGATGGGTTTGTCTTATCTGACCACTTAACGCGCTGTTGCAAAATGTGTAAATATTCAAGGTGCCAGCGGCGCCAGAAGCTCTGGGTAAGCTGCTGGAGCAACTCAAACCGCGAAAGGCGTCCTGGATTGACATCTCTATAAGGATACTCGGGCAGGGCGTTAAGTGGTCTGCCTATCAAGAAATGGCCCGGCGTGAGGGCCTGCAAATCGTTCGCGTCGGTAGACAACGGACATAACGGACGCGAGTTGAGAACCGCCTCAATCTTATGAAACACCGTCGCGAGTTCCTCGAACGTGAGAATAGTCTCCCCAATAACGCGGCGAAGGTGAGTCTTAGCGGCCTTTACAACAGATTCAAAAATCCCTCCCCAGTGAGGGCAAGACGGCGGGGAGTATCGCCATGTTACCCCCCTACGGGAGAGTGTGGATCCGATCTCAATATTATTTTTATCTAAAAATTCACAAACTTCTCTTATATGTCTATCAGTGCCCTTGAAGTTCGTCCCACAATCGGACCGAATTAGAGAAGGCAGTCCCCGGCGGGAGACAAATCTGCCTAACGCTGCTAAGAAAGCGTCCATGGTGAGCGCACTCACCACCTCCAAATGAACGGCTTTAGTGGCCAAACAAACAAACACACACAAGTAAGCCTTTTCAGTCTTAGCATTACGGAGTCGCGACGTTTTTATAGTAAACGGTCCCGCGAAATCAGTTCCAACTCCTAAGAAGGTCATCGATTCATTCACACGATCAGCAGGCAAATCACCCATTTGGGGCTGCATCGTCTCGGGGCGTAAACGATAGCAGGGTAGACATCGAAATATAATAGATCGGATTATTCTTCGCGCTGACAAAATCCAAAACTCCCGTTGGAGGAGCGCGGTCAATGCATTACATCCGGCATGAGCATTCTTCACATGGCGATCAATGATCAACAATCGCAACAATGGTCCGTCCTTGGGGAGCAACAGGGTATGACGTGATCTATAAGGCAAGTTAGCGTGCCTCAATCGGCCTCCTACACGCAACAATCCCTTATCATCCAGAAAGGGAGTCAAACGCACCAAGGGTCCCTTTAATTTGGATGTCCCGGTACGGAAAATCTTAAGTTCCGGTTCAAACGCTCTAGACTGGGTCATACGCACCCAATACAAAAGAGCATCTTGGCGCTCCTGCGGTGAGAGAACCGGACACAAATCTTTGTCCTGAGGCCGTCGACAATTTCGAATAAATCTTCTTATCCAAGCGGTCACGCCGAGCAACTTGTCCAGAGAACTGTAGCGGTCTAATAAAAATTCCCGCTCTGGAGCCGCCATAGTCTCGACAGCGTGAACACGCAAGCCCGGATTTGGTACCTTCACCACAGCTGGTGTGGAAGGCCAAGACGGCTGTAACAACCATTCGGGACCCCACCACAGAGTGTGGTCAATAAGCTGAGGGGCTTCGCTGCCACGTGATGCACAGTCAGCAGGGTTTATTTCACCTGGCACGTGGCGCCAAATCAACGTGGCCTTCGAGGCCTGTATTTGGGATACCCGATTGGCCACAAATACTTCCAGGGAGTGGACGGAGTTCTTAATCCAACACAGGACAACCTGACTGTCGGACCAAGCAAAGAGCGACTCAAAGTCCACACTACGTCCCAGGGTGTCAACAACGTGGTTCATCAAACGAACCAGAAGAGTAGCTCCAGACAATTCTAACTTCGGAATCGTTAATCGAGTCCGAAGTGGAGCAACCTTACTCTTAGCAATTAGCAAGTGGAGCTTAACAGCTCCTCTATCATCGACCGTCCGGATATATACGACGGCTGCGTATCCACTCTCAGACGCGTCACAAAAGCCATGAAGGCTGGCCGTAAACCGTCCCTTAGGCAGTATATGTCTAGGGATACTAACACGGTTAATGTCGGGGAGAGACGACATGAAGGACTCCCAATCTCGCAGCAAACGGCCCGAGAGGGGCTCATCCCACGACACTTCGGCTGACCAAAGTTCCTGTAGTAAGCACTTCATCCAAAACACTACGGGACTAATCCAGCCATTTGGGTCAAAGGTACGAGCTACTGTAGACAAAACCAACCGTTTCGTCCAGACCTTGGGGCTTGGCAGCTCCAATCGATAGGTGAACGTGTCCTGGACAGGTTTGTATTGCACTCCCAAAATAGACAGTAAATCTGGAGTGTTGGCATTCTCAAAAATATGAGGCTCCTGCTTGTGGTCGTCTGGCAAGTCACACAAAAGCTGAGGTGAGTTGGACATCCACTTCCTCAGTTCATAACCACCAGCCCCGAGAAGAGCAATTAGTTCATCCCGCAAAATCAAGGCTTCCTCGACACTAGTGGAGCCCGTACAAATATCATCCACAAATGCATCCTCCTTGAGAACCAAGGATGCGCGAGGGTATCGTAACCGCTCACGGTCAGCGAATTCCACAAGTGAGCGAATTGCCACAAAGGGGCTCGAACGCAAACCGTATGTATTGGTGTTCAGCTCGTAGACCAGCATGGGATCTCTGGGATCCTCCCTCCATAATATGAGCTGATATCGTCTATCGTCCGGGTGAATCACAGTCTGCCGAAACATCATCCGGATATCGGTCACAAAGACGACGGCATGGCGACGGAAGTTGGTCAATACATCGCCCACCTCGTGGTGCAACTTCGGTCCAGCATGCAAACATTGATTCAGCGAAACTCCGGTAGACGTGGGAGCTGATCCATCAAAAACAACGCGTATCTTCCCAGTGGAAGGTTTCAAAACCGCGTGGTGAGGAAGAAAATTATGTTCCTCGTTTCGCCAGTCCAGTCGCGAGACCGACATGTGCCCCAGTTGCTCATATTCTCGCATGAAGTCGACATACTTCTGTTTGAGGTCGGAGTTCCTACTCATACGACGCTCCATGGACAGCAGCCGCTTCTCAGCCAACGGCCGGGAGCTGCCAAGTGAGGGGCGAACTGACAAAAAGGGCAAACGAGTGATCAGCCGTCCCGAGTGAAGGCGACCTGTATTGTTCTGGTAGAACAACTCACACTCCTCGTCTAAGGGGTTCACTCGCTTCACGGTAGGTGGCTCTTCCACCTCCGAAAACCGTTGAAGGGCATCCGATAAGGTGGAGCTAACAGTTATGTAACTGTCCACCGATGGAGATGGTGGGTTATGCCTAACTGGTCCCATCACTACAAACCCAAGCGATGTAGATAAGGCTACCAGCCCACCCTTCTGTAACTCTCTTCTCTTCCCACAATACACGCGGCCTAGAACATCGGCACCGAGCAATAAGTGAATCGGACCGGTTCGGTGGAAGGAAGGGTCAGCCAAGGTCAATCCTGATGTCGCATCAACGACAGCGCGCGAAACGTGCTGTTGCGGAAGCTGACCAACAACCTTCTCAAAAACAATCGCGGTAGCGCCAATTTTGGGCGCTGAAGAGAAGTGGGGGGAAAAGGAGAACAAAACCTGACCGATCGGATCCGGGATCCGCAGGTCTCCGATTCCTCGTACCGATTCAAGGTATGGAGATGTGTTCAAACTCAACTGCCGGACCAGCCAGCTGGAGGCAATGCAACCCTGAGCTCCCGTATCCAAAAGGGCGCGAACTAAAACAAAGGTGCCCCTCGGGCCCCACACCTGTACGCAGGCTGTTGGTAACAACACCTGCTCCTGTGGGGGGGTTGCAGCCGACAGTTGGTTTAATGAAAATCCTCCCGCATTCCCCGCAACGGGGGGGAAGGGGGGTTCAAGGAAAAATGCGTGCGCGGCGGAGGAATAGGGCGCTCAAGGCGCTCGAGCGGGTCCCAATCCGGCACGTACTGGCCCCGATCAAAGCGGCATCGGGGGGCCGGGCGGTGCCCATGATGGGCGAAAGTTGGGGGAGCACGTGACAAACGGGGTCTCTCCATCAGAGGGGGAGAGAAGCGTATCGGCTCCCGGCGCGGCTCCCTAATAACCGCGGCCCAATCCCGCGGTGGCGCCTCAGAAGCGGCGCGTCGATCCCCCCCGCCCGTAGGGGGGGTGGAGCGCCCAATCCTCTCACGGGAGGGGGGGCGCCTGTCCAATCTCCGCGGAGGGGTGGCACGCCCCTCCGATCTCCTCGGAGATGTGGGTGACCTACGAGGGCCCCCGCCCGTGTGCGAGTCCCTCTCTGTCACCACCTCACGAGTGTCTTTATTATTAAAGCACAAGAGGGGGTGATGGGCCCCTCCAAAACAGTGGCAATCTCGTGGGTGGGGGCAAGCCGATGCCATATGAACCCCCAGGCAGCGGTAGCACCAATTCCGCTGCTTGGCCATATTCCTACGCCCCTCGGTGCGTAGGCCAACAAATTTGGGACAGGCCGGCAAACGATGGCCATCCCGCTTGCAACACTTGCAAGGCATCGGCCTCTCCCCGTGTGGAGAGTTCTGCCGCACTGCAGTATACTGCTTGTACGGGCGGCGCTCTCTCCGTGGCGCTGCCCGGGTCGCCTCATAGCGGCCTGTACTCGGTCCCGGTATAGGAGCCAGATCCAAGTGGTCGGTCATCCGACACTCATCCTCCAAAAATCTGAGGAGATCCGAGAAGGGGGGGAGGTACGAGGCACTATTGCCCCCGTATCTTTGTTCAAAGCGCCCCTTCATCTCCATGGGAAGCTTATTGAGGATGAGGTGGAGCAATATGAAGGACCACTGGTCCACCGGTAGGTCAAGTCGTTTGAGCGCATTAATAGCGCTTAGCAGCGGGTTCAAAATCTCCTTCCTCAATGAGGAGACCCGCGATACTCGTGGCAGCCCTAAAATGGCAGCCACATGTGTGTCCGCTAGCAAGCGAACATTCTGATACCGGGCGGTCAACAGCGCCCTTGCAATATCATAACTGTCATCGTTGACAGGTAGATGCTGGACAAGCACACCAGCCTCTCCACGTAAGGCAGAGAGCAAATAGGCCAATTTCTGGCTAGGGAACAGGTCGTCCCTCGAGTGAACCAGGCTATCAAAGAGGTTAATGAACCCCATCCAAGAAGCCAGGTTCTCATCAAAGGTTGGGATGTCTAAAGTGGGCAGTCAGCCCAGCAAGCCGGCCGGGGTAGGCTTGACCTCCCCGGGCGTGCACGACTCACCCCTCCGGGCGGATAGGATTGCCTGAGCCTTGTTTATAATCACATCCGCCTGTTCAAAACACTGATCATAATCGGCATTAAATTGGTCGACTGCCCGCAACTCAGCGGCACCCTCGGCTGGGTGGTCGAGCAGATATTGTTGATGAGCAACGAAAAGCTGCTCCAATTCCTTCAAGCGAGCAGGTACTCCCTCATGCTGAATTAACAAAGCCTGTTCTCGGTCTGGTCGGTCTACCAAAGCGACGGCACTAGCAAACCATCTCAAAATCTTTTGTGCACCCGCGCGGGCACCACTAAGCGGGCTGACTGGCGGGACCATTTTGCACCAAAATTAATAAACACTATAATAATACACGGACAAACAGACCGACAACCGCAGACAATAAAACAGATCGGGAGGAACTTCAAAGGCAGAACAAAATATATAAACAAACCAAAATCAAGTGTAAATGCTAGAACTTAACTAGAACAACAAATTCATTTAACAACAGAATTTTCAAACAAATTAAATTCAAGTATTAAGTCAATAACTTAACAAACATAATAATCAAAGGCAAACAAAACAAAATCAAATGTAAATGCTAAAACTTAACACAGCAAAATAGTGTATTACAACAACAGCAAAGTCATTTAGCAGCAAAATTTTTTCAACAAATTAAATTCAAGTATAAGTTTACAACTTAACAAACAAAATATTCAAGGGCAAAACAAAGATATGAAAAAACAAACCAAAATCAAATATAGGTAAATGCTAGAACTTAACTAGAACAACAAAGGCATTTAACCCCAATTTTTCATATACAATGACAATGACAACTAGTTAGGGAGATCGGTCCACAAATGAGATTGTAGTCGGTTTAAAATCAGCAATCAAAAACCAATTAATATGTATTGCCCATTTGGACAACCAACAAGATTACAATATTAATTGTACAATACTAATCAACCACTCAAATCTAAAAACCACTCAAATATAAAAACCACGCTCTGCTACCAAAAGATGGTGGTGCCCGGAGTAGACACCACCACGTCGGCGTTTCGCCGAATGATGCTTTGATTGCTGAATCCAAAAACCGATACAGATAATGTTTACCTTGTCTCCGTTCAGTCTGCGTATGTAGCCGGTGGACTTCCTGAGCTAGCTCGAAGGAAGTCGCGGCTCCTGAAGTTCTGCGGTGGATCCACCGGTGGAGACCGGAGCACTACAAATGCCTATTAGGCCACCACGGCTCACACACGCGACGATAATACTTTTGCACAACACCAAGCGGGCTTTCGCACCCCGATATTAGGTGCGCCGCGCAAAACACAATTTGTTAGTTAACTTATATTACATTTTATTCCGGCCCGGATATAACCTCTAACAATGTCATTCCGTATTCGACTCGACTGAACTGACTGACATCTTACATGCGGCCGGCCGCCACAGACTATAATGCTGTGTTGCCACTCGCTCTTCCTCGAGCGTGAACACCACTCTTGCCCCGCCGGCTAATTTGCCAAAAGCGGCAAGAGTGGTCAAGAGGAGGATGGCGCTCCCAACACCTGCGGCGGTCCCCTCCTCGTCGGAAGTCACGGTACCGGACGAGGGCTCCTGGTCCGTGGTCGTACTGTGCGGCCGCAAGGAGCCGGCAACAGACGGAGCGTTGCCCATGAACGCTGGAGCCCCTAGATAAAGTGCACCGTCTGTACAGATGCAAAGTGACCGGCCAACCACCGCATGGGGGGTATGAACTGCAGCCCCCCGCCAGTCAGAGGCCGCTTGGCCCCGACACGAGTGACTGTGGCCCCGAGCGGCCCGGCATCACCAGCCCCCCAGACAGCACCGGTCGCAGCGGCGGCCCAGGAGGAGCCAATGGAGACCACTAATGCCTAGTGGTCCCATAAAGCTCCTCCAGGCGAATATTAACCACTGCGCCGCAGCACAGGACCTCTTATGTCAGTCCGCGGCGCAGTGAGGTGTGGGTTTGGCGATTGTGTCGGAGCCGTATTACGTTCCGCTGCAATCGCCCAACTGGTTGGTGGCGGCAGATGGTTCCGCCGCCTTAATGCGGGCGGCGCGTGGTACAGCCCCCTCTCTCGTTTTAAGAGAGAGGGGCACTGGCTACGTAGCCGCCATGTGGGGGGGAATGTTAGTCGTGTCGACTTACTTCTCCCCCAATCGCAGCCGGGCGGACTTCGTGATCTTCCTGGCTGCGTTAGAAGGGGTCGTCCGGAGGACGGCCTCGGTACCGGTGCTGATCGCGGTGATCTCAATGCGTGGTCTATTGCGTGGGGGTCCTCCAGAATCAGCCCAAGGGGTGGAGATTTGGAGTCCTGGGTTCTGTCCCTGGGGCTCTAAATCCTGAATAGGGGCTCTACTCCTGCCTGCGTCCGGGTGCAAGGCACGTCCATAGTGGACGTAACCTTCGCCACCCCCTCACTCGCCCGTCGAATTAACGACTGGCGAGTAGAGGAACAAGTGGAGACCCTGTCGGACCATTTACACTGACCTTCAAAAGTACGTTCGATCATAAGTACCTAAGTAATATGTTTGATATGAGGTCTACTCGGCATCCCAAGGAGCCCTGAACCGCAGGGGCTCCGCGGTGAGCGCCTTTTCAAGGTGGGCACTCACCAAGCTCCGCCCGGATGTGGCGGAGGAGCCACCCAACCTCGCCGGGGATGTCGACGGTATGGCGGAGCTCTTCGCAGATGACATGAAGGTTGTCTGCCAAGCCACCATGCCAAGGGCGCAGGCCTGCCCCGATAGCGGGCAGGTGTACTGGTGGACGCAGGAGATAGCGGACCTGCGTACCAACAGTATGAGGGCCAGGTGCGCCTACGTCGAAGGCGCGCCAGAACTGCACCCGACGAGGAAGCGGAACTTCGTCGGGTGTTAACGGCGGCCATGAAGGCCCTGCGGAGCGAAATCTGCAGGGCCAAGGAGGAGTCCAGGGAGCAATTCATACGGCTCCTGGGCGACGATCCGCGGGGGCGTCCGTACCAGGTGGTGAGGGGTAAGTTTAAAGCTTCCGCTCCCCCCACCTTCGCTATGGACGGCGGGCTGCTGGACCGGGTGCTGGGGACTCTGTTCCCCGATCCCCCCGGACACTCCTCCGGAGGAAGTGGCTGTCGCCATCCCTCCCGTGTCGAACGTGGAATTCGAAACGGTGAGGGATAGGTTCCGGCGCAAAAGGAAGGCGCCGGGACCGGACGGTGTCCCAAGCATGGTTCTGGCCCTGGCCCTGGGGCACTTCGAGGAGCGGTTCCGGGCGGTGCTAGACTTGAGCATCGCCTCGGGCCGCTTCCCCAGTCGGTGGAAAGTGGGCAGGCTCTGCCTATTGAGAAAGGAGAGTCGCCCTGCGGATTACCCGGCTGGGTACCGGCCGGTGGTGCTGCTTGACGAGGCTGAAAAGTTTCTGGAAAAAATTCTAGGTTCCCGCATCGTCAAGCACCTAGAGGACCGGGGGCCGGACTTGGCGAACAACCAGTTCGGCTTCCGCACCGGCCAGTCCACGTTCGACGCGGTGGCCCTCCTCAAGAGGTGGACTGAGGGGGCCACAGCTCGTGGAGAGGATGTTGTTGCGGTGTCTCTTGATATCCGCAACGCCTTCAACAGTTTGTCCCACGAGTGCATAAAGGACGCACTACGTTTCCACCGGGTGCCTCCGTACCTCCGCGCCCTCGTGGAGAGCTACCTGGAAGATAGGTCAGTTCTCTACGAGGGACCGGACGGTCGCGTCCATACGTGGGCAATGGCAGCAGGTTTGCCTCAGGGTTCCGTACTAGGTCCCCTACTATGGAACCTGGGGTACAATTGGGTCCTGCGAGGCGGCCTAATGCCACGAACGGAGGTCGTCTGCTTGGCTGACGATACGTACATCGCGGCGAGAGTCCGACGCATCCGCCTCCTTGGACTGGACGTGGTCGTGGCAGGCAAGCGAAGGCGGGCATTCACACAAGCGATGCCCGTCTAATGACCCTGCCGTGGAGGCCTGCGTGCACGGTTGGCCCCGTGCACGCCGCCGTAAGGCCCTCCGTCTGGGGATTGCCCTGGTGTTCTTGGGCAATCCCCCCTTGGCGATAGCCTGACCAGTTGGTCAGGCTTGTTCGGGCGCGTGGGTAGTGGAGTCGCAGTGTGTACCTTACCTAGCGCGCCCATAAGGCCAGGAAGAACACCGGGGGGTTTTAGTGGGTAGGCTTGGCACTTTGCCGAGAGAGCCCCACACACGCGCGGCCTCTAGCCAACGGCGGGTACGGTGCGGTTACGCATTTCCCCCCGAAAAAAAAGCTAGGTATTTCCTTACCCCTAAATAACGAATTGTCTTGCATGAATTGAATTGTGTTGTATGATATGAATTATTTATAGTGGTTGTCGTCTAATAAACATTATTTTTTCTCTATCTCATCTTGTTATCTATCTCTTATCTCTAGTGAGATATTGAAAACGTCCGAGAGTCGGTAGGCTACGGTCGCCGAGCAGCATTTTGCCTCCAGTGATTGTGGTCACCAATATCAAAGAGTCATAGACGACGAGAAATCGGCATACTACATCACGCTAGTGAGATGAAGTGATAATATATTAGTCAATATCTATACTAATCATACATCGTCCCGTGCGCGGGCTTTTTTTTTTTATGGGATAGTGGGCAAGCGAGCAGACGTTTCACCTGATGGTAAGTAATTACCACCGCCCATGGACACCCGCAACCCCAGAGGAGTTACAAGTGCGTTGCCGGCCTTTGAGGTGGTAATACGCTCTTTTTTTGAAAGTTTGAAGGTCGTGTCGGTCCGGAAATACCGCAGGCGACAATTCGTTCCAAAGTTTGACTGTGCGAGGCAGGAAACTTCGAGAGAAACGCACAGTTGTGGACTGCCAACCATCTAAGTGATGGGTATGGATTTTTTGCCGCGTGGAACGATGGCGGAAAGAGGCGGCAGGTATAAGTCCGAACAATTCCTCGGAGCATTCCCCGTAATAAATACGATAGAAGATGCATAGTGAAGCGACATCTCTACGCAGCGCCAAGGCATCAAGCCGATTTGAAATTTCCTGGCAGTCGACGATTCGAGTCGCTCTCCGTTGAATGCGGTCCAGTGGGAGAAGTTGGTATTGGGGTGCCCCAGCCCAAAGATGAGAACAGTATTCCATATGAGGCCGAACCTGCGCCTTGTAAAGCTGAAGGCGGTGCGCCGGAGTGAAATACTGTCTCAATCTATTCGGTCTATATGCCTTTCTGTTTTCTGATTTACGGTTCCAGTAGAAAAAATAAAACTCAGTAAAAACAATTCGTTTAATTCGTCTCTATCAAAAGAAATTCGACTCATTCTTATCATCGCTCGTATAAACTATAGTAGTATTTATACTATGTACAAAGTGTTGCGGAGGGAGGAGGGGAGGAGGGGAGAGGAGGAGGGGTGGAGTGGTGGGGAGGTGAGGTGTCAGCGCGGCGGCGGCGGGCGCGGCTTGGCCGTGGCGTACGCGATCTCTGAGAGCCGCACGTCGATGGGCGCGCGCTCGTCGTACAGCGTGGGCGCCTGCAGGATGATGCCCGCCGACCCCACCACCACGGCCAGCGTGAAGATCCACAGGAACAGCCGGTCCAGCACCATGGCCACGTACTTCCAGTCCTCCTTCACCTGCGCACCGAAATGTCGATAGTCGAGATGCAATACGAACTAAGAAATTTTGTGCTTGTGCGGCATAGCAATGAAAGGCGACAATGGCTAGTGCAATGTGTATTCTCCTGCACTAGCTATTTTCATAATTGGACTCCTCTTCCATTTACCATCAGGGGGAACGGAGTCATTTCTTAGGCTTACGAAATGAAAACAAAAAAAACTCATAATCGAAGCCAGGCCAACCGCAGCCATCGTCTCCGACCATCTGATCCGACCCAGGGGCCGTACTCTTAAAATCGAACTTACGGATAATATCGGCGCTTCATTGTGTCGTTTGCTCCTCTAACTCGCATGTTTTGTTTCGCTTCTGTCGCTCGACGGAACGACCGAACGAACGATTGACATAAGCGAGCGTCATAACCCTACTCTTAAAATCGAAGGTTCGTTATCTATTCTAGTGACAACGTTGATACATTTGACAGACGAACATTAGCAAAATTTATGAACATTTCAACGACACCTATTGAGGTATCGTTGAAATTATCGTAAAGCGAAAAGGGCAGCGTAATTTATTCAATGTTGAATTTCATTCCTATCATTAAAATATCTCTGTCTCTATTGGAATTTTTGCAATTATTGTTCATAATATTTAGGCTTTACGGTAATAATAAGTATAAGTAATAATAAGTATAGCACTAATTATTTAATAAATTAATAATTTATAATTAATTATGGATTTTTTTATTTTATTGATTTAAATGCTTTAAAATAAGAAAATGAAGAGTCCGAGGTTTTTTTAAATATTTTTAAATATAATGCGTAATTTCTCGAAAGTATCTTTAAATGTTCTGTTATCTGCAAGTACCTACAGTCCGAAGTTTTTTCTAATATTTTAAAATATAATGCGTAATTTCTCGAAAGTATCTTTAAATGTTATCTTTTATAAAGAAAAAAAGCTTTTATTTATTAAAAGCGTTGGAGCCATTTTAATGGTATGATGTATTTTGCTTTCAGACATTCGTTATATAATTAAACTAGTTATGTTGTTGCCCGCGGCTTTGCTCGCGTGAAAGGTGATTATATTTACAGATTGAAAAACTGTATAAATATGTATGAATAATTTATTCATGTTTTTAAACGTATTTATTTATTATTATTCAATAGTCCATTAAATAAGGACTTTCATACAAACTTTCAACATATATTTTACCCCCTTAGGAGTAAAATTTACATAAATGCTGATATACGCTGATATAAACGTTGTATATAAATACAACATTCACAGCTTTTTTGTCATTAGACAATCTATATACCTATATCAAAGGAGATGTTCCCATCTATAGACGCACGCACAGCCGTAACCGCTAATGGTAGAAACGTGAAATTTGGACAGTGGTTTTAATTCAAAATGCGGACGCACACTAAGAAGGGATTTTAAAAAAAATAACCCTGAAGGGATGAAAAAGGGGTTGCATGTTTGTATGGAAAAATATTTAAATTAGCAACGATTTTGATAAAACTTGAGATTCATGCTCTTAAAAATATTTCTTTGAACACGTGTTTCATGGTTTATTGGAGTTACCCCTATTTTGCAAAATAGGGGTTGAAAGTTTCTATGAAAAATATTTAAAATCTGCTCCAATTTCTATGAAATTTATTATTCGGGCTTAAATAGGCTACAAAATTATTTTTCCTGCGGGAAAATTTTAATTTCCACGGGAAAACAATAATAACGCGGGCGAAGCCGCGAGCGGAAAGCTAGTACTTTATAGGCACGCGCCGCCCGCCGAAACCGCATTGTGCGCAACGTCCCTACATTTTAAATCTGTAATATCTTCGAAAATATTGATTTATATTACATGCTGTAAAGGGCCAAATTGATCTATATTAAATGAACATTGTATTTAAGGTACTTAATTGGATAAGGATTAATACTGTATCGCTTAAAATCGCTTCGTAAATAAGCCATTATTTCTCGTAAAAAGTAAAGGATAAAAAAGGGTTATTGTGGGTTATCCCTAAGAGATAGATATATACCATCGCGGACTTTTTTGTAGACCTTTTTAAGGTGTACAATACTGTAGTAAATTATTTTGATTTATTTCGTAGAGTTCAGCCAGCGTTTGCAATCTAAGCGCAAAAAAAGTGTTTATTTACGACATCACATTAGAAACCTATAAAATTATCAGGGTTTCTCTACTATACTATGCATGTATTATACCAATAAACCTTCCTCTTGAATCACTCTATCTATTAAAATAAACCGTATCAAAATCCGTTGCGTAGTTTTAAAGATCTAAGCATTTATATTATGTAGTGATGGATCCGACGACGACAACGATAACGCCAACGATAGCGCGTTTAGAGTAGGGCTAATCTGATATTATCGTTGTCGATTTTAAGAATACGGCCCCAGAATTCACGGTGTGAATTTTTTTCTACCAAATATCTACGAAATTACAAGCGAAGAGGAAACCGACCCTGGTGGACTCCTCCTCCTTGCGCGTCTGGTCGGCGATGTAGTTGATGCCGTCGATGGCCTTGTGCAGCTCGGGGCAGCGGTGCCATCGTCGCAGCGCGTCGCACAGCGCGGCGGCGTCGGACGTGCGGCACGTGCGGCACGCGCGGCACGCGCGGCAACCGAGCGTGGCCGACGGCGGCAGCGGCGGCACTCCCTCCACTCCCCCCATGCCCCCCATTCCCCCCGCTCCCTCCGCGCCCTCCAGGTCCACCGCCACGCGCTCCTCCCAGCACTCGCCGCCCGCCGCCTCCTCCACCACGCTGCTCACGAACCCGATCTCCGCGCTGCACCGAGAGGACGCACGGATTATGCACGAGAAGAATACGTAGCCGATTCGGATCACGGCGCTCGTTTTATGTTTGTGAGCTGAATCCGAAGACCGTTATTTAATCGCTTACTTTCAGGTGGGCCGGACGCTTTTATAACGAACGTGTGATATGATTAAAATTAAGTTTAATTTTTCAGTTTTTCCCAGAAGCATCATTTTATACTTTGTACACTTTTGGTCGAAACCAATCGTTCACGCCCGCCGAGGTCGGTAAACATAGATGACCGACGAGGATAAGCCGGCCGAGTAACCGATGCACATGCATCACATACGGGTGATCAATCCAAACGGGTCAGTGGGGAGACGTCAGAAACTATGAGAGTTAGCGATTTCTGTTCTTAGGAACCACGTCGATTTTAGATTTAATAAAAATAATGGAATTTAAATTGATCACCCGGTATATACATAATATGTTATATAGTGGTAGTGATGGGAATACTGACAAGCGGCTGCGGTGCGGGTCGAGGCGGTAGTGCGGGCGGCGCATGACCAGCAGCCGCGGCAGCACGTGGATGAAGACGCGGCGCACCCAGGGCGCCATCGTGTGCGTCTGCGGCGACCGGAAGTGCACGTTCAGCACCACCACCGTCACGCATATGCTGCACCGCACGACACCGCCGATCGCCATCCACCGACAAACAAACATTCATTTTAAAGCCGCATCGGTCAATCGAGGTGATGGCCGACAAGATGGGAGCGAGCCAGCTAGTTTGTCGATTTGATTAATTTTATTTTTAAATCAATTTACTTCGAAACTTTGTTTTATATAAAATCAGGTATACTCGTATATTAAAAGACAGATATTGTATTATAAGCTATTGAGACACCGTTGTCTCTAAGAAAGTGATATAAAATATTTGACTTGGTAGAATTTTAAAAAGAGATGAAGCTACAATTGACCGAGGTCTAGAATTTCAAAACAGAAGTAAGAAAAATAGTATTATAAAAAGATGATAATATACTAATAGCATCAACTATACGCCGTGTTCTTAGAGATATGCATTAACTTTGTCCTGTTATTCAGACTTTCAAACTAAATACAAAATAGAGTATGAGACTGAAAAAGAATCATCCCTCTGATTCTTGTTTAGCAAACTCAGGGTTGGTCCTTAGTGAGAGTTGTCCACTTTGATGCTCTGAATAACAACTATGCCTCACCTAAACGTGTCCAAAATCATGGTGAAGAGCACAAACTTCCCGAGCAGCGGCACGACCAGCGACGTGGGCGGGATGATCTCGGCCAGCAGCAGGAAGAACACGGTGAGCGACAGCAGGATGGAGATGGACAGCGACACCTTCTCGCCGCTGTCGGACGGCAGGTAGAACACCAGCACGGTCAGGAACGAGATCCCCATGCACGGGATGATCAGGTTGACCGTGTAGAACAACGTCTTGCGTCTCATTGTTATATTGAATGTTATGTCTAGGTACGGCTCGTCGCAACATGTGTAGAATTTTTCATTCCTATAAAGATTACATTAATGTAGTCTTAATAAATCAGACTAAGAATAAGGAATATAATTTATTTGATCGCAAAGACAAATTTGAAAATGCATTTTGAAGATGGCAGAAAATATCCGCTTAAATGATAAGGTATAGGAAAGTTAGCTTTAATAGTAGATCAGTAGTTAAGGGCTGTAAGGCATCAATTGCAGCCCGAGATATTTCGAGGGTGTAATTGATGCTTACACCCAAGCTAACTACTCTGCTTTACATTTCGATTGTGAGGTAAGTAGGTCCTTATTACCCCCAAATAGGGCTTATAGGTGACCAATAAGCGCTCAAGGGTAATAATGTATCTAGAAAAGCCCTAGGGCTGTAAGTAATTTATTGCCAGTATGATGGTTAGATGTACGCGAACTTTTTGAAATAATGAAGTGTTTTTTTAATTACTTACCGCCCTAGGGCTTTCCAAGCTACATTATTACCCTAGAGCGCGTATTGGTCACCTACAAGCCCTATTTGGGGGTAATAAGGACCTACTTACCTCACAATCGAGATGTAAAGCAGAATAGTTAGCCGAGATGTATAGCAGAGTAGTTAGCCCAGGGCTGCAATTGATGCCTTACAGCCCTTAGCTGCTAATCTACTATTAATGGAATCGAAGAACTTGAAAAGAGTAAAAGCCAAAAATTACCTAACAGCGGGCACCTCTAAGATGTCCCACTCCACGGACGTATAGAACTCTGAGAGATCGACGCCGAGCTCCACCACGTTGGTTCCGCGCGTCTCATCTATGTGTCGAAGGTCTACCTGTTAAAAAATCACATCAATCATCGGACATATTTGTAGTTTTAATATAATTATTGAATCTTAAGTAAGTAAGTTACAAATACGTAGCAATAAAGGCCAAAGGGCATTGTGGAAAGACAAATCAATCAAATTGGTTCTTTTGGAATCATGTATCTTGGCAGAGGAACATGTTCAAAAGAGAAAAGACGATAACAATAAAAACGAATACAATTAGTGTGTTTGGTAGAAACTTGTGATTGATTTGTAGGCGTACCTGGAAGCCGTCGTAGGTCCAGGAGCCGAACTTCATGACACAGGTCTGCTGGTCGAAGGGGAAGTACTCGACGTCGATCTCGCAGGAGGACTTGTAGATGGCGGGCGGGCGCCAGTCCACGCGGCCTGTGTAGTTCAGCGTGGCCTTGGTCGCCAGCGTCACCTCGAAGTTGCCGTCCGCACTGTACACGACACGTTATTTAGTATTCTGTCAAAGCGTAAGCAAGCTTAGTAACTTTGTCCACCGGTAAACTATGCTGTTCTTATATACTATCACAATAACCGTAGCCTTATCACTTTTCAATATCAACAGCGCCATCTATCGACAAGTAGTTGAACATAGTAGAACATCGATGGATAGCACGTTCTTATGTTCTTATAAAGTTTCAAGAAAAGATTAATGGATGCCGCATTTACAGAAGATTCATAGTTTATTAACTCATTTTGTTTGTCATAATGTAATTCTGGTTAAACAAGTTTCTAACAATCTTTTGGTATTTGCCCCGCAAAAACGTGGTAGTATAAAAACAGTAGTAAAAAGATGAGCCCCACGTTTTTAGAGTTCACCTGTAAGTAAAGGACGTTGGCGGCTCGGGTTGTTACAGCCATGAAATGTTATTTTAATTTTTTTAGGACCAATCATGACGTGAGTTTTTAGATGAATTTTTCCAATCTACAAGTTTTATCTATATGTAATTCGCATTCGCAGTTATAGGTAGAACAATAACTACCTAATTCAAAAACGTTGTTATTAAAATGAATGATTACTGTAATTCTTTTCTCTAAACACAAGGTAAAATCCGGCACACTGTATGTGTGATTGTGTACCGATTTTAGATTGTTAATAATTATCCTCGTCGTCGGTCGCGTCGGTGGCGCAGTAGACTCGGCACTTGCCTTCCAATCGGGGGGTCGGGGTTCGAGACCCGTCATGTACCAATGTGTTTTTCGTTTCGAATTTCATATGTACATTTTTCTGACGCTCCTACGGTGAAGGAAAACATCGTGAGGCAACCTGCATACATCTGCGAAGAAATTCAATGATGTATGTGAAGTCGACCAATCCGCACTGGGCCAGCGTGGTTGACTAAGGCCTAATCACCCTAACATAGGGTAGGCTCGAGCCCCTCGGTGGGGACGTATATGGGCTGTGATGATGATGATGATGATCCTTCATATAGCAGTCAAATTATAAATATTTTCTTTGATATTTTCTGAATATCTTTGACAGTACAGACTATTTACTCAAAGCAGAGACGGAATGAGTGCTTGACATAAAAAGAAGCTTTGGCTCTCAAATAGAAAGCATGGTTACTTGTTGTAAAGCACGATGTCAGGACGCCAGATGTGGTCCGAGGGCACGTGCAGCATCTCCACGCCGCCATACTCGCGTGGCTCCCAGGAAAGTTTGTAGTCGTACCAACTCTGAACAAACGAATTCATTCATAAGAAGAACGTTATAAGATACCTTTTTAATAGAATCCAGGTACATCTCAGAATACACACCTGTTCCACCCACAAATTGGTCGTCATTATCTGATTCTTCAAATTCTGCAAGGAAATATTAAAGAATTATTATTTATAAATGCATTGGAATTGAATTTATTTTTAAAACTTAACATACACTGAATACGTCGTAAAGCTGTAGACAAAGCCACATTGGCTTATAATGAAAAAATGGTTTGAATAGTAAAACATGGCACCGTTCCGCCATCAATCAATAAAGAGGCATTGTCGCGGATGGTTTCGAAATGAATTTCAACTGAAATATTTGGCAAATATCGCAGGTGGAGGCCGCTTTGTTTAAGTTTGTTCCATATTTAATACTTAACAGGAAGAGAAATCATTTTTTGTTTGCAAGAAGCTCGACGCAAAGATCTTAGCTTCTGCTCCACTAGTTCCAAACCATGAAAGAGGGCGACATAAGTATAATCGTCTTTAATTATGAACGTAATGTGGGATGGATGGAAAATAGCAGGCGATAAGGCAAGTGATATTGAAGTTCGTTCAGTGTCATTGTAGGTAGACGTGGCGGTCGGCCACTCGGCCACTCACCACATCGATGAGCTGGCTCAGCTTGAGCTTGATGCGCACAGTGAGCGCGTCGCTGACGTTGAGCACGGGCCGCACCAGCTTGTTGTAGTTGCTGAGCAGGTCGTCGTACAGCCGCTTGGCGTCGGGGTTGCCGCCGCACCCTGTTCCCACACACTCACTCTTAGCACCTACACAGTTTAGCACGTTTTCAAGAAGACAAACAGCATCTGGCGTCTATCGCACATAGTAAGTAGTATGATAAGTTTTGGTCATTTTAGTCCTTTATGCAGGAGGTTTAACTTAGAAAGTTTTGTTCATTAATAGCTCAGCAAAACTATTGGAGATTATATTTTGAACTATTTGGAGATTATATGAAATATCTCTTAGTTTTGCAATGGTAAATTCTGCAAAAAATATGAAGTATTCAAAATTGCCAAACCCCGGGATGGTTTCGTTTCTTTAAATGTTGGCAATTAATATTGATAATAATGAGAATGAAATTAATAGTATGGGTTTGGTGCCTTCAGAATGACCAATCAAATGGGGTTTGACGCGCTTGTTACTACTAATGGTTCTTATAGCTTACCACAAATTAAAATTGAGTGAGATATTGAGTTCGAAATTGTAAGTCAAGTTATGTTTAATTCTTATAAATCGAGAACGTTTCATGAAGGGAATGTTCCTGTCACTAGCTTAAAATGAGCAAAATCTTACCATGCATACAAAAAAAATATATCACATACTAGCTGTATCCGGCAAGCGTCGCAATGCCACGTACCTAAATGCCATTTTTTTGGAACCCTCACGGGCGTCCCCAGAACACTCTACCAAAGTTTCATTACAATCTGATGAATGGTTTCGGAAATCGGAACGCATAGAGGAGGAACATAATATATAGTACATACATTGATTTTTATTTATATAGATTAATCAAATTATCGTATAAAATAGAATAGTTATAAGAGTACAAATCGTATAAAATAGTGGAACTAGAAAATAATGTATATAAATAGAGGGAAGACAGCTGAGAAATATTTTATTGTACCGTTCAGAGCGCGTCAGTAGTGCGCTATAGTCTAAATAGTCACTAGGGCGGGAACAATCATCTGGCAAAATAGACCCCATCCCGTCCACGGCGTCTATAGACTCGTTCGAGAACGACTATCTCAAACACTTCGGACAGGTGGGTGCCACGAACAAGGGGTGAGAGCGGCGACAGTACACGGCACTCACCGGCGGCGGCCAGCAGCAGCAGTAGCAGGGCCTCGGGCGCGAGGCGCGCACGCGGCATGGCGTCTGCGGCGTCTGCGGCGGCTGCGGCGGCTGCGGCGACGGCGGCGGCGACAGCGGCCCCCCGCGCATGGCGTCAGCGCATGGCGCCCTCGCGCCCCGCCCCGCCACGGACCCGCCACCTGCGCAACCACACCGCCTCGATTAACTCCCGCGCTCCCCACACCACACCACGCTCGACAGTCTGCTCCATCGGGAGCTTCCGAACGAGAACAGTTGGACGTGGGTGGCGAACGGTCATATGTTAGTCTTAAAAGTCTCCTTATATCTCCTTAGTCTTATAAAGTCCTATTGTTTCGGGATGTGAGTGTCGGCATCGACTTCCTCGATGAGCTCTGATGAACCGCAACAGTTTCAGTTGAATAACCTTACAAAATGAATATCCTCGATACATTAGGAGTTTGATGTCATTTGGATAATTTTTTATGACGCGTTTGACAAAGTGTAACAAATTCTATACTTTTACTAATACAAAAATGTAATGTCAAAGAATCGGTTTGATTTCAGTGTAAATATTACTTTTTAAATGACTTCAAAAAAGAAGGTTATCAATTCGATACGTATATGTGTAATTTTTTTAAAACTGCAAAATATTCACAATGTTAATCTATATGAGAGCTTTCAAACAATGTACAAAATTATAGATGTATTTATGAGTCCATGTATTTCTCCAAAGCTATTGAAGTGTTTGGGACTATTTTTAATTAGTTTACAATTTAAAGACCTTAACGCTAGTCGTAAATTTAATCTTGGGTCAAGGAAACTGGCGGGTTTCTGCCTGAAGTCCTACAAGGTTGAGACTTTTATGAATAATATGTATATTTTTTGTAGATTTTATTAAAGTAACAAACACCTTTGTAGAACTTTGTAGAACTCAAGAAAAAAATCCATGTCAATGAATTTAATCGATACATTTTAAGACTCAATTTTAGCGAATTAACAAATTTTACAAAAAAAAATAATACATTTACAAATTATTGAATTATAATGCTTCATCTATTTACTGCAATTTTTTTTTCTGAAATTAATATTTTTAAAAGATATGAGTATAAAATGTAGTAGATCGATGAATCAATTAATTTATTAAGTGCGACAACACTGATACGATGTTTGATCAGAATGTCAACAATAGTATTTGCACCCTCGAAATATAATCTCGGGCTGCAATTACCCTAATTATCTCGGGCTGCAATTGATGCCTTACAGCCCTTAGCTACTAATCTACCGTCCTAGGGCTTTCCAAGCTACATTATTACCCTAGAGCGCTAATTGGTCACCTACAAGCCCCATTTGGGGGTAATAAGGACCTACTTACCGAACATGAGAGATGTAAATGTACATTATTACTCGTCTGTGGTAATTTACGTTTGTGCGATCATTTTTATTTTCACTAACGTGTGGTGTATTTCCTATTGTGGTACTAATATAGGTATTTATGTATTTTATACAAACTTATTTTTATCAGTTACTGTTAAAGACAAATTCGTGAATCAAACCAAAACATAACCAAACTTATTTCTCAACAATAAACACACTATAACTAATTTTCTCGAAGTTCTTGGCAAAATATTAAACGACTCGTATTTTCATTTGTCTTATAGATTGAGCTTTGATGAGACGTTAAAAGTTCTCGTGTAGGTAATATAATCAGGCTGACTACTCAATTCAAATTCAAATTCAAAAATCTTTATTCAACATAGGCCTTTACAGGCACTTATTGACGTCAAAACAAAGCAAAACAATCTAATTTGAAGAAATTATATTAACCTTGTATGTGCATACATCCTAAATATACTCAAGATGTCTGCAAATACAAGTAGGAATGAAAAAAAAAAAAAAAGTTGATTCTACACCTGTTCGGAAATTGGGAGAGCCTTCTCGAGAAGAACAGGCAAGAAACTCGAAAGGTCTAAATTTTTTATCTCCTCTTTTAAATCGCCATTTACAATTTTGGTTTGTTACAGAGTCGTCAATTGGAAGCTGACCTCAAAGCAAAAGTTTGAGCTCAACTTCCATTACAAGAATAGATGTGTTAATTCACATTATATAAGCTATCTCTGAGAGAAGTGCGTGAACTTAGATTATAAATAAATTGCTCTCACTGAACGTTTCTTTGAAACAAAACGCAATACATTGTTAAATATTAGAATTGAGAGTTCAAACCCAAGCTTTTTTGTCCGTCATGTAATCAGACACTTTATAATATGCTTTTTTAATAAGTACATCTTTGATTGCAACTTTAAATTTGTTTAAGCTAAGTTCTTGTATACAACTTGGGATTTTATTGTAGAAACGTATACACAGGCCTCTAAAAGAATTATGAATTTTTTGGAGCCTGGTATTTGGTAAAGCTAACATATTCTTTTGTCTAGTATTAACTGAATGAATATCACTATTTTTACAAAACACATGAATATTCTTACGAACATATATTAGATTCTCATAAATATATTGCGACGCTACTGTCATAATACCAATTTCTCTGAACTTTTCTCGCAAAGAATCTCTCATTTTAAGGTTATAGATTGCTCGAATAGCCCTTTTCTGCAGTACAAAAACAATCTGAATGTCGGCAGCATTTCCCCACAACAAAATACCATACGACATCACACTATGAAAGTAAGAAAAGTATACAAGTCTTGCTGTATCAACATCAGTCAGTTGACGTATTTTCCATACAGCGTGAGCTGCAGAACTAAGTCTCTTTGACAATTTATCGATATGTGGGCCCCATTGCAGCTTAGAATCAAGTGTGATCCCAAGAAATACTGTGGTGTCCACAGGGTCAACACCTATATCCTTTATTTTTACAGTGGTGTGAACCTCTTTGACATTGGGTAAAACAAATTTTATACATTTTGTTTTCCCTTCATTAAGTGACAGGTTGTTCACATTAAACCAGTGAACAATTCTTGAGATAGAATTATTTACATCGTCATTAATTTGCACACCTCTTTTAATTTTAAATAAAAGTGAAGTATCATCTGCAAATAATACCATCTCATGTCTATCCTGTACAAAATCAGGGAGGTCATTGACATATATAAGAAATAGAAAAGGACCAAGAATCGAACCTTGCGGAACTCCCATTTTAACTGCAGAACCTTGAGACCTTTTTCCATTGATGTCTACTTTTTGAATCCTCCCACTTAGATAAGAGATTAGAAGATCAAGTGCAGTGTCACGAAACCCATAGTGGTGTAATTTTCTGATCAAGATTTCGTGATAAACGCAATCAAATGCCTTGGACAAGTCACAAAAAATGCCTAACGCATCGTGTGAGTTTTCCCAGGCTTCGAATATATGTTGTATTAACTCAACACCAGCATCGGTTGTTGAGCGACCCCTCCTAAAACCAAATTGTTTACAGTGTAGAAGATTATTCCTATTAAAATAACTTTGCATTTGCTCCAACATTATTTTTTCAAAAATTTTGCTAAAAGTAGGTAGCACAGAGATAGGTCTAAAATTACTGGGGTCTGATGTGCTACCAGATTTATGTAAAGGAATAATTTTACTTAGCTTCATAAGATCAGGAAATACACCACAGTCAATGCAATCATTAAAAATGTTAGCAAGTATTGGAGCTATTGTTTCAATTACGGATTTAGTAACATCAACGGAATTGCCCCACAGATCCGCACTTTTCTTTTTATTTAAAGTTTTAAATGACTTTGTTATATCAATTCCACTAATGTGTACAAATTTGAATTTATCATTACAAACTTTAACATGATCCTTCACTATAGATTCAGCAATAGCGGGGGATGAATCCAAAGACTTTGTGATTGAGACTGGAATATCAGTAAAGAACTTTTCAAATTCTGCAGCTACTTCTGTGTCAACTGTTACCTTCTTACCATCAACATTCAAACAATATTGATTATTAGTAGTTTTAGCTTTTCCAGTTTCATTATTTATAATATTCCATGTCATTTTAATTTTATTACTACTGTTTTTTATTTTTGAACTTAAATAATTAGATTTAGCAAGCTTGCAAACTTTTTTGAACACTTTGGAATAAGTTTTTACATAAAGTTTAAATTCATCACTAGTATTGAATGAGCGTTCATTGTAAAGTTCAAAAAGTTTTATACTCCTAAGAAACCACCTAGTCTCCTTTCATATTTTTATCAATACAGATCTAGAATATTCTGTCTTTATTTACAATCAATTTTTAATGCTTTGCTTGACATCGAAAATACTACTAATATATTATACTAGCTGCTATTATTATTATAACAGCTGTCAGTAGGGACTTCTTCCGACTGAAATCGAGTTATATGACTCGTTCCCCAAGGAACTCATTAAAATAAACGATAAAAAGTACCTTACGTTCTTCTTTATTGCTTAAGCTATCTCAATATCAAATTTCGTCGAAATTGTCTCGGCGGTTTAACCATGAAAGTGTTAAAGACATACAACTAGTTACTTTCACATTTACAATATTAGTCGGGATCGATTAACGTTTAAGTATCAGTAACAAATAAGTCTGATGAGTTTACTTGGAAATATGTGTTATAAACTCGTTGCGTTAGTTAAAATTTAAGCCATTTTTGATCTTGCATTGTCAATCAAAATTCTAATGTCACTATTGTTGTGTGACTTCAAATTCTTTGGTCTGCGTTGGTCACCAAACTCTTTTAAATAAACTCAAGCATTATGGTGTCTTTGAAGAAGCAATTACACTTATTAAGTCTTATTTGTCCAATAGAGTTCAGAAAGTCGTTATTAACAAAATTGAGTCTGCTGGTGCACCTATAATTATGGGCGTACACAAGGATTGATATTGGGACCTTTGCGTTTAATGACCTCCCACACATTCACTAAGAATCTGTACGATATAGTACTGTTTGCAATGTCGTCAAGTTCGGCTGCAGATTCAGAAGATTTAGATTCAAAGATAACTCAAGTAAAACTGGGAAAACTCAGCTTTATTTATAAATGTAATAAATCCGAACTAATACAAATAATTAAAGACGAAAACCTGCAATTTCCTGACTTTGATTGTTCGAATATTAGTGAATTACGCAAACTCCTAAGTGAATATTACAAATCAAAAAATTGTAGTCAACAAACACTAAAGAAAATGTCGACGTTAGGAGAAATCAAACCTTTTGACGGCAAAAATTGGGAAGCCTTCGAGCAACAGCTAGAATGCTACATCATCCTCAACGAAATTAGTGAAGAAAAAAAGGTCCCACTTCTAGTAACTAGACTAACTTCAAGAGTGTACGAAACGCTTACACACATTTGTGCACCTATAAAACCCAATAAATTGTCCTTCGAAGAAATAAGCAGCAAGTTAAAACAAAAATATGTAAAAAAATTATCAACTGTATTAGAGAAAGCCAAATTTAGACAAAGAAATCAACTACCAAATGAGAAAATAGAAGATTACATCCTAGAATTAAAAAAACTTGCTACAAAGTGCGGTTTCAAGGACCCGGATGATCAGATCAAAGAAAAATTAATAGACGGTGTAACATCTAAAATCATCAAATTTGAGTTAATGAAAAGCTCACTGGAAATGCATTTAGATAAATGCGTTCAAGTGGCACAAACAGTGGAAGCTGCATTACTTCATACAGACAATGTGCAAGAAATCAGTGAAGTTTTTATTAATAAAAAAGTGCCAAAACCAATAAAAAAATCTACAACTTATGATAACAAATTAAAGGAAAAGAAATGTTATTGTTGTGGGAAGAATAACCATATTAAAAGTGAATGCACCTTACGAATGAAGTTTTGCTCAGAATGTGGACAACAAGGTCATATTTTTAGGATGTGCTCAAAAAAGTCAAGACAAAGACAAATAAATATATATGAAACCGATATAAAGGAAGAAGAAGAAGAAGAAAAAGAAAAAATCAAAGACTGTCCTTATACTGAGTACCAGAGTTATTCCTTTCAAAGTGTAAGTAGGATACCACCTCATTACTTATCTGTAAAAGTAAATGACCATAACCTAACATTCCAGTTAGATACTGGTTCAGAAGTCACTGTGATTTCTATTAAAGATAAACAAAAATATTTAAGCACATTTGAAATACACAATTGTAATGTCATATTTAGGAATTTTGATCAAAGCTTAACACAACCGTTAGGTATTGTAACTGATATTCCTGTAAAATATAATAATGTTTGTAAAAAACTTAACATATTTGTTGTAAAAAATGACTTGCCACGAGTTATTGGTAGAGATTGGCTCGATAAGTTACAGTTATGGCCACTTAAATTGAACAACAGTGTATTAGTAGGAACTCACGAAATACAAACTATTCCAGATGCACAACAATATGTAAGAAAACAGTATGCAGAGGTATTTAGCCCAGGTTGGGGTAATTTTAAGGGAGAGGCTCTAACATTAAAATTGAAGACTGATGCAAAACCTAAGTGCCTACCAGTGAGACGGGTACCATATGCACTCCGGGAAAAGGTAAATTTTGAAATCCAAAGACTGCTCTATATTAATGACATTCCAAAAAATATATCACATCCAATGGTATTATTTGCTGACGATATTAATATTATGTTAAATTCTCATAATATTCTAGATCACACATCTCAATTGAAAAAAACCGTATATGACCTTGTACAATGGCTTGATAGTAATAATTTAAACATTAACTTATCAAAAACAAAGTTAATGCATTTTCATAGATCAATTAGTGACAAAGTATATTATAAAGAAACAGAAATAGGTGACACAGATACAATGAAATTTCTAGGACTGATGATTGACAATAAATTAACTTGGCAACCACAAATTGAACATCTCTGCAAGCGCTTGAGTAAATTTGCATATGTATTATATAACTTATCCAAAGTAGTAAATGTAGAAGCAGTACTTATGGCGTACCATGGACTAGTAGGTTCAGTTTTACGCTATGGGATTATTTTCTGGGGAAATGCATCTGCTAAAGAAATGTTATTTAAGGTGCAAAAACGATGTATTCGATCTATGTTTGGTCTTAAGATAAGAGATAGTTGTGCTCCTTACTTCAAGAAATTTTATATCTTAACATTACCATGTCTGTATATCTTTGAAATTGCTTGCTTTGTAAAATCAAATACACACCTATTTAAACTTATATCGGAGACTAGAAATCAACCAATAAGAAAACAGTATGTAACACAATTATCTCTCCATCAATGTAGAACTGCCTTGATACGTAAAAGCATACTTAGAATGGCCCCAACGATTTATAATAAGTTACCAGATTATTTAAAAGATCTGAAAATAGCATGCTTTAAAAGAAAATTGAAATCAATGTTGACAAGTAAATGTTATTATACTATTGACGAGTTTTTAAATGATAAGAAAATTTATATTGATTAGAGTATTGTAAGAATGTTTTATTGGTGTAATTTTATTTTCAATTGACTTAAGTATTAATTGTATATTTTAAATTTTATTTATATTTTTTTAGTTTGTGACATACTGAATGATTTATTATTTTTTTATATATTACCTTATATGAGAATTGTATTATTTGACATGCCTAAATTTAAATATTGACTTATGAATTGTACTTATTTTATCAACCTTGACATTATTACTAATTGATTGCACTTTGCTAATTTTTAAAGTTAACTTTTTCAAATTTTATAAATATTTGTATGCCAAATGGTGAAACATGGTGATACCATACAATTTATGTAATATCTTTGTTTATACACCCATGTTATGACAAATAAATTATCATTATCATTATCATTATCACTGCTGCACAATAAAAGAATCACACCAGTAGAACAAAGCGACTGGGGAACACCTGTAGTACCTATTTTAAAACCTGATGGGTCTGTGAGACTGTGTGGTGATTACAAATTAACAGTTAATCCGGTTTTACAAATTGATCATTTCCCTTTGCCTCATGTTGATGATATATTAAATTCATTGAAAAATGGGGAATATTATTGCGAACTAGATTTAAAAGAAGCCTATTTGCAGGCACCCCTCAGTATTGAAAGCCAAAATTGTACTACCATAGTTACAGAAGTAGGAACTTATAAATATAACTATCTCCCATACGGAGTAAGCTCGGGACCAGGGTCTTTTCAACGTTTGATGTCAAAAAGGTTAAAAGACATACCCCATACTATTGTATTCATTGACAATATTTACATTAAGGGTAAAAACTTGCAAGAAATAATAGAAACATTGTGTAAAGTTCTAGAGAAACTGCAATTATGTGAATTTAAGTTAAAACCTGAAACATGCAAATTATTTGTAACAAGTTTGGAGGTATTTGGATATAAAGTAGATAAAAATGGAATAAGTATAATTAATTCCAATATAGAGCCATTATTAAAGGCAAAAACACCAACAAATTTAACCTTACTAAAATCATTTTTAGGAAAAATAAATTATTATTCCCGTTTCCTAAAAGACATGGCTACAATAATAGCTCCACTGTATGAATGTACAAAAAAGAATAAATTCCATTGAACACCACAATGTGATAAAGCTTTTCAACTTATTAAAAAACATCTGGCGTCAACAACCAACTTAAGACATTATGATCCAGATTTACCTCTAATCTTGACAACAGACGCATCGGATATAGGCTTAGGTGCAGTACTATCAAATAGAAGTAAGGAAGGAATAGTAAAACCAATTGCATATGCAAGCAAAAAATTAAATGATGTAGAAAAGAGATATACAATTATAGACAAAGAAGCCATGGCAGTTATTTTTGGAATATCAAAATTCTATAACTACTTATATGGTAGATTTTTTGAACTTGAAACAGACAATACAGCATTAGTTAGAATATTTGGACCAAATAAAAGTATTCCAAAGATGGCTGCTAAAAGACTACAACACTATGCAATATTTTTGTCAGCGTTTAACTATAAAGTGAGGCATATAAAATCAAATATCAACCCAGCTGATTATATTTCTAGAAATGTAATAGAAACTAAGTGTGAAGACAATAATTTACACCCTTTATTAGAAAATTGTAATACGAGCAGCATCTATCAGTTGGGCGACTCCCAATTGGAAATACTAAATTGGAAATTAATACAAACAGAAACAAAAAAAGACTTAACACTCACAACACTAAGTCGATATCGATCAGATGGGTGGCCAGATAAAAAAAACGTGCCCCAAGACATAATTCCATTTTATACTAGACGCAATGAGATGAATATAGACAGGGGATGTATATTCTGGGGATACCGTATTGTAATACCCGATCTAATTCGAGAATCAGTATTGAAAGAATTACATAAAAGCCATTTTGGGGTTGTTCGCATGAAAGAGATTGCTCGCTCTTATTTTTGGTGGCCCAAAATTGATACAGAAATTGAAAACTTAATAAAACATTGCCTTATTTGTTTACAAAATAGTAAAAGCCCATCAAAAACACAGCAACCATGGCCAGTGGCCCCGACACCTTGGTACAGAATACATGCAGATTTTTTAGGCCCATTTTATGATAAAATGTATTTAGTGATTGTAGATAGTTATACAAAGTGGCCAGAGGTATTTGAAATGCCAAATATCACATCTAAAAAAACAATTGAAATATTTAAAAAAATGTTTTCCATTTTTGGGTTCCCAGTACAATTAGTAACTGATAATGGACGCTCATTTACAAGTTTAGAATTTGAAGAATTTTGTAAAGCATGTCAAATAAGACATACATTCACACCTCCATATCACCCTGCAACAAATGGGGCTGCAGAAAGATTTGTACAAACTTTCAAATCTATAATAATAAAAATTAGAGACAATGGTTATTCTATGTCAAATGCAATAAATTTATTTTTAATGGATTATAGGAACACTCCTCAACGTACTACTGGAATCACACCAGCTAAATTAATGTTGGGAAGGGAGTTGAGGAATAGATTTAGTTTACTGCGTCCGCCACCCTTGCGGGAGGAAGTGGAGGGCAAGTTAGAAAATAGAAATCACTCTAATAGAAAAGTTGAATTTGAGATTGGACAAAAAGTAATGGTAAAAGACTTTCGTAAGGGCAATAAATCATGGGTTCAAGGTCTGATAGTTAGGCAAGCTGTACCAGGTGTCACATATATTGTAGACGTAGATGGAGCCCAGTGGAAACGTCACGTTAATCAAATATTAGATTGTTCTCAAACTCTGGACGAATAATGAGCATTAGTTTTAAGCGATAGTTGTATCTCAATGTTATAGTATCTCAATGTCTAATAGCTGTCTGTATACCTAAAGAGTAAATTTCACTTTGGTGTGGGAGAGTGTGGTATCCCTAACATGAGAGCGAAATATATCGCTATCCCTTTCTCTCTCTCTGCTAGTTACAGATTCAGTGTAAACGTGTCTCCATGAATAAAACTTAGAATTAATTAATTTACGCGTTTTATTCAAGATATAATACAGATGATACTTCTTTTATATGAAGGTTGACAGAGGAAGCGGAAATACTGACGATGTAGTACTCTGTCTAAAATATTGCATTGGTTCACTATGAATAATTTATCTTTAAATTCAAGTAAAACTAAATGTACCTATTAAATTCTCATTGCCAAATATAAGAAAGTTTGATACTATTGTAGAAAGGAATAATCAAATTGTTGAATTCATCGATTTTACAAAATTTTTGGGTATTACACTAGATTCTAGATTGCATGGATGCATGGACCTACAAAAAATTTTAGGTCCGTGATTGCAGTGAGATCCACATATTGAGTCCTTACAGACTTAGTTCTGCAGCATGTGCAGTTAAAAAAATAAGACAACTTACTGATGTTAAACGGTAAGATTAATTAACTTTAGTTATTTTCACAGTGTCATGTCGTATGGAATACTACTGTGGGGATCGGCTGTTAGTATAGAAAGTATTTTTGTACTTCACAAAGAACGGTTCACGTTATTTATAATTTACGAGAAAGAGATTCTCTAATAGACTTATTTAGAGAAATTAACATATTGACTTTAGCAGGACAGTACATTTATGAAAATTTGATTTATGCCTATAAAAAATATAATACATTTGAAACTAATTTCTAAATTCACCATTTGAACACAAGGTATAAAAATAAATTTACCCTTCTAAAGCTTCAAAAAAAAGCGGCTCGTTTATAGGGAACTAATTTGCCATTTCATAAGTTTAAAGCGCAAGTAAAAAAGACTCTTATGAGTAAAGGTTACTATAAACTCAACGATTATTTGAATGATGCCATACCTGGTGTTAATTTGAAGATAAAGAATCATGTTGTTGTGTATAACTATTTATGTAAACAAATATTGTTGTATTTTATAATGACACAGTAAGAAGAGAACTGACACATCTAATCTTGTAGTGGAAGTTGAGCTCTAATTTTTGCTACGAGGTGAGCTTTCAATTGACGACTTTGTAACAATACGGGGATAAAAAAATGCCCTTGCTGGTTTTCTTGCTGGTTCTTTCCAGTACAAGGTCTCCTGCTGTAAACTTGTGAACCAATGGCGTAGCTTCATTGACATGCAAAAGTGATTATGTAGTCCTATTTTAATAAAATATATTGAATTTGAATTCGTTCCAAGGTCATATCTGCCCATTTCTTGTATTCTCTATTATTATTTCATTTATATAATTATTCAATCAAATCCCACAGTTTCATTGCTTCGTTTCAGATTCCGTCTGCTTCAATATGGTTACGGTTATTTTCCACGCGGAGACTTCTATCTTGTTCGGATGTATCAAATTGATAGATCTGCATTTAAGATTTGTTGATCTACTAAACTGCTATGTGCTTCTTATTTCCTTTAACACGATAAGCTTGAGAATGGTGATCGTTTCGCACAATTTTGGAAATACGGAGTTTGAATTTGATCTGTTTTATTAAACTACTAAGGGACTATATTTTAACAGCAATCTACATAGGTCATTTTTCCGCAACTAACCGCATAGAAAGTCTTTTTAATAAACTATCCAAAAACACAGATTTTGATCTGTTTAGCAAACGTAACTGTTTGTTAAATCAATATTCCAGGCTACTAAATTAAGTTGGGTTATGATTATATAGTTATATTATGCACTGCAAACTCTATACCAAGATTACTACAGCGTAGGGTTATGCAGTTACAGTTGCCGTAGATGCAGGTTGATTTGTTTGGTTGGTTGGTTGTAAACTTTGATATTTAAGTAGTGTGATAATTTGTACACACCAATGTATTGTATGCCGTGGTAGCCTTTAAGTAAGGCATCACTTATCAATGTATCCTGTACAATTGTGATAACAATTGTTTAAGAGACTGTCATATTGGTTGTCCTAAAAAAATTAAAATTAATATTGAGTACGTCAAAGGTTAAATTGCCTCCAGTGTAGCCCTCATGCGTGCGCCAGTAGCATGAGGGCTACTAATAACATAGAAAGCATCAAAGGCAGATTACTCTGGCCAGAATGAAATGACAATTGTAAAAGATAAACCTGACAATTACACATTCATATGAAATGAAAAATACAGAAAGTTTGAAAGAAAAAGAAATGCATACATATGTGTTGCACTTTCAGTATCCTAAGAGTCACAGTCGCCAACGCATCAAATATTACGAATATATTTAAAAAAATCATAATCACTTTTTTCACACATATTGACTATTATTCAAGAGAAAGAGATTAAATTTAAGAAAAGAATCAAAGAAATCTTAGCCGCGCAGAAGGACTAAGCTCTCATCGGTACTTACTACCGATGAAATCCAGTACGCGTTAATATTTTTCCCAATTGGCCAGCTTATGATGATTGTTTACAATAGAAATCCTATTTTAATACATTAGTGTATGAAATGATTATGTCTGATGAGCACGAAGGTCCGGTAGGCAGTCATAATCTTACTACGAAAATAAAATTGTGTTAGGGATCGTCATTTTTCTTTCGTTTTAATCCCGGTCTAAGTCAATAAATGATATGAACCCCCTACTACTGGTTTCATTACCTTTACTATGTAGTTTTATTATTACTGTCATTTATTTTACAAGAGATTAATACGCCTGGAAAGTTATTGATAAATTAATTAAACCACTTCTACAAGAGATTAAAACGATCATATTTTAACGGTGTATATATATAAGTAAGTAATATAAAGCTAATATATGTAAAATGTACATTTTAAATTTGATTTTGTTATGTAGAGATATTCACAAATATATCTGTACAGATAGCGATGTTTAATGCTGGGTACTACCAGGTAATACTGGGTATAGTATGATAGAAGCCTCTCGCCTTCAAAAAGAGCCCACACTATGAGCTACCTCAAGTCAAGAAAATAATTATAGGTACTTAATTTGTATTTGAAAAGGGTATAACGAAAAAGGATGTTAACAGTATCCTACAATCCCAATTAGCCATTATCAGTATCATACAAATACGATACGATAATTGGTTAGTGTTTATTAGAAATAAGTATTTGTAATAAATACTAATTATTCTTGATATTGTCATCACAAAAATTAACTGAAACGGGGGAAGGAGTAGAAAAATAAACATTTCTATTTGAACAAATTACTGTCTCACGTTTGCTGTTTATTAACGATATTAATAAAATGTAATTTAATTTCCGCAACGAATATTCTGCGACAAAATACAATACCTATATGAGATGAGCTTCCAAAATTGATTTGAAAACTTAAAAGGAGAATAATAATTAGATTTCCACAGTTTGTTTTAAATTGAGCTCCATAACGACAAAATTCCATAACGATAAAAAAAGATTTAAATAATTTTGATACATACATCGCTTGGGTCTGAAAAGTCCGTAAACGTAGGTCTACGTAGGTCTACAATATATGCACATACATTACACACTGTGTTTCTCGATGGGTGTGTGTCCATGAGAACAGAATCGTTTGTAACTTGACTAACGTTGCACAGTTGCACGATGTAGCCTCCTTTTTTTTTTTTCGAGGGGAATGCGTGACCGCACCGTACTCGCCGTTGGCTAGACGACGAGCGTGTGTGGGGCTCTCCTGGCAGAGTGCCGGACCTACCCACTAAACCCCCCGGATGAGAATATAAGATATAAACACTACTAAGTTCTTGTAGAATGGTGTGGAGATTTTCTTACAAATTGAAATAATGAAATGTACATCGAAAGAAAAAATGACGAGAAATCTCGCTATCGAACTAATTCTACCACATAAGTCGTTTGTTATTTCAAAATGCTGTCGCATATTACCTAATTACCTAACAGCAACATTATCAAAGAAACAAGTGAATTATACTGAACTTTATGCAAAATATGAGATACGGTTTTCCGAATGTTGCAAATCCTATACGTGATATTAGCTGTCATCGTGGTGTCTGATTAAATGTTCATTCTGCGTTAGCGATTGCACGAAAGTGTCGCATATTCATTACAAAATTCTGACATTGACGATATTAATAGCAACTGAAATTTAACCCAAAATTGAGTTAAATAACATAGTCGAAAACCATTTTTAACATTTCATGTTTTGTAGTTTGTTGTTAGGCCTACTTATTGTTGTCACATAACAAATAACATGTTAGAAATTTAAAATCCAATGGAGCAGTCAATTCGAGGATATAAAGCGGAAACGTTAGTTGCATCACTACTGGACTGGCCGTGATAAACGGATGCTCATCATCGTCGTTTCCCCTGAGGGTGCAGCGATTGTCATACAATTTTGTGTCGATGCCCGCACAGTATTATGGTTCTTCAGTATATTCCTTGTCATGGAGTAATAGAATATCATAGGATATTCGATAATAGTTAAACGTGTTATATGTTCATTCAGAAAAGCGATTAAAACACCCAGAAAAAGGTCCACTGAATGCGGTCTCTTTGCCAATATGTAGGAAGTAATTAATGTTTGCGTGCACTTCTATCCGATCGTGACTCGACCTCGACTGGCAATATGCTCGAATATTTTGCAGTTTTGTAAAATTTTATATATGAAAGAGTGGTTTAAATTTATCGGGATCGCGCACTGGTTTTTCACATAGACTTCGGCCGGGACAAAATGCATCCGAAAACTCCTTGCCTGCGAGTCCAAAATATTAATTCATGTCGCACGTCCACGGTGCGAATACCGGAAGCGCACGTCAGAGACGGTTCCGTGCGGCGACGAGGAGCCGAGCGCCGAGCTGAGCGTCGCTGGCGGCGCGAGCCGAGACGAGCGGGCGACGTCAGGCCGAACGTCAGGCGTCAGGCGGCGGACATCGCGGCGGGCGGCGGCGGCGAGCGGCGAGCGGCGAGCGGCGAGCGGCGGCGCGCCGGGACTGCCGCGAGGGCCGCCCGCCCGACCGGCCGCTCCCCGCCGCTCCCCGCCGCTCCCCGCCGCTCCCCGCCGCCGCCACCGTTGCGCGCGTCGCTCTCCGGCCGCGCATCTCCTGTATACTGAAAAGCCCGCTCTGAATTCTATTAGCATTTGTTCAATTTCCTCGCGTCAGCCATTCCAGGCTGGAGTAGCCCGTGTCATCTCATAGGGTCTTCTTCTTTGTCCTGCCCATGTTCCCATTTTATTTGGGATCGGGCCTCCTTGTACTCCTGCGCCAGGATACACGATCCTGGGTCGTAGATGTAAGGTTAAGGGCCTTCATGTCGCGTTCTACCGTAGACCACCATATTGAGACCGGTCTTCCTCTACCTCTTGGCTGAGATGGAATATTCAGTACAGTTTTAACAGAGTATAGTTTTCGTCCCTTCTCATTGTATGGCCGTACCATCGGAGCCTTGATTCTTTAAGTTTTTCCCATATAGGCGCTACCTTAAACGATCCTCTTATATACTCATTGCGAACCCTGTCCAAACGGGTCACACCCCCTGCCCAGCGTAACATTTTCATTTCATTTGTATGAAATTGTTGTTCATGCTTCTTAAGCGTTGTCCAGCACTCAGCTCCGTAAAGCATTGCTGGTCTCACAGCGGTCTTATAAATTTTCCCATTAGTTTTTACGGGCATTTTAGTATCACAAAGTACGCCGGACAGTAATCTCCACTTTAGCCATGCTGCATTAATTCGGTGGTTTACGTCATCGTTTATACGTCTATCTGTCGTTAGCGGAGAGCTCAGATACCTAAAGTGAGTTACGAGTACCTTCGGTAGGTCGGCGGTGTCATCGAGTTTCAAGTTAGTTCCTAATTCTCCGGTGCCCCCGAAGTCACACTCCATGTACTCTGTTATCGAACGACTAACACGTAAGCCATAGATCTCGAGTTCTTTTAGCCATATATTAAAGGTGTTTTGCAGCGATAGTGGGTGTTTATCAATGAGGACAATATCATCAGCATAGAGCATGCACCATGGGATGTCAGTCTGGAGGTTTTCGGTGATATAATTCATTCATTTTCAAGTTGAAGAGAAGTGGGCTCAGCGCGGATCCCTGATGTACCCCAACTTTAATCAGAAAAGGATCACTAATGCCCGCCTGGCTTTTAATTTTTGTGGTGATAGCATCATACATGTCCTGAATTAAAGCTGTGTATGCCCCAGGTATGTCTTGGAAGCGCAAAGCTTGCCAGACCAGTTTCCAGGGGATCAATCACAGAACCTCTGCTCTTATTATTAAAAACAGATAATGATGATACTCAAAGAATGTAGAAATCAAAGTTTTAAGTCAATAAAATTGAGTTGCTAAGAAAATAACATGATTTTTTTTCATTTTAGAACTTCACATTGCCTAAATTGTAAAGTTCTAAGTGAAAACATTGATGCATATAAGTAATCCGATTCAAAATAATTGTCTCAATTGCAAGACTGCTCCACATTTGAGTGTACGGTAAATCAGGTAGAAGAAGCGAACAAACTATCCCTGAGTTCAGTAGGGTAGCAGGAAGTACGCGGTCGGCTGGCGCGGCGGCCGCACGTCAAGCTCCGCGCTCTGTGTACTGTGTGTAGTGGCGCGCCCCGTGCCGGCCGCCCCGACTCGACGCACGTGCTCCCCGCCTTACGACTGCTCTAATTACTTCTCACTAACAACTAAACAGAAAAACTTTTGGCGCTGTTGCCACTTACAAGATTACGCGCGAAGATAATGCGCGCTGAAACAACATTGATAGTTAATTTAGAAATAAATTAGGGATACTTATAGGTTGAATGCACGTAAAGTTAGTTATATTTAACCCTAATAAAAGAGAGGGAGTACTACGGGGAGGTAGAATTCTTACAAATCACAAAATTTACACCCAACGTAGAATAAAACAAAACGATGATTATACGTACAATGCAGAGATCAGTAATTGTTTTTGGCTTTAAATGGGCGTGAGAAAAGTAAAAAAATAAATTCTGAGATTTGACATGAAAACAGCTTGTAGACTGAAAGATGTTAAGGTTAGATAATAAAGATAAGATAAATGGAGGAATAAAGAAAATGATGATAAGCACTAAATCGATCGAAACGAAATCTTACCATAAGTAATAATGCCTTTTCCAGCTTATTAAAAAAGTAGCACAAGTAATGAATGTACCTACTCATTTAGTTAAAACAGCCCATCTGTTCGACCTTGATTGACGCTGAGGGCGCTCACTCCACTCGGCCGAACCGGCGATTTGTTTCACGATGTAAGACCGCCAGGAGTCATTATATCATATTACATTCAGTGAGGCGTTCTCACGCACATTATAGTTATGGAGTAAGTCTAAAAAGCCGTGAATCTCACTCGCTAATTCTTCACCCTACCATGTTTTATGTTCAAATAAACAAACATAAAATTGTAAAATTTGTATTGTTTGTATGTTTCAAACTTTAGAGCTAAAATATTTGTGTCCTATCGGTGCCATAAAAATCAAGAATGGTTTTTTTACACGTTACAGGTTCAATTTCCAGTTATGCTATGAAACTTAAGGAAACTGTGAAAATAGCTATTTTTCTTTCTTAAAATATAAATTGTTTCCTTTGGGAAGTAAATGCCATTTTTAATAATAATAATAATTCCTCAGAGATTCCCCTCTGCAGCCCTAACCACCGGCAGCTTGATAGAGACAGAGTATAGAATTGCAAAAGCTTACCAACGGATGCTCGGAGTCCTTGCACTGTTAACTTCAACACTTGGAGAACACGTTATTAGTTTTACAACTATATATATACACATTTAAACAGAACGTCAGTTTTACACAACAATTTCTTAATTACATAGTCTTTGACAAAACATGCCGTGGTAGTCAAGGTTACTCTGTCATCTATGGTTTCTGGTCAGTGCTATTTGGAGTGAATGATCAAGTTCAAGAAGATGATAGGGTTCAAGCAGATGAACAAGACGAGCAAGTTCAAGAGTATGTGGAACCTCGATACAGACTTAGAGACAGGTCAACAATTGCACCTCCTAAAAGGTTTGAAGACTATGTAATGTATATAGGCACAGAAAACATGCCTGAAACCTATGAGGAAGCCTTAGAGAGACCAGATAAAACTGAATGGCTAAAAGCCATGGCAAGTGAACTGCAATCTCTCAAAGAGAACAATGTTTGGACGCTGTGTGATTTACCACCAAAGCGACAGGCACTTCCATGTAAATGGGTTTTTAGGATTAAACGCAACCCTGATGGGTCAGTTGACAAATATAAGGCTAGACTAGTCGTTAAAGGGTTCAAGCAGCGAAAAGGGTTTGATTACAAACAAACGTTCAATCCTGTGGCTCGAATGGCTACAGTGAGCGCGTTATTAAATGTCGCCGCAAAAGAAAAGCTGCACTTAATGCAATTCGATGTGTCGTCAGCCTTCTTAAATGGCAAACTAGAGGAACACATTTATATGAAACAACCCGATGGATTTAGCGATGGAACATCAAGAGTTTGTTACCTTAAAAGAAGCTTGTATGGACTGAAGCAAGCACCCCGTTGCTGGTACTCTTGTTTTGAAGAGATACTGCTAGAGCTTGGGTTTACCCAAAACACTGCTGACAGTTTTCTCTTTAGTAAAAAAGTAGATGGTAAGAAAATTATAATCGCCCTGTACGTCGATGACGGGCTTGTGGCCGCTACTGATGATGCGTTAGCAAATAAGTTCCTAAAGGAGTTGAGCAGTATTCTTAAAATAACAACACAACCCGCATCATATTACTTAGGCTTGGAAATTGCTCAGTTCAAAGATGGTTCCATTCATGTCTGTCAAAAATCTTATACTTAGAAGATTTTAGAGCGCTTCCAAATGGCAACCTGTAATCCAGTTTCAACACCTATTGAAAGTACAACACTGGAATCAGGGAAAGTGGATAACGAAATTCAGGAATCGAAAAAGTTTTCATATCGAGAAGCCTTAGGTGCCCTAGCATATCTAATGACGGGTACCCGCCCCGATATAGTATTTGCTGTTGGAGTTGCTTCACGAAAATTAGAAAACCCTAATGAAACTGACTGGCAAAAAGTGAATCGCATCTTCAAATATCTGAAAGGAACAATGTCATTTGGTATAAGATACAGTGCAAATGAAATATCAACGAAAATCGAAGGCTTCAGTGATGCGGATCATGCTGGAGATGGATTGACGGGTCGTTCCACTACAGGTGTCATATGTTTATTTGCCAGAGGCGCTGTCTCATGGATAAGTCAGCGTCAAGCCTCTGTTGCTATATCCACGACTGAAGCAGAAATTGTTGCTGCGAGTGAAGGTGCACGTGAACTGGTGTGGCTTCAGAGAATTTATGACCAGATAACAACATTAGACGGGACGCCTCTCTTAAACGTTGACAATGAAGCTGTCATTCGCCTTTCTAACAATCCTGAATTTCATAAGAGGACCAAACACATTCGTGTAAGGCACTTCTTTGTTAGAGAGACGGTTCAAGAAGGCCTTGTCGAAGTTCAGAAAACAAGCTCGGCTGAGAACAAAGCTGATCTTCTGACAAAACCAATTCGCAGAAAAAAACTGGAAACATTTCAAAGAAAGCTGGGACTGTTGGAGGTTTCTGCAGTGAGGGAAAGTAATAAGGTTAATAGCACTGACCAGAAACCATAGATGACAGAGTAATCTTGACTACCACGGTTACTCTGTCATCTATGATTTCTGGTCAGTGCTGGCATACTAGGTTTAAGTTTTTTATTGTATTTTGTTTATAAACTTTTTTTTTCTCTTAATTTTTAAAGGGAGCTTTTGTACATACATTAGTGTACATGTCAGCCCCATTGTGACTGTAAAATAGCTAGAGTACCTTACATAAATAAAACTATAAACTAAATTAAGCTACTACAAACAAATAAATTTGTTGCAAAAAAGTTTCAAAGGTCCAAAATCACAAGGGTTTTTTAACATCAACTAACGCTTAACGATTTTGGACCTTTGAAACTTTTTTGCATAAAATGACTCCGAAGCACAAGCAATTACAAGAAAACTTTAATAATAACACATAAAATATGGATTCGTTACCAAGTTTCGCCGCTCAATTTCACAAAACTGCTATTTGCATCTGTGTCGAGGTGTTTACTGGATATAACATAATTGTGTAAAACTTTGGGACCGGAGAGGGCTTCCCTTAATCTGATCTCGTGGCTGTTTTTGCGCGATTGGGTAATATAATATAAGTAAGGAAATGCTCATTCTTATAATAATCGCCAAATCCATTACGATCTATGTAGGTTTTTTTATATGCGACAGGGAAGTTCCTGGCCTTCATCTCACCTGATGGTAAGTAACGATAAGGCGGAAGGTAGAAGCCAGTATCATCTGGACTCCTCAAGAACAGAGGAACTGGCTATCTTACCTCTAATTGCTGAAACACAAAAATATTATTAACATTGTTATTATGGTGATAAAGTTAGGTAAGACGGTGGTACAGACGGGTTCAGAAGCCCTACCACCAAACAAACTGAGCAGAAAAACGTCTGTCTTCATGGCGAATAGAACTCCGGACCTCCTGATCAATTCCAAGTAGTGACAACTACTAGACCACCGAGGCGGTTGAAAGTAGGTGAGATAATGTGAGCATTTGAAACAGGAATGAAAGAAGAGCAGATGATTTATCTGAAAGCATTGAGCTTTGAGACGATATAAGCAAAGAAATAAAAACGCATTTTATATGGTTGATTTTATAAACTCGTAGTCTTCTACGGGCGGCGTAATTTTATGATTTCAGGTAACGAACGGCTGTCATATACGCGGCAACGTGGACAGGGCGCAGAAGGCGCTGAGACGGGATACTCTCAAACACCGCAACCTGGTGCGGGACAACTTTCACTGCAAGTTATTTCTATAACACACTGTCTTCAATAATAAAATATACTGAAAGCTTCATTGTTAGCCATAGTGTGATCTCCACATTTACATTACTCGTCTTCGTGACACATGTTGGCGCCGATCTAGAGAGTTGGAATACGGTGGATGCGTTAGAGAGTAGTCGCACCGGGCAGAGGGCGGCCGTAATCCAATAGCACGGACCTTTTATCGGCGACGCTCGAAAGCCTTCGCTTTCGCAGATAATAGTGAATTTGGGCCGATCAAAGCGCCTACACAAAGAGGTAGCAATAACGTGACTCAATTTCATCGCCGAAGTAATATCACCTCGCGGCGGAGCTCGGCTCTTTGTAAACCCTTCGGCGGTGACGCCGGAGCACTGAATCGCTCGACAAAATCGTAACGAATGTCGCACGTCCCAGCTTCTGTGTTCGACATCGCGAATTATACGACAATATATACGACATGGGCTGCGATATTGTCTCTGCGTCCCTCTAATCGCATATGTAACAGTCTGCGCCACCTGCCTCGGCGATTCGATGAGCAAGAACTCCACGTGTCACCAACTCATATTTTCCCGCAGAATTTACGTAAGCTGACCGAGGGGTTTCAACGAACTCATATTGATGAATTATCCATTCCGAATAAACCCTTCCATCGACAAGCCGCCATTGACATTGTGGATTCGAAGTGGATTGAATTAAGCAGAATGCTTCAAGGGAGTACATTTATTTATTTTATTCTAATTCCTGCAGTTTTTTTTTAGTTTCCACGCAATGCCTTTTTTTTTTTTTTTTTGAGGCGGGGGAATCTCTTTACGATTCAACAAGGGGCTGAAAGCTGACAAAGCCGCCCCAAGGATACGCCATTGGACTCGGGTTACCTGGGTAACCCCATACCTGGCTAAACCACCCTCCAGAGCAACTTCTACCTCCGTAGAGACACACTCGGGATCGGCGTTAGCCATTCCCCGAGTGCGCCCCCTGGATTGTAGGCCTGACGCAAGTGCCAGGTCTTACCTCTACGGGGGGGTCGACAAGTGCCATAATTCGACCTCCCAGACGGGCAGGCCAGGGGTAGAAAAGTGTCTCCCGACCGGTTGTCGGCCGGCCGGGCCATTTCATCCCCAGCTTGCTTAGGGGAGTTGGTGGCGCGCGTCCAGGAACGCGCGCCTCCTCCTACCCAACCGCCTGCGCCGGAGCGGTGCGGCGAGAGGGTCAACCTCTCGCGCCCGCTCCGCTGCCTCCTTCTGCGAGATCACTTCCTCGCAGAAGGAGGCGACAGCCTCCCACGCCGTCGTGGTGGTCAGCATCTCGCGTGCGACATTGGCCAGCACGACGGGCGCACCCCTACCTAGGCCCAGCGCGAGGGCTAATGCGTCGCGCTGGGGTCGCCGGGCCGGGCACTCCGAGAGGGTGTGTCCGGCCGTGTCGTCGGGACCGCCGCAGTGATGGCACTGCGGCGTCTCCTCCCTCCGTGCGACATGGTGCAGATAATGGCCGAAGCAGCCGTGCCCGGTGATCATCTGCACCATCCGGTAGGTGAGGCTGCCCTGCCGGCGCCCAACCCACTCCTCCAACACTGGACGAACGGCCTCGATCGTCCAGTGGCCGGCAGCTGGGTGGGCGAGCGTCTCGGCCCACTGGCGGAGAGCCTCCCTCTGCGCCAGGAGCCTTGTGCGCGCCACCTCCTGCGGGAGGGGGCGCACCCCCCGACTCCTCGCTGCCACCCGATGTCGGTGCACGGCCGCAAGGACGTGTGCCTCGACATCCCACGGAGGCGAGCCCGCTAGAACGCAGGCCGCCCCGTGAGAGACCGTGCGGTAGGCCCGCACGGCCCGGGTGGCAATGACCCTCTGCGGCCTACGCAGGAGGGCCACCGTTCGGGGGGCGAGACGCTCCGCCCAAATCGGGGCTCCGTACAGCGCCATCGACTTTATCACTGTCTGATAAAGTCGACGGCTCGCTGCGCCTGGTCCCCCCACGTTGGGGAGGACCCGTCCGAGGGCTGCCGCGGCGGCACACAGCCTTGGGGCGAGGAGCTTAAAGTGCTCCCCGAAATCCCATCGGGGGTCCAGCACCAGACCGAGATACTTCATCGAGCTCTCGATCTGGACTTGCACCCCCTCTACTCGGACATGGAGCCCCGCCTGGGGTCTGCGGCGACGCGGCGGCCTGAACGAAATGGCCGTCGTCTTCTCGACGGCCACGTCCAGCCCGAGGAGGCGGATGCGCCGGACGACCATCGTCGCGCCAACCGACGCCAGGTGGACCGGCTCCTCATACGTGCGCCCCTTCGCCGCGACAAGGGTGTCGTCGGCGAAGCAGACAACCTCCATGTTCGGCAGGAGGTTGCCCCGCAGAACCCAGTTGTACCCCAGGTTCCAGAGCAGAGGGCCCAGCACGGAACCCTGGGGTACTCCCATCGGCCACCTGTGGACGCGACCGTCCGCCCCCTCATACACGATTTCCCTCCCGCGAAGGTAATCGGTGATGAGGGAGCGGAGGTAGGTCCACGCAATGCCTACTACGATGAACTGTAATATTCGAATACCAGAGTACCAAAAAGGAGGAGGTTCTCAGTGTATCGCGTTACATACGCGATTTTTGTGTGTATGTTATGCGATTACTCATTGTGTCTCTTTATCGGTACTAAGTTTTGAGAAAGCAAAAGTTAACGGTTTGTGATCGGTAAAAATGATCAACTCTCTGCCTTCAAACATATTACGAAGATATTGTACAGAAAGGTATATCGCTAATAATTCCTTATCATAAGTGCTATATTTTAGTTGTGACTCTGACATTCGTTTAGAAAAATAGCCTAAAGGTATAAATTTATTATTCACGTACTGTTAGCTGTTGTTAATACAGCTCCGATGCAATGGTTTGAAGCGTCACACATTATCGCTAATGGAATTATAGGTAACGGATATACAAGCGTGGCGGCGTTGCTAAGGCTCAGCTTACATTTCTCGAATGCACGAATTGCACTTTCGGTCCACTGAATAACAGTCTTATCGTTCCTTTTTGAATTATGAAGTAAACAAGTTAATTCTGATTGAATGTTAGCGGCATTAGGTAAATGTGGACGGTAAAAATTTATCATTCCGACAAATCTACGTAGCTGTGCAATTGTAGTTGGTTGGGGAGAATCCAACATACTTTGAATTTTATCTGGCAAGGGTTTTAAACCTTCGGTTGAAATTTCGTGGCCTAAAAATTCTAATTTCTCGTGACCGAAAACACTTTTAGATATATTAATAGTTATGCCAAATTTATTTAGTCTTTCAAAAAGAGCATGCAAGTGCATTTTATGTGTACTTTTGGTACTAGCCACTAAAATATCATCTAAATATGCGAATATGAAATTTGAACCGTCAGATACTTCCGGGTTCTGGTTGTTATCTGATCGGAGTACAAAATCTTTTAAAACGGTATTGTCCATGAAACGTTAAAATGTTTGGGCTGCATTTCTCAACCCGAACGACATACATGGAAATTCATACAACCCAAATGGTGTAGTAATTGCGGTTTTCTCTACATCCTGGGGAGCAACCCTAATGTAGTGGTAAGCTCTGTTTATATCTATACGAGAAAATATACATTTATTAGCTAATATATAAGTAAAATTACGTAAATGTGGTATGGGATACCTATCCGGCTTAGTGATAGCATTTAAATCGGGATAATCACCAGAAGGACGGATTTTACCATATTTTTTGGGTACCACATGTAATGGGCTTGACCAAGCACTATTAGATGGGCGACAAATTTCTACTTCCTGCATTAATTTAAATTCGTCACGTACCTGTTTGTAACGGTCAGGAGGTAGAGGTCTCGGCCTGGTGTGAACTGGAGGTCCAGTTGTCTCTATGTAGTGATATACAGAGTGATTGGGAGGTTCCTTCAATGAAATTGGTTTGGTTAGATCTGGATATTGACATAAAATTTCAAAATAAGGGTATGATTCATCAATAGTCTTTACAGTTAATTGTTTACTATTTGTTATACTAGTAGGAACTGAGAGGTTTGTACACTGATCAATTATTTTTTTAGAATGTAAGTCGACTAATAGTTTAAAATTATATAAAAAATCTGCACCCAAAATAGGCTGTGACACGTCTGCCACTATAAATGTCCAAGTGAAGTCTCTTCTTAAATTAAGGTTAAGCATTAAAGTTTTAAAACCATATGTTTTTATAGATGTGCTATTAGCAGCAAATAAGGTATAATCACTAGGCTTATAATTACTCTTACCAATTAATTTACATTTATACGGGTGTACTGATACGTTAGCACCTGTGTCTATTAAAAAACGTAGTCTACTTTTAATGTCTGTAATGCATAAGCGGCGATTGAAGCTGGGGTTGCAGTTTTCCGCCGAATAAGACTGCAACTGTTTTAGTTTTCCTCCTGTGTTTGTACTGGATCTGGTCGATTTTTCCAAGCGCACGGCTGTACGCACTTGTTTGCTTTTTCTTTGAACTGGTAATGATAGTAACAAAGATGTTTGGAGTTTCGATGCTGACCTCTAGAACGAGAGCGTGATGTGCTACGAAACGGTCTTCGGCGATGAAGAGAAGAGCGACCTCTCTCCAAATTAGCTATGCGTTGTGTCAATCTAATTATCTCCGCTTCGAGGTTGCAGGATGATGTTGAAGGACTTGAAGAAACCTGCATTATTTGTCCGCTTCTAGAGTTTTCTAGGACCTTGTCTGCCACTGTAGTTAGTTTGTCTAGGTCCTTAGTTTCTATGACAGCAAGTACACTTCTCACTGCCGTTGGTAACAGGTTTTGCCACAAAACTGTCAAGGTGTCGTCACTGATCTTACCCCTGGCGAGGTCACGCATACATCTTAAGAGTTGGGATGGGCGTTGGTCACCAAATTCCATCTCTCCGATTAATTTCTGAATTTGTCGATTTTCCTATTCCTCAAATATCGATAGTAATCTGTTTTTCAAGGTCACATATTTTCCATCTACAGGCGGGTTGATGAGGATGTCCGTGATTTGCAAGATTTAGCGTGATCTCCGAGCTTTTGTGGTGCAAGGGTGGCTTCAAACTGGATGAACCAAGCTCTTGGTTGATCGGTCCAAAACTCTGGAACTCGTGAAGCTAATGAAATGGCAGCTAAACCAGCATCTTCCACTTTTACTGCTGCAGTTGGTATGGGAGATAGTTCCATTTTGCGTCACTTCACAGACTAGGTACTACTGTACTGTCTTTTTGTATATTATTATTTATTTATTTAGTTAGGTTCACGGCACGTGCACGGTAACGTTATGTGTAGCGAACGTAGGTTATAAACGAGCCGTCCTGTAATAATTTTGAAGGTCCAATTTGTAGTTCAACACGGGGTCACCAATTTAGGGTTTATGTCTCTATATCTGACTATCAGAAGGTTAGACTGAAATGAAAGTCATTAATACTGATAAATAAAATATATATTATTATATAATGCCAAGAACCTAACCTAACGTTCGCTACAATATACGGAGGACGACTGCGTATGTCAGTCGATTCGATGCACACGTCAACTCTACGTACTGTACCACAGATTACATAATTATTGTACCATAGTGTCTCTACATCCGTCTAGTAGTCATCATTTTAAGGATTCCTCCAATAATGGACCCTTAATTGGTTTTTAAATAATATAATAGGCACTCATTGACCCTTAGTTATATTCTTTCAAGTTGTTTTGCTGAGTTGTTATTAGATTTTACTTTTAAATACATTTACACATGGGCGGGAGCTTAAAGGATATAGACTTAACCTATATTTATCGTACGTATTAATAAGCAGCTTCGCCTCGACACAATGTTTCGGTAACAAACTAACAATTTGAAATTCTATCAACGAACATCCGCCGCATGCGGAACAGTGTGTCGCCAAACAAGGGTCCGAGAGCGGCATCTTGCACAAAGTACATACTTATTCCCGTCGGCCGCCGCGGCCCTGACCGCACGCCGGCCGTGGCGAGGTCTTGACATCCATTTTTGGAGCCGCAAATTTTCAAATTCAACATCGTTTATTGAAATGGGATCATCACATAATCACTTTTGCACGTCAAATAAACTACGACAATGGTCTACAAGTCTTCGGCGGAGAACCTTGTACTGGAAAGACCAAGCAAAAAACCCGGAAGGGTCAGATTTTCTCTCCCTATATTGTAACAGACTCGTCAATTGGGATGATGACTGAGTTTTAAGTTTTACGTCTCGTCATTAAATATTAAAATATCGTGCAAAAAGATGCAGTTCTGTGAAATTAGAATAAAAATCGGCTAAGAAATACATTAGATACAATCATTTTAAGTTGTTAATTTGAAGGCGATTAGACAGAGAGATCCGACATCAATCGTGACGTCATAGTTGAGTACGGCCATATAAACTCCTTGTAAATTGCCGTTTTGCTAGAAAGAGATGGAGAAAAATCTTTAATACCTTATATCTTGGTTGTTTTTATAGTTATTCGAAAACCGATTTTTTCTTTCTGTTTATTATATAAATGAGTTTCTATTAAAGCAAAAAAAAATTTTTAGTCATCTAGCCTATTGGAATCTGGCCTCAGAGCAAATAGTTGGAGCTCAACTTCCATTACAAGATTAGGTAAATGTCAGTTCACATTATACACTTTCGCAACATCAGACTTTTTTAACATATCTTTTAAAAGAAATCACCAGGGAGCTAACCTCGTGTCCAGACAGTTTTATATCAATTACAACCGTATCAAATGTCTTTAGTTGTGTTTATTTTATGTAGTTTTTTATGAATCTATTAGGTATGTTTTTGGAGATGTATAATAATATTTTACACCGTGCCCCTAGATATGGTTCTGAGAACTATTTGGAGTCTCATTTTAGGTAATAAAAGCCTATCTTTTTGTTTCGTATTTAGATAGGTATCGGACTGCATCTACGCAGCACGCTGCTGACGAGCGATGGTGGAACGCTTAGCGTGCGCTGCCAAGACCACGACAAAGGGGGATCAGTGGTCAAACATGCCGTGGTCAAAAGCATTCAGCGATGTTCAAATCAGATACCCAGTGAAAAATCATCTAAAACACTTGATCGACTTCATTCATCTTGTAATATACAAATCTCATGTACCAGTGTTATCGAACTCTTCTAAAACGGCTTGACCGATTTTTATTTTTTTTATGTATATTTGGTAGGTCTGAGAATAGGCTATTTTTATGCCTCTACTAGCTTTTGCCCGCGGCTTCACACGCGTAGACTACATGCTTCGCCTTACTATATTTTAACAGTATGTAGAGAAAAAGTAAAAAGTAATGATGATAAAAATAATGTAATGTGAAAGTGTAAAAATAATGTAAAGTGACAGACTTATACTTACCAACTTTATCATCAATACGCTCAATCCTTGTATCGTCCCTATCCCTTCACTATTTTTGTGTTTATCCATGACTAATAATAAGTTATTATAATAATAAGTAAGTAATTAATTTAAAGTATTTCCTTATAAACAACATTTTCTTATTTTTTATTTAACAATTATTTTTTAATCTTCAGCCTTAACCCAAAATATGAAGATCCTGACTTTAAAACTGACTGATTTTCATACAAATTTTCATCCCCTATTTCACCCCCTTAAGGGTGGAATTTCCAAAAATCCTTTCTTAGTGCTCACCTACACTACCAAAGGAACCTACGTGCCAAGTTTCATGGTTGAAGCTTCAGTAGCTATTGCCCGCGACTTCATCCGCGTAGAAGTAAAAAATGATTCTAATAGGATGTTTAATTGTTTTTTTCGATATTTAATTTTGTTATAACATAATAAATTATTATGTTGAACTACATTAGGACCTCAAGTCGAATATCAAGGGTAACGACAAAAAATTCGAATTATAGAGTTATCGATTTATGAAGAGTTAGAGGTGAAATAAATAAAAAGTTACAGAGGTAACAATCATAATATTTTAATTGACAAACATAAAAAATCAACATCCAAAAATATATAATAAAAACACAGCGTTGTTGAATCAAGAGTGAAGCATGCAAATGACAGCACATTGTTATGTGTGCGTGTTTTAAGGGATGCCATATAAATTATAAATTTGCACATTTTTAGATTCAGTACATTCAAATAATGCTATTTTTATATTTACTACTACATGGTTTAGTTTTTGTTAGATTATAAGATGTAACAGTATTACTTTTAAAATAGGTTAAATATAAAGGGTTAAGAATAAGAATGTGATTTTCTATGTGGCTATAAGTGGTGCTTATCAATAAATGACGGCGGTTTGTCTTACCTGGTGCGTCTGTGTGAGTGTAGGTCGTGTACAGACACATGAAGTTGTCTTACCTTGCATGCTTCACATGTGTCTAAGGCAACACTACGCCCGTATTTTTTTATAGGTCCATGAATAAAAACAGTAATTATTTTTTGCTTTATATACGAGTATCTCTCTTCGATATACTTCAAATATAAACGGGTATATTTGACCGGCTGCAACTAACTCGCAGAAACCGCCATATGTAGAGTGTTGTAACATATCTAATGTATACTCTTCCTTTGTCCCATGATTTCTTTGAACATAATAGCAAATTCATCCCAATTGTTCGCGACATGACGCACAATTTCTTGACGAATATCCATTGAATGTTCTTGTTTTTTTGTGTGCCGTACAATAAATATGATAGTGAACGGAAAAGGCATGCGCCATCCCCCACTATTGGCACGATTAAAAAGTTTGTTAATTTTCCATTAATATAAACCAACTCTGCTCCCATTTTTAAAAACAGACAAACACAATTGTATTGTATTAAATGTAAGAAAATAGATGTAAGAAAATGTTGGAAATTCACTTATAAATGTAAGAAAATGTTGGATAGCATCGGATTGAGTTTTAAAGCATGTGTCAAAATAAAGTGTCAAAATAAATTGTCGATTATATCAAAAGCACTAACGGCCTTACAAATAAAAACTTATACCGAGGATAATCCTCGGACTAATTTATTCTGTGTTTTGTCTTGTTTTAGCACATGTCAGATGTAATATGTCAAAATAAGACAAAACACGGAATAACTATTCCGAGGTTATTCCTAGGAATAAGTTTTTTATTTGTAAGGCCGTAAGAGTATTGATATTAACTTCGAAGTAAATAATCTCCAAAATAACTTTCTACACATTTTTTATCTCGTTAAGTGTTAATAAAATACAAAACATACCTTCCATAAATTTTGTTTAAGAATGTTTATGCAAAATTAGATTGGAAAATCATTTCTTACGAGTTCAATTTTAAATACGATTAACATAATTAATACAGAATCGCATCTCTGTTTGATTGAAACTATTTATATAATATGAAATATTTTATCCCCATTGCACCCCATCAAGGGATGATTTTGCGTCTGCAGAGTTGGTTAATATTAATGGAAAATTAACCAAACTTTTTTGTTGAGTAAACGTTGGAGATCTACGCTCTCTACGCATTTTGAACCCGTTAGGGGGTGAATGTTAATAAAATACGACACACGTCTTCCATAAATTCTGTTAAAGAATGTTTATGCAAAATTTAAATTAGATTGGAAAATCATTTCTTATAAATTCAATTTTAAATATCTTATAAATTATTTTTTAAGAATCGTATCTCTTCAACTCCATTGGTATCTCCAAGGGATGATGGTATTTTGCGTCCGCCATGTTGGATTTTGATATCGATGTTATTTTCGTAATCTACGACCCAAAAAACCATGAAAACGACAATAATGTCAATATCACATTTTACCACCCCATTTCACCCTATTAGGGGATGAATTTCAATAAAATACGAAACATGTTATCCATCGATTCTATTAACGAATGTTTATGCAAAATTAAAAGTAGATTGGACCAAGGAATCTAGTTGTCCCATACAAACTTTGCCCCCCATTTTCACCCCCTTAGGGGCAGAATTTCGGAAAATCCTTTCTGATCGAATTTGATTAAGGTAATAATAAATAAAATTAATATAGAATCGCATCTCTGTTTGATTGAAACTATTTATTTAATATGAACTACTTCAACCCAATTGCACCCCATCCAGGGATGATTGTATGTTGAAATCGATGTTATTTTCGTAATCTAAGACCCGAAAAACCATGACAACGGCATCAATATCGATTTTGATATTTTATCAGTTTATCACCCCATCTCACCCCGTTTGTGGATGAATTTCAATAAAATACGAAACACGTCTTCCATTAATGCTGTTAAAGAAAGTTTATGCAAAAGGACATGTCCACTTTTTGTATGGAACGTGGAATTTTATTCTGAACCTTTTTTAACCAGTTTAAAAATTTATGACGGAAATAGAACTTTATGAGAAGGATGTTTATCCATGAATATTAAAAATATTAAGGCCTGCATTTAGGAGGAAAAAATTAAAAATGTTTTTTTTGTGTTTCTTTAGCAGGGCCACATTTAGTTTTTTTTACTGGCAATTAAATGGATGTCATTGTCAATGCCACTGTAGCTGTCGTTTTGACTTTTGTTTATTGTTTGTGTGTATGTGTGTAACCTTCCTTCCTTTCAGAAAATAGTATCTTTTATTTCTACAGCTAGGCTCAGGTTCTTGATTTTACATGTGATTTAAATATTGGCTTGCTAACTGGACTAAGTTTTCTCGTAATTTGAACGTACGAACGTACGAAGTAACCAGACCCAAGAATTGAACAACAAAATGTTATACTTCCAGGTTACAGTCGCACTCCTGATACAACTTCTCATTTTTTTTGTACCAGAGTGCTATAATTTGGAATGTCGAAGGGTACCATTATATTTAAGAAAGAAGATCCTTGGGGATTGTAAAATATTCGTAAAGTAATGCCAGAGTCTGTGAAAATCACATGAGTCAATATGATTTTGCATTTTTACGGTAATAAACGTAAGGTTTTACGTTTACGGTACGGTACGGTTTAAAAGAAACAAATACTTGCATTCACACATATACACATAAACATTATTATTACTTATCAAGTCAATATGATTTTGCATTTTTATGTGTATTAGAAATTAACTGTATAGTTTACACCAAATGTAATAATTCATGCTTGACTTACTAACAATAAAATCAAAGAACAGAAACTAATTGAATTTGAAAATATAGAAAATTCCACTGATATAGTATGTAAATACTGGACAGGTTTAACAGTCACACAATTTGTTTTATTGTTCTCTTGCTTAACTCAATTAGGTGAGGTTTGTTCAAAGCCTAAAAAGGCCTTGGGTTTATATTAAGTCAGACTATGGGCTAAGGAATCCCTTTGCAGAATTGCTTCTCGGGTATGCATTTCAAAAACTCATATTTACTTATATAAAAAAGTGTTATTGCTTCAAAAATCAATATGCACCTTTACATTTAGGTATAGCCCATATAAGCAGGGAAAACCTGTCCAGTAGAAATCTAACTATACCTTATACTCTTTGGGTCTGATTCAAACAATTCAATTGTTTTATTAGAGGTTACTAACATTTTTCTTACAAAAGTCCTCTAATTACCTATTTCAAAAGAAATCTTATAACTTACACTGCTAGCTGCAGTAAGCGACCAACCGACCTGGTGGTCAATCTATTTTAAATAGGGCATTAGAAGCCATCTTTGTACATATTGATGCTTAAATTCCATACTTGAATATGTTCCCCGGAATGAAAATATTCAATTTAATTTTAATCAGTCTTGGAACATATTAAATTAAGCAAGCTAAGTCATATTTTGGGGAACATATTCTAGAAAATGATCCATCACATGAGACTGCTGATAAGAGGAAAAATCAAATGAAATCCATGAATTTAGGATGGGCTCCGCACCAAACTCATATAACACCACTGGCTCAATTTTGAAATTACGTACTAATGAGGAAAGATGTTGAAATTGAATAAATAAAAATTACATAATTTCTGGGTTTTATTTCATACCTGCAACCAGTTTCTATATTACAACTCTTTCACATAGTTTCCACTATTATAATTATTCAACACTTCATATTACATATTTAGTACCCATGATAAAATCGAGGGTATGTAGTCATATAGAAGTAAATATTTACACTTTGAATTAGCATTATAGTAATCTTAGAGAATTTTGCACTTAGTTCATTAATTAGCATTATTTTGTTTTGTAAAAAATCTTTTGTTATTGAAAAAGTAAAACTGTAGCATTGTTAAGAACAGACCAGTATATTTTATTTATGTTGATATTTTATTACTGTGAGGTAGGTGCTTATCCTAAGAGTAGGTAGAGTAAAACAGGTATCACACACTAGACACTACAGCCAGGGGCTCATCCTAACAAATGCTGCACAAACACACTGCTACAAATTAAAGTATAGAAGTCATCTGCCACCAACCAATGCATTTATTGTGCTAGATTTAATTTTAATAGCATGGACCTATTGATTACATGTATAATTTTTTGGTCAGAGTCAGAGATGCTTGTTTGTTACCAGCAGTGACCTGCAATGCTGCTAATTTGCAATCCAATTCAATATGTGGTCACCTGGGGTTTTATAGTCAAGGGAAAAATCTATAACGTCTGCTGCCTTTAATTTGACAGTCATTGCGGCAACAACACAAGATTGCGCACTTCTTAATAAAAAGTATTGTGATTGCCTAAATTATAAGCGATCACGATCATTAAAATCACAAAATTAAACGAGGCTTTTTTTGACGCTGTCACTTCTGCAAGAGAAGGCAAAGGGAGCTAAGTTCATACAGCCATGTTTTTCGTAAATCTTGATAAAACATTAAAAATGTAATTTATGTGAATTTTAGTCAGAAAGTCACTCACTATCACATCGTTTGTGCGCTTTTGTTACTTATTTATTCGTTTGTGACACGTTTCAGTAACTTGTCATTGGTTTCCATACAAAAATCGCTTTGTTTTACATACTATGAAAGTCAATCAGAAAATTGCTGTTTTTTTGAATTTGCAGGCCTAAACGCACGCACACGCACATCCCTTAGGGATAGAATTTCGGAAAATCCTTTCTTAACGGACGCCTACGTCATACAAAGAACACACCCTCCAAGTTTCAAGTCTTTACAATCAGCGGTTTAGGCTGTGCGTTGATCCGTCAGTCAGTCAGTCATTCAGGACAAAGCATTTTATAGGTATAGATGTGATAAGGGTGGCATTCTCTAGACTTTTTTGGACAATTATTATGGCAAAACGTAGTTCGCGGGCACAACTAGTTTCTTAATAACATTTGGCCAAGTGCTTGTTGTACAGTAAAACTGTAGGAATTGGTGTGAGAAAAAAAAATCATATTAACATCCGTTTTATAAATTATAAAAGAAGTATAGGTATTTATTCTTTTTTATTTGAAATGTCACGTGACGTCACGCCTGTGTGCATTTTGTAGCACGTTGTCACGTCGCGCGCATCCACTCCTTATGTTTCAATCAGCTCTGTAATTTTTGTTATTTCGACAAAACGAAATATACGAGTAAGTGGCTAATATTTCCTTATTATTTAAATAATGGATTCACGGATGGATAGTTAAATTCTCATTTTCATGAACTTCCAGTTGAACTTTGTGGAATAGATCCTTTCATTGTAAGGTTTCATTCGAGACTATTCTCTCCGCCATAGATGTGAAGGGACTAATTGAGAAAACTGCGCATCTAGTGGCTTCAAGTCACTTATTTCGAGATTTATCTTGTCAATAATATATCAGCTCAAGATAATAGACAGAATTAAGTGGAGGCTTCGACATATCTGCTACATGACCAAAAGCAATTTGTTTCGATGTAAAAGTGTTGATAAAGTCAGCTTTTTTCAGCTCTTATAAAGCTATAGGCTTTATTGACACAAAGTCATAATATGATTCGTAACTTTTCATGTCATATCGTTGCCATATTCTGGAGACTGGATTTTGTCAAGATCGAGATGTCATAAAAGTAACGTCTATTGTAGAAATCTGATCAATCTTTCACATGTCTTCAACATGTGAAAAAAGGGAAAAAATCACAGGAATATTAAATCACGTTAGCTAGGTGATCTCCACGATATGAAAGATATCACCACAGCTCATATATGTCCCCACTGAGGGGCTCGAGCCTACAGTTAGGGTGATTAGGCCTTAGTCAACCATGCTGGCCCAGTGCGGATTGGTTAAGTTCACATAGACCTTTGAATTTCCTCGCAGATGTATGCAGGTTACGTCACGATGTTGTCCTTCACCGTACGAGCGGCGGATAAATGAACATATTAAATTTGATGTATTGCCAGTACATGCCAGGATCGAATCCTGGACCTTCCGTTTAGAAGACCAGTGCCGATTCCATAGCGCTACCGATGCTCCATGAGAGATAGATGAAAGATATGGAGGTAGTTGAAACCGTTGCGATCCATGACAGACCGCTGGAGCGGAGTTGTCGTAGCTTGCTGTTATTGGGTTGGACAGCCCCGCCGACAGATCCCTCGCCGACCAATAGCCCGAAAGCAAGACTATTTCGTGGGGCTAGTGCTATGGAAAATGAGGAAGTAGTTCACATTTTAAACACGTCATAAAAAATTCGCCAAGTGCGAGTTGAACTCGTATACCCAGGGCTCCGTATAAACTTATCTAAGTATATAAGTTCCTAAGTACATACGAGTATTTACGGTTTTCAGATTCTTTTCTTAGGATGTGCTGTAGGACATTGTTTCCTCCCAAATTTGCTGATTCTACGGGACCGGGAAGTATATTATAGGTTTTGATTCCATTGTTAAATCGCAAAACATGCGAACATGTGCCACGCCACATAAACGGTCATAGCTTTTGTTAACATTGACTTACAAGTTTGTTCAAAGCTAAAAGAGACCTATGCCCCGAGTATTTGATATAAATTCCGAGTATTTGATAAAAGTTCTCGACGGACAGAGGGACAATGAAGGGATCCCAAAAGGGTTTCGATTTCTCTTTTTTCTCAGGCACAGAATCCTAAAGAGTTTTGTAGTAAACAAAAATTAACAGCCCCCCAATTACGGAGCTTTCTGAACTAATGGCCGTCCCTGAGCTCGAGTAAAGTAGAAGGCCAGCAAGAATTACATCGCTTAATTTCCAGCATATTTTTAAATACTTTACTTTCGGAGCCTACAAAGGAAAATTTGAAGCTGAAGTCGTCAAAGTTAAGCAGGAAAGATGGCGCGGCCGCGGGCGTCGCCGAAATGAGATTCGCTAATCGAATTATTTCGGCGCTCTGCTTCGATAACTGTCGCAATAAAGCAGGACGCGGACCGGCGCCCCCAGGCCGGCCGTCGCCTTCACCGCAGCGCCTTCGCTGAGCCACGGTAACAGTATATACGAGTACAGTATGTCGACTCGGCCCCTCTTTGAAATTTTATGCCTACGGCCGCTCTGCATCGCTTGGTGCGTTGGCTCGCGAAAGGGCTGCTTTCTTTTATAAACATGTTAATATTACGCTCACTAACACACCGACCGCGTCCGACCGTACGCTCCGTCTGGCTCGTGCGTATGCCCTGCGCCGAACTGCATCCGTGACTGCCCTTGTAGATGCGATACGAGTGCGATCCCAGATCGAGGCGCGTAGGCATAGCGCGTATTTCGACCGTTTCTATGAAGTCGGTCTACTGTATATACTATTACCGTGGCTGAGCCTCGTTCCTTGTTTGGATGTGGGCCACGTCCGCGGTCCACAATCGACTTATTAGCGCTAAGACGCCGCGAGACTCGCCCCACGCCTTTTAAATATTAATTGAGATTCAAAACGCAATTCGGCGGAGTTGCCGCAATCAACCGCTTACGGCCGTTCGTCAACAAGGGCGCGTGACGGCCGATCGCGCCGATTGTTATTCCCTTCAATGGCTGCTTGATTGTAAACAAACGGTAATTACTGTTGTATTCAAACCGAGTTGGAGAATGATAATAAATAGACAGGAACTACGAGACTACATAATGCTCGTAGTCATGACACGTAGCTATCGTAGTCTCGTAGCCGTTGTGCTACGAGTAGCGGCGTAGAGCTACAGCGTTACGAGTGGTATGTTGTACTGATAATTTCTGTGTATAAATAATGGGCGACTTCAAAAACACTGAAAAGTTAAAAATAATATATTTTTTCTTTGTACATTGCTGGTAATGTCACTCAGTTATGTACGAGTAACAAGGGATATACGGTGACACACCGTCAAGGGACACACCTAAAAATTTAGGGGTTTTCCTCGATTTTTATGGGATCCCATCATCAGATCCTAACTTTGGTGACCATGGGACCACCCTTGGAGTATACTCTATCGAATACAAAAGGAATTTTAAAAATCGGTCTACAATTGGCGACGTAATCGCGTAACATACACAAAAAACATACGCATTGAATTGAGAACCTCCTCCTTTTTTGAAGTCGGTTAAAAAAGCGTAGAAAATACTTCGTTCTTTAAATAATTTTCTTGCATAAAAAAACAGGTAAATAAAGCTCTCACGCGACCGTTTGAAAATTTTTCTTGGCAAAACAAGAACGAAACATCCAGTAAGTATGCTACATAACGGGCGTAGCATTCACTACAACGTTACTGTTAATTTCTGTGTACGAGTATACTCGTAAATAATGGGTCAATTACTTTAATTACTTATTTCTTGCAATGCTACGGCTCTACCTGGGTCGTTGCGCGTTATTATACCGGAATATTTTTGACACTACATAGATGTGGTCAAAAGCGTAACGCGATAGTTTCTGTGCGGCATTGTTAGTGGTGTTAAGAGTTAATAGCTTTTATATCAAACTCCGCAAATGTGGCCACCACGTTTAGCCGTTATTTTTAACGCATTCAATAAGGCATATTACGACGCAGGCGTTAGCATGAACAATTTTCGCAGGTGGAACCCTAGCATAAGAGCAGTCCGTGATATGGGCGCCTAATTTTGTTTTACTCAACATAAACATATGTATATACCGGGTGTTACTGAACACCCCGATAACATTTAAGGTGATACTAAATGGACCTTCGGTGCTTGTCTGAGACCTGGAACCTAAATACTTTCAGAGTTATTTGATTTTAAATTGAAAGCAAAAACTTTCAAGTGACAACCATAATCAGCTCTTAACACAAAAGAAATTTAAACACAAAATGACACGTGACAGACGTGAACATAGTATTCCTCGTACGCTAACGTAGGGCTGTCGGCAGTTAATACCAAAAAATAATTTATTTAGTTTGTATGGAAAAAAAGTAGGTTTGTTAGCCCAAATATTGTTCCTACAGAATATCTACTTCTGAAGGATACATCCCCTAATTGTTATTGGGGTGTTCAGTTACACCCTGTGTAAGTTTGTACACAAAATTTGTGGTTTGTAGGTATTATTTATTTAGTCATACAATACTTGTGAAATCTCTGTAATGGAAGCTGTTAATATTACTGTATAAAAATTAAGTTTCGGCACTCAATATCTTGCTCTCAGTAATAGTACATTAAGATCTATTTTTGTAATGACTGTTTGTATCAAAATAAGGAGAGAAAAATTTTTTAAACTGTCACTGCAGTCAACAGAGTTAAGCTGTCACTGTAGCCTGTGAAATATTATCAACACCTGACCGTCTTCCCAATGCGGGCTAGTGACACTTTCCACGCAGGAACACGACGTGATGAAACGATTCCGATATTGCGTAAGGTGGAGGGACTTCCTAGCTAGGCGGCAGCTCATTAGGGTCTCTCGATGACGGTGATCGCCGCGGGACAGCCCAACGGCCCCGCTAACGCCACGGGCCCATAAAGCCATCAGTCGCGGTACATAATTGATGCGCGCCCGCGCCGCTCGCTGCTCCGCGAGGGACGATTATATGAATTCTGAAGAGGCGCCGCTATACACGCCGCCACTGCCCGCTTACTGAAACTGTCTTTCTGTTTCAAGTTTGCGTGTACTGTAATAGTACTTCGCGCCAGAGAAGTCAATATGGCCAGTCATAGTTAACGTTTCCGTATTCAAATTTTTCAAAAAACAAAAAAGGGCTATTTAAAAGTGTAAACATTGAGAGAGCCTATGTCCACTTACAAGATTAAGCACTGTGTGTCAGAGTATTTTTTGTGACAGTGACGGTTGACGACACAAGCTGGAGATGAGCCAACTCGGAAAAAATACAATTCGATTTAACTCAAGTTGCAATTCATGTAACTCGAATTGAACTTGAGTTAACTAGATGAAACTGAGTGAACAGTTTCTTTTGTTTTTATTAATATAAAGAGCAAATATTAAAAAAAATGCAAAATTGAAAAAGAGATTCAGATTAACTAAATATGTTTTGGGACAATTATAATAATAGGAAGTAATTGGGTAGAATTAAAAAAGGAATTAATTGTGTCTTATCGTGTATTTTTGATTAGTTAATGCACTATAGCTTTGTAATAAAGAGCTCGTTCGTGTTGATCAGATTCGTGATCTGGGAGTCATTCTTGACTCAAAATTTAGCTTTACACCTCATATAGATAACATGTTAAATAAATCCTTTAAACAATTAGGTTTTATTTTGCGTTTAGGAAAACCAGTCAAGAAACTTTTAACTTATAAGATACTATACAATAGTTATGTGCGCAGTATGTTGGAATTTGCTAGTTCAGTTTGGAATCCACATTATAAAATTCACAATGAAAGGATTGAGAGAGTGCAGAAAAAATTTGTGAAGGCAATTGAGTATCGTATTAAAGGTAACAAGTCAGACTATATCACCGCCTTATCAAGTTTAAAAATTACCACCTTAAGCCATCGCCGTGATCGTACTGATGCATTAATGTTGTATAAAATATTAAACAATTACAACGATGTACCAGCATTACTACATCGGCTATCTTTTAGAGTGCCTCGCTGCCGTGAGCGGGCTATTAGAAAGAAACCTCTTTTTCATGTTGTGTTCAGTCCTATGCAAGTAACAGTTTTGTGAGACGTGCTTGCAGGCTTTATAACCATAAGTTAGTTGATCTCGATATATTTAGCGAGTCTTTAAATAGTTTTAAAAAGTTATCTCTGGAATATATTGTTAAATCTGACTGTTAGCTGGTATTCTATTCTACTATTACAGTAATTACATTTTTTATGTTATTTCTTGTGAAATATACCTACTAGGAATGTGTATGTTTGTAACACATGTATACACGCATATTCTCATGCATGTAATAATATATGTATACATAAATAATATTAATTAATTAATAATACAAATTAAGTAGTAATAAAATAGAAAACAATTACAAATACAAATTTATTGTTTAACTGATGTGTGGTAAGTAATAAATAAATAAACTACAATTAATGAGTGTATTAAACTATAATTATTCTGGTACTTTTTATATATTTAAAAATCTTACGTCTTTAAAATGTTATAAAAAGATAAATTTAGGAAACTGTAAGTCTAGTTTTTAAGTTTTATTGTTACATTTTATATAGATATAAGAGACTGTTTGTTTCTATAATAAATAAATAAATAAATATAGCGGTTGGCGGGCGGGAGTATAAAAATTCGAGTCAGAGAGAAGACAACTCGAGCTAATTCAAGCTAAGCCCCACTTGACACTGACACAAGCTATACCGGGGGTGACTGAACGCTAAAATAGTATTTAAATAGATAGAATATATATTAAATATAAGATGAACCCTCAGAGCTTGTCTTAGATCTGGAAACCTAATAATTTCAGAGTTTATCCATTTTCAAGTGACAACCTTAATCCAGCTGAATATGGAATTAACACAAGAGAAATGTGAACACTGAATGAAAAAACACGGTACGTTGGTGTAGGGCTGTCGACACTTAGAATCAAAAAATTATTTATTTAGTTTGTATGGAAAAAGTAGCTCGATTAGCTTCAATATTTTTCACACAGAATCTCCACTTCTGATGGATACATCATTAAATATTAATTTGGTGTTCCCGTACAGCTTGTGTATATTTATGCCAGTTACTATGTGTTCTTGTAATGATTGAAAGTGAAAAACTATTACACATAGAACACACACAACATAACAAGGAAATGCACGTTAGCTAAGGGCGAGCACATACCGCTGAGATAGCAATTCGATTAGGCATCCTCGAATTTTGCTAGAAAATGATAGTAGCCGAACTAAACCAAAAAAATCGAGTGTAATAGCATATTGCCGAAGTTGCTATGTCGGTCGAAGCAGTGGTTCGGCGGCGGCGAGCGGCCTTAATGCAATAACGGGCGGTTATCTGATCGCGGCGCAATATCCTCTGCCGATCGCCGCAGATCGTTCGAAAATTGTCGTTAAACATTAATTAAACATGACGGTGACACCGACAAATCACTGCTGACCCTAATTAATATTCACACTTTTTAAACTGCAAAACAAGCAAACTGCACACCTGATGGTAAGTGGTAACTGTTACCTATGGAGAGTCATTTTACGAAGTGTGAGAGAGACAGATAGTGAAATAAATTAAATACCTACACAAAAATTGTTTAACATAATTTTTTTAAATGTCAAGATTTACAACAGGTGTTCAAACTGTCTTCCTTCAGCTCTAATGCAGGCTCGACATCTTCTTAAAAAAGATCGGGCTATCAAGCGGGCGAATCTTCCATTATTAACAAAATCATTTGCTTCTATTATTCTTTGCCGTAGGTCAGTCACAGTTTTGATTGGCTTTGCGTAAACTTTTTCTTTCACCGCTCCCCAGTAAAAGAAATCTAATGGATTTAAATCTGAGGAACGGGCTGGCCACGAGATAGTACCAGATCGTCCTATCCATCTGCCTGGGTATTCCTCATCGAGATATTCTCTTACTGAGCTGGCATAGTGAGCTGGGCAACCATCTTGTTGAAACCACATATCTCTTAGAATGTTAAGTGGCACATCTTCCAGTAGATTTGGTAAATCATTTTGTAAAAAATGTAAATAAACCTTACCAGTCAAGGCATCTGGCAGCTCAAAAGGACCTATTATTTGTCCATTTAAAATTCCGGTCCACATATTCACTTTAAATCGATATTGTGATCTATCTTGCATCATCAAATGAGGATTTTCGATATGCCACTCGTGTAAGTTGTGTAGGTTCATGTAACCATCTTTTTTAAATGTCGACTCATCTGACCACAAAAATTTTTCGAAGAATCGCGGATCTTCTCTGTGTTTTTATAGCATTGTTTGACAAAAAGCAACACGGGGTCGATGGTCCCATAGTAGTAGAGTTTGTACTCGCTGTACGTGGTACGGGTGTAGCCGATTTCTTTGCAAAATCCGATGGGCTGTACTTTTGGGTACTCCTGTGCTTCTCTCTATTCCACGTACAGAAATACTCCGATCTTCTTCGACAATGTCTAGTACAACGTCCTCGTAAGGGGGACGAAATCTTCTTTCACTATGTACTTGGTTCGGCAGTCGGCCCTCTGAGAAGAGTAATCGGTGCACATTTGTAAAGACTCGATGATCCGGAAAACGAGCTGCATTTGGGTACCTCTCACGATAAAGTCTAGCTGTAACGTTGGCATTGCATCTACATTCCCCATAAATTAAATGCATGTTGGCGTATTCTTGTGTCGTATACGCAGACATGGTGGCACTACACAATTACACAATCAACGATAAGTAGTCCGGAGCAAAGAATACAAAAGATGCGCAGTAAGCGAAGGAGCGAAACGTACTGATGTGTATTGTTTGTGCGTTAGCGAATAATTGGCGTCACTATCTGTCTCACTTCCACTTCGTAAAATAGTCATTTTACGAAGTGGATGTGAGACTTGCCGCCTCTGTCACGTTAGCGTCACTATCTGTCTCGCTCATACTTCGAATCTCTCCGTCTCTGTCACGTTAGCGTCACTATCTGTCTCTCTCACACTTCGTAAAATGACTCTCCCGGTCTCACTCAAACTATAATGTTAAAGTTACAGCCTTAAAGTAAACCATGGGTACATTAGAATAAATTTTAAGTACGTAAGAAAAATTTGTTCAACACTGCCTGTTTTTGGAAAAAAAAATATTGTCTGCAATCGTAGAAATTATCTACCGAGTATCATACCATTTTGGAATCCTTATTGAATGCGCCAACTTTTGCAGTTACTTGCCAAACTCTCATAGTACATTTTTTTTCAGTACAGCTTGTTAAAGCTATGCAAAAAATTAATTTTGAATATTTAATTTAGATAAAAATGGCATATTCTTCTAATTTGGAGCAGCTGGCTTTAAATTTTAGATTAGAGTATACAGAAACATTATTCAGGATTACAAAACAAAAGAAAATGTTTAGAAAAGTCAAGATTTGTAGCAACAAGAGTGAAAAAACCGTCACAGGGTGCAAAACGTAGTTCGCGGGCACAGCTAGTTTTATATATTAGAAGATAAAGAAGAAGGTATACTTGACAGTTAATACCTCATTTATTTTTTATGGATAGTGTAGATTTAATTATTGATAGTGTAGATTTAATTATAAACATAATTTATTAATATATTAATTTTTATGCATAGGTACACGATGTAATTCGCCATCATTGTGAGATTAAAAATGTGACGAAACATAACGTTATATTTCGTTAACGATGTGTACCTTAATAATATGAGTATTCTTTCGCTATGTATTTGACGTTTGTTTATTTCTAATAATACTCTTTATTGCATAGAAAAACGGTACAAAACATTAAAACAAACAATAGTGAGCAAAGGTGGACTTATCTCTTAAAGAGATCTCTTCCAGCCAACCTGTGAACGTATTAGAGAGATTAAAATTGTAGGTAACACCGAAGCACCAAAGCAATAAAGACTTAACTAAAAAAACTACAATAAAAATACATAATAAACAGAAATATAGTTTAATACATATAGCATACCCAAATATATATAAGTATATATATATTATACATAAATATTATAATATAAATATCCTACATATCAATGAAGATGACGATGATTTAAATTACAGCTTGGACAGATAGTGTTGCTTTAATTGTTTTTTGAAGGAAGCAATTGATTGACTCTGCTGAATGCCATCCGGAATGTTCGTTCTTCATTAGTAGCGGCGATACGATTGGTATTTTATCATCATCACATCTCATATAGTCCCCACCGAGGGGCTCGAGCCTACCCTAAGTTAGGGTGTTAAGGCCTTAGTCCACCACGTTGGCCCAGTGCGGATTGGTCAGCTTCACATACATTTTTGAATTTCTTCGCAGACGTATACAGGTTACCTAACGAAGTTTTTCTTCACCGTAGGAGCGTCAGCAAATGTACATATGAAATTCGAAAAACAAAAACACATTGGTACATGGCAGGATCGAACCCCGGACCTCCCGAAAGCCAGTGCCGAGTTCACAGCGCCACGGACGCTATAGAAACGGTTAGTATTTTACTTATGCTTTGTATAAAAAAACAACTGTTTGTAACAAATACGCTCGATTTTTAAAATATAGAAACCGGATATAAATCCACAAACGTGTCGTATACAATCTCTTTGTTAGGGTTTCGTACGTCAAAAGGAATAAACGGAACTCTTATAGGATCACTCCGTTGTCCGTCTTTCCGTCAAGACCTTTCTCCTCGGGAACGCGTAGAGATATTAAACTGAAATTTATATCAAACTAGCTGTGCCCGCGAACTACGTTTCGCCATATATTTTTTGATGCTCAACTCCCATTAGTCGTAGCGTGATGTTATTTAGCCTATAGCCTTTCTCATTAAATGGACTATCAAACACAAAAATATTTTTTCAATTTAAATCATTAGTTCCTAAGATTAGCGCGTTCATACAAACAACCAAACTCTCCAGCTTTATAATATTAAGTAAGTATAGATACGCGACTCTCTACGGTCTCTGTCAGCTGTGAACAATCAAACTTATAAGTCAGCGCGATAAAAAAATATGACTGTTTCTATCGCACAAATTTTGCAATATCAGAAAGAAATCAAAACCAGTACTTCCTCATGACGTAGAACCATGAAATTCGCCAGGAAGCAAGATCTTATAGCACATGTTAGAAAACCGTAAATATGTATAGTCGATCAAGAATGTGGTTAACCACTTTTGACCATACGTTAAGGTCATCTTAGTAACTATTAGTAAGTAATCGCAAAGAAAAATCAACTGTCTTGTTTTATGATGCAAAACTGAATTTCAACCTGAAGCTGGCAAACCACTATTTTGGTCGACTATTCACAATTGAACTAACATACTGAGATAAGTTTTTACGGAACCCAGTCCAGCTTACTAACACTGCTGGGCTCCAGGGGGTGCGTTCGGTAAATTGGCCTCCTGATCCCTAACGTACCTTTATCAGCGACGGAGAAGTTTCCTAGAGTTATAAAGCCAGGCATGGGTACACCAGCGGAATAGCCACTGGAGAACTCAAGTCCTACGGCGTACCCAAGTAGGTTAACTAAGTAAGGGGCTAAGTTAACTAGGCCGTTAACTTAGCCCCTTGGCATCCTAACAGATTACCTCGCCTCAGAAAAAATACTCTTAAACAATTTTGTTAAGCCGGAAGGAGACTGTACCAGGGTCGAGTACTTGGGTACCTCCGTTTTACCTATTTCTGCCGCAAAGCAGCAGTGCTTGCATTGTTGTGTTTCGGTCTGAAGGGTAAGATCATTATCACAGCTCATATACGTCCCCACCGAGGGGTTCGAGCCTTTTTTTTTTTTTTTTTTTTTTCGGGGGGAAATGCGTAACCGCACCGTACCCGCCGTTGGCTAGACGGCGAGCGTGTGTGGGGCTCTCTCGGCAGAGTGCCAAGCCTACCCACTAAAACCCCCCGGTGTTCTTCCTGCCCTTATGGGCGCGCTAGGTAAGGTCCACACTGCGACTCCACTACCCACGCGCCCGGGCAAGCCTGACCAACTGGTCAGGCTATCGCCAAGGGGGGATTGCCCGAGAACACCAGGGCAATCCCCAGACGGAGGGCCTTACGGCGGCGTGCACGGGGCCAACCGTGCACGCAGGCCTCCACGGCAGGGTCATTAGACGGGCATCGCTTGTGCGAATGCCCGCCTTCGCCTGCCTGTCCGTCTACGGCGGATGGGAGCGGCTTGAGGATCATTCTCCCGCTCCCTCTCCGCGGCCTCCTTCTGCGAGATGACGTTTTCGCAAAAGGAGACGACAGCCCCCCACTCCGCCTCGCCACGGAGCATGGCCACGACCATGCTCGGCAGCGAGAGGTCTCCGTCTCCCAGCGCAGCATTGAGTTCGCTGCGCTGGCGTCGCCAGGCCGGGCACACCAAAAGGGTGTGCTCGGCAGTGTCGTCGGGAGCGTCGCAGTGATGACACTGCGGCGTTTCCTCCCGACGCGCGACCCGGTGCAAGTAGTGACCAAAACAACCATGTCCGGTCAGTACCTGCACCATGCGGAATGAGAGACTGCCCTGCCGGCGCCCTACCCACTCCTCCAACACCGGACGTATCGCTTCTATCGTCCGGTGGCCGGCAGCTGGGAAGGCGAGTGCCTCGCCCCATCGACGCAGAGCCTCCCTCTGCGCCTGGGTACGAACCCGCTCCACTTCCTCAGGAGCGGATCGTCCCCCCCGCACTCTAACGGCAACCCGATGTCGATACACCTCCGCATGGACGCGTGCATCGACATCCCACGGCGTTTGACCCGCAAGCACGCAGGCCGCGCCGTGGCTGACCGTGCGATAAGCTCGCACGGCCCGGGTTGCTATGACCCTCTGCGGACGTCGCAAGAGGGCCACCGTTCGGGGGGAGAGGCACTCCGCCCATACCGGGGCTCCGTAGAGTGCCATCGACCGTATCACCCCGTGATACAGTCGACGGCACGCCGATCCTGGCCCTCCCACGTTAGGGAGGAACCGTCCGAGTGCGGCTGCGGCAGCACACAGCCGTGGAGTGAGGAGCTTGAAATGCTCCTCGAAACTCCATCGGGGGTCCAGAACTAGGCCGAGGTACTTTAGGTGCGACTCGACCGGTATACGGACCCCCTCTGCTCGGACTCGGAGCCCCGGTGGGATCCTGCGACGGGGGGCGTGGAAACTCATGGCCCTCGTTTTATCGAGGGCCACGTCCAAGGGGTTCGAGCCTACCCTATGTTAGAGTGATTAGGCCGTCAACCACGCTGGCTCAGTGCGGATTGGTCGACTTCATATACACCATTGAATTTCTTCGCAGATGTATGCAGGTTTCCTCACGAAGTTTTCCGTCACCGTAGGAGCGTCAGACAAATGTACATATGAAATTCGAAAACGAAAAACACAGTGGTACATGGCGGCCTCGAACCCGGACCTCCCGATTGGAAGGCAAGTGCCGAGACCACAGCGCCACCGACTCTCTCTTGGGTAAGGGTAAGGATGGTAAGGGTAAGAGGCAGTGAAATTACTGGGTACCGTGACTTTACATCTTATGTCACAAGTTGGCAACGTACACTGTGGTTGTTCACGCTCGAGGAAGAGCGAGTGGCGGCACTGCATTCTAGTCTGTGCAGTGACAGCTTTTTTGGCGGCCGGCCGCATGTGATATGTCAGTTGAGTCGAGTCAAAATGTCATAATTTGTGGTTAGGATGATGTCCGGGCATCCATAAAATATAATACACAATATTCAAGCAAATAGTGATTTGCGCGGCGCACCTAATATCGGGGTGCGAAAGCCCGCTTTGTGTTTGTGTGTCAAAATCGCGTGTGTGAGTCGTGGTGGCCTAATAGGCCTTTGTAGTGCTCCGGTCTCCACCGGTGGATCCACTGCAGAACTTCGGGAGCCGCGACTTCCTTCGAGCTAGCTCAGGAAGTCCACCGGCTACGGAGGAGACGGACGGAGACAACGGGAATCGGGGTAAGCCACAATGCTTTTTATGAGCGGGTAGTAGGGCATCAGCAATCAACCCAAAATTCCTTACTCGGTGAAACGCCGACGTGGTGGAGTCTACTTGGGGCACCACCATCTCTTGGTAGCAGAGCGTGGTTTTTAGATTTGAGTGGTTCTTAGATTTGAGTATTTGATTAGTATTGTACAATTAATATTGTAATCTTGTTGGTTGTCCAAACGGGCAATACATATTAATTGGTTTTGATTGCTGATTTTAAACCGACTACCAGCTCATTTGTGGACCGATCTCCTTAACTAATTGTCATTGTATATGAAAAATTGAGGTTAAATGTCTTTTGTTGTTCTAGTTAAGTTCTAGCATTTACCTACATTTGATTTTGTTTTTTTTTTTCATATCTTTGTTTTGCCCTTGACTATTTTGTTTGTTAAGTTGTAAACTTATACTTGAATTTGATTTGTTTAAAAAACTTTGCTGCTAAATGACTTTGCTGTTGTTGTAATACACTATTTTGCTGTGTTAAGTTTTAGCATTTACATTTGATTTTGTTTTGTTTGCCCTTGAATATTATGTTTGTTAAGTTATTGACTTAATACTTGAATTTAATTTGTTTGAAAAATTCTGTTGTTAAATGCCTTGTTGTTCTAGTTAAGTTCTAGCATTTATACTTGATTTTGGTTTGTTTATATATTTTGTTCTGCCTTTGAAGTTCCTCCCGATCTGTTTTATTGTCTGCGGTTGTCGGTCTGTTTGTCTGTGTATTATTATAGAGTATCTTAATTTTGGTGCAAAATGGTCCCGCCAGTCAGCCCGCTTAGTGGTGCCCGCGCGGGTGCACAAAAGATTTTGAGATGGTTTGCTAGTGCCGTCGCTTTGGTAGACCGACCAGACCGAGAACAGGCCTTGTTAATTCGGCATGAGGGAGTACCTGCTCGCTTGAAGGAATTGGAGCAGCTTTTCGTTGCTCATCAACAATATCTGCTCGACCACCCAGCCGAGGGTGCCGCTGAGTTGCGGGCAGTCGACCAATTTAATGCCGATTATGATCAGTGTTTTGAACAGGCGGATGTGATTATAAACAAGGCTCAGGCAATCCTATCCGTCCGGAGGGGTGAGTCGTGCACGCCCGGGGAGGTCAAGCCTACCCCGGCCGGCTTGCTGGGCAGACTGCCCACTTTGGACATCCCAACCTTTGATGGGAACCTGGCTTCTTGGATGGGGTTCATTAACCTCTTTGATAGCCTGGTTCACTCGAGGGACGACCTGTTCCCTAGCCAGAAATTGGCCTATTTGCTCTCTGCCTTACGTGGAGAGGCTGGTGTACTTGTCCAGCATCTACCTGTCAATGATGACAGTTATGATATTGCAAGGGCGTTGTTGACCGCCCGGTATCAGAATGTTCGCTTGCTAGCGGACACACATGTGGCTGCCATTTTAGGGCTGCCACGAGTATCGCGGGTCTCCTCATTGAGGAAGGAGATTTTGAACCCGCTGCTGAGCGCTATTAATGCGCTCAAACGACTTGATCTACCGGTGGACCAGTGGTCCTTTATTTTGCTTCACCTCATCCTCGATAAGCTTCCCATGGAGATGAAGGGGCGCTTTGAACAAAGGTATGGGGGCAATAGTGCCTCGTACCTCCCCCCCTTCTCGGATCTCCTCAGATTTTTGGAGGATGAGTGTCGGATGACCGACCACTTGGATCTGGCTCCTATACCGGGACCGAGTACAGGCCGCTATGAGGCAACCCGGGCAGCGCCACGGAGAGAGCGCCGCCCGCACAAGCAGTATACTGCAGTGCGGCAGAACTCTCCACACGGGGAGAGGCCGAGGCCTTGCAAGTGTTGCAAGCGGGATGGCCATCGTTTGCCGGCCTGTCCCAAATTTGTTGGCCTACGCACCGAGGGGCGTAGGAATATGGCCAAGCGGCGGAATTGGTGCTACCGCTGCCTGGGGGCTCATATGGCATCGGCTTGCCCCCACCCACGAGATTGTCACTGTTGTGGAGGGGCCCATCACCCCCTCTTGTGCTTTAACAATAAAGACACTCGTGAGGTGGTGAGAGAGAGGGACTCGCACACGGGCGGGGGCCCTCGTAGGTCACCCACATCTCCGAGGAGATCGGAGGGGCGTGCCACCCCTCCGCGGAGATTGGACAGGCGCCCCCCCTCCAGTGAGAGGATTGGGCGCCCCACCCCCCCTACGGGCGGGGGGGATCGACGCGCCGCTTATGAGGCGCCACCGCGGGATTGGGCCGCGGTAATTAGGGAGCCACGCCGGGAGCCGATACGCTTCTCTCCCCCTCTGATGGAGAGACCTCGTTTATCGCGGGCTCCCCCAACTTTCGCCCATCATGGGCACCGCCCGGCCCCCCGATGCAGCTTTGGTCGGGGTGTGTACGTGCCGGATTGGGACCCGCTCGAGCGCCTTGAGCGCCCTATTCCTCCGCCGCGCACGCATTTTTCTTCGGACCCCCCTTCCCCCCCGTTGCGGGGAATGCGGGAGGATTTTCACTAAACCAACTGTCGGCTGCAACCCCCCCACAGGAGCAGGTGCTGTTACCAACAGCCTCCGTACAGGTGTGGGGCCCGAGGGGCACCTTTGTTTTAGTTCGCGCCCTTTTGGATACGGGAGCTCAGGGTTGCATTGCCTCCAGCTGGCTGGTCCGGCAGTTGAGTTTGAACACATCTCCATACCTTGAATCGGTACGAGGAATCGGAGACCTGCGGATCCCGGACCCGATCGGTCAGGTTTTGTTCTCCTTCTCCCCCCACTTCTCTTCAGCGCCCAAAATTGGCGCTACCGCGATTGTTTATGAGAAGGTTGTTGGTCAGCTTCCGCAACAGCACGTTTCGCGCGCTGTCGTTGATGCGACATTAGGATTGACCTTGGCTGACCCTTCCTTCCACCGAACCGGTCCGATTCACTTATTGCTCGGTGCCGATGTTCTAGGCCGCGTGTATTGTGGGAAGGGGAGAGAGTTACAGAAGGGTGGGCTGGTAGCCTTATCTACATCGCTTGGGTTTGTAGTGATGGGACCAGTTAGGCATAACCCACCATCTCCATCGGTGGACAGTTACATAACTGTTAGCTCCACCTTATCGGATGTCCTTCAACGGTTTTGGGAGGTGGAAGAGCCACCTACCGTGAGGCGAGTGAACCCCTTGGACGAGGAGTGTGAGTTGTTCTACCAGAACAATACAGGTCGCCTTCACTTCACTCACTTGGCAGCTCCCGGCCGTTGGCCGAGAAGCGGCTGCTGTCCATGGAGCGTCGTATGAGTAGGAACTCCGACCTCAAACAGAAGTATGTCGACTTCATGCGAGAATATGAGCAACTGGGGCACATGTCGGTCTCGCGACTGGACTGGCGAAACGAGGAACATAATTTTCTTCCTCACCACGCGGTTTTGAAACCTTCCACCGGGAAGATACGCGTTGTTTTTGATGGGTCAGCTCCCACGTCTACCGGAGCTTCGCTGAATCAATGTCTGCATGCTGGACCGAAGTTGCACCACGAGGTGGGTGATGTATTGACCAACTTCCGTCGCCATGCCGTCGTCTTTGTGACCGATATCCGGATGATGTTTCGGCAGACTGTGATTCACCCGGACGACAGACGATATCAGCTCATATTATGGAGGGAGGATCCCAGGGATCCCATGCTGGTCTACGAGCTGAACACCAATACATACGGTTTGCGTTCGAGCCCCTTTGTGGCAATTCGCTCACTTGTGGAACTCGCTGAACGTGAACGATTACGATACCCTCGCGCATCCTTGGTTCTCAAGGAGGATGCATTTGTTGATGATATTTGTACGGGCTCCTCTAGTGTCGAGGAAGCCTTGATTTTGCGAGATGAACTAATTGCTCTTCTCGGGGCTGGTGGTTATGAACTGAGGAAGTGGATGTCCAACTCACCTCAGCTTTTGTGTGACTTGCCAGACGACCACCAGCAGGAGCCTCATATTTTTGAGAATGCCAACACTCCAGATTTACTGTCTGTTTTGGGAGTGCAATACAGACCTGTCCAGGACACGTTCACCTATCGATTGGAGCTGCCAAGCCCCAAGGTCTGGACGAAACGGTTGGTTTTGTCTACAGTAGCTCGTACCTTTGACCCAAATGGCTGGATTAGTCCCGTAGTGTTTTGGATGAAGTGCTTCCTACAGGAACTTTGGTCAGCCGAAGTGTCGTGGGATGAGCCCCTCTCGGGCCGTTTGCTGCGAGATTGGGAGTCCTTCATGTCGTCTCTCCCCGACATTAACCGTGTTAGTATCCCTAGACATATACTGCTTAAGGGACGGTTTACGGCCAGCCTTCATGGCTTTTGTGACGCGTCTGAGAGTGGATACGCAGCCGTCGTATATATCCGGACGGTCGATGATAGAGGAGCTGTTAAGCTCCACTTGCTAATTGCTAAGAGTAAGGTTGCTCCACTTCGGACTCGATTAACGATTCCGAAGTTAGAATTGTCTGGAGCTACTCTTCTGGTTCGTTTGATGAACCACGTTGTTGACACCCTGGGACGTAGTGTGGACTTTGAGTCGCTCTTTGCTTGGTCCGACAGTCAGGTTGTCCTGTGTTGGATTAAGAACTCCGTCCACTCCCTGGAAGTATTTGTGGCCAATCGGGTATCCCAAATACAGGCCTCGAAGGCCACGTTGATTTGGCGCCACGTGCCAGGTGAAATAAACCCTGCTGACTGTGCATCACGTGGCAGCGAAGCCCCTCAGCTTATTGACCACACTCTGTGGTGGGGTCCCGAATGGTTGTTACAGCCGTCTTGGCCTTCCACACCAGCTGTGGTGAAGGTACCAAATCCGGGCTTGCGTGTTCACGCTGTCGAGACTATGGCGGCTCCAGAGCGGGAATTTTTATTAGACCGCTACAGTTCTCTGGACAAGTTGCTCGGCGTGACCGCTTGGATAAGAAGATTTATTCGAAATTGTCGACGGCTTCAGGACAAAGATTTGTGTCCGGTCCTCTCACCGCAGGAGCGCCAAGATGCTCTTCTGCATTGGGTGCGTATGACCCAGTCTAGAGCGTTTGAACCGGAACTTAAGATTTTCCGTACCGGGACGTCCAAATTGAAGGGACCCTTGGTGCGTTTGACTCCCTTTCTGGATGATAAAGGATTGTTGCGTGTAGGAGGCCGATTGAGGCACGCTAACTTGCCTTATAGATCACGTCATCCCCTGTTGCTCCCCAAGGACGGACCATTGGTGCGATTGTTGATCATTGATCGCCATGTGAAGAATGCTCATGCCGGATGTAATGCATTGACCGCGCTCCTCCAACGGGAGTTTTGGATTTTGTCAGCGCGAAGAATAATCCGATCTGTTATCTTTCGATGTCTGCCCTGCTATCGTTTACGCCCCGAGACGATGCAGCCCCAAATGGGTGATTTGCCTGCTGATCGTGTGAATGAATCGATGACCTTCTTAGGAGTTGGAACTGATTTCGCGGGACCGTTCACTATAAAAACGTCGCGACTCCGTAATGCTAAGACTGAAAAGGCTTATTTGTGTGTGTTTGTTTGTTTGGCCACTAAAGCCGTTCATTTGGAGGTGGTGAGTGCACTCACCATGGACGCTTTCTTAGCAGCGTTAGGCAGATTTGTCTCCCGCCGGGGACTGCCTTCTCTAATTCGGTCCGATTGTGGGACGAACTTCAAGGGCACTGATAGACATATAAGAGAAGTTTGTGAATTTTTAGATAAAAATAATATTGAGATCGGATCCACACTCTCCCGTAGGGGGGTAACATGGCGATACTCCCCGCCGTCTTGCCCTCACTGGGGAGGGATTTTTGAATCTGTTGTAAAGGCCGCCAAGACTCACCTTCGCCGCGTTATTGGGGAGACTATTCTCACGTTTGAGGAACTCGCGACGGTGTTTCATAAGATTGAAACGGTTCTCAACTCGCGTCCGTTATGTCCGTTGTCTACCGACGCGAACGATTTGCAGGCCCTCACGCCGGGCCATTTCTTGATAGGCAGACCACTTAACGCCCTGCCCGAGTATCCTTATAGAGATATCAATCCCGGACGCCTTTCGCGGTTTGAGTTGCTCCAGCAGCTTACCCAGAGTTTCTGGCGCCGCTGGCACCTTGAATATTTACACATTTTGCAACAGCGCGTTAAGTGGTCAGATAAGACAACCCACCGAGGGTTGGAGACCTCGTGTTAGTGAAGGACCCAAACCTGCCACCCTTACGTTGGCGTCGCGGACGCATTGTCCAACTTACTCTAGGGTCTGATGGTGTGCCCAGGTTTGCCGAGGTCCTAGTTGGGGATTCTGTTTTGAAGCGCGCGGTCGCTACTCTTTCTCGCCTCCCCTTAGACTGATTTGGCGGACAGTCCGGGACTGTCCGGAGCGGGGGGATGTTCACGCTCGAGGAAGAGCGAGTGGCGGCACTGCATTCTAGTCTGTGCAGTGACAGCTTTTTTGGCGGCCGGCCGCATGTGATATGTCAGTTGAGTCGAGTCAAAATGTCATAATTTGTGGTTAGGATGATGTCCGGGCATCCATAAAATATAATACACAATATTCAAGCAAATAGTGATTTGCGCGGCGCACCTAATATCGGGGTGCGAAAGCCCGCTTTGTGTTTGTGTGTCAAAATCGCGTGTGTGAGTCGTGGTGGCCTAATAGGCCTTTGTAGTGCTCCGGTCTCCACCGGTGGATCCACTGCAGAACTTCGGGAGCCGCGACTTCCTTCGAGCTAGCTCAGGAAGTCCACCGGCTACGGAGGAGACGGACGGAGACAACGGGAATCGGGGTAAGCCACAATGCTTTTTATGAGCGGGTAGTAGGGCATCAGCAATCAACCCAAAATTCCTTACTCGGTGAAACGCCGACGTGGTGGAGTCTACTTGGGGCACCACCAGTGGTTCTTGTGGGGGTTGCAGATTTGCTGCGAATCTCACAAGAACCACATGTACAGTCAGTCATGTCAGGTGGGCAGTTTGCTCGGTTGCCAACTTAGTTGTATAAAAATTTCCAAAGCTCTTTTTAGATAACAAAATGTTAGCGATATGTGAACAAGGCTAGGCGAGCAGCGGCTGACGACGTCGCGGCAGCCTCGAAGAATCAGACATAATTGGATCTCTTTGTCGGCGACGCGCATTATCCCGCGCGTCGGCTACAATATCACGTAAATACGCGCATCGCTTCGTATTTATTAAAACCGGAAATTGCTTTTTTTGCGGCCTATATTAATATTGCCTTGTATTCTAATATCAGCAAATATACGTCCCTAATTTGGGCTCTAATATGAGTAGATGCTACCCTTTTCCTGTCATTTGATGATGACGCGTTTATGATATTGACATACTTTTTTTGTAGTGTAATTCTGACTCGACTTAGTGGTAAAATTAAAATTTTTTTTTTTTTTTTTCTAAATCCGATTTTTAACTCTTTGTGTCATAAAAACCGTTGGCATCAGCCAAGTGTAATTTGAACTCGCCCACAGGGTTCGCCACTGACTTATCTACCTATAAAATATGTGCTAGAAAACCTTGCTCCTTGCAAAATTTCACAATTCTAGGTCAACGCAAAGCACCCTATAAGTGTTGATTCATTTGTGAATTCGCAAATTCAAATTCATTTTTAAATTTATTCAAACGAAAATCATATCTTTTTATCGCATTGACTTTACTTGTATAAGTATGATTTTTGCTTTTTAAGCTGAAAGAGATGTATTTGATATATATTTCAGTTTAATAACTCTAAGCATTCCCGAGAAAAGGGGTTTTGTCAAACGGACAGAGAGACGGACAACCCTAAAAGTCTGTTTGTGCGGATATCTTGTATCAGTGTAGTAACTGGCACCACTCTCTAAAAATGTTTTCACAAAAGCGCAAACACTTAGTGCCTGCTCATATATAAGTGTATTTTACGCTACGCTTATATTGTAAGTTCCATTGCAACAGAATTAGGCAACGAACACACCGCTCCGGCCAGCGGCGGCGGCGGTCTGCGTTCTGCATTTCGCGTTCACTGTACAATGCTAGGGCTCTGTATTACTGATAGTGTTTACGCCTGCGTCGTAATACGCGTTCATGAACGCCTTGAAATAAAGTAGTTTGTTTCATAAAGTGATTATAATATAATAATAATTTGGAATAAATAACAAAACATAAGTAATGACATAACAGAATATGAGAAATCAGCGAGTCCCCAACTCGGCACAGCTTGTCTTTTGGAACTCAGATTTTGATTTTGCAAATCTTTACAATCAAGGTTGCCCGGACTTGATTCGTAATTAACATTGCATAGTGATAAATAATGGCTTCGTCTGCGGAGTTCCCGCAAAAATTATTAAGGTTTGTCGCCACGCCTTTAATAATGTTACATACAAGCTAAGCGGTTGGCGACATATGCGTAAGGTTAAAAATTTTGCAGGTTCAGCTCCGACATCAAATAGGGCTGCTTAGAATCCCAACCCTCCACATACACATAAGAGCGGTCAGACCGACACCGACTCGCAACACAACGCGACCGCCGGGCCGGTGTGTTCGGCGCCTTATAACTTAAGATCAGCAGAACCATGATCGCTTAAAATAATATTCGCGAGAGGGACTGAGAGCGAGATGGCGCTATACGCAACAAAAGCGGTGTCTCTGTTGCAATATCGTTTCAACCTTGCTATAAGCGGTCATGGTAGGGCCCCAGTTGTGGCCGCGTGGTAAGAAGTGCGGGCCGGTTTAATTTCCGGTCCGCGAGCCGGCGCGCGCCCTGTCGCCGCCGCCGCCGCCGCCGCCGCGGGACCGCCTTCGGAGCATTCACTGCAATCTATGCCGGCCGGCAACTGACGACGTCAAAGTTAACTAACAAAAATCAAGTAAACATTGAACCCTACAATACACCGCATTGTCCAGGTTTCTTTTGATTTATCTTCTCTTATTTAGGACCGCATTCAGAGCGTATTCAGAAAGGTAAACACTCTTTCAACTTTTCTGACAGATGATCTGACGGTAATCACCTAAACAATGGCACATTTATCTTATTCACTCTTATGAAATACGAGCTGTGCCCGCTTTACTAAAGCTCGAAACTGATGTAGTTTCCTTATTTTTTGGGTGGGGGATTATTCAGCTTCCTGTGGGAATTTTGAAAAATCCTCCCTTAGTGGGCGCCTACATAAGCCCACGAACCCCTGTACCTAATTTCATGTCTATAGCTCCAGTAGTTTGAGCTCTACGTTGATACCTCAGTCATCAAAGTCTTTTATAAATACAGAAGATGAATATTTCATTAAACAATGGGTCCAAATATCATCACCATCACAACTCATATACTGCCGCGCTTACGAAGAACGCATTATGTACGATTTTTGCGGAATAGAGTTTATATACATTTGAAATCAGGAAAATGAGGTCTTTATCTTTGTGAACGTCAGGATTAGAGACCATTTCAATCATCACAGCTCATATACGTCCCCTCCGAGGGGCACAAGTCTGCTCTAACTAATTAGGACGATTAGGCCTTCGTCAAACCACGCTGGCTCAGTGCGGATTGGTTGACTTCACACACCTTTGAATTACTTTGCAGTTGTATGCAGGTTTCCTCGCGATGTTTGCCTTCACCGTAGGAGCGTCAGATAAATGTACATATGAAATTGAAATGACATATGAAACGAAAAACACACTGGTACATGGCAGGATCGATCGCGGGCCTCCCGATTCTACTCGGGGCACAGTCCAGTGCCGAGGCCACAGTACTACAAACCATTTCAATATTTTTATTAACACCCGTTATTTCAGGTTTTATAAACGGATTTACCTTAGATATCAATTAATATTTTATTCACCAAAAACACATCATTCATCTATAGTTAGTGCAGACATAAAAAGGTAGTTAATGCGTTTTCCGTAAGCTCGGCAGTATACGTCCCGTAGTGGTTTTAGTCAACCACTCTGGCCCAGTACGGATTGGTTGACAGGTTTGTTTGTAATAGATTCCTTTCCAAATATCCGGGGCAGCAAAAAATTAAATATGTTGCTCTTTTCATTCAAACAGCATCACTAATTCTCATTCCAAGTCATTTCATTCTAAGATTGTCACTCGTTGGACTACCCCTGTCAGTCATTGCGCTGAGGGTCACTCTTTTGATCTGAGAGGCTTAATAATAATAATAATAATTTATTGGTCAAACAATTATTACAAACATAAATGAGTTTCTGATTCCTGAACTAGGTAAATACATACCTGTATTTCAGGCAATCAGCGCCCTCCCCATTACAATTTTACCTTAATAAACACTATAAAATCTTAAAGTAGTACATTTAAAATTATTAAGTCATGGTTGCGCAAATATCTTATTTGTATCAACTGTTTAACTTGCTGTGTTCCGATTTGTATACAGACAGTGAAAATACTGGCTACAGTGGACTTGACATGTCGTGTTGGCAGCGTACAATGGGGCCTCTTACCCCCTCAGGATTAAGAATTATCAAATTGTAGAAACCACGTGTACTAAGGTAGCCAGCTGTTTACTAACTCTATTGATCTCCAAAGATCCGTTATATTATTTATATATGTTTTTATAAATTCACTTTCAATAAAATCATTTGCTTATTCGTATTAGGTTAAAACTTGACGGATTGCTCGTATCCCATCAGTTAACTCCGTGCTATTTCCATAACCCGTGGATCACAAAGAGGCGTCATAAGCGGGACGGAGCGGCGCGGCGGCGCGCGACTGGGACAAAGGCGGTTCGACACGGAGCTATTTAAATTGCAAAGCGTAAGCGGTGCGACGCGACACGGCAATATTGCGAACGACATCACAAGACACACATGGATGGGAAATAAGCATATTAATTAACCGATGTTAAACAACCACTTCTAGCCTCTCGCCACCAGAAGAGTCGCCGCCTCCGATGAGCTCTGACCTCACTCACTTTATTTGGCTGCGGTGTTCTGTGCACTACAGGCACCTGCTTCTACTGTTGGGCTGCTCAGTAGTTCAAAATTCAAATTCTCCATTTTTAGGGTTCCGTAGTCAAATGGCAAAAAACGGAACCCTTATAGATTCGTCATGTCTGTCTGTTTGTCTGTCCGTCCGTATGTCACAGCCACTTTTCTCCAAAACTATAAGAACTACACTGTTGAAACTTGGTAAGTAGATGTATTCTGTGAACCGCATTAAGATTTTCACATAAAAATATAAAAAAAGCAATAAATTTTGGGGGTTCCCCATACATAGAACTGAAATTCAAAAATTTTTTTTCATCAAGCCCATACGTGTGGAGTATCTATGGATAGGTCTTCAAAAATCATATTGAGGTTTCTAATATTTTTTTTTTCTAAACTGAATAGTTTGCGCGAGAGACACGTCCAAAGTGGTAAAATGTGTATATAAAACTAAAAAAAATATATGATGTACATTACTATGCAAACTTCCACCGAAAATTGGTTTGAACGAGATCTAGTAAGTAGTTTTTTTAATACGTCATAAATCCTACGGAACCCTTCATGGGCGAGTCCGACTCGCGTTTGGCCGGTTTTTTCAATTTCAAAACTCAACATAAATCTTTAGAGTTATTGACGTCAAACACAAGTGAAAGGAGTTGACTCTTGTATAGAGCAAAAAACCTACACACATTATAGTCCTTCCGCCTTCATAACTACCTCCGTGTAAAAGCATAAAGAAATCGAATTGAACTGCTCTCCCGCTCTAAAACTAACTACCGAATGATTTATGATTTTAACGAAAAATAGATTATGCAGTTGCTCTTTATAAAACTCTATGCGCTTAGTACCGCCAACGACTGGAGTAATAGTCCCGCACTAATCACTTCAGTGTCAGTGAGAGCGAATAAGGGAAAGTAAAATGAAATATTTAAATGAAAACAATGTTAAAGCGAAGCGTCTGTATATTCGTGATAATCTCAAAAACGAATTATTTTGATGAGTTATCTTGTTATTTAACTTTCTTTTTCTTTTCAACTTTTATTTTTATTTAGTGTGGCACTTTGGAACCTCACTTGATCTTTCGGGTTTGCAGCAGAATATCAGCGATTTGTGCATACATGATCAAATCACATGCTGAGTAGTGGCCTATTTGTAGTCGTACATCGCAAATGTTCACTTTTTCCATAGCGTCAAATAGGTGCCAGTAATTATGCAAAATTTATGTACCTAGTGTATGTCACTAACAATATAATATGTGATGTAAATAACTGCAAATAAACTTTCTATATATCTATATGCTTCGCAGATTTTCATGCGGTTTTCATCATCAGTTAGACAATTAATGTCATGAAACCTAAGATATGCTCTACAACCGGTAAGATGCAGGGGTCGCTAGTTATAAATAAAAGTAAGTGCATGTAACAAGTGCACTTCATTTACTTAATGCGACAGTGTAGTATGCATAACAGTAGTTATACGCCCTGTTATAGACTTTTACTGTACTCGGCCGGTCGGGCAACAGTGAACCACAGGTAACTCCAGCCCCCAATAACCGCCGCTTCGCTATTAGCCGTCGTAAAACTGGTGCGCGGTCTACGTTTAACGGCGGCCGTAAAAATAATGTATTGTAATTACAGTCTTCAGCCCCGCAGCGGTTGAGGACCGGCTCGCGTGGACGCAGCCTACTGACTACTGAGTAGTTCGTTAATCATTCGCCGCACGATTAATAGGACAGGCAGAGGGAACACGGTTTATTTACATACCACACCAGTGGCTCTTAACCTTTTAGTGACGAGGGACTATTTTACAAATATCCGTCTAGTCATGCAACACCAATTCTAGACCAATATACAGTATGTGAATAGAGGGTTGCTTGCTATGTCTATAATATTATTTTTCGAAAGGCTTCGCGGACTACTTCGACTGCTTCCAAAGACCACCAATAGTCCGCAGACTGCCGGTTAAGAACCACTGTACTACACCTATATTTCAAAACCGTTAAGTAGACATGCACTATTTTACTCCAAATAATTATTTCGAAGCGTCCGTCGGTGGCGCTGTGGACTCGTCATTGGCCTTCTAATAGAGGTCCGGGGTTAAATCTGCCAGACACCAAAATGTTTTTCTTTTTTTCGAATTTCATAACTATGTACTACGCTCTTTGTCCAATGCTCCTACGGTGAAGGAAAACATCGTGAGACAATCTGCCAGTATGTGAAGTCGACCAATGCGCACTGGGCCAGCGTGGTTGACTAAGGCTTAAACACCCTAACTTAGGGTAGGCTCGAGCCCCTCGGTGGGGACGTATATGAGCTGTGATGTATTATTCCTGTAGCTATTAAAATATTTCTGCTAATGTAGTTGTGTCTGACGATGCTTCGATTGGGTTCGTGGCTGACACATATTCAGTTATTCATCTACTCATATCAGCAAACCAATAAATATATATTGGTTATAAATATTATTGGTGCTGGATATCGGGCAGCACCATGCCCGATATCCGTATCAGACAGCGTGATGTGCGGGCGGAGCTTCAGTCGATCGATACTCGAAAAGCAAGTGGACCAGACGGCATTCCTGCGATTGTTCTTAAGAAGTGTGCAGCGGAGTTGACTCCGGTCCTGACGTGTCTATACCGTCTGTCGTTCTCTGCTGGTTGTGTGCCGAAATCTTGGAAAGAGGCCAATGTCCAGCCGGTTCCCAAAAAGGGAGATCGTTCTGACCCAGCTAACTATCGTCCTATAGCCGTCACTTCCATTTTGTGCAAAATCATGGAGAGGATCCTAAATACCCAGCTGATCCGTTATCTGGAAGGTCACTCGTTACTTAATGACCCACAGTATGGATTTCGTCCTAAACGGTCAACAGGTGACCTTCTAGCGTTCCTTTTGCACAAATGGGGTGAATCTATCGATAAGCGCGGCGAATCGGTGGCTATTACACCCAGTTTCTGAAAGGCTGTTCAGTGATAAAATTAACTAACAAGCTGTCAATCTAATGCTAACTATGAATTGAGTTGCTGAAAGCTAAATCAACTTATTACTGTGTTAGTTGACACAGCTGTCAAATTTATTTCAAAATTATTAAGGAAAGACCCAATTTGGGTTTCCAAAATACATATGAATAAAAGAAAATAAATGATTTCAGCAATATGACCGTGTCTAAAAATATTTCTCACAAGAAATCAAATTATTAGAAAAAAGTAAATTTTGGCTAACCAACGTTTCGGAAACTCAAATTGATTTGACACTGCTGTTAAGATGACATGGATATTAGTTGAACAATATTTTGATCAGCCTTTCAGAAACTGGGGGTTAGTCTCGACATCGCCAAAGCTTTTGATAGAGTCTGGCACAAGGCTCTTCTTTCCAAGCTTCCGGCATACGGATTACCCGCGCAGTTCTGTACGTGGATTGCCAGCTTCCTCCACGAGCGTAGAATTCGCGTTGTCGTTGACGGCTGCGCTTCGCGGTTCGTGGCAGTGAACGCTGGAGTTCCGCAAGGCTCCGTTCTATCCCCAACTTTGTTTCTTCTGCATATCAATGACATGCTTTCCTTGGGAGCTATACATTGCTATGCAGATGACAGTACAGTGCATGGGGGATATCACGGAAGCTCAGGGGCTGCTCGTGGTGATATTGGTAGGGAGAGGCAGAATCTTATCATTGAGCTCAACAGGACGCTGGACCTCGTCTCCGAATGGGGCTCCAACAATCTTGTTGCGTTCAATGCTAAGAAAACACAGGTGTGCGCGTTTTCGGCGAAAAGGTCACCTTTCCTCCCCCTTCCTTCTCTTCAGGGCACAACCCTTCACACACAGAGCAACATCACCTTGCTCGGAATGAACATTCGCTGCGATCTGAACCCCAGAGACTACATCGAATCCGTCATAACTACTGCCTCACGGAAACTCGGTGTCCTGAACAAGGTGCGTAGGTATTTTGCGCCGGACCAACTATGCTTGTTGTATAAAACTCAGGTTAGGTCTTGCGTGGAATATTGCTCGCACCTTTGGGACGGCTCCGCTCAGTACCTGCTCGATGCTCTGGACAGATTGCAGCGTCGCGCTATTCGCATTATTGGCAATGTAGAGGTAACTAACACCCTCGAGCCTCTACAACTTCGTCGTGACATCGCCTCTCTTAGCGCCTTTTACCGAATGTTCCATGGGGAATGCTCTGAGGAGCTCTTTAACCTTATCCCTCCCTCTCCATTTCTTAACAGAAACACGCGTAAGGGCCTTCGGAGTCATCCGTACACTGTGTCCTCCTTCTCACACCGTACCAAGAAATTCCAAGATTCCTTCTTCTGTCGTTCATCCCACACTTGGAATTCTCTACCTGCGCACGTGTTTCCTCCATCCTACAACATGGGTTCCTTCAAAAGAGGCGTGAAAAAGCATCTTTTGGGCCGGCAAGGGGCGGGCAGGTAGGATAGTCGATGTCGTCCCTACTCTATCTGTCAACTCATTTGGGCCTCTTTCACCGCTTAACATCAGGCGGGAGGAGGTCATTTGCCGGGTCCTACATTAAAAAAAAAATGGATCGAAATGAATTAAATCAATATTGATTGTTACTCTAACAGCATTGTATAGTTTTGCATTTTCTTTAAAAATGCTTAACTAAGAGGCTACGTTGAAATTTCGTTCGTGTTAGATAGGTCTTCGGGGCTTCTTGAGTGATCATGATGTCAACACGGCACGTAAAAGACGCAGATTTAAACTCTGACCAAGTTGGAATTTTTCTTGATTAAGATTTAATTTTATTTTGCGATTTGTAGTTGAACCAGATGCAAAGTAAAAAACATATTCTTAAGTTATTAACAAAGAAAGTAACACGCTAGTCTGGATTTGACACTGGCGAAAAACAGCAAAAAAGTGTAAAAAGTCACCAGCTGCTCAAGTATCCTTCACATGTAATTAATCATTGGACAGCGCGGCGGCTCCTGCGGGGACTCAGTTGACGGCATGGGACTCGTTCTCACTAACTTATTTGCATTTAATTTCAATATTTATTAATCTAAGACCTTAACAAAAACTAATAAACCATACAACGAGCCAATATAGCGACCCACGAGCAGAGAACTTCAAATAATAGAGCTTCTGAATTACTTGCCTGTTCGCCTTAAGAAGGTTCTCACAATTTCCGAATTTTCCGGTGTAGAGTCGTTTGTTTTTCTAATTTTACTAGTAGTTGTATACATATTTATAGTTCGGGTGTATGCATGTAGACTGAAATAATCAATTATTAAATATTTTAGTTAATTTGAGTTTTACTTAGATTCATGGTGCGATTCGAGCGGAGGCTTGCATAGAAAGTATTTTTGTTCTTCAAGAAAGAGTAGTAAATTATTTAGAGATATGAATATATTGATATAGTACATATGGAAATTTGATTTATGTTCATAAAAAAAAACTCCAACGTACAGGCTCCAAAAAACTTGAAGCTTTGTTTATGGGAAAATGTATAATTTTTAACTATAAAGTTCCACATAATTTTACTAATTTGCCTTTTGATAACTTTAAAGCACATTTTAAAAAGACCCTCATGAGTAAGGGTTATTATAAAGCCATACAAATAAATGATGACAATGCCTGGTGTTTATTTGAAGACATCGTTCGTTGTAATGTAATGATATGTTGTTTTGCTTACCATTTATGTAAACAAATATTGATGTGTGCTACGACATATTTTTTTTGTAAATGTAGTTACTTCAGACAAGGGGCTGATAAGTTTCTTGCTCCCATTCTTCTTATCAGCTTAAAGACGTCCTGAATGATTATTGATTGGTAAAAAATGGGACGATTCAAAACATCTTTATCTATCAAGCCATATTGAATAAATAATATTTTGATTTATTTTTGTGTAAATAATATTGTTCAAGATATTGAATGATTATTTTTGAGTTTGACATTAGGTTTGAACGGGAACGCACGAAATGCGTGTGAGCCATACACATACATAATATGGTCTATCCAATTTGGACGGAAATGTTCTTAAACAGCGGAACTAAAGATTTATGTGGATGCCGCCGAATTCCTCCCCTCGTGAGAAATTTTGTTGTAACGTTTGCTCCAGAGCCCTGTAATAGGTAGTGATTACCTTCACTGCCTCCAATCGACATTGCTCAATCACGTGAGAAACTATCCTATCATTGTGAGAGGCAAGCCAGCATACGTTGACACTCAGCCGCCTCTGCCTTCGCCCGGGGGCGGGTCTGGGTCCGCTAGGCTGCCACACTTAACACAGTTTTAGACGGTTGAATTTTCCTTTTATTTTCGCTTCCAACGTCGATTGGAGTTTGCGAGTGGCGCTTTTCGGCCAAATTGATTTGAATTTATGTAGTCATAGTAGCATCTATTTTCACTTTGGTATGATGCTTGACGTATGTAATGGCTTGACAAGTCAATACGCGATAATACTTTTGCCCTGAGATTTTTGCCTATGCCTTAAATCTCTAGCAAATCACACCGCGTGTAAATATTTGAAAAAAATTAATTGTATTTCAAGTAGTAGTCAGTAGAATAAAAACGGTTGTATGCATTAAGTTATCATTTTATACAGAAATAGTTTAAAACATGATTTAAACAAGGTATATATAAAAAAAAGATATGTATGTACGCGCACAACTTAAAAACGTCTGCATTAAGAGGACTGTGAAGTGCCAATTCATGGTTCAAGTATGCACTTTCAAAAATGCAGTTTGTTACACACCGCTTAGAGTTGAAAGTCTGAGGCAAGTGCCTACATTTCATATTAAAATATTGTTTCGGGCGATAACTGTTTTACCCCCCAAAACCTTTACGAAATTAGATAATTTGGTTTCATTATATTCAGTATATCTTGATCTATGTTTGTACGTTATGCTTTTTTTGTAATTCAGTATAATTTAGTCAAAAAAAATAAAAATGCTCGAGGTAGTTTTTAAGTCTAAAATATGGATATTTAGATGCAAATAAATTATATTCTGAGCAATATTACTTCAAAATCAAAACGTACAAACCTAGATCTTCATTGTATGTATAACATTTCCGAAAATTATGAAAATTGGACTATGTATAGAGGGAGAAAAGCGTTATCGCTTTTTGTATGAAAATATACAGCTTCACAATCCTCTTAAATTGGTTAATTCTTATTTTGTTGTATACGTCATTGTCAGGATAAGGTTTGTTTAGAAGAAAATGTTTGAAAAATTATACAAAAGTAAAAATTATGAATTTAAAAAATTTCATATAAAAAGTGACGAACTTGAAAAATTTAAATTCTGGTCCAAATTTTAAATCTATGGTTTCTTAAGGACCCTGTAAACGATCAAACATGTTTGCAAACTTGCTTGACAAACTTCACGTTTTCATCAATCGTTTACAGGGTTCTTTACATTGTTGTATTTTCAAAAGGTTTTCAGTATATCCGTGCGAGGCCGGGACGGGCAGCTAGTAATATATAAGTACCATTTAAAAGACCCACTGTACTTTTACCAAGTCGAATTTCAATCCATTAATCGAATCAAGACATACCGTCTGACGCCAGCCTTACACGGGGTCATCAACGCGTGCCGCGCCGCGAGGGGATTTGTTCAAGTTCCCGATATGTCTTCGAGTGTCATTAGGCGGCGCGGAGGGCGGGGGCGGGGGCGGGGGAGGTGAGCGGGGCGGACAATTAAGCGCGCGGCGACGAGCCATCGCCAACAACAGCCGCTAATGGGGTATCAATCACCGCCGCCACCGCCCATACTGACGGCCACGTGTTCTTGTCGATTGTCAAAGTTTATAATGACACTAAGTTCTTTCAGGATCGCCCCGGCTAAGGACAACATGCAAGTTGAGGTTGGTACTCATAGAGCGGATATACCCGCACTCGGCGGAGGAGACTCCCACGTTCGTTTGACTAGCCACTGGCAGTTACGGTGAGTAACTCAACACTTCAATGTCATCCGTGGGTGACAGACAGAATACTCTGTCGCCGCTCCCATTGTTTCCGTGGATATCGTCAGAGTAGACTTAAAGAGTTTATTGCAATTACACGTCTGTGTAGAGATGGAAATCTTGAAAAAACCTTCCACCAACCCGTCACCCATCCGAAAAGATGATGCATAAAACCAAAACTTATGCACCGTGCTTCTTATGCTGTTAAGAATTTCTTTCATCCATAGCGGGATCTTTAAATTGAAGTCTGATATATATAACAATGTGCTAACGTGACATAATTTATTTGGTAAAATCTGATATAAAAGACATGATTATTAATCAATTGTCAAGATGATATTATTTATCTGACATTGTCGTGGTGCACATTGACGGGTCATACAGTCATTAGTAATGATTTTCACGTTCCAAGGATTGGAATGAAGAGATGGTATAACCTTTCACCATGTGGATGTATTAGTTTTAAAAGACGATTAAGGAGTGCCTTCTCTTAACCTACGATTACTACATATGCAAAAGCGTTTTCATTTCAGATTTCCACGCGGCCGTAGCCGCGAGCAGAAACTGAAATGGCTTCACTATAATTTGTGATTCAGGCTATATTAAGATATCCAACACGAGTCTCGGGAGACTTGCGACCTATACGAGCTGAGGGCAACGCGAGCTCGCTCAGCGCTAGGGGCGAAGTTCAGCGTGACGCGAGTTATTGTATCGATGGGGGCTCCCGAGGGACCACCAACTTTCATGCATGTCGTCAGCAGACGGAACTTACATTTGAATTTGAGCCGAGTGAGTCAGAGGACAGACGCAAATAATGAATCTTCGTCGTATATCGTCCACGTCGAACTTTATAACGGATTATTTTCGCCCTTGACTAGACAATGAATGAATATACTTCATAAATAATACTAATAGACTGATAGGGGGGAGTATTCGTAGGGTTGTTTCCGTAGACGTGTACGCTTATCTCCAGATTGTTGCTATTTCCCCTCTGGGCTAAAATGATTAACTTAAAGGGTACGTCGAACTTTGTCAGTGATAAGGTTGCCGCACGGTAAGCCATATTGATGGGAGAGTATAGTGAAATTGTGCGATATAAAAGAAAACACGCTGTTTCGTTTGAAAAATTTTAACGAGTCCATAAAGAACACAGGATCAAACCCGAACGTTGGGCAAATAGAAAAATCACTTTTTACTAAATATTATCAAAACAAGTATTTTTGCCATATCGAATTGTGTACATACGAGTACGATCCGCAGTACTAAACCTGAATAGTCTAAAATAGTATTAATGTTTTTGAAACTTCATATAAAACGCCTCGGCTCTACCTCGGATGGGACATGCTGAATTTGTTCGAAAAACAGTAACCGCTTCACTCGTAGCACTCGCGCTTTAGACGCATAAAATTCGTTCAATTATTTAAATTAAACAGGATAAAAAGCTCAAATTTCAATGGTACTCGTCAGTCACATTGAGGCTTGTGGTCCCGTTAGAATGTACCCGGTGTCGAGTCAGGATGACCCTTTCAACTGCGAGAGGGGATCGTCCCGGACGCGGCCCACGGGTCGGGCTACCAAGCGTCCGGATAAAGCCGGACATAGTAAGACTTTAGATGCGTGTCCGGATAAATTAGATGGTGCCCAGCTCATCCGGCTTTTCATATTTTTATAACATTTGACCAGTCACGTGGTCGTTCCTGCCAGCAAGCGCTGCGTCTTGTCACCCAAAATTTAGAGAAAATAACTGCCGTTTTTGACAGCGCATTGTCTCGGTTCTAAAACTTCAGGTGCCTTTTCATACCGTCATCACAGCTCATATAGGTTCCCACCGAGAGGCTACCCTAAGTTAAGGTGTTTAGGCCTTAGTCAACCACGCTGGCCCAGTGCGGATTGGTCGACTTCACATACACCTTTGAATTTCTTCGCAGATGTATGCAGGTTTTCTCACGATGTTTTCCTTTACCGTAGGAGTGTCAGACAAATCTACATATGTAATTGAATAAACATATTGGTACATGGCGGTCTCGAACCCCGATCCCGCCACCGACGCTCCTCCTTTTCATACCGCACAAGTTACTCAATACTCAATACTCAATATATTTATTGCAAACCATAATGTACAATGAGGTGGTAAAGTGGTAAAGTAGGTACATACTTATACAAGATCATTATGGACCCCGTCGGGCACGCAATTTGCTGTAGAAGAGAAGAGGACGCGTTTTTTGTAAAATAGGTATAATTACAATTTTATATTATTTTAGATAAATTTATATAACTATTACATAGCAAATAAAATATCAATACAATAATGGATTCATAATTATTTATTACTAAATTTGTCGTTTAGGAATTCCTTTATGTCATAGTAGCATTTATTAAGTAAAAATTGTTTTAATTGTTTTATAAATTTGTTGTCATTATTTTCATTTATTAATATGTCCGGTAATTTATTATAAATTTTTATTGAGGAATGAAATGTGCTTGAGGATGTAAGTTTCAGTCGGGAAACTGGTAATATTAACTTATTTTTATTTCTATTTCTTAAAGAATATTTAGTAGGTATATCCTGTTGCTTTGTATAAAATTCATTATATTTGCGTACAAACTTGCACATCTCTAATATATACATACATGGCAGGGTAAGTATCTGATATTCGCGAAAATATGGTCTGCAACTATCAGTCTGCTCAATGTTGGCTATGATACGGATCAACTTCTTTTGCATGGTGAACAGTGATGGCGCGTCCGTACTGCCACCCCACAACACCAGCCCGTTGCACAGCCAAGCCTGTGCGTAAGCATAATATGTAACTATTGATGTTTGTATATCGGTAGTCTTTTTTATCTCTCTCAGTGCATAAGAAAATCTACTTAGTTTGGATTTAACATTTTGTACATGGGCTTTCCAATTTATGTGTTTATCTATAACTATGCCAAGTAACGAGAATTCCTCTACACACTCCAATTTATGGCTATTGAAACTATAATTTATATTCAGTGTTGTTTTTTGAGGTGGATGGAAGGTCATTATTTTGGTTTTGGCAAAATTTATGCTGAGATTGTGATCACTTAACCAGTCCGACGTTTTAGAAAGTAAGGTATTTAGTTTTTCATCAATGTTATTATTGTTGTAACTCGAAGTTAGTAACGAGATGTCGTCAGCGAATAAAATGCATGGTTCCTCCATGATCTTTGGGAGGTCATTTATATATATCAAAAACAAGAGACAGCCGACCACACTTCCCTGCGGTATTGATGCATTTACGATTTTACAGTCAGAGCGTACGTGAGTGATGTTCTTAGTTTCGTTATCAAAGTATTCAATTTCTACGAAATGTTTTCTATTACTTAGGTATGATGCGAACCATCTATGAGCGGATCCACGGATGCCGATATCGTACAATTTATTATGCAGTATATCATGTTGGACCCTATCATACGCCTTAGTCATATCTAATAAGACCCCTACACCATATTGTTTTTTATCTAATAATGAAATTATTTCTTTGATATATTTATACACAGCCAAAATTGTGGAACGATTTTTTCGGAATCCATTCTGCGAATCGTCAAATATCTGAAAATTTCAAACAGAAGTTATTTACTCAAACACACATTGCTTTTTCAAATATTTTAGATGCTGTAGGTGAAATAGCAATTGGACGATAGTTATTCATATCACTTTTGTCATTTTTCTTGTAAATAGGTTTCACTAGTGTATTTTTCAATGTACTTGGAAAGGTACCTTCACTAAACGACTGATTTATTAATACAGTGAAAGGTAGAGTTAATTCCTCAGCGCAATCTCTTATTAAGCTTGGTGGCATCTCGTCCATTCCATGACTCATCTTATTTTTTAAATTTTTTATAATTTTATACACTTCTCGGCAGTCGACCGGGCTTAAATACATGGAGTTTTCGACCGGGTGGAGAACAGGGCGACCGCGAGCGCAGCCCGCCCTTTGCTCGCTGCCGGTGTTGCCCTGCTGTTGGGAGTTACACTGACCGATAGAAGCAAAAAAGTTATTAAATGTGTTAGCAATTATTTTAGGGTCAGAACTTAGTGTTTTATTTATTCTTAATTCAATATTACATTTCGATTTCCTACTTTTTTATTTGTTTTTTCATTTATTACATTCCACATGGTTTTTACTTTATTATTTGAATTATTAATTTTCTTTTTATAATGCTGTTTTTTTGAATACAGTATTAGTTTTTTTAATAACTTCTCGTATTTCTTGTAATGCTTTTTTAAAATTTGATTATTAGTTTTTGTGACAAGTACTTTTAACAACCTTTTATTTTTACAAGATTTTTTTAGCCCTGTAGTTAACCAATACTTTTTTGTAATAGTTTTTAGTTTTACTTTGTATTTTGGTATGCATTGGTTTAATATCTTTATTAATTGATCATGAAATGCGTTATAGTTTTCGTTAATATCTTTATATGGTTTGAGTATTTCGTTCCAATTTATTATTTGTAATTGTGATTTGAATTTTATTATTGCCTTTCTGTTAAACAATCGTTTTTCTACATACCAGACTGCTTGTTTTGTTTGTATTTGCTTTTTTATGTATATCTCGGTACCAGCATGGTCCGAAAACCCATATTCTTTTATACCAGTATATAAACATTCTATTTCAAAATTCGTAAAAATATGATCTAAGCATGCGTTTATGCGGGTCGGTTTATTAATATGCTGAATTAGTTTGTACTCTAACATTAAATCGAGATAGTCACATGATTTTTTATTTTTTTGCATTATATCTACATTAAAATCTCCACCTACGATTATTCTATATTTAGGGTATTTCTTATTAATAAAATTTAAGATTAATCTTAATTGACTATAAAAAACGCCTTCCTCTCTTCCGTTCCAATACATAACTACAATTATAGTATTTTGTTTACATAGCTCAATCGCGACTACTTCTAAAACATATTCAATAGACATATTTGTGATATCATTCAATGCTTTATATTCAATATCTTCCCGTAACAATATACAAAGTCCTGCTCCCGTGCGACTTTTTCTGCAAAATGATGCTGCAATCAAATAGCCGTCGAAGCGTAACAATTTGAGCTTTTCTTCTGTCAACCATGTTTCCGACATACACAACGCATCATATTTAGGATTCTCTTCCAAAAATGATTCTAATGTGTCTTGTTTATTATACATACTTTGCATGTTTTGGTATAATAACTTAAATGAATCATCTTTATTCACGAAAGGAATCATGATTTAAGCTGTAACGAGTATGGTTATTGTTTCCTTCGCACTCATTATTCGACGAAGTATCATTTGTATCTATATTTTCATTCAAATCAACTCTTTTTCCTTCGATATACAGCTGATTATGTCGCAGCACCGCATGTAGCCCTTTACGGCGTGCCAGAAACATTTCCTCTCGCATACCTTTTCTTTTTAATAAGGTGTTTTTTTCTAAAAATTCTGAAACTGATAGGCCAGTATGTTTAAAGGAGTAACTATTTTTTATTATGTGTTTTACTATTCTTTTGTATATAAATTCTATCACAAGTGGTCGGCTCCCATTTTTATTGTATCGACCTATTCTATAAATATCATCGACATATCCTGTGATGTCCACACCTAACAAGTCCCAAAAAACCCCCTGTAATCGATCATGCAAGCTACTGTCGGGTTCCTTATAATATTCATTTAATCCGTAAAGGACAATTTTTTTGCGATCGCTTTCTGAATATTTATTTTCTCCTGTCGATGTAAACTTTAGTTGTAAGTTATCCATTTGCTTTTTCAATATGTAGTTTTCTTTTTATAGATTATCTATTTTTTTATCAAGTTCCTGAATTTCAAACTGTCTAATTTTATTTTGTTCACTTTGGTTATTTATTTCTTGTTCTGATTTATCCCATAAAACTTTCATTGCTTCTTTTACTTCTTTTTGTATTATATTTTGTAGTTGTGATATAACATTTATATTATTTTCTTGTAGTCGCTGTGTTATGACTTCGCTCAATCTTTTTAAAGTTATTTCAGAGCTATCGTCTTTTCTTATATTTTCAGAGCAAATAGTGTCGTCACCTAGATAAGTAGTGTTTTCGGAGGTCATACTATCATTTTTTTGACTACTCGAACATTTTCGAATAGTTACATAGTCATCTTCCGACGATTTACATTGCTTTTTATTTATTATATTGTTTTGGTCTGTAGACCTTACAGGTGTGTTTTCATTTCCAGTCTTCGGCATCTTGCAATAACAAGCCTGGCATTTCCACTTCTGCTTATGTTCTATTGTCATAGTGTTATAAAAGCGTTGGCTGGAAACGTTAGCGCATTCAAGATCATATACACTATGACATTGCAGACATGTGAGGAATTCCCTTTTTGGGATTTTTTTACGACATCCAGCACAGAGTGAAGACATTTTTGTTGAATTTCTATAATATTATAAAATCTATTTAAATTTAATTTATGTTCTATAAAGTGTACTTTAGCGCCATCTATTATCACAGCAAGGCCAGCTATTAAGTTATTGTGCTTACTGAGAAAGCATAGCCTTCATTTGGTTATCAGTTGTTAGTGTTTTAAGTAAACTCAAGATGTCGTTAGGTAAAAAGGACTCACTTGAGTCCTTTTTACCATTTAAATATAGTAAAAAGGACTCACTTGAGTTTTTTTATTTTTTTATTTTAGCTGTTTTTTCTATTTCACTTTTTCACTAAACGAGCTATTAAAGCTGTTTTTTATTATAAAAACTGAGTAATACTGTCACTCTTTGCAGCCGTTTTACCGTTTTATATGACGGTATTTTGATAAATATTCACTTTACTTGCACTTTCTTCTGTTTTATTTATCATTGATGTTTTTGTATGTTTTGTTTAGAGTTCAACTCAGATAACATTTGCACAGATATATTGTCACTTAAACTTTGTAATACGTCACTTTTACTTTTACAACACAGATTTTTTATATTTTTTCGATATAATAATACGGAGCTATGTTGTTATCGTGAGAGCAGCGCCCTCTCCCGCTGTCTGTTATATTAGTGCGTAATAAACGGTTAATAATAATGACTGATTTGTAATGTATGGTTATTTTATTACATTAGATTTCAAGAAGATTTCATATTAAATGATCAAAAGACACTATAATAAGTATTAAATTAACATTAACGGCAAAAAATCTCATAACTAAGGCGTCCTACCTTTTAACCCAAATGTCCGTCTAAGCTGGCTGGTCTGTCCGGCCATTTTATCTGAATGTCCGGCTAAACTGGCCTCTCTGTCCGGCTTCCCGGTGTTCGGAGCTGGCACCCCTACCTACGGGGGTGAGCTCTGACCGAGTGTCGCGACTCCGGCAACGCTCGGGCGCGGAGTTAATGCTGTTCACACACGCCCGCCCGAGCACACCGCCGCCCCAGCCGGCCCGCAGAGGTTTTATGACCTCCCTATGGGTATTAGAATGTCGACTGAAAAATATTAATTCATTTGACATTTAAACTGAGGTCTACAGAGAGGACTAATGTGATTAAAATTAATTTTAGTCTTCGGGTTGTCCTGTGTAGACCAAACATATATTCTGTAAAATGAGAGTAGGTATAAATTTTCGTACATCTTAGTTTAAAAACTTTTGAAAAGTAAACGATTTGAAAAATTCTTGCTATTACATTCTCCAGTGGAAATTCACAGACTCTTCGACTAATCCGCTGTGAGGACGGCTATGCTCGAACTTTTTGTCAGTGTTCCTCACGTCCGAGGAACGTTTAATTTGGCGCAGCAAAGTGTCCGTGAAAAATTCAAAGTGTTCTGGGCGTCGCCGTCGTTGAAATTCAGCGACGGCGGCGGCAGCGGCGGGAGCCGGCGGGATGGGACTGAAAATAGACAGGGCGAGTGAACGACTCGTGCGCATGAATTATTCACGCGTCCGCAGCCGCCGGCTCTATCGCCGCCGCTTCACTAAAATATTAGCTCTTAACTAATAAAATCAATCCTTCAGATGGTCAGGGATACCTTTCTTCGCCGTGAGTTTCGCGACTGCTGACGTATCCCTCTGCCTCCAGAATCTGCACTTATTTTTTTGTAGAAAATTGTCAAGCTTTCCGCTAAACTGTTCACTATTCCTGATTTTTATATTGTAAAGATTCAAATATGTAGTAATGAAATTGATTTAAAATTTATCATTCTTTAAAATGCTATCGACCAAGGGGCTTAAATTTGATGTTCATACATGGAATCATAATCAGACCGATCATAATTGTCTTTCTGAAACAATGGAATTCAAATTGGCGTTCGACATCGTATGTATGAATACGTACACTGAATGAAATTTTTTTTTAAATATTCATTCAGTGAATTATGCAAAAAGTGGTGCTACTCCACTCTTTTTTGAATTCCACTAGTAGGCAACGCAACGTATATACTTTCCGTTTTACGTGCAAATCATCGCCGCCTTTTGAAATTAATGAGTTATTGTGTACCGGTTTTAATATTTTCTGCGTAAAACGGAATCTAATAAAGAATTTGTTTTGAATGACAACACTGAATTCGAGTGATTCAAAAACTTTAAAACTGGGAACAATAGAAAATGATTTCGCACGTAATTTGTTTGTTGCACACAATTTAAGACTCACTTCTAATGATTCAATAATACGTCTTCTGATCGTTGGGCCACAACATTAAATGATATGGATGAAAGACGGGTGTCTAATGTTGTGACCAAAATGGTTAATTTAATAATGACTATAAAAGAAAATGTTGAGTGTAAGTATTAATGAATTCAGTGTCTCTGTTCAGTCGCCATTAAAAGTGTTTTGGAGATTCACTAATTGCATCACGGAGTGATCCGTCTCAGGTGGATTCAATTAATGGGACCGGATCAGCGGAGATTAGAAAAGCTGGCTTCGGCTAATGGATCAAAGTGAGAACGACAATAGACCGAGAATTAACCTTCTTTTCTACAAAACAATGTTTGCATTTTTGTTTCGTATTACGGTATACATACAACATATCAATATTTTTAGAATAAACACCAAAAGTATGATTCATTTAAAAATAAGACAAGACCATATTGCTAGTTGTTGGTCACTCCTAATTTTCTGCGTACACACCTCAAAGCAAGATACTGCAAAAACCCATATGTTCAGCCTGAAAAGAACACAGAGCACTCCAGAAACTATTATTCCTACCATACTCCTATCATACTTTGCGCATACGTTCCTGTCATCACTTATATTTTCACCTTGGTTTCAACAGATAAACCACGGAGGCACTGCCAAAATACTATTTCCAAACCCTGCTGATATGCATAATGCATATTATAATAATATGTTCCTTAGGACATGTATGTTATCGATGTACCATACATGGATATTATGATAGGATTTAACGAATTCACCGGAAGTGAAGTTTTATCCAAATTAAGTACTTAGTCGGAGATAACTGTTGTAGTACCATTTTTTCTTGCTGCTTAATACGAGAGATTCAAAGACACCATTAGTGAAATAAAAATATTACACTTTGTTGTCCGGCTTTTCTTCGTCTTCCGTCTTTCCGTCGTCCGATTTTTTTCTTTCGAGGTACGGAACCCAAAAATGGACACCTGACACCAGACTCGTGAAGTTTTATAAAAAGTATAAATAAAATGTGAATTCGTTCGCTTGTGTCCAGTTTCTATATTCAAAAACTATTCGTGTTTGCTAAGGACAGTTATATTTTGTCATATTTTCCATAGAATAAATGTCAAAATTTAACGAATCGTTTTTGAATATACCTTCGAGTACAAGAAGAATTCTCCCTCCTTTATTTGAACAATTTAAACGGTAAAATGAAATTAAGCTATAATTGCATGTGCTCGCGTGATTAAGCGAGTGCATCGCTTGAATCAAGTTCCTTTGAAGTAATAACTGCACCATTGACGGTGATTGATACTTGGTTTGCTATAATTTATATGGAATAGGGTTTTGTCTAGTTATCGAAATACAATATAAAACATGTATAAAATGAAAGCTTTAGCGAAAAAAAATATAACTTGTGAATTTATTGTAAATTTTTAGTCAAAATGTTCAAAAAATATAGGTAATAGTTTCAGTGTCAGTATTTTTTGAATTCAATTTCAAATTCAAAATCTTTATCAAGCCTAGGCCTTTACAGGTACTTAGTGACGTAAATATTTTAGAACGATGTTCGATATATGTTCGATTTTTTAGAATCATTTTTAGATTTCATCATTCGCTTCCATAAAGTTTTTTGCCATAAATGTTTCACACTAATTGTTCTATTTTATTACACTATCTAAACAGTATGTTGTATTACAAGTACATTACAGACCCAATTTCAATGTTATTGTAATATAATTATTAACAAGGTCGAAAATGGAGGAATTTAAATTTTACAAAATATTTACATTAGATGAAAGCTACAGGTGATGTCCGTTTCCTCGTCGAATTTACAATTTTCTAAATTAAAAAAAGTAATATTTTTATAACTTGACTTTAAAATTTTGTTCGACAAATACTGATAAAAGGCGTTTTTGTAGGTACACACATACATATATCTGTATAATTATCATTCTCAAAGGTTTATATAAATTTGTCTTTTCACAACGCTAATCAAATAATTAGGCAAATGTTTAACCGCATCTCTACTTTTGTGGTTACGAGTTTGAGATAACCTACTTCGTATTTAGAGGTGTGGAAGTCAATTCATTTTGGTGGGATTTTTTCTATTTACCTTCAATTATCACAGCGTTTTCCTGTATTCCAAATTAAGAGGTAAGTGTTTATCTGTGGATAAAGACTCCAGTTGAAATAAGAATCCATTTCGTCTCTATTATCACGGTACCTACCCAATGCTGTAAACAAAAGAAATCTTGGATACTAGCATAGGCTTCCCGTCGTTTCTTTATTATAGTTTTCTGCTCGAAGTTTCGCCATCGATGTGTGACCAGGAACTTTATTAATTTGCCGGAGGTCGAACGCCCGGATATTGTGCTTCTGTTTGAGTTGCGCTCCGAATGCGCTCCTCGACAGCTGAATAAATTTTTAGGATTCCGTAGTCAACAGGGCACCCTAATGTTCCACCATGTCCGTCTGTATGTCTGTCCGCGGTTTAGCTTAGAGACTTAAACTCAAACTCAAAAATCTTTATTCAACATAGACCTTTACAGGCACTTATTGACGTCAACAAATTACAAAAATCTATATAATCAATAAATTAATTTAAAAAATGCAACAAGTCAAGATAAGCTATGTATTATTTAAATCTTGTATGTACATCTTTCTTTTCGCCATCGTTTCACGCGACAAGAAATCTATGCCCATCACTTAGATGGTTGACAGTCCACCACTGTGCGTTTCTCTCGAAGTTTCCTGTCTCGCACAGTCAAACTTTGCAATGAATATTATCGCCTGCGGTATTTCCGGACCGATCCGAACTTTAAACTTTCAAGAAAAGAGCGTATTCCTATCTTAAAGGCCGGCGACGCACTTGTAACTCCTTTGGGGTTGTGGGTGTCTATACGCGACAGAAATCACTTATCATCAGGGAATACGTTTGCTCGTTTGTCCCCTATCCTATAAAATAAATCGTCTTTCAGCTGTACCACAGCTGTATTTTGCTGGAAACTGTATCGATATTGGCTCAATTACATCTATACCGTCAGGACCAAAATCTATACGGACTGATGGTATGACAGACCGTATCATATACTTGATCACGTCGAAAACGTGGGCGGATAATTTCGATGATATAATACATATTGCCAGTTACTAAGCCTTTAGCCACGTCAGTGTTCGATCTCAACATAAAGGACCATGGGCATTTTTGTATGGACCCTGGGCCCACTCTTCAACAGTGGTGGGACTCACGTCATATGAAAGCTCTTAAGGTAGGCTCAATTTTATTATATGGCAGCTAAGGTCAAATCGAGCGCGAATATGGTGATTTAGCACACTAAAATTAAAAAAAAAATAGGCTTTTTTTTATTTCTGTTGTTAAAAATACATATATATTTTGTGATATATTTTAAAAATGTTTTTTATTTAAATAATATCAACAATAAATCTAAATGAATTGTGCATCTACAATAATATCATCTAAATGAATTGCTGGTCGGTTAAAACCGTCTCCATGTCTACCCAGTCCCAAATACCATATTATGGAAATGACGTGGGCACAACTTCCAACAGTGCGTCTACCCGTGAGACATGTACAGTAATATTGAATAATCGCGTCTCTGCCTATTTGATCACGGTCAATTAAGATATATGTATAATAAGTTCTTGATCTAACGTGTCGTGACTGCACACGTCCTCTAAGCAGCCATACGTTTGTTTGGTGAATATTACATTGCCCTAAGTCATTTAAATTATTTTCACGGTATATTTCTATTGTATAGACACCACCATCCCGCAAGTTCTCGCTGGCGTATGACTTGGCAAGTTTTATTTGATAACTTCCCAAAGAAATCAAAATAATATCATCTTCCGTTAATTGGGGAAAATCTTCTAAATGAGGGAGATCAGCTTCCATCCGTATGAAAGCCACCCGTTGCCGGTTCAGGTTTTTCAGTGTTACATAATCGAACAGAAGATTCGGTGAGTTGATTTTCTCACTTATAATACTCCATATCTCATTACAAAGCCTTTGGTCAGTGGCTACTCTATAAAACGCATTTATAAGCGAAGCAGCAATTTTGAAATCGACAAACATGTGGGGCAGTGCTCTATTAAAATAATCTTGTCGTAGAAGCTTAAACCTATTTTTAAACTTGCCATTTACTGCTTCTACCACCCAACGACATATTGTAACTAATCTTGCTTTATTAGCTTGTTCCGTCGTTAATTGGTTTTCATTCCTATCCTTTGTTGGAGGCATATGTGGTTCATAACCTAATGACTCCAAATATTCTATACTGTCTCTGAAACCCCTATCTAAAATGAATACATCGTATTGATGAAACATCCAATGGAATGGATTATCCTCGTCGGTACACAAGCTTGTCATAATCGTAGCATCGCTTGTTGTTGCAGCGTAAGGACCAAGTACGTCTATTATAAAACCATCACTGCATACAATTAGGAATGGTTTCAGCAGATTTTGAAACTTGTGATGACTATAGGTTAAACGCTGGAAAAGAAAGTTAGTGCTTTTCTCTATGTAAATATAAGTTCCATCACATATCATTATTGCTTTTGTGTTTTCTTCATTTCCAAAAATCATTTTCGGTAAAAACAAGTTCCTTTCAAGGATATTGTGTCGGGATATGTTATCCATACCTAAATGAATGGCAACAAAATCGGTCATCAAGTGTTCTCTGGCCAATGCCAATTTTCTCTCTAAAGTTCTACGTGACATATTGAATAGAGTAGCCAACCTTTCATTCGACTCTCCTGTCCTTAGTTTTGATAAATACACACCGATCACAGTGCGTGTTCGATTAACCGCTTGTGTTAGCGAAGGAGTTTCTTCCAAAACTGTATTAAATTGTGCGATGGTGAGTCCAGTCCAAAAAAATAGATCATTGGGATTTATTAATTCCCTTATTTCGAAATCTAATCTCGATCCCCGGGTGACAGCAGATATTAAGATATTTGACATGTCCGTGAAAAACGTAACGTTAAAATCATGTAATACATTACAATTATCACGTAATGATTGCCATTCGTTGCTTTCCAGATGTTCGGTACACACTCTAGCATTTTCCGGGATGTACAAACGTTGTGAACAAAGCACGATCACTTTAAACGCCTCTGGGATTCTATTGCGTTCAACGTTGTTGCAATGATTAAATATACAACGCCTTGCAGAGTTCGGCGCTCTAACGTATTCGGGTACATGAATAAATGGCTGCATGTTCTGCGCCTCAGGTTCAGGTCCATGGTCTGGAACGACATCGTCTTGAACGTTCTCCGCAGGTTGTTGATCTTGAACAGCATTAATTCGTTGCCAGCAGCGGTGACAAACGTTTTGTGTGTTATTGAATACTACCTGCAAATAAAGAGGTAAACTATATAAATATTTTTGTAAAAGTTCACACAGCATCATCTAGCCCCAAAGTATGCAAAGCTTGTGTTATGGGTGTTACGGTTCAACTACTTAGATACTTTTAAATATTACATAAACATAATACATAGTAACAACCATGCCCGAAACAGTTAAAATTCATCATTCATTACTTGGTCGAGAATCGAACCCGGGACCTCATGCGTGGCATGTTGGCCACTGAAGTACTCAGGGCGTCACATTCACATTTTCAAGAATGTAAATATTGAAAAACATACAACTAAGTAAAAGTATGTAAAAATACAATACGCTTTTTAAAAAATCCTTAATGAATTATACGTCTTTAAGCCTTTCCGCCGTGATGATGATGAGGTCTCTGCAAACACTAGCGTAATCCATACTATTATACTGAACTTATCTTGATAAAAAGCATGGAGAGCTTAACCCTGGTAAAGGAAATAGGTAATTGGGCTATAATGTGAAGTTTACGCAAGTGTAGCCCGACCAAACCCTATTTAATAATAAAAATACTTTTCTATAGGAACAAAATGATTGCAATAGGTAGGGTACTTACTTCGATCAATGCATTCTGCTGAACATATTCAGCAAGCTGTGGTCGACTAACTGGCAGATCATCTGCTAAAACATGTCTTCTTGATCGCATAATACGCGATCGCAGACACATAACACAACGGTTGTCAGCCATTGTAAATATATAGGTACACTATTCACCGAGAAAAGGCTAAAATCGATGTCCATATGCTAGCCAGGGTCACGGTTACAAAGCAGATAACAACGTCCTTTACACAAGATGATATCAGAGTCAATTAACAGGCCGGGGTCGTAAGTCGTAAGTCAAGCTAAGTACAAGTAACACAAATGGCGTAAACAAGTTGCGAGCAACGACTGACTGACGATCGAGGTTTGCATGACAAGTACGGATGTTAGAGGGGGCGGGGGGTGGAGGGCAAGAGATAACGCGCGCACGCAGGTAAAAAAATAACAAAGGAAGGAGCAATCCTATTTCGCTCACTCGACCTCGCGGGTGGAATAATAATATTAACTTATTAGAGTATGAACATTTATTACCTATGGGTATCTATCTATCTATCTATCTATCTATCTATCTATCTATATTATATAAAGCTGGATTACCACTCACTGACTGACTGACTGACTGATTAGGGGTATTTTTGGGACATTTGCGATTACTTTTGGGTGTTGGGATGTTAGAAAGAGATGGACTACTGATTAAAAGACACAGGATTCGATATTCGAAATTTGAAAAATCCAAGATGGCCGCCACCGCAAAATGTCAACTTTTTCAAAATGGCTCCGAGCGTGCTGGTTTTTTTAATGGTTCTTGATCGTGTCGCTCCCGGGGATGAGGTGCAACTGTCAAAATGCGAAAAAACAAAATGGCCGCGCCGCCATCTTGGACTGAAAAACCCGTTTCGCCCCGTGTTTGCGACCGAAGACGCGCGTGATTTCCGGGATTTCGGCTGATTTTTTGGATGAATTCCCTTAAACTCGTCCTCGAGTTCCCGATTATGGGGGCCGATTAGCGAAAACCAAAATGGCGTCGACGCCGGCGGCCATCTTGGAACGCTCAAATTTTTGACTTTTTTGAACCGCATTTTCGCCAAGATGGCCGCCTCGGAGTGGGGTGAAATGTTCTAGGCGGGGTTAGAACTCGGCGCGAAGTGTTGCCAGGTGTGAAAAATTTTCTACCGTTTTTGGTAGTTTTTCCTGTGGAGGCCCGAATAGTCGAAAATCGAAATAACGACTTTTCGCAATTTTCAACCCCATGCGCCTATAGAGCGTCGGGGTCTCTATGACTTTCTGGTATTTTTATTTTCCGCAACTGGCAACACTGGCCGCCAAGGAGGTTTGAATTTTTTCGTAGACCCGAATTGACCCGAATTGATCTCCCCATTCCAGATGTGCTGGACATGTGGGGTAAACGTCATCCTGCTCCGTATATGATGTAGTTACCGGGAAAAATCCGAAACTTTGACATTTCAAGATGGCGGCTCCGCTGGCGGCCATTTTGTTAAGGGTTGCAATTTCGAAGGCATTAATTCGCGATTTTGACGCGGTTGCCGGCGTTTTTCGACTGACAACACCGGGTGGTCTGTCGTAGTGCTCGCGGAGGGAAATCAAATAGTGGGGTAATTTTCCCCGATTTTGGGGTAATTTCTCCGTTTTAGGGGAAAACGTAAATTTCGACTTTTTCAACTTTTTTTGATATAGCGGGGTGGAACAGTCGTCGCTGATCATTTCTACCACCATTTGGAGCTGGTGTTATGGCAACACTGGCAGGTGGGACGGTTTTTATTGTTAGCGACAACCCAAATTTGACGATTTATTGGCGGGGTTATGTGAGGGCTAGCGGGTAGCTCGTAATGTCACTTGATAGCACATATAGTCGGCTTGACATGAAAAATATGACATTTAAATTTTTCAAGATGGCGGCGGCGCAGGCGGCCATTGTTTCAACATTTGCGCTTTTTGCTATTTCAGTGCGGTTTTCGGTAGCGGCACGGTAATATGGGTATCAAATTTAAGGATTTTAAGTGTAGAATACGATACAGTTAGTGACGTTGCTTCAAATTCAATATGGCCGCCGCTCCGACTTGTCAAATCGATTTTCTTTTGCCACCTATGCAATATGGGTATCAAATGAAAGGGCTTTAATAGTAGAACACGATGCAGTGAGTGACGTTGTTTCAAACTCAATATGGCCGCCGCTTCAAAATGGCCGACCGCTTTCCTTTCACCACCTATGCAATATGGGTATCAAATGTAAGGGTTTTATTAGTAGAACACGATACAGTGAGTGACATTGCTTCAAACTCAATATGGCCGCCGCTGCGAAATGTCAAATCGCTTTTCCTTCTCCACCTATGTATTATGGGTATCAAATATAAGTGTTTTATTAGTGGAACACGATACAGTGAGTGACATTGCTTCAAACTCAATATGGCCGCCGCTCCGAAATGTCAAATCGCTTTTCCTTCTCCACTTATGTAATATGGGTATCAAATGTAAGGATTTTAAGTGTAGAACACGGTACAGTAAGTGACGTTACACCAAATTGAATATGGCCGCCGCTCCAAAATGTCAAATCGATTTTCTTTTGCCACCTATGCAATATGGGTATCAAATGTAAGGGTTTTATTAGTAGAACACGATACAGTGAGTGATATTGCTTCAAACTCAATATGGCCGCCGCTCCGAAATGTTTAATCGTTTTTCTTTCGCCACCTATGTAATATGGGTATCAAATGTTTGGATTTTAATTGTAGAATACGATTCAGTAAGTGACGCTGTTCCAAATTCAATATGGCCGCCGCTCCGAAATGTCAAATCGATTTTCTTTTGCCACCTATGCAATATGGGTATCAAATGATAGGGCTTTAATAGTAGAACACGATACAGTGAGTGACATTGTTTCAAACTCAATATGGCCGCCGCTTCAAAATGGCCGACCGCTTTCCTTTTACCACCTATGCAATATGGGTATCAAATGTAAGGATTTTAAGTGTAGAATACGATTTAGTAAGTGACGTTTCTCCAAATTCAATATGGCCGCCGCTCCGAAATGACAGACCGATTTTCCTTCTCCACCTATGTAATATGGGTATCAAATGTAAGGATTTTATTAGTAGAACACGATACAGTGAGTGACATTGTTTCAAACTCAATATGGCCGCCGCTCTGAAATGTCAAATCGCTTTTCCTTCTCCACCTACGTAATATGGGTATCAAATGTAAGGATTTTAAGTGTAGAATACGATTCAGTAAGTGACGTTGCTCCAAATTCAATATGGCCGCCGCTCCAAAATGGCGGATCGCCTTTCTTTTGCCACCTATGTAATATGGGTATCAAATGAAAGAATTTTCAAAGTAGAACGTAACCTTTCCAATTTTTTGAATAATCGAACACATTTTTAGGCAAATTTTATGTAACTTCAAAAAACGAAAAATTTTTTGCACCGACTCGCAACTGAAAACCTTTCGCTTAGAAACACATTAAGTGGACCACTCCACCGCGGGGTGCTTGCTCCCCGCGGCACACACGCGACATGGACATGGCTTCCAAATAAAAATGTTTATAGAGTAGAACATAACCTTTCCAGCTTTTTGGTTGATCGAACACCTTTCTTTGGCAAATTTTTTAATCAACCTCAAAAAAGATACATTTTTGCACCAAATCACAACTGAAAACTTTTTTTTATTACAAAAGCGATGTGAGAACCACACCACCGCGAGGTGCGTGCACCTCGCGGCACAAACGCGTCCACATGATGATTCAGTGTTGCCACCGCTCCGAAATGACAGATCGATTTTCTTTTGCCACCTACGCAATATAGATATCAAAAAAATGGACTTTGAGTGTAAAAAACGACACAGTCAATGACATTACACCAAATTCAATATGGCCGCCGCTCCGAATTGGCCGATCGATTTTCTTTTGCCACCCACGTAATATGGGTATCAAATGAAAGAGCATTCAGAGAAAAACGTATCCTTTCCAGTTTTTTGAATATTCGAACACCTTTTTTAGGCAAATTTTATAACTTCGACAAAAAAAATTCATTTTTGCACCTACTCGCAACCGATAACCTTTTGATTACAAAAGCTAAAGTGGGGGGTCCACCACCGCGGGGTGCGCGCACCCCGCGGCACACACGCGACATCTAGTCTATATTATATAAAGCTGGATTACCACTCACTGACTGACTGACTGACTGATTAGGGGTATTTTTGGGACATTTGCGATTACTTTTGGGTGTTGGGATGTTAGAAAGAGATGGACTACTGATTAAAAGACACAGGATTCGATATTCGAAATTTGAAAAATCCAAGATGGCCGCCACCGCGAAATGTCAACTTTTCCAAAATGGCTCCGAGCGTGCTGGTTTTTTGGATGGTTCCTGATCGTGTCGCTCCCGGGGATGAGGTGCAACTGTCAAAATGCGAAAAAACAAAATGGCCGCGCCGCCATCTTGGACTGAAAAACCCGTTTCGCCCCGTGTTTGCGACCGAAGACGCGCGTGATTTCCGGGATTTCGGCTGATTTTTTGGATGAATTCCCTTAAACTCGTCCTCGAGTTCCCGATTATGGGGGCCGATTAGCGAAAACCAAAATGGCGTCGACGCCGGCGGCCATCTTGGAACGCTCAAATTTTTGACTTTTTTTAACCGCATTTTCGCCAAGATGGCGGCCTCGGAGTGGGGTGAAATGTTCTAGGCGGGGTTAGAACTCGGCGCGAAGTGTTGCCAGGTGTGAAAAATTTTCTACCGTTTTTGGTAGTTTTTCCTCTGGAGGCCCGAATAGTCGAAAATCAAAATAACGACTTTTCGCGATTTTCAACCTCATGCCCCTATAGAGCGTCGGGGCCTCTATGACTTTCTGGTATTTTTATTTTCCGCAACTGGCAACACTGGCCGCCAAGGAGGTTTGAATTTTTTCGTAGACCCGAATTGACCCGAATTGATCTCCCCGTTCCAGATGTGCTGGACATGTGGGGTAAACGTCATCCTGCTCCGTATATGATGTAGTTACCGGGAAAAATCCGAAACTTTGACATTTCAAGATGGCGGCTCCGCTGGCGGCCATTTTCTTAAGGGTTGCAATTTCGAAGGCATTAATTCGCGATTTTGACGCGGTTGCCGGCGTTTTTCGACTGCCAACACCGGGTGGCCTTTCGTAGTGCTCGCCGAGGGAAATCTAATAGTGGGGTAATTTTCCCCGATTTTGGGGTAATTTCTCCGTTTTAGGGGAAAACGTAAATTTCGACTTTTTCAATTTTTTTTGATATAGCGGGGTGGAACAGTCGTCGCTGATCATTTCTACCACCATTTGGAGCTGGTGTTATGGCAACACTGGCAGGTGGGACGGTTTTTATTGTTAGCGACAACCCAAATTTGATGATTTATTGGCGGGGTTGTGTGAGGGCTAGCGGGTAGCTCGTAATGTCACTTGATAGCACATATAGTCGGCTTGACATGAAAAATTTGACATTTCAATTTTTCAAGATGGCGGCGGCGCAGGCGGCCATTGTTTCAAAATTTGCGCTTTCTGCTATTTCAGTGCGGTTTTCGGTAGCGGCACGGTAATATGGGTATCAAATTTAAGGATTTAAAGTGTAGAATACGATACAGTTAGTGACGTTGCTTCAAATTGAATATGGCCGCCGCTCCGACATGTCAAATCGATTTTCTTTTGCCACCTATGCAATATGGGTATCAAATGAAAGGGCTTTAATAGTAGAACACGATGCAGTGAGTGACGTTGTTTCAAACTCAATATGGCCGCCGCTTCAAAATGGCCGACCGCTTTCCTTTCACCACCTATGCAATATGGGTATCAAATGTAAGGGTTTTATTAGTAGAACACGATACAGTGAGTGACATTGCTTCAAACTCAATATGGCCGCTGCTCCGAAATGTCAAATCGCTTTTCTTTCGCCACCTATGTAATATGGGTATCAAATGTATGGATTTTAATTGTAGAATACGATTCAGTAAGTGACGCTGTTCCAAATTCAATATGGCCGCCGCTCCGAAATGTCAAATCGATTTTCTTTTGCCACCTATGCAATATGGGTATCAAATGTAAGGATTTTATTAGTAGAACACGATACAGTAAATGATATTGCTTCAAACTCAATATGGCCGCCGCTCCGATATGTCAAATCGCTTTTCCTTCTCCACCTATGTAATATGGGTATCAAATGTAAGGATTTTAAGTGCAGAATACGATTCAGTAAGTGACGTTTCTCCAAATTCAATATGGCCGCCGCTCCGAAATGACAGACCGATTTTCCTTCTCCACCTATGTAATATGGGTATCAAATGTAAGGATTTTATTAGTAGAACACGATACAGTGAGTGACATTGTTTCAAACTCAATATGGCCGCCGCTCCGAAATGTCAAATCGCTTTTCCTTCTCCACCTATGTAATATGGGTATCAAATGTAAGGATTTTAAGTGTAGAATACGATTCAGTAAGAGACGTTGCTCCAAATTCAATATGGCCGCCCCTCCAAAATGGCGGATCGCTTTTCTTTTGCCACCTATGTAATATGGGTATCAAATGAAAGAATTTTCAAAGTAGAGCGTAACCTTTCCAATTTTTTGAATAATCGAACACATTTTTAGGCAAATTTTATGTAACTTCAAAAAACGAAAAATTTTTTGCACCGACTCGCAACTGAAAAGCTTAGAAACACATTAAGTGGACCACTCCACCGCGGGGTGCTTGCTCCCCGCGGCACACACGCGACATGAACATGGCTTCCAAATAAAAATGTTTATAGAGTAGAACATAACCTTTCCAGCTTTTTGGTTAATCGAACACCTTTCTTTGGCAAATTTTAAATCAACCTCAAAAAAGATACATTTTTGCACCAAATCACAACTGAAAACTTTTTTTTATTACAAAAGCGATGTGAGGACCACACCACCGCGAGGTGCGTGCACCTCGCGGCACACACGCGTCCACATGATGATTCAGTGTTGCCACCGCTCCAAAATGACAGATCGATTTTCTTTTGCCACCCACGCAATATAGATATCAAAAAAATGGACTTTGAGTGTAAAAAACGACACAGTCAATGACATTACTCCAAATTCAATATGGCCGCCGCTCCGAATTGGCCGATCGATTTTCTTTTGCCACCCACGTAATATGGGTATCAAATGAAAGAGCATTCAGAGAAAAACGTATCCTTTCCAGTTTTTTGAATATTCGAACACCTTTTTTAGGCAAATTTTATAACTTCGACAAAAAAAATTCATTTTTGCACCTACTCGCAACCGATAACCTTTTGATTACAAAAGCTAAAGTGGGGGGTCCACCACCGCGGGGTGCGCGCACCCCGCGGCACACACGCGACATCTAGTCTATACTATATAAAGCTGGATTACCACTGACTGACTGACTCACTCACTGACTCACTGATCAGGGGTATTTTTGGGACATTTGCAGTTACTTTTGGGTTTTGGGATGTTAGAGCGAGATGTACGATCGATTCAGTCGAGTAGAAAGCGATATTCAAAATTTGAAAAATCCAAGATGGCCGCCGCCGCGAAATGTCAAAATTTCCAAAACGACTCCGATCGCGCTGGTTTTTGGGACGCGTGATCGTTTCGCCCCCGGGGATCGGGTGCTTCTGTCGAAATGTGAAAAAACAAAATGGCCGCGCCGCCATCTTGGATCGAAAAACCCGTTTCGCCCCGTGTTTGCGACCGAACACGCGCGTGATTTTCGGGATTTCGGCTGATTTTCTTGATGGCTCCGGTCGAACGCGTCCTCGAGTTTCCGATTATGGTAGCCGGTTGGCGAAAAACAAAATGGCGGCGGCGCCGGCGGCCATCTTGGAACGCTGAAATTTTTGACATTTTTGAACCGCATTTTCGCCAAGATGGCGGCCTCGGAGTGGGGTCAAATGTTCTGGGCGGGGTTAGAGCTCGGAGCAAAGTGTTGCCAGGTTGGAAAAATTTTCTACTATTTTTGGTAGTTTTTCCTCTGGGGGCCCGAAAAGTCGAAAATTGAAATAACGACTTTTCGCAATTTTCAACCCCATGCGCCTATAGAGGGTCGGGGCCTCTATGACTTTCTGGTATTTTTATTTTCCGCAACTGGCAACACTGGCCGCCAAGGGGGTTTGAATTTTTTCGTCGACCCGATTTGACCCGAATTGATCTCCCCGTTCTAGACGTGCTGGCAACGTGGGGTAAACGTCATCCTGCTCCGTATACGATGCAGTTACCGGGAAAAATCCGAAACTTGGCATTTCAACATGGCGGCTCCGCTGGCGGCCATTTTGTAAAGTGTTGCAATTTCGAAAAAATAAAATCCCGATTTTGACGTGGTTGCCGGCGTTTTTCGACTGACAACACCGGGTGGCCTTTTGTAGGGCTAGCTAAGGGGAATCAAACCGTGGGGTAATTTACCCCGATTTTGGGGTAATTTCCCCGTTTTAGGGGAAAACGTAAATTTCGATTTTTTCGAGTTTTTATCATATAACGGGGTGGAACAGACGTCGCTGATCATTTCTACCACCATTTGGGGAGGGTGATATGGCAACACTGGCAGCTGGGGCGGTTTTTGTTGTCAGCGACGACCCAAATTTGACGATTTTTTGACGCGGTTTGGTTAGGGCTAGGGGCCAGCTGGTGATACCAATCGATATGAAATATAGTCAAGTATTCTAAAAAAATTTGACATTTCAACTTTTCAAGATGGCGGCTGCGCTGACGGCCTTTTTTAAAAAAATTGCGCTTTTTGCTATTCCGGTGCGGTTTTCAGCCGCGGCATGATGATATGGGTATCAAATGAAAGGGTTTTGCGAGTACTACACGATGCAAGTAACGTCACCTCTATGAATTCAAAATGGCCGCCATTAAAAAAATGTCGGATCACATTTCTTTTGGAACCATAGCGATATGGGTATCAAATGAAAGGGCTTTAAGAGTGAAACAAAATCAAGTGAATGATTTTTGTCTAAATCCAATATGGCCGCCGCTTCCAAAATGGCGGATTGTATTTCTTTTGCCACCCATGCAATATGGGTATCAAATGAAAGGGATTTGGGAGTAGAGCACGATAAGGTGAGTGACGTTTCTCCAAATCCAATATGGCCGCCGCTCCAAAATGGCGGTTCGCTTTTCTTTTGTCACCTATGCAATATGGGTATCAAATGTAAGGGTTTTATGAGTAGAACACAATACAGTGAGTGACGTTGCTTCAAACTCAATATGGCCGCCGCTCCGAAATGTCAAATCGCTTTCCCTTCTCCACCTATGTAATATGGGTATCAAATGTAAGGATTTTAAGTGTAGAATACGATTCAGTAAGTGACATTTCTCCAAATTCAATATGGCCGCCGCTCCAAAATGGCGGATCGCTTTTCTTTTGCCACCTATGTAATATGGGTATCAAATGAAAGGATTTTATTAGTAGAACACGATACAGTGAGTGACATTTCTTCAAACTCAATATGGCCGCCGCTCCGAAATGTCAAATCGCTTTTCCTTCGCCACCTATGTAATATGGATATCAAATGTAAGGATTTTAAGTGTAGAATACGATTCAGTAAGTGACGTTTCTCCAAATTCAATATGGCCGCCGCTCCGAAATGACAGACCGATTTTCCTTCTCCACCTATGTATTATGGGTATCAAATGTAAGGGTTTTATTAGTAGAACACGATACAGTTAGTGACATTGCTTCAAGCTCAATATGGCCGCCGCTCCGAAATGTCAAATCGCTTTTCCTTCTCCACCTATGTAATGTGGGTATCAAATGTAAGGATTTTAAGTGTAGAATACGGTACAGTAAGTGACGTTTCACCAAATTCAATATGGCCGCCGCTCCGAAATGACAGACCGATTTTCCTTCTCCACCTATGTAATATGGGTATCAAATGTAAGGATTTTATTAATAGAACACGATGCAGTGAGTGATATTGCTTCAAACTCAATATGGCCGCCGCTCCGAAATGTCAAATCGCTTTTCTTTCTCCACCTATGTAATATGGGTATCAAATGTAAGGATTTTATGTGTAGAATACGATTCAGTATGTGACGTTACTCCAAATTCAATATGGCCGCCGCTCCGAAATGACAGACCGATTTTCCTTCTCCACCTATGTAATATGGGTATCAAATGTAAGGATTTTATTAATAGAACACGATACAGTGAGTGATATTGCTTCAAACTCAATATGGCCGCCGCTCCGAAATGTTAAATCGCTTTTCTTTCTCCACCTATGTAATATGGGTATCAAATGTAAGGATTTTATGTGTAGAATACGATTCAGTATGTGACGTTTCTCCAAATTCAATATGGCCGCCGCTCCGAAATGACAGACCGATTTTCCTTCTCCACCTATGTAATATGGGTATCAAATGTAAGGATTTTAAGTGTAGAATACGATTCAGTAAGTGACATTTCTCCAAATTCAATATGGCCGCCGCTCCAAAATGGCGGATCGCTTTTCTTTTGCCACCTATGTAATATGGGTATAAAATGAAAGGATTTTATTAGTAGAACACGATACAGTGAGTGACATTGCTTCAAACTCAATATGGCCGCCGCTCCGAAATGTCAAATCGCTTTTCCTTCTCCACCTATGTAATATGGGTATCAAATGTAAGGATTTTATGTGTAGAATACGATTCAGTATGTGACGTTTCTCTAAATTCAATATGGCCGCCGCTCCGAAATGACAGACCGATTTTCCTTCTCCACCTATGTAATATGGGTATCAAATGTAAGGATTTTAAGTGTAGAATACGATTCAGTAAGTGACGTTTCTCCAAATTCAATATGGCCGCCGCTCCGAAATGACAGACCGATTTTCCTTCTCCACCTATGTATTATGGGTATCAAATGTAAGGGTTTTATTAGTAGAACACGATACAGTGAGTGACATTGCTTCAAGCTCAATATGGCCGCCGCTCCGAAATGTCAAATCGCTTTTCCTTCTCCACCTATGTAATGTGGGTATCAAATGTAAGGATTTTAAGTGTAGAATACGGTACAGTAAGTGACGTTTCACCAAATTCAATATGGCCGCCGCTCCGAAATGACAGACCGATTTTCCTTCTCCACCTATGTAATATGGGTATCAAATGTAAGGATTTTATTAATAGAACACGATACAGTGAGTGATATTGCTTCAAACTCAATATGGCCGCCGCTCCGAAATGTCAAATCGCTTTTCTTTCTCCACCTATGTAATATGGGTATCAAATGTAAGGATTTTAATTGTAGAATACGATTCAGTAAGTGACGTTTCTCCAAATTCAATATGGCCGCCGCTCCGAAATGTCAAATCGCTTTTCCTTCTCCACCTATGTAATATGGGTATCAAATGTAAGGATTTTAAGTGTAGAATACGATTCAGTAAGTGACGTTTCTCCAAAATCAATATGGCCGCCGCTCCGAAATGACAGACTGATTTTCCTTCTCCACCTATGTAATATGGGTATCAAATGTAAGGATTTTAAGTGTAGAATACGATACAGTGAGTGATATTGCTTCAAACTCAATATGGCCGCCGCTCCAAAATGTCAAATCGCTTTTCCTTCTCCACCTATGTAATATGGGTATCAAATGTAAGGATTTTTAGAGTAGAACGTAACCTTTTCAGTTTTTTTTAATAATCGAACACCATTTTTTATGTAACTTAAAAAAACGAATTTTTTTTTGCGCCGACTCGCAACTGAAAACCTTTGGCTTAGAAAAACATTAAGTGGACCACTCTACCGCGGGGTGCTTGCTCCCCGCGGCACTCACGCGACATCGACATCGCTTCGAAATAAAAGAGCGTGTAAAGTACAACATAACCTTTCCAGCTTTTTGATCAATCGAACACCTTTTTTAGGCAAATTTTAAATTGACCCCAAAAAAGATACATTTATGCACCAAATCGCAACTGAAAACTTTTTTTTATTACAAAAGCGATGTGAGGACCACACCACCGCGAGGTGCGTGCACCTCGCGGCATACGCGCGTCCACATGACAATTCAATGTTGCCGGCGCATGGAAATGACAGATCGCTTTTTTTTGCCACCCACCGAATATGGGTATCAAATGTAAGGATTTTATTAATAGAACACGATACAGTGAGTGATATTGCTTCAAACTCAATATGGCCGCCGCTCCGAAATGTCAAATCGCTTTTCCTTCTCCACCTATGTAATATGGGTATCAAATGTAAGGATTTTCAGAGTAGAACGTAACCTTTTCAGTTTTTTTAATAATCGAACACCAGTTTTTATGTAACTCAAAAAAACGAAAATTTTTTTGCACCGACTCGCAACTGAAAACCTTTTGCTTAGAAAAACATTAAGTGGACCACTTCACCGCGGGGTGCTTGCTCCCCGCGGCACACACGCGACATCGACATCGCTTCGAAATAAAAGAGCGTATAATGTACACTATAACCTTTCCAGCTTTTTGATCAATCGAACACCTTTTTTAGGCAAATTTTAAATTGAATCCAAAAAAGATACATTTATGCACCAAATCGCAACTGAAAACTTTTTTTTATTACAAAAGCGATGTGAGGACCACACCACCGCGAGGTGCGTGCACCTCGCGGCATACGCGCTTCCACATGACAATTCAATGTTGCCGGCGCATGGAAATGACAGATCGCTTTTTTTTGCCACCCACCGAATATGGGTATCAAATGAATGGACTTTGAGTGTAAAATACGATACAGTCACTGACATTGCTTCAAATTCAATATGGCCGCCGCCCCTAATTGGCCGATCCCTTTTCTTTTGCCACCCACGTTATATGGGTATCAAATGAAAGCGCATTCCGAGTAGATCGTATCCTTTCCAGTTTTTTGAATATTCGAACACCTTTTTTAGGCAAATTTTTAAACTTCAGCAAAAAAAGACACATATTTGCACCTACTCGCAACCGATAACCTTTTGATTACAAAAGCTAAAAGTGGAACAACACCTCCGCGGGGTGCTCGCACCCCGCGGCACACACGCGACATCTAGTCTTCTATCTATAATATATAAAGCTGGATTACCACTGACTGACTCACTCACTCACTCACTGATCAGGGGTATTTTTGGGACATTTGCAGTTACTTTTGGGTTTTGGGATGTTAGAAAGAGATGGACTACTGATTCATTCGAGTAGATCGACGTGTTCGAAATTTGAAAAATCCAAGATGGCCGCCGGCGCGAAATGTCAACTTTTCAAAATGGCTCCGAGCGTGCTGGTTTTTTTAATGGTTCTTGATCGTGTCGCTCCCATGGATGAGGTGCAACTGTCAAAATGCGAAAAAACAAAATGGCCGCGCCGCCATCTTGGATCGAAAAACCCGTTTCGCCCCGTGTTTGCGACCGAACACGCGCGTGATTTTCGGGATTTCGGCTGATTTTTTGGATGGCTCCGGTCGAACGCGTCCTCGAGTTTCCGATTATGGTAGCCGATTGGCGAAAAACAAAATGGCGGCGGCGCCGGCGGCTATCTTGGAACGCTCAAATTTTAGACATTTTTGAACCGCATTTTCGCCAAGATGGCGGCCTCGGAGTGGGGTTGAATGTTCTGGGCGGGGTTAGAGCTCGGCGCAAAGTGTTGCCAGGTTGGAAAAATTTTCTACCGTTTTTGGTAGTTTTTCCTCTGGAGGCCCGAATAGTCGAAAATCGAAATAACGACTTTTCGAGATTTTAAACCCCATGCGCCTATAGAGCGTCGGGGCCTCTATGACTTTCTGGTATTTTTATTTTCCGCAACTGGCAACACTGGCCGCCAAGGGGGTTTGAATTTTTTCGTAGACCCGATTTGACCCGAATTGATCTCCCCGTTCCAGATGTGCTGGACATGTGGGGTAAACGTCATCCTGCTCCGTATATGATGTAGTTACCGGGAAAAATCCGAAACTTTGACATTTCAACATGGCGGCTTCGCTGGCGGCCATTTTGTAAAGGGTTGCAATTTCGAAGGCATTAATTCGCGATTTTGACGCGGTTGCCGGCGTTTTTTGAGTGCTAACACCAGGTGGCCTTTCGTAGTTCTCGCCGAGGGAAATCTAATAGTGGGGTAATTTTCCCCGATTTTGGGGTAATTTCTCCGTTTTAGGGGAAAACGTAAATTTCGACTTTTTCAATTTTTTTTGATATAGCGGGCTGGAACAGTCGTCGCTGATCATTTCTACCACCATTTGGGGCCGGTGATATGGCAACACTGGCAGCTGGGGTGGTTTTTATCGTTAGCGATAACACAAAATTGACGATTTATTGGCGGAGTTAGGTGAGGGTTAGCGGCCAGCTGGTAATATCACTTTTTAGCACATATAGTCGGCTTTACACGAAAAATTTGACATTTAAAATTTTCAAGATGGCGGACGCGCTGGCGGCCATTGTTTTTAAATTTGCGCTTTTTGCTACTTCGGTGCGGTTTTCGGTAGCGGCACGGTAATATGGGTATCAAATTTAAGGATTTTAAGTGTAGAATACGATACAGTTAGTGACGTTGCTTCAAATTCAATATGGCCGCCGCTCCGACATGTCAAATCGATTTTCTTTCGCCACCTATGCAATATGGGTATCAAATGAAAGGGCTTTAATAGTAGAACACGATACAGTGAGTGACGTTGTTTCAAACTCAATATGGCCGCCGCTTCAAAATGGCCGACCGCTTTCCTTTCACCACCTTTGCAATATGGGTATCAAATGTAAGGATTTTAAGTGTAGAATACGATAAAGTAAGTAACGTTGCTCCAAATTCAATATGGCCGCCACTCCGAAATGACAGACCGATTTTCCTTCTCCACCTATGTAATATGGGTATCAAATGAACGGGATTTAAGAGTAAAACACGATACAGTGAGTGACGTTTCTCCAAATTCAATATGGCCGCCGCTCCAAAATGTCAAATGGATTTTCTTTTGCCACCTATGCAATATGGGTATCAAACTTAAGGATTTTCAGAGTAGAAGGTAACCTTTCCAGTTTTTTGAATAATCGAACACCATTTTTTATGTAACTTCAAAAAACGAAAAAATTTTTGCACCGACTCGCAACTGAAAACCTTTTGCTTAGAAAAACATTAAGTGGACCACTCCACCGCGGCGTGCTTGCTCCCCGCGGCACACACGCGACATCGACATCGCTTCGACATAAAATAGCGTATAAAGTACAACATAACCTTTCCAGTTTTTTGATCAATCGAACACCTTTTTTAGGCAAATTTTAATTTGACCTGAAAAAAGATACATTTTTGCACCAAATCGCAACTGAAAACTTTTTTTTTATTACAAAAGCGATGTGAGCACTACACCACCGCGAGGTGCTTGCACCTCGCGGCACACACGCGTCCACATGATGATTCAGTGTTGCCACCGCTCCGAAATGACAGATCGCTTTTGTTTTGTCACCCACGGAATATGGGTATCAAATGAATGGACTTTGAGTGTAAAATAAAATCCAAGATGGCCGCCGGCTTGAAATGTCAAAATTTCCAAAACGGCTCCGATCGCGCTGGTTTTTGGGACGCGTGATCGCTTTGCCCCAGGGGATAGGGTGCTTCTGTCGAAATGTGAAAAACCAAAATGGCCGCGCCGCCATCTTGGATCGAAAAACCCGTTTCGCCCCGTGTTTGCGACTGAACACGCGCGTGATTTTCGGGATTTCGGCTGATTTTTTTGATGGTTCCGCTCGGGTGCGTCCTGGAGTTTACTGTGATGCCCGCGGTTGGGCAAAAAACAAAATGGCGGCGGCGCCGGCGGCCATCTTGGAACGCTCAAATTTTTGACATTTTTGAACCGAATTTTCGCCAAGATGGCGGCATCGGAGTGGGGTCAAATGTTCTGGGCGGGGTAAGAGCTCGGCTCGGAGTATTGCCAGGTTGGTAAAATTTTCTACCGTTTTTGGTAGTTTTTCCTCTGGAGGCCCGAAAAGTCGAAAATCGAAATAACGACTTTTCGCAATTTTCAACCCCATGCGCCTATAGAGCGTCGGGGCCTCTATGACTTTCTGGTATTTTTATTTTCCGCAACTGGCAACACTGGCCGCCATGGGGATTTGAATTTTTTCGTAGACCCGATTTGACCCGAATTGATCTCCCCGTTCCAGATGAGCTGGCAACTTGGGGTAAACGTCACCCTGCTCCGTATATGATGTAGTTACCGGGAAAAATCCGAAACTTTGACATTTCAATATGGCGGCTCCGCTGGCGGCCATTTTGTTAAGGGTTGCAATATCGAAAACATGAATTCGCGATTTTGACGCGGTTGCCGGTGTTTTTCGACTGACAACACCGGGTGGCCTTTCGTAGTGCTCGCCGAGGGAAATCCAACCGTGGGGTAATTTTCCCCGATTTTGGGGTAATTTCCCCGTTTTGGGGGAAAACGTAAATTTCGTCTTTTTTCAACTTTTTTCATATGGCGGGGTGGAACAGGCGTCGCTGATCATTTCTACCCACATTTGGGACCGGTGATATGGCAACACTGGCAGCTGGGGCGGTTTTTATTGTCAGCGACGACCCAACTTTGACTTTTTTTTGACGGGGTTAGGTGAGGGCTGGCGGCCAGCTGGTGATACCAATCGATAGGAAATATAGTCAAGTATTTTTAAAAAATTTGACATTTCAATTTTTCAAGATGGCGGCGGCGCTGGCGGCCTTTTTTTAAAAAGTTGCGCTTTTTGCTATTCCGGTGCGGTTTTCAACCGCGGCATGGTGATATGGGTATCAAATGAAAGAATTTTGTGAGTACTACACGATGCAAGTAACGTCACCTCTATGAATTCAAAATGGCCGCTATTAAAAAAATGTCTGATCACATTTCTTTTGTAACCATAGCGACATGGGTATCAAATGAAAGGGCTTTATGAGTGAAACAAAACCAAGTAAGTGATTTTTGTCTAAATCCAATATGGCCGCCGCTTCCAAAATGGCGGATTGCATTTCTTTTGCCACCCATGCAATATGGGTATCAAATGAAAGGGATTTGGGAGTAGAAGACGACAAAGTGAGTGACATTGCTCCAAAATCAAAATGGCCGCCGCTCCGAAATTGCGGATGGCTTTTTTTTTGCCACCTATGTAATATGGGTATCAAATGAAAGGGCTTTAATAGTAGAACACGATACAGTGAGTGACATTGTTTCAAATTCAATATGGCCGCCGCTCCGAAATGACAGACCGATTTTCCTTCTCCACCTATGCAATATGGGTATCAAATGTAAGGATTTTATTAATAGAACACGATACAGTGAGTGATATTGCTTCAAACTCAATATGGCCGCCGCTCCGAAATGTCAAATCGCTTTTATTTCTCCACCTATGTAATATGGGTATCAAATGTAAGGATTTTAAGTGTAGAAAACGATTCAGTAAGTGACGTTTCTCCAAATTCAATATGGCCGCCGCTCCGAAATGACAGACCGATTTTCCTTCCCCACCTATGTAATATGGGTATCAAATGTAAGGATTTTAAGTGTAGAATACGATTCAGTAAGTGACGTTTCTCCAAATTCAATATGGCCGCCGCTCCGAAATGACAGACCGATTTTCCTTCCCCACCTATGTAATATGGGTATCAAATGTAAGGATTTTAAGTGTAGAATACGATTCAGTAAGTGACGTTTCTCCAAATTCAATATGGCCGCCGCTCCGAAATGACAGACCGATTTTCCTTCACCACCTATGTAATATGGGTATCAAATGTAAGGATTTTAAGTGTAGAATACGATTCAGTAAGTGACGTTTCTCCAAATTCAATATGGCCGCCGCTCCGAAATGTCAAATCGCTTTTCCTTCTCCACCTATGTAATATGGGTATCAAATGTAAGGATTTTCAGAGTAGAACGTAACCTTTTCAGTTTTTTAAATAATCGAACACCAGTTTTTATGTAACTCAAAAAAACGAAATTTTTTTTGCACTGACTCGCAACTGAAAACCTTTTGCTTAGAAAAACATTAAGTGGACCACTTCACCGCGGGGTGCTTGCTCCCCGCGGCACACACGCAACATCGACATCGCTTCGAAATAAAAGAGCGTATAATGTACACTATAACCTTTCCAGCTTTTTGATCAATCGAACACCTTTTTTAGGCAAATTTTAAATTGAATCCAAAAAAGATACATTTATGCACCAAATCGCAACTGAAAACTTTTTTTTATTACAAAAGCGATGTGAGGACCACACCACCGCGAGGTGCGTGCACCTCGCGGCATACGCGCGTCCACATGACAATTCAATGTTGCCGGCGCATGGAAATGACAGATCGCTTTTTTTTGCCACCCACCGAATATGGGTATCAAATGAATGGACTTTGAGTGTAAAATACGATACAGTCACTGACATTGCTTCAAATTCAATATGGCCGATGCTCCAAAATGTCAAATCTATTTTCTTTTGCCACCTATGCAATATGGGTATCAAATGAAAGGGCTTTAATAGCAGAACACGATACAGTGAGTGACATTGTTTCAAACTCAATATGGCCGCCGCTTCAAAATGGCCGACCGCTTTCCTTTTACCACCTATGCAATATGGGTATCAAATGTAAGGATTTTAAGTGAAGAATACGATACAGTATCTGATGTTGCTTCAAATTCAATATGGCCGCCGCTCCAAAATGTCAAATCGATTTTCTTTTGCCACCTTTGCAATATGGGTATCAAATGAAAGGGTTTTATTAGTAGAAAACGATACAGTGAGTGACATTGTTTCAAACTCAATATGGCCGCCGCTCCAAAATGTCAAATCGCTTTTCCTTCTCCACCTATGTAATATGGGTATCAAATGTAAGGATTTTAAGTGTAGAATACGATTCAGTAAGTGACGATGTTTCAAATTCAATATGGCCACCGCTCCAAAATGGCGGATCGCTTTTCTTTTGCCACCTACGCAATATGGGTATCAAATGAAAGGGTTTTATTAGTAGAACACGATACAGTTAGTGACATTGCTTCAAACTCAATATGGCCGCCGCTCCGAAATGTCAAACCGCTTTTCCTTCTCCACCTATGTAATATGGGTATCAAATGTAAGGATTTTAAGTGTAGAATACGATTTAGTAAGTGACGTTTCTCCAAATTCAATATGGCCGCCGCTCCGAAATGACAGACCGATTTTCCTTCTTCACCTATGTAATATGGGTATCAAATGTAAGGATTTTATTAGTAGAACACGATACAGTGAGTGACATTGCTTCAAACTCAAAATGGCCGCCGCTCCGAAATGTCAAATCGCTTTTCCGTCTCCACCTATGTAATATGGGTATCAAATGTAAGGATTTTAAGTGTAGAATACGATTCAGAAAGTGACGTTTCTCCAAATTCAATATGGCCGCCACTCCGAAATGTCAAATCCCTTTTCCTTCTCCACCTATGTAATATGGGTATCAAATGTAAGGGTTTTATTAGTAGAACACGATACAGTGAGTGACATTGCTTCAAACTCAATATGGCCGCCGCTCCGAAATGTCAAATCGCTTTTCCTTCTCCACCTATGTAATATGGGTATCAAATGTAAGGATTTTGAGTGTAGAATACGATTCAGTAAGTGACGTTTTTCCAAATTCAATATGGCCGCCGCTCCGAAATGACAGACCGATTTTCCTTCTCCACCTATGTAATATGGGTATCAAATGTAAGGATTTTATTAGTAGAACACGATACAGTGAGTGACATTGTTTCAAACTCAATATGGCCGCCGCTCCGAAATGTCAAATCGCTTTTCCTTCTCCACCTATGTAATATGGGTATCAAATGTAAGATTTTTATGTGTAGAATACGACTCAGTAAGTGACGTTTCTCCAAATTCAATATGGCCGCCGCTCCGAAATGACAGACCGATTTTCCTTCTCCACCTATGTAATATGGGTATCAAATGAAAGGCTTTTATTAGTAGAACACGATACAGTGAGTGACATTTCTTCAAACTCAATATGGCCGCCGCTCCGAAATGTCAAATCGCTTTTCCTTCTCCACTTATGTAATATGGGTATCAAATGTAAGGATTTTAAGTGTAGAACACGGTACAGTAAGTGACGTTACACCAAATTGAATATGGCCGCCGCTCCAAAATGTCAAATCGATTTTCTTTTGCCACCTATGCAATATGGGTATCAAATGTAAGGGTTTTATTAGTAGAACACGATACAGTGAGTGATATTGCTTCAAACTCAATATGGCCGCCGCTCCGAAATGTCAAATCGCTTTTCTTTCTCCACCTATGTAATATGGGTATCAAATGTAAGGATTTTCAGAGTAGAACGTAACCTTTTCAGTTTTTTTAATAATCGAACACCATTTTTTATGTAACTCAAAGAAACGAAAATTTTTTTGCACCGAATCGCAACTGAAAACTTTTTTTTTTATTACAAAAGCGATGTGAGGACTACACCACCGCGAGGTGCTTGCACCTCGCGGCACACACGCGTCCACATGATGATTCAGTGTTGCCACCGCTCCGAAACGACAGGTCGCTTTTGTTTTGTCGCCCACGGAATATGGGTATCAAATTAATGGAATTTTAGTGCAAAATACGATACAGTCAATGACATTACTTCCAACTCAATATGGCCGCCGCTCCGAAATGTCAAATCGGTTTTCCTTCTCCACCTATGTATTATGGGTATCAAATGTAAGGATTTTAAGTGTAGAATACGATTCAGTAAGTGACGTTTCTCGAAATTCAATATGGCCGCCGCTCCAAAATGGCGGATCGATTTTCTTTTGCCACCTATGCAATATGGGTATCAAATGAAAGGGTTTTAATAGTAGAACACGATACAATGAGTGACATTGTTTCAAACTCAATATGGCCGCCGCTTCAAAATGGCCGACCGCTTTCCTTTTACCACCTATGCAATATGGGTATCAAATGTAAGGATTTTAAGTGTAGAATACGATACACTATCTGATGTTGCTTCAAATTCAATATGGCCGCTGCTCTGAAATGTCAAATCGATTTTATTTTGCCACCTATGCAATATGGGTATCAAATGAAAGGGCTTTAATAGTAGAACACGTTACAGTGAGTGACATTGTTTCAAACTCAATATGGCCGCCGCTTCAAAATGGCCGACCGCTTTCCTTTTACCACCTATGCAATATGGGTATCAAATGTAAGGATTTTAAGTGTAGAATACGATTCAGTAAGTGACGTTTCTCCAAATTCAATATGGCCGCCGCTCCGAAATGACAGGCCGATTTTCCTTCTCCACCTATGTAATATGGGTATCAAATGTAAGGGTTTTATGAGTAGAACACGATACAGTGAGTGACGTTGCTTCAAACTCAATATGGCCGCCGCTCCGAAATGTCAAATCGATTTTCTTTTGCCACCTATGCAATATGGGTATCAAATGTAAGGGTTTTATTAGTAGAACACGATACAGTGAGTGACATTGCTTCAAACTCAATATGGCCGCCGCTCCGAAATGTCAAATCGCTTTTCCTTCTCCACCTATGTAATATGGGTATCAAATGTAAGGATTTTAAGTGTAGAATACGATTCAGTAAGTGACGTTTCTCCAAATTCAATATGGCCGCCGCTCCGAAATGACAGACCGATTTTCCTTCTCCACCTATGTATTATGGGTATCAAATGTAAGGGTTTTATTAGTAGAACACGATACAGTGAGTGACATTGCTTCAAACTCAATATGGCCGCCGCTCCGAAATGACAGACCGATTTTCCTTCTCCACCTATGTAATATGGGTATCAAATGTAAGGATTTTAAGTGTAGAATACGATTCAGTAAGTGACGTTTCTCCAAATTCAATATGGCCGCCGCTCCGAAATGACAGACCGATTTTACTTCTCCACCTATGTAATATGGGTATCAAATGAAAGGATTTTATTAGTAGAACACGATACAGTGAGTGACATTTCTTCAAACTCAATATGGCCGCCGCTCCGAAATGTCAAATCGCTTTTCCTTCGCCACCTATGTAATATGGATATCAAATGTAAGGATTTTAAGTGTAGAATACGATTCAGTAAGTGACGTTTCTCCGAATTCAATATGGCCACCGCTCCGAAATGACAGACCGATTTTCCTTCTCCACCTATGTATTATGGGTATCAAATGTAAGGGTTTTATTAGTAGAATACGATTCAGTAAGTGACGCTGTTCCAAATTGAATATGGCCGCCGCTCCAAAATGGCGGATCGCTTTTCTTTTGCCACCTATGTAATATGGGTATCAAATGAAAGAATTTTCAAAGTAGAATGTAACCTTTCCAATTTTTTGAATAATCGAACACATTTTTAGGCAAATTTTATGTAACTTCAAAAAACAAAAAATTTTTTGCACCGACTCGCAACTGAAAACCTTTCGCTTAGAAACACATTAAGTGGACCACTCCACCGCGGGGTGCTTGCTCCCCGCGGCACACACGCGACATCGACATCGCTTCGACATAAAATAGCGTATAAAGTACAACATAACCTTTCCAGTTTTTTGATCAATCGAACACCTTTTTTAGGCAAATTTTAATTTGACCTGAAAAAAGATACATTTTTGCACCAAATCGCAACTGAAAACTTTTTTTTTTATTACAAAAGCGATGTGAGAACTACACCACCGCGAGGTGCTTGCACCTCGCGGCACACACGCGTCCACATGATGATTCAGTGTTGCCACCGCTCCGAAATGACAAATCGCTTTTGTTTTGTCACCCACGGAATATGGTTATCAAATGAATGGACTTTGAGTGTAAAATACGATACAGTCAATGACATTACTTCAAATTCAATATGGCCGCCGCCCCTAATTAGCCGATCGCTTTTCTTTTGCCACCCACGTTATATGGGTATCAAATGAAAGCGCATTCCGAGTAGATCGTATCCTTTCCAGTTTTTTGAATATTCGAATACCTTTTTTAGGCAAATTTTTAAACTTCAGCAAAAAAAGACACATTTTTGCTCCGACTCGCAACCGATTACCTTTTGATTACAAAAGCTAAAGTGGGCGATCCACCTCCGCGGGGTGCTCGCACCCCGCGGCACACACGCGACATCTAGTCTATATTATATAAAGCTGGATTACCACTCACTCACTGACTGATTAGGGGTATTTTTGGGACATTTACGATTACTTTTGGGTGTTGGGATGTTAGAAAGAGATGGACTACTGATTAAAAGACACAGGATTCGATATTCGAAATTTGAAAAATCCAAGATGGCCGCCGGCGCGAAATGTCAAAATTTCCAAAACGACTCCGATCGCGCTGGTTTTTGGTACGCGTGATCGTTTCGCCCCCGGGGATGGGGTGCTTCTGTCGAAATGTGAAAAAACAAAATGGCCGCGTCGCCATCTTGGATCGAAAAACCCGTTTCGCCCCGTGTTTGCGACCGAAGACGCGCGTGATTTCCGGGATTTCGGCTGATTTTTTGGATGATTTCCCTTAAATGCGTCCTCGAGTTCCCGAATATGGTAGCCGATTGGCGAAAAACAAAATGGCGGCGGCGCCGGCGGCCATCTTGGAACGCTCAAATTTTTGACTTTTTTGAACCGCATTTTCGCCAAGATGGCGGCCTCGGAGTGGGGTGAAATGTTCTAGGCAGGGTTAGAACTCGGCGCGAAGTGTTGCCAGGTGTGAACAATTTTCTACCGTTTTTGGTAGTTTTTCCTCTGGAGGCCCGAATAGTCGAAAATCGAAATAACGACTTTTCGCAATTTTCAACCCCATGCGCCTATAGAGCGTCGGGGCCTCTATGACTTTCTGGTATTTTTATTTTCCGCAACTGGCAACACTGGCCGCCAAGGAGGTTTGAATTTTTTCGTAGACCCGAATTGACCCGAATTGATCTCCCCGTTCCAGATGTGCTGGACATGTGGGGTAAACGTCAACCTGCTCCGTATATGATGTAGTTACTGGGAAAAATCCGAAACTTTGACATTTCAAGATGGCGGCTCCACTGGCGGCCATTTTGTTAAGGGTTGCAATTTCGAAGGCATTAATTCGCGATTTTGACGCGGTTGCCGGCGTTTTTCGACTGACAACACCGGGTGGTCTGTCGTAGTGCACGCCGAGGAAAATCTAATAGTGGGGTAATTTTCCCCGATTTTGGGGTAATTTCTCCGTTTTAGGGGAAAACGTAAATTTCGACTTTTTCAATTTTTTTTTGATATAGCGGGGTGGAACAGTCGTCGCTGATCATTTCTACCAACATTTGGAGCTGGTGTTATGGCAACACTGGCAGGTGGGACGGTTTTTATTGTTAGCGACAACCCAAATTTTACGATTTATTAGCGGGGTTGTGTGAGGGCTAGCGGGTAGCTCGTAATGTCACTTGATAGCACATATAGTCGGCTTGACATGAAAAATATGACATTTAAATTTTTCAAGATGGCGGCGGCGCAGGCGGCCATTGTTTCAAAATTTGCGCTTTTTGCTATTTCAGTGCGGTTTTCGGTAGCGGCACTGTAATATGGGTATCAAATTTAAGGATTTTAAGTGTAAAATACGATACAGTTAGTGACGTTGCTTCAAATTCAATATGGCCGCCGCTCCGACATGTCAAATCGATTTTCTTTTGCCACCTATGCAATATGGGTATCAAATGAAAGGGCTTTAATAGTAGAACACGATGCAGTGAGTGACGTTGTTTCAAACTCAATATGGCCGCCGCTTCAAAATGGCCGACCGCTTTCCTTTCACCACCTATGCAATATGGGTATCAAATGTAAGGGTTTTATTAGTAGAATACGATACAGTGAGTGACATTGCTTCAAACTCAATATGGCCGCCGCTGCGAAATGTCAAATCCTTTTCCTTCTCCACCTATGTATTATGGGTATCAAATGTAAGTGTTTTATTAGTAGAACACGATACAGTGAGTGACATTGCTTCAAACTCAATATGGCCGCCGCTCCGAAATGTCAAATCGCTTTTCCTTCTCCACTTATGTAATATGGGTATCAAATGTAAGGATTTTAAGTGTAGAACACGGTACAGTAAGTGACGTTACACCAAATTGAATATGGCCGCCGCTCCAAAATGTCAAATCGATTTTCTTTTGCCACCTATGCAATATGGGTATCAAATGTAAGGGTTTTATTAGTAGAACACGATACAGTGAGTGATATTGCTTCAAACTCAATATGGCCGCCGCTCCGAAATGTTTAATCGTTTTTCTTTCGCCACCTATGTAATATGGGTATCAAATGTTTGGATTTTAATTGTAGAATACGATTCAGTAAGTGACGCTGTTCCAAATTCAATATGGCCGCCGCTCCGAAATGTCAAATCGATTTTCTTTTGCCACCTATGCAATATGGGTATCAAATGATAGGGCTTTAATAGTAGAACACGATACAGTGAGTGACATTGTTTCAAACTCAATATGGCCGCCGCTTCAAAATGGCCGACCGCTTTCCTTTTACCACCTATGCAATATGGGTATCAAATGTAAGGATTTTAAGTGTAGAATACGATTCAGTAAGTGACGTTGCTCCAAATTCAATATGGCCGCCGCTCCGAAATGACAGACCGATTTTCCTTCTCCACCTATGTAATATGGGTATCAAATGTAAGGATTTTATTAGTAGAACACGATACAGTGAGTGACATTGTTTCAAACTCAATATGGCCGCCGCTCCGAAATGTCAAATCGCTTTTCCTTCTCCACCTACGTAATATGGGTATCAAATGTGAGGATTTTAAGTGTAGAATACGATTCAGTAAGTGACGTTGCTCCAAATTCAATATGGCCGCCGCTCCAAAATGGCGGATCGCCTTTCTTTTGCCACCTATGTAATATGGGTATCAAATGAAAGAATTTTCAAAGTAGAACGTAACCTTTCCAATTTTTTGAATAATCGAACACATTTTTAGGCAAATTTTATGTAACTTCAAAAAACTAAAAATTTTTTGCACAGACTCGCAACTGAAAACCTTTCGCTTAGAAACACATTAAGTGGACCACTCCACCGCGGGGTGCTTGCTCCCCGCGGCACACACGCGACATGGACATGGCTTCCAAATAAAAATGTTTATAGAGTAGAACATAACCTTTCCAGCTTTTTGGTTAATCGAACACCTTTCTTTGGCAAATTTTTTAATCAACCTCAAAAAAGATACATTTTTGCACCAAATCACAACTGAAAACTTTTTTTTATTACAAAAGCGATGTGAGAACCACACCACCGCGAGGTGCGTGCACCTCGCGGCACACACGCGTCCACATGATGATTCAGGGTTGCCACCGCTCCGAAATGACAGATCGATTTTCTTTTGCCACCTACGCAATATAGATATCAAAAAAATGGACTTTGAGTGTAAAAAACGACACAGTCAATGACATTACACCAAATTCAATATGGCCGCCGCTCCGAATTGGCCGATCGATTTTCTTTTGCCACCCACGTAATATGGGTATCAAATGAAAGAGCATTCAGAGAAAAACGTATCCTTTCCAGTTTTTTGAATATTTGAACACCTTTTTTAGGCAAATTTTATAACTTCGACAAAAAAAAAACATTTTTGCACCTACTCGCAACCGATAACCTTTTGATTACAAAAGCTAAAGTGGGGGGTCCACCACCGCGGGGTGCGCGCACCCCGCGGCACACACGCGACATCTAGTGAACAATATATTCCTGCAACAAATGTTGAACATTTTAAAATCCTTAACTCACTATTTAGTACTTCCATAACATGACACAACATATATAAAAATATATCGTGAATGTATTTTTAACAACAGTAATAAAAAAAAGCCTATTTTTTTTTTAATTTTAGTGTGCTAAATCACCATATTCGCGCTCGATTTGACCTTAGCTGCCATATAATAAAATGAAGTCCTCTTCAAGAGCTTTCATATGGCATAAGTCCCAACACTGTTGGACACTGGGTCCAAAATGACTCATGGTCCTTTAGCGCCCACAAAAATATTCAATCTCATAGGAAGATCTCCAGTTTTAAACAGAGTCCAAATTTGGGTGTTGCTAATCGAAACCGTTAAAATTCATTTCAATCAAAATATATATGGCAGCCATCTTGTGAAATGGCGGAACCCAATTTTTTTTCGAATATTGCAATCGCTACAATATGCCGAGGCCAAATATCGATTTTCATCCCAATCGAACATACACATTAGGGGGGAAGTGGGGTTATGTGGTGGGGATCGATCAGGGGGATACCGGAGTTAAATTTTTGTATTGTCATCCTTCTTTAATATGTGTGAAAATTGCGTTGAAAGATTCCGTTACATAGATACATATACAGGTCAAGCTAATGAAGCGTGTTAAAATTTTAAAAACAATCCCAACTCCTATATTAGTGTTTTGAATAATCACCTATCTGACCGGGTATCAAACCCGGTAAAATTAAGGAAATGAGCATTCTGTATTTTTATGATAGCGATCGATAGAGTCGATGACACGGAAGAAATCTTTCCAACAAATATTACCTCAAAAACTTGAGGACGACCATAGAATCTAACAGTATCTAATGCATAATGGGACAAGATGAACTAACAAAGCAAAAGAAAAATTTTACAAAAATAAAAACCGACTTCAAAATCACTGAAAAGTTAACAATAATAATATTATTGTTAAATTTTCAGTGATTTTGAAGTCGGTTTTTATTTTTTGTATTTCTTCAAATCTTTTTAGTGAGTTTACTTGAAGCCGTATTTAAAATAACTAACCTCTAACTCCTAAAAGTTAAGGATCATCATCATCAGCTCGGTTCATGACTACCAGACGCAAATACCTGAATAGATTCGGAAAAAAATTCTTTATAAAATAAACTGAAATAATATTAAATCAACTCTATACTAATTATAAAATCTATTTATTTTTAACCGACTTTAAAATTGATTTTCAAAATTATTATTGTATTCGAAAGATTAGACTACTGAAGTGGTCCCGTTGTCACCAGAGTCAGGATCTGATGCTGGAATCCCAGGTAAATAGTGGGAAATTGTTACATTTTATCGGCACATACCACTTTTTCTGTACATTTTACCTAAATCTATTCGGGTATTTGCGTCATGCGTAATCTTTATCTCATGTTTCTGAGTTGATTATGGAAGGTTACTTTGAGATTGGGAGCTACCGGAGGGAGACTCTGCAACAGGGTCATCTGCTTGGGTACCTCCGTCTTGACTATTTCTGCCTCAAAGCAGCAGTGCTTACATTGCTATTCCGGTTTGAAGGGCAAGATATGGCAGTGAATTGACCTAAGTACCGTGACTTTACTTCTAATCTCACAAGTTGGCAACGTACACTGTAGTTCTTGTGGGGGTTACAAATTTACTGCGAATATCACAAGAGCCACATGTTCTATAGGTAATCACTTAGCACCAGGTGGGCAAATATGCTTATTTGCCAACTTAGTTGTATAAAAAAAATTTGGAGGTAGTTTATTTAATATCATGGTCACGTATTGATCCGTGCTTGTATTCTTTAAAGTTGCTTTAGTGAGCTGGTATTACTTAAATTCAAAGAAAAGAAAGTTTCCTTGTTTGTAAAAATTAAGTTAGTTTTAGAAATGAGAAACGTAATACTGAATTTCACAACAAAATATTTTAGGTTAAAATGGCTCTTGCGACTTGAACACAGCTAATAATAGAATAGAATAGAATAGAATAGAATAACTTTATTTGACATAATAACAATGGTACTGAATGTTACATATTGTTCTTATATTATTTAATACAATCACTATCATATAAATTGTTGTTTCAATGTAACAGGTCGCAATGACAACTACCCTCCGCACTAGTTAAGAACTGTATTGCGGCAGTGTAGTATCGTCGGGGCCAACAACGACTGTAACTTAACACACCAACAGTATTGATTGCTTATGCGCAGTCGAGAGCTCAGGATAGGCTAGATGACAAAAAAAAAAATTTTTTTGCTTTAATAGAAGCTCATTCTTATAATAAACAGAAAGAAAAAAACGGTTTTCGAATAACTATAAAAACAACCAAGATATAAGGTATTAAAGATTTTTCTCCATCTCTTTCTAGCAAAACGGCAATTTACAAGGTGTTTATATGGCCGTACTGGCCGTACTCAACGATGACGTCACGGTTGATGTCAGATCTCTCTGTCTAATCGCCTTCAAATTAACAACTTAAAATGCTTGTATCTAATGTATTTCTAAGCCGATTTTAATTCTAATTTCACAGGACTGCATCTTTTTCCATGGTATTTTAATATTTAATGACGAGACGTAAAAATTAGAATTCAGTCATCATCCCAATTCACTATTGCTTGGCGTTTGAACGTTAGAACAATTGTATGAGCAAACTCGACAGATATCTCATCGTCTCAAACCATTTTTTTATGTTTATTAAACTAAAACAATAATAGTAATGTGTCAGCATACCATAATAGTGCATTATACATTTAAAGTTTTCATATACCTGTAGAAATATAAATCTTATTTTTTTAAATTTAATATTTAACATTTTAAGACAATATATATATATACTTACATACATATAGTTATTATAGATAGGTATTTGCATCTCATGTTTTTACAAAAATCTCAGTTGCATCGTAATCAAGTGATAATAGGTATTCTGTAACTAATTTTTGACAATTATAGTTACTTTTTTCTCGTAATTTTGGAAGGGCAATGCTAATTCTATTATAAAGTCGAGGTCCAAGATAGCCTAAGAAACTACGAGCAAAAGAGGTTCTAGTTGTCGGTGTCATAAATACAGAAGCGATCCGTCTTCTTGAGGTTAAAGTGGGAGGTATAATCTTATGTTGTCTTAGGAGCACAGATTTTATAAATAGTTGGCGAACATTCAACACTGAGAATTCTTCATAAAGTTTTTTTGTAGAATAGCGAAAAGGCTTAGAGTTCAATACTTTTATGATAGCTCTTTGTGCACGCTCGACTTTTATCAGATGGGTTTTTTTAGCACCTCCCCAAGCAGATATACCATAAGTAATTACAGATTGACATAATGAAAAATATATAATCTTAATAGTTGCTTTATCTTTAATATGTTTTAATTTCTTAAGCACACTTAACAGTTTTCTCATTCTTGTGCTTATGGATTCAATTTGCCTTTTCCAATTCATATTTTGGTCTAAAATTATGCCCAGATATTTTATAGACTGTACTTTTTCTAGACCAAAGCAATTACAATGAAATTTGTCATTACACATATGAATTTTAATATCAAAATTTACGGGTTGTTTGTTATTATTAATGCTAAAAGTGATAAATTTGGTTTTGTCCATGTTTAGTGTAAGTATGTTGTTGTTGAGCCAATCCGATATATGTTTGAGTCCAGCTTCGCTGTACTTCTTTACTTCTGACCAAGAAGTTCCATCAAAAATGAGTACTGTGTCGTCGGCAAAAGAAATTATCTTTCCATGTTGCAAAGTATTATTTGTTAGGTCATTCAGGTACACTAAGAATAGCGTTGGTCCAAGAACGGAACCCTGAGGCACGCCATAATTAATATCAAGAAATTCGCTAAGCGAGCCGTTTATACGGACTGCTTGAGTTCTTCCACTTAGATACGATCGAAAAAGATCAAGTGGAATACCACGTACTCCCGCAAGTTCTAGTTTACGTATTAGAATGGGAATAGAGACAGTGTCAAATGCCTTTGACAGATCCAAGAAAACTGCTAGACATTTCTTTTTTTCGTCTAGTTCATTTGCGAGATGTTCGGTCAAGTTCTCAATGGCATCAGTTGTAGACAATTTTTCCCTAAAACCAAACTGATGAGCAGAAAAGAATTTATTTCGTTTAAGATAACCTGTTAATCTAGAGTTTATAATTTTCTCTAGAATCTTAGCAAGGACTGGCAAGAGCGAAATTGGTCTATAGTTGCTGACTTTGTCTCTATCACCAGACTTATGAACAGGCGTAATTATTGATTTTTTTAATGACTTTGGAAATATTCCAGTTGCAAGAGATATATTGCTAATGTGAGATATTGGACCAGTAAGGTAATCAATGCCCATTCTAATGAACACAGAAGACACTCCATCCCATCCCGTAGATGACGTAGTTTTAAGCGTCATTATAACTTTCTTTATTTCATCAGTGTCAGTAGGTAATAGAATTAAGGACCCTGATGGACTACTGATACTTTTAATGTGTTTTGCCAACTCAGATTCAGTCTCATTAAGTTTTGAAAGTATTTTGTCGGCGAGAGATTTACCCACACCTGCAAAGTATCTATTCACATGGTTGACAGATGCTTCAGGCGTATTTTTTATATTAAGTAGCTCTGTAGCAGGCTTATTGACACTATCAATTTGGCAAATTTGTCGTATAACTTTCCAGGTGCCTTTAATGTTATTTTTATTTTTAAATAATTCAGCGTTTTCGTATTTAGCTTTGAGATCGTGTAGTAGGTTGTTGCAAAAGTTACGATATTTTCTATAGGTGACACGTAAAATTAGATTATCTGGATCCTTTTTTACTCGATGATGTAGCTTATCCCTCCATTTGACACATCGCAACAAACCCGGTGTTAACCACGGCTTAATGATTGATTTCCTATTTGTGACTAATTGTGTCACTGTATTTCTTTTTAAAATTGATGATAATGTGTTATGGAACAGACAGGTTGCCACCTCAGGATCAGTACAGTTATAAACTTCGGACCAACATATTTTACTTAAGTCTTTAACAGCCTGTGAGTAATCAATATTTTTCACTATTCTGCACTTACTATGATTCACTACTTTATCTTTTAATGATATAATTATAGAGGAGTGATCAGTGATACTAGTGTTGTGTATTAATGAAGTTGCTTTATTGCCGATTTTCAGAAAGCAATGATCAAGACAGGCTAAACCACGAGTGGGGTAGATATGACAGGGCAATAGACCATAAGATGATAAAAGATCAAGATAACCTGATGACCTCAGATCCGAGCTACCTTCTCTAATATCAATATTTAGATCTCCCGTTAAAATTAAGCTTTTTTCATGTTTAAGTTTGTTTAGTTCCACATTTAAAGATTGTAAAAAAAAATCAATGTTATATACAGCTGGTGATCTGTAAATTGCAATAATTGTGTGTTGATTATTGATTCTAACAATTAAGCTATCTGCAGTATCAATTTTAGGTTCATAAACAGAAACATTTAGATTTTGGCAGGCGTATATAACTACACCACTATTTTGATTAATGTGATTAGTAGAGGCATGTGCCGTGTAATTGGGAATAATAGGCAGATGTCTTAAATTTGGAAGCCAACATTCTGTTAGTATAATTAGGTCAATTTTAGTTTTTAACGCTGCCAAATATATAGTAAAATCATCAATATTACGAGCTACACTTCGAATATTTTGCACTATTATATTAAAGCTTCCAGCCACTCGCATCAGTGTGTCTCTGCATTCAGCAATGTCGTCTATCAGGAAGGCATCACCAACATTGACATTTATATCAATGTCAGTATTTATACTTTGAATATTAGTAGCCATTTTTTATAAATATTAAAATAAAATACAAATGACCCAATAAACAACACTGGTCAGAGGTTTCACTGAAGACAAGAATAGGTAGAAGCTGCCTACGTAAGTATCCATTTACGCGGGCATTCAATTTTAACAGAGATGCAAATAATAATATATACAATACGTTTTTTAATATATCAAAATTAATTATATTTAATAAGTGAGCAATGTTCTTAAAGTCGGTAAAACAAAAATGCAAGTGCGTAGAATATATGTAACGATGAATAGACACATTTCTTAATCTAAATTGAAACAAAATTAAAGAAGAGAAATCACAACCACAAAACGTGCATTTCACTATAACATGTAAGGAGAACTTAGGTTTTATACAGTTATTTGGCGTTATTGCACGATATAGTCAGTCAGTTTGATTGCTATTTTTCAGATTATCAATATCCTTGGCACTGTTTACACATATAGATGGGTGGTCTTCAGCTTTACGAAGCATTACTTTCCCTTTCGATATCCAACAATATTTGTATACATTCTTGGCTACAAGTTGTTTTCCTAGAGCTAATAGGGTTTTAGTTTTAGCTGTCAGTTTCTCCGACACGTATATTGGTCTCGATGGTATAAAATTAAGCCCTAGATTCCCAGTATTCAATTTATCACCCTTGTTTTTCTTATTGTATGTTCCAACAGCTTTCAAGATGTTAATTTTTTGATTTAGGTCTTTGACTTTTACAATAATCGGAGCATTTTCTCTGCCCCCGCGGTAAATATGCTTGATGTCATCATCATTTATTCTGGCGTCGATCACCCCTAGCATGTTAGTAACAATTTCCTTTATGTTTTCATTTTCCAGTCTTGGTATATTTCGCACTTCTATATATTTCTTTAGATTAGCTTTTTGTATATCGTTTAATTGGTCTTCCAGTAAGTCGATTCTATTATGAGCATTTACACATTCAACTTCTAATACTTGAATTTTCTTTTTCATCTTCTCTTGTCCTTCTCTACTTTCATTCAATAATCTCTCTATCTCGATATTGCTTTCAATTAATCGGGTGTTATTTAATGTGAGATCTTCCATTGCTTTATTAAGATTATCAAACTTAGCTTCCTGGCTCTCTTGAAATTTATTCAACATGTCCCTCATTTCTGCACAAAAATCATTGAAATTTTCTCGTTCAGGGCATTTCCTTTTTCTCGTATTTACACTGCCAACGAAGTCATTGTCATCCTGCAGACTTAAATTTGGTTGGGAAGAGAACGAGAATGAAGTACCAGTAGGTGATCGCTGTAATGGCATCTTTAATCTTTGTTTATATTATAGGTATTCGTAATTTACTTTCCGATGCGTAGCAAACGTTCTTGTGAGCGTCGTTGTGCAAATGCAAACAGCGGCGTACAGTTAAATCAAATCCGCGAGAAGAAGGGCTTAAGCGCCGTGCTATGGATGTCACTTACGCGTACTTATGAGTAGTTATTTTTAACACTCTCGCCGGGTAATTCACTATCACTTGGCAGACCAGTATGAGAATAATATCAATGTTTATACGGAATTTTTGCACAAAATTGATCACCAATTACACAGTTCGCTATGGCAAACACTATACTTTATACAGATAGTGAAGTACTAGAGATTTGCTAAGTATTTACTAGCAAAAAGAGCAAATTTCGAAGACAACTGGTGTCGCGATGTTGGTAATACGGCGGCCGAACGACTGACCTATAATTACTCTTACTGACTTATAATGAAATTTTGAGTCTATTTAAGTAACAATATAAACACTCTTTGTTGAAACACATCACATTATCACGGAATGATTACGCCTCAAAGTGTAATTGCTTATACATTTGAGCAGGCACGCACAGCGCTCTTCACTACCAACCGACGGCTGGGATGTTGAGGATGACGTCGATGGTGACGTCAAGAATTTCGAATTCGTTGCTGGCCGTTGAAGAATGACATTCGTTCTTGGAATACCACACCTAACACATCAATTGTAATCGTCATACTGCTAAATTTGTAAATTCGTAATTAAATCAATTGCAAAAGTATTTCTTCGCATCATTGAGAATACTCCTTCGCATTATCAACATATTTTGGACCTTCGAACCGGGATCTTCAAGGAAAAGAGACCAGAAAAATAATAGCGGTAAGACGTGCCAACCAGGATTCCCACAACCTTTCACATCGCCTGTGCTAATATCGTACTTCATATCAATTCCAGGGGAAAAGTCAACCGGGTAGTGCATTGCTGTTTACCAGTTTCGCAGTTTGGGCGTATCGCAAATCGTGAGTACCTCGGCTTTTTACATACCACCACAAAATGACTGACCCCAGTGCTTCTAATTTAATGATTCCCTCTAAGTCTCCGTGTAAATCTCCATCAAAATTGGATAGTGAATGTGTTGCTCTTAATCGTAAACGAGGCGTTATTAAAGGTCGCTTAACAAAATTGCAAAAATATGTCGAGTCATTTAATTTTGTTGCACAACCTTCTACTGTATTTAAAGCAGAATTTAAATTGCGCATACAAGGGGCATCATCTCTTTTATCAGAATTTCACGAAATTCAAACCAAAATCGAAGAGCGTAGCGATGATATTGATGAGCAATTAGAGTACCGAGAGGAATTTGAGACCACATACTACCATATCATCGCTAAAGCCCAGGGTATGCTTTCAGACGACAAGGTCCCTGAGAATTCCAATGCGCCTGCCTTACAGTTAGTAAAGCTACCTACTATCACATTGCCTACATTTGATGGTACTTACGAAAATTGGCTAGAGTTTCGTGATACCTTTCTTTCTTTGGTTCATAATTCTACACAAATTAGCTCAATTCAAAAGTTCCATTATTTAAAATCATCGTTGAAGGGTAGTGCAGAATTAGTGATAGACTCGCTCGAATTCTCTGCCTTCAATTATGACGTTGCATGGGAATTACTCATTAATAGGTACGATAATAGTGAACTATTAGTGCACAATCACGTCAAGGCCTTATTTTCGATTCAACCGTTAACTAAAGAATCGCCAGTTTTAATAAGAAAGCTCATCGAGGTCATTTTAAAAAATTTACGCGCGTTAAAAATACTCGGTGAGCCAACAGAATATTGGGACACACTTATTTTATTCATTATAGTCTCTAAATTGGATTTCACAAGCGAAAGAGAATGGGAACAACATAAAATCACACTTTTTTCTCAAAAAACTGGCGAGTCTAAGTTAGGGTTGAAAGTGAGCGATTTACTTGAATTTCTTGGCCGCAGAGCAAACATGCTTGAAACGCTAATAGTTACTCATAGCAAAGGCACACAAGACGGATCAAAGCGCACACATAATATTTCACACACAAATATTTCCAATAAGGTACACTGCAACGTTTCTTATTCACATCCTAGTAAAACGCTTCAAAAAAGGAACACCTTTCAGAAACCTTGCCCTATGTGTAGCTTATATCATCCATTGTATTCATGTCAAAAATTCTTAGACTTGTCCATAACTAAAAAATATGAGTTAATTACTCAACATAAATTATATAGTAATTGCATGCGCGCTGGTCACGCAGTCACTGACTGTATGTTCGGGCCTTGCAAGAAGTGTTTGAAAAAGCACAACACACTGCTACACCGCGAGTGCGACGAGTCTAACGGTAACACGCAAAATAACTCTTTGGCACTATTAACATTAGACAAGGAGTCGCGCGAACCACTTGGCATTGATGCGCATAAGCCGGGCTCACAACAATACGATGCATTAAACGCACACATAACTTTCAGTGAACCGGTCTTGTTATCCACGGCGCTAGTCGAAGTCGGAGACAATAACAACAATTTCCATGTGGTTCGGGTGCTCTTGGACAATGGTAGCCAAAGATGTTTCATCACGAAATCATTATGCGATAAATTACACACACAAATTTTACAGTCCACTCATAAAATCAAGGGTGTAGGGAACTTGGTCACACAATGTACAGAGGCATGTGACGTCACGATTAGGTCACTGTCATCTGAGTCCTACACTTTACGTATACGGTGCTTAGTTCTGCCACACATAAGTTCTAAGATGCCATCTTTCACACACAAGCAACCTTTCAATTTGCCAAATAATATTTATTTGGCTGATCCCCAATTTTTGGAATCACATCCCATAGATATTTTAATAGGGGCAGATTATTTTTGGGAACTGCTTGATGAAGGGAGAATCCGTTTGCCGAGCGGTCCCTTCTTACAAAATACCAAACTTGGTTGGGTTATGTCTGGACCTATTTACACAAATAATAAGACTAATAAACGCACACAAGTCTCGTGTAATATGACACAATCCCCAGACGCACAACAACAAAGGTTTTGGGACCTTGAGGAGGTAACGCCTACTAGTCAGGCACTCAGTGACGAGGAGACGGCATGTGAGGAGCACTTCACCAGAACTACCACTCACACTAGCGAGGGGAGATTCTGTGTGCATTTACCATTTGGAACTGATGTGACCAAATTAGGCGAATCCTATTCTCAAGCTGCTCATTGTTTTTATTCACTCAAGAAACGATTGGCTAACGCTCCTAACTATAAAAAATTATATAGTGACTTCATTCACAAGTATGAAAGACTAGGTCATATGACCTTAGTTAACAATTCTGATACGCTTCATTTTAAGACAGAATTTAAACATGATTACGAACATGTAACTAAACGCAACATATTGTCTAAAGTCTCAAAAATATTTAACCCGTTGGGACTACTTAGTTCCTTTATAACAAACGCAAAAATATTATTACAACGCCTGTGGTTATTGAAAATAGGATGGGATGACCCTTTGCCTGCTGATGTTATCCGTAGTTGGGAGCAATTCGAAAGTAATATTTCATTACTCAGTAACATCAGAGTGCCACGTCATGTCGTAGGAGTTAAGGCAGAACGTATCGAATTGCACATTTTTTCTGACGCCTCCCAACACGCCTATGGTGCATGTGCATATGTGCGCACGATAAATACTGACTGCACAGTGACCATGAGATTATTATGCTCAAAGGGTAAGGTGGCTCCTATCACACCCACTAGAATACCTAGGCTAGAACTGTGTGGAGCTTTATTAGGTTCTAGGCTTTGCACTAAAATTAAAAATTCGCTTTTAGTACAGTTTCATAGTGTTACTTTCTGGACGGATTTCACTATTGTTATTGGTTGGTTGCGTATGAATCCTAACTTTTTAAAAACATTTATTCAGAACAGAATCACTGAAATACAGGAACGCACGCGGGACCATCCATGGCATCATGTGGCAGGCAAACAGAACCCGGCCTACCTGGTGTCTCGTGGAACTAGCCTCGACACACTCCACAATTGTAGCCTATGGTGGGAAGGCCCGCCCTTTCTTTCAGATCCACAATTTCAACATTCACACATTTTAGAATTAGATTCACAGGGCCTGCCAGAAACTAAATCGTTAACAACACACACATATTTTATTTCTGATGAAAATTCTAAGTGGTTTCCATTTCATAGATTTTCAAATTTTATTCTCTTGAAACGCGCATGTGCTTACCTTTTAGGATTCATACATAACACACGTCATAAGAATAACAAACGCATCGGTCCGCTGAGCGTCAGCGAGTTGAGTGAATCACTAGTAGTTAGTTACTCAGTAGAATTTCACAGTTAGAATCTTTTTCAGACGCATATGCTACTATGATTAAACATAAAAAATTAGATAAATCACACAATTTAGTAGAATTAAATCCATTTCTCGATTAAAATTTTAATTAGGGTTGGAGGTCGACTAGGCAATTCACTCAACTACGCTTATAATAAAAAACATCCGATAATGATATCCAGTAAACATCACTTTACGTACTACTGTTCCAAGCCGAACACAAAGGGTTACTGCACGCGGCACCTCAAGCGTTATTGTATGCACTTCGTGAAGTCTGGTGGCCTATTGGTGGGAGAAACGTAGCAAAAAAAGTTGTTTACGATTGCGTTCGGTGCTCGCGCATACAAGCTAAGCCTCTAGCGCCTATTATACTCGGCTTCGTCCTCGGGATTAGCAAATAATACTTGTAGTAACGCCTAGTGATACGCCAGTCACGCACTTTATTTGAGGGTATAAATAAAATTTAAAATGAGTCTCACGTCAACAAGGTGGGCGACCTATCCGCTCGCTTCATTTTCGCTTTTTAGTGCTCGCCACGATCACACTCTCGCGTCTTAAAAGTTTTTACTTTAAGTGAGGTAGTGCTTATTTATAATGCCTAAGCGGAAAAGTGAGGAGGATTGTCAAATCTGTTGTGTAAGTTTAAAAAACTCGAAGTGTTACGAAGATGCCGTACGCGGAGTCTCAAGGTTAGTCATTGTGTGAATAAGTGCATTTATTAGTGACTATGGCCGAAAATGTCATTTTCTATTTGCTGCCCGTACAATGCTCGTTTGATAACGGGCAGAAGTATGATAAGTCAGCCATCTTGTTATATTCTCATAAGTACTAGAGAAACTTAATTAGTTAATGACGAATTATACCTATAATGGTAAATTTGTCACGTTTTTATTTTTTACTGGTTTCCTCTGAAATGAAGTTTTATAATCCAATGAAATAGTTTTACGAAAACTGTTAAATAAGATTTATTTCATACCTACCTAGTGGGCTTATTTTGTATGAATATTTATGACACTATATCTCTAAGAAGAAAGTTTACTAAATAATAGTTATTGCTACAGTGATTATTCACTAAACTGGGCTTGCGTACCTCTCTTTGGGGTTGCACTACCCAATAATAATTTTGCGAACAGTATTTTAGGATTGTTCCTTAACTGATTAGCAGTAATAATAATTATCCAATCGTAACATGCACCTACTTTTTATGATTATATACTAAAAAACAAATACAGTATATACATAGTGGTAATGGTTACCTATCCTGGTTTGCGAACTTCTCTTTGGAGCTGTACTACCTTATGGTAATGGTAACCTCTCCGGGTTTGCGTACTTCTCTTTGGAGCTGTACTACCCTATAAATTAGTCTCGCGAACAGTACTTTGGTCTGTTTCATGACTAATGGAGATATCGGTGGTTTTCAGAGCAAGAACGTAATAACAACGGTTTTCAAATAATATCATATGATATCATAGTGCAAAGCGAAAATTATGATTTTCGGTCAGATTTTTGATCATTCGTTCGTTATATGATATTGACATCATCGAAATTATGCCATAGTAATGATATCATTGGAGATCGGTAATACGAAATGAAGCATTTCATGATTTATTATGCCATGTCATACGATGAAAGATTTATAATTGGCCTACTGCTCGATGGAATTATTGGTTCTGAGCCACGTTCGGAGATGCAGGTCGACCTCGACCCAGAACCCGCCGAAGTGGCTACGCCCGCCGTTTATATCTTCTGTGCCGTCATGACGGTCACCCCCGTGGTGGTCGCCACCACCGCCACCACCGCCGCCGCCGGCGCGCCTGAGCAAGTGACGGATACCGACGAGCCTGGGTCAGCTAATGCGATGCTAAACACCACAATACTTGATATATTGGGCGAGGATCCAACTATTTCGAATACTTTTGGAGCCAACATTCACAAAGACTTTGCAGTTAAGTTGGAACACACATTAATGTGAAATACCTTTCGCCGACTAACTGCAAACTAATTAATGCTCCCGTAGGTACTGAATGCCGAAATTAAGGTGGCTATCTCCGATATAAACGCTAAACGTTATAAAAATATCGAAATTAGGCAAAAACAAGTTTCTACGGCTATTTCATGCTTGAACCAAGCTATTAATTCGCTGACCTCGAAAAATAACAGTGACCCAGAATTAATAAAAATGTTGATGGACACAGAACGTATTCTCTGTGACTTACAATACCGGATTCAGTCATACGACGGAATTTTATTGTCTTCCCTTAAAAAGGACATGAAAGACCAGCTTCAAAATACTTAACCATTTTTTATTCATTCATAAGGCGAAAACCTGTCAGAAATTATTAAGACTGCAAAGGCGATAAATAAATAGGGTGCAGAGTAAAAAAAAAAAAAAAACTTTAATAAATTTATAAAAGCAGATCATTTAAAAATTGAAAATTTACGCTCAGTGCTAAAATTTAAAACAAAAAATTGTTTCATGACAAAAATAGATTTAAAAGATGCCTTTTGACCCTAATTCAAGAAAATATTTAAGATTTCAAATTGAATAAGAACTATTTGGCTTGAGTACTGCACCATCAAGGCAATAAAACCAATTGTCCGATTACTCCGTTCTGCGGACCTAAAATCAACTAATTATTTAGATAATTATTGGCCAAATATACAAACCAAAAAAATAATTACCTCTCTTTGATTTTAATTAACGAGGCCAAAAGTTTAATGATACCTAGTAATATATGTACATTTTTAAGGTTTCGTTCTAATCTAGACTAAAAATTTCCAGATCACAAATCAGAAATTTAAAAAAAAAATGGTTAAAATACGTCAATTCGCACAAATAGTCGAATTACTAGTCTCAGTTTGCCCGGCTGTAGAATACACTAGCCTTATACTAAAAATTAAACTTAAAATCATCATTAATGATAATTATGATAAATTTATAAATATCCCTAGGAATGACGCAATACAAATACCGTTTTGTAAAATCAAACATGATACACATGATCTGGAAATTTTCTCAGACGCCTCAAATACGGGGATGTACGTGGCAAAGAGAAGGTTAGCGGGTTGGTAACCTTCTTGGTTGGAAGGTTAGCATTCAGGAGAGAACACAATACATTAACTACCTAGAAATTCTAGCTGCTTTTCTAAGATTAAAAGTGTTCGCCAAAAATGTAAGTACCTAGTTGTCAAATTTCTCCGCATCGACAACACTACAGTAATCTCTTACATCAATACAATGGGGGGTATTCAGTTCCCCCACTTCACTGACATCACTCGTCAACTATGGCAGTGGTGTGAATGTCGCAATTTGTATGTTATGGCTTATTACATTAGCTTATCAGATAATATAACGGCAGTTGCCGAATCAAGGCGGGTACATCCTGACATAGAATCGACGACACGTTTAGCGCAAAGGTCGAGTGATCACCTACTGCGCAACGGGTCGCGGGTTCGATTCCCGTACGGGACAAATGTTTTATGGCCTACAGAAATTTGTTCCGGTCTGGGCGTATGTGCATGTGATATTCTATGTTTGTAACTGCACCCACGACACAGGAGAAAATCCTAGTGTAGGGCGACGTATTAAAAAAAAAATAATAAAAAAAAATTGGAGTTAGCGGACTGGGCATATCAGGAAATTGTCTCATCGTATGGGGCACCTCAAGTAGACTTATTCGCTAGTCAAATAAATACTAAATGCACTGATTATGTCTCCTGGCATAGGGACCCAGATGCATTTCCTGGGCCGATTTTAATTTTTATGCTTTCACCCCGTTCTCTGTCATTGTATAGCGGGGAACTTATGCGGACGGCGTGGAGTGTACCGCCGATATTAGCATCTATATTCCAAAGTTCTTTTAAACAATATAATGTTTATTTACGGCGCTGGTTCAATTACTGTAACGACAATAATTGTGACTTGTATAATCCTTCAATTCCACAAATAATTTATTTCAACAAACTATTATGAAGAGGGAGCTCAATATGGCACGCTTAACTCCTATAGATCCACGCTCGCCCTGCTTAGGGGAAAATAATTTACGAGAAGATGACAGAGTAAGAAGATATTTTAAAGGAATATTTCGGTTACGCCCTCCCTTGCCCAAATATGTGGGATACTTCAATAGTTATTAATTATGTCAGCCAATTTTACGCCAATGAAACATTGTCTTTTGAAAAACTTTCGAAAAAACTCATCACTCTCATTGCGCTGTTGACAGCACACAAAGTACAAACATTGTCCTAGATTAATATTAAAAGTATTGAAATCTTTCCTTCTCTTCATAAGTGCTAAAAAGCCTTATAATGCTGTCGGTTCCCAAACCTTAAGTCAGTGAATAAAGAACACACTGCGCGATAGCGTTTTTGATCTAAACATATTTACCGCGCACAGCACGCCGCTACATCCGCGGCTCATCACCTAGGTGTCGGCCTAGATCAAATAAGACGAACCGCTGGATGGAGCGGCTCTTCAAGCACATTCTATCGATTCTATAATAGAACCATAAGTAATGTCAATACTAATGGAAATAATTATTTTGCCAGAACAATTGTTAATAATACGAGTAATTCAAATGATGATTGATGTTTATTCTTATTAACATAAATTAATGAAAATTCAGGAATAAACAAAATATTTCACACTATTATCTCTAAAAGTCTACAAGTATTATTTGCTAATCCCGAGGACGAAGCCGAGTATAATTAATGATTAAACGAACTTACCTGTACGTGAAGTTCAATCATAATTATACGAAGGCTTCGTCCGAAGGGATTAGCAACCCTCCCTCCCAACTACAAGTCCCCATTTTTGTGTGAAATATTCCGGATGCGGCTACTCTAAACTAAATGAAGCGAGCGGATAGGTCGCCCACCTTGTTGACGTGAGACTCATTTTAAATTTTATTTATACCCTCAAATAAAGTGCGTGACTGGCGTATCACTAGGCGTTACTACAAGTATTATTTGCTAATCCCTTCGGACGAAGCCTTCGTATAATTATGATTGAACTTCACGTACAGGTAAGTTCGTTTAATCATTAATTATGGGTAATATTCCTATGCAACGACTTGATCCAGGTTTTACATTCATGCACACTGGTGTCGACTACATGGGACCCGTGTATATTCTGAACCGAAAAGGGAGAGGTGCAAAAACTGTAAAGGCTTATGTTTGCATTTTCATATGTTTTTCTACACGCGCGGTTGCATTGGAACTCGTAGGCGATTTGTCGACTGATGCGTACCTATTGGCGCTTAAAAGGTTTATTTCTAAACGGGGTAAACCTGCCGTTATATATTCCGATAACGGTAAAAATTTCATTGGTCTTATGAATGAATTTAAACATTTTTTTAATAATTGTTCATCGGATATAATTGAATACGCTACAAAGCAACATATCGAATTTAATTTTATACCTCCATATTCGCCTCATTTTGGTGGTTTGTGGGAAGCTGGGGTAAAATCGTGCAAATACCATTTGCATCGGTTCGTAGGTAATTCGCACCTCACTTACGAGGAGTTTAGTACGGTACTAGCACAGGTTGAAGCCGTCCTGAACTCCCGTCCTATAAGTCCTATGTCCGCAGATCCTCACGACTTTGAACCCCTCAGCCCTGCTCATTTCTTGGTTGGTCGTCCGCTGACCGCTCCGCCGTGCACAGACTTCAGAGACAAGCCAGAACATCGGCTGTCACGCTATCAGCGAGTGGAACAGATTCGCCAACATTTCTGGACTCGTTGGTCAAAAGAGTATGTTTCAGAGATGCAAACAAGACGCAAGTGGAGTACTAGCCAGACTGACTTGAAGCCCGACACACTGGTACTAATAAAGGAAGATCATCTGCCTCCATTGAAGTGGCGTCTGGGCAGAATAATCGCAGTCTTTCCAGGGAAGGACGGAATAGCCAGAGTGGCCGACATCAGAACTCAGGCTGGAGTTATTCGACGAGCTTTCTCGAAGATATGTCCTCTGTTAGCCGTAGAATAACATCACACGCACATCATGGTTTTTTTTATTGAAAGCCGTGTCTTTCAAGGCCGGGGGCATGTTGAAACACATCACATTATCACGGAATGATTACGCCTCAAAGTGTAATTGCTTATACATTTGAGCAGGCACGCACAGCGCTCTTCACTACCAACCGACGGCTGGGATGTTGAGGATGACGTCGATGGTGACGTCAAGAATTTCGAATTCGTTGCTGGCCGTTGAAGAATGACATTCGTTCTTGGAATACCGCACCTAACACATCAATTGTAATCGTCATACTGCTAAATTTGTAAATTCGTAATTAAATCAATTGCAAAAGTATTTCTTCGCATCATTGAGAATACTCCTTCGCATTATCAACACTCTTAATGCTACCCTACGTGATTTAAAAAAAATATTCTACAAAAAATATTTCAAAAACACTCAAACTTTTAAGTTGGTACTTATTTACTTTGAAGTTGGTACTAAATAATTTCAAAAAAATGATAAAAATAAATAAAATACTAATAAAAAAAATACTAAAAATAAAATACTAATAAGTAGGTACCTATATATATACAAATAATTTCATATGTACATTTGTCTGACGCTCCTACGGCGAAGGAAAACATCGTGAGGTAACCTGCATATACATCTGCGAAGAAATTCAACTGGTATGTGAAGTCGACCAATCCGTACTGGGCTAGCACGGTTGACTGAGGCCTAATCACCCCAACATTTATAGGGTAGGCTCGAGCCACTCGGTGGGGACGTTTATGAGCTGTTGTGATGAAATCAAATAAAAGAAAAAAATCGTGTTGGGCGGGGCTCGAACCGGGTAGAGTATTTCTTGTATTTGATTTATTTTCGTATTTTTTAAAATTATTTAGTGTTTCTAAAGAACAAACAGTTACAAATATTTGAAGTTGGTGCCAAAATAACTCGCACAGATTTCAATATAAAAAATGTCGTGTTGTGTGTATTCCTATATTATTTTTGACTATTTTTTTTTAATTTTAAAAGCCGTTTCAGTTTAAACGTCTTCTCTTTAAAAAAGGAAGTGAGAGCAGCAAACTTTGAATTGAAATATTTACTCGTATCGTCTCATATTGCCAAGTTTGCGGAGCATTCGTTCTGAACGTCGTCGGTCGCTTCCATTTAAACCAGTTCCTCCGTCTACCGCACTATAAAATAGTAGATTTTACAACAAGTTCACAAAACGACCCATTTTTATCTGAGACTTTTAGCATGTAGACTATGATAGTAATGTCGAGGATAAAATGGTTTTGTGGACGAGTTATAAACTCTGCTTTTCACTTCGATTGCGAGGAAATAAAACATAACATTTTTTTCATTAAAATTCAAAGTAAAATTAGTACAGTTTTGAATAGCGAAGGAAATTGTTTTATGTCTTAAAAAACACATAAGGCAAATAAATATAATAAAATAACAAATTCTATATATGAACTTCTTATTGTGTTTGGCTGTATGGCTCATTTTCTTTGCCTTAATATAGATACGATTTATGTATGAGTAGATTTTGTGTACTTACTTGTGCACAACATTCGATTTAGTGCAGCCTATGTCCTGCACAAATAATCACTTTCAGAGCATGAGAAGTGAATTAACACGGTTCAAGATTTTTTGCACGCTGAGCTGTAACTTCCACAAAGTTTGAAATTGTATCAAATTTTAAATGTAGCTTTTGTGTTTAGCTGTTTATCTTTATTGTATTTGTTGTTTTTTGTAATTAAGTGAAACTCTCCAATGTTTTCGGCCTTGTCCTCACTTACTAGCAGGTGAGATGAAGGTCAAGAGTTTCCCCGACAAATATATAAAAATACTAGCTATGCCCGCTAACTACATTTAGCCATAATAATTGTCCAAAAAAACCTTATCATCTAGGGGTAAAAAAATATTTTACAAAAAATAAAAACCGACTTCAAAAACACTGAAAAGTTAAAAATAATATAAGATTAGGTAGAGACAACATCACACTTCTATATTGAAGTCGGTGACAAATTTTAAGACTTTCTAGGAGAACATCGTTTGGCACCGACTTCAATATAGAAGTGTGATGTTGTCTGTATCTAATCTTATATTATTTTTAACTTTTCAGTGTTTTTATTTTTAATTTTTAACTTTTTCAGTGTTTTTATTTTTAATTTTTATATTTTTATTTTTAACTTTTTAGTGAAAGAAACTCAAATTTTTAATAATAATAATCTTTATTCATTTTATACATATTAACAAACATCTTAGTTGTCGATGCCACCTTTTAGACAAACAATGCCTGTGCCAGGTGGCAACGCTCTTCCGTAGCTTTACTTCATCAAATTAATAAAGTTGTATTATAAGAAGACAATAACAAAAAAAAATGAATAGGAAGTTACATAAACAAGTCTAGCTAATATAACCAAAATAATAACAATTTTTTTTCTTATTCTATTTCTATTAGTGTCTGTGTGTGTATGTGCGTGCGAGAGTGTGTGTTTGTGGTGTATGTATGTGTGAGCGTGTGTATGTGTGTGATACATGTGCGTGGTGTACGGATGTGAATATGTGACAACACTTGAATTATAACTGGCGTTGCAGTAGAGCCTCAGTTTCCTCATAACTTAAGGGTTGAAGTAGATTGACAATTGATTTCTTACATACATGAAATGTTTTACTGTATATCTCTGTATAACAATTAATTATGTTATATAGATGGATTGATCTTTGACTATATTGTTTTTTAGCAAATATTGTCTTGGTTGTAGTATTTGATTTAAGAATATTTTTTTTGTTTCTCTTTAGTTTCATGCTTGGGTCATAAATTGTGTTTTTGTTTTTTTAATACAGTTGATAAAATGTATAATTTTCTTACGGACAGTACTTGACTGGTTGAATATAGTAAGTCTGTTGGGTATCTTCTATTTTTAAAGTGCATCACCTTCAGTAGTGAGCGTTGAGCTCGCTCCAGTGCGATTATTTTGGTTTTATCTGCACCTCCCCAGACAGGTATACAATAAGATAGCACTGATTGTACTAAGGAGACATAAATTTCTTTTAATATGTTTCTTGGGCCACCATGGCCAACCAACCGCTCACCAGGCACAATGTGTCTTAAGGTTTTAAATATCCAGATCATTTTACGTATTCTGATTATAATTTGGTCTAAGTGAGCGTGCCAGGATAGACGCTGGTCGATCATGACGCCCAGATACCTTGTTTGTTCAATTTTTTCTAGAACAGGGCAATTACAATTACTAGGGATCCCAGTGAAATTGCAAGAGTGAAATGCAAGTTTAATGTCATTTCTAGGCTGTGACTGGTTTTTAATACTAAAACAAATGTAGTTTGTTTTAGTAGTATTTAGTGTGAGAAAGTTAGAACTCAGCCATTTTGAAATTGAAGATAAGCCTTTTTCTGCAAATTTCTTGACGGTAACCCAGTCCCTCCCATAAAAAGCTACAGCAGTATCGTCAGTGTATGAAAAAATTTTAGCATTATCAATCTCCATGCTACAGAGGTCGTTAATATAGACCAGGAAGAGAGTCGGTCCCAAAACACTACCCTGTGGAACCCCATAATACATTTCAATATCATCACTGACGAACTGGTCCAACTTTACAGCCTGTACTCTTCCAGAAAGGTAACTTTTGAAGAGAGAGAGTGCATTAGCTCTAACACCAATATTTTCCAGTTTTTGTACAAGAATGGGGACAGAAACAGTATCGAAGGTTTTTTTGAGGTCTAGAAACACAGACAAGCACTTGTTCCCTTTACCTAATTGGTCTGTTACAAATTGACTGAGACCAATCACTGCATCCTCAGTTGAGTAACCCTGTCTAAACCCAAATTGTGAGGAAGACAGTAGATTGTACTTATTAAGATATTGCACAAGTCTGATGTTTATAAGTTTTTCAAAAATTTTTGAAATAGCCGGTAATACGGAAATCGGTCTGTAATTACTGACGTCATCTCTATCTCCACCCTTGTACACGGTGTAACGTTCCAACCTAACGTCAAACGGAACCCTAAATAGAAAAGCTCTCTACACAGATTTATTCGTAGTTTTACTAACAATTTACGCCTTCTAAAAGAAACGCACAAAATTGCTTTGATTTGTATGAAGTTTGGCCAATGATCAACTAGTGATTTTATTAGGATCTACGTTGCAACCGCTTATGTAACCCAAGATCTTTTCCAAGTGGATAGATATAGAACTCCTATTGCCGAAACTATCCCTATACCTTATTTATTTTATCAAACATGATCAAACGCTTATTAAACTCGCTACCATAGTAACGAAATAACAATCTGTACTTTTGAGTGAATTTTACGATCTCAGTAATGAGAAAGCAAATGTTTTGATTTTTAAGTATGTTACCGCCGCTGTCTTTACTTTCTGAAGCTAACATTGGGATTTTGATACCTTCAGGAAGGTAGTCCCTTAACCCTCGGGCTCCATAAGATTCCAAATGAACCTTACTTCGCCCTACCAACATACTTTATAAACTACTAAAATTCTCTGCGCTTGAGAATTACATCCTTTCAGAACTTTAGTTTTGTAAAGAAGAAAGGAGCGAAAGAAACTCTACCAGTTCATATTCTCAATAAATTTGAGATTAATCTCTAAGACATTTAATGTCTTAGCAAAATTAGCTTTACGTTGAAATAATGATGATGAAACTTACATGAGATCTTTATCACAATTTCCATTTTGCACAACACAAAGTAATCACTTCAAATAGCACATATCACTTTAGTTTTAGTGAAGAGTTCAAGATTTCGGCACCGATCCATAGTGTGAATAATTCGTCGATTCGTATATAAAGAAGATGTGTCGGAAATGTCGTCGAAGGGAACAACTCCAGTGCCTAATCTTCTGACACTGAAGCAAATAGTTTTTAGTAATAGTCGACTAACGTGCCTAACCTTCTGACACGTTGCCGTTGCAGATAATGTTCCCAATATAATATTATCCCTCCACATCTCTTCAGTTTTTTATATGTAAGCACAACCACTTCACAGTGCCAAAATAATTCACTCACGAGACAAATTATGCTTCAAACACAAGCTCTTATTAGAGCGGACTTCATGGTCGAGCCCAATGGAAAATATGATCCAAAATCCACTCAATATTCTCAGATATTGGAATAAGCTACTAGAATCTCTTCGAGAAACTAGAAGTAAATATAATCGTTGCAGGTTTCCTTCGAGTGACCTGAATAATCTGTGCAGGTTTCTTATAGAGGGACCTGAATATAGCGTTGCAGGCTTCCTTTCGGAGTGACCTGAATAATCGGTGCAGGTTTCTTATAGAGGGACCTGAATAACGGTGCAGGTTTCTTATAGAGGGACCTGAATAAATAGCGTAGCAGGTTTCCTTCTGGAGTGACCTGATAAAACGGTGCAGGTTTCTTATAGAGGGACCTGAATAACGGTGCAGACCTCTTACAGAGGGATCTGAATAGCGGAGCAGGTTTCCTTCGGAGTAACCTGATTAAATTCAGTAAATTCATTGATGGAGATGACGATAATAATGATTTTAGCTTAAGGGTCCCTACCTGATGTATCGCGTCTAACCGAATCTATAAGCTTCCATTTGTGTAGTTCAATAAGAACAAACTAACCCCATTTTAGTTATTTAAACGTGTGGTGTGTTGCGCTGTCTTACGAAGTGCAATGTAAGACACCTAACTAACATTAAAAGAATAAGAAAGCGAGGTGAGAAGGGCCTCTGTGTGCCTATTTCCCTATACTCGTGTATGCGCGAGCACGGGCAGGTGGATTGGGATCGCCGTGTGCTCACGAACCCTATATACGTGGTGTAAATATACATATATAAATAGAGGACCAGCTTCTTTAGTCCATGCGTAGCTAAACGGGTGCAATTAAGGCATGGGTCCACTTCGACAGTCCCCCCGCCGCTAAACACTTCCCAAAGAAACCAGGGAACTTGAGTCACTATGTTGGTAAAGAGTGACTGCGCTGATATGTTCCAAACAACGCCCTCCCCGAAGGGAGTTAAAACCACAGTCTGTCGTAATCTCCATCAGGTGACCCGACCGTGGTCCATCGAACCATGTCGATGTTTTTAGGTCTTCACAATTCGATATTCGAACTCGAAACACTAATATCTTAAAATTCACAAATCTTTGCAAACACAAATTAATTCAAATTAAATATGAAAAATCAAAGAGCGCGACGAAGACCAACCGGCTTGCACGAAAATCCGTAATGTTCCCCCTTCAATAAATGCCTGTGACATTCCTGTCAAAATCAAATCCTTCCCAGTTTAAAATATTATTTTTAATTGTCATATTTCTACAACAATACTTCTTTGATCAAATAATTGACCGGACGAAAACATGGAGATAAAATCAATGGAGACGCTTCGACCATTGAGCTAGATTTGGTTTCGTTACAACGGGAGTTATTACAGCTTTTTTGAGTTAAAAGCTCAGGTAGGTTTCTACATTGAAGGTTTTCAACAGCTTTTTCAAAATCGATAACAGTTTTTGTTTGATTCCTGGTGTTACTATTAAGCTTTATTTTAGATAAAGAAAGTAAAGTAGTGTAATGGTCAGTTATGGAAGTTTCCAAAACTGCGATAGATGCTTCATACTTCTTGCTACAGAGCCTCAGCATGAAGTGATCCAGACAGTTTTTTCCTCTAGTGGGTAACGTGTGGCCAGCAAGGATACCAAAACTAGATAGAGAGTTTAAATAGTTAATTCTATTATTATACTCAGAAGAGGGCTCATTGGGTTTGTGTGCAATGTTAATGTTGATATCTCCCGTTATTATTACGTTACTTTGATTTGATAGGGTATCTAAGTGCGAAATCAATGATTCTATAAAACCATCAGCATTTATTTTTGAAGGTGAACGATAAATACCTAGTATAGTGGTACTAAGTACATCAAGCTGAAGACAGGATGCATGTGTTAGTCTAATTTCTTTAACTTTGTGCTGTCGAGATTTTTTTTATATACGCCACTACCCCATCATTTTAATTGATCTGACATAATGTGAAGTAATTATTGTAGTTATCTAGTTGTGGTAGTGGTTTTTCATAATTAAGTCTGCATTCTGTTAATATTATAATATCAGGCTGGAAAGAGAGATTACATAATGTAAGTAAAAAGTCGTCAAAGTTACAGTATATACTGCGTATATTCTGAGATATAATTGTGAGGTGAGTTCCATTTATTTTCATAAGGGATGTAAGCTCAGAGCAATCACATTATATTGCACGAGCTATGTTAATACCGTCTATTACTTTAAAATTATGAAGCTTATCCATTAAAATCGATTATATAAAAAAAATAAAATAATATGTCTTTAAAATGGTACTCTTAGTTTTATGTGAATTGTCAAATTTAAATATAATATCAGAATTAGAATTATTAGTGTTAAACTGCATCATTTTTTTAGAGATTTAAATAATAATTGTTGTGTATTGCTAATGTTATGTATGTTTGTGGTAATTTTACGTGGGATTAAGTGTTGAGAAAGCTTAGTGTAAATGTGTTGTGTAGAAAGGTGTATATGTATTGTACAATTATGGGTACAGTTAAGAATATTAAAAGCAAATAAAGTATAAACAAAACAACAAATAAATAAAAACACGATGTGACTAATGAATAAATTATGAGAAGACCAAGCCGCACGTAGGATGTCTTGAGAAACTTGTAGTTACCTTTTTTAGGAGAATTTTCAGTGACTAGTCAGAGCGTAGAAGGTCCCTGGCTGTGTATGTTACATAGGAGCTGCTGTACTTGATTCTCGTTTCTTATCATAATGACGGGTGTTTTTTCATTCTCCCTTACATAAATCTTACCGTATGCAGTCCAACAGAACTTATAATTTTTTGACTTTGCTAAATCACGTGCCAGATAGTGCAGTCGAGCAGCCTTTGGAGTTAAATGTTCAGATAAAAATACAGCTGTGTCTTCTAGTGTTTTGAACCCAAGGTGCTTGGCGCACAGTTTATTCTTTTGCGTCACATTGAATAGTTTAGCTGATCTTAATAACTTATTTTTGAGTAAAGTTGATTTTGTCTCCACTATAATTGGTGAATTTTTGTCGCTAGTTTTCTTTGGACGCACCCTGTAGATGTCACAGATATCCGATTTGCTGACGCTGCAATTTACAGTATTAGACAGACATATCACCATGTCAACTAGATCGTCTTTGCTTTCTTCAACTTTTTTGGGAACGTTTTTGATTTCAAAACAGCTTTTACGGCGCTCGATTTGAATGTCCTCAATTTTACTCTCCAATGCAGCAATGTAGCTCCGATCTTGTTTAACTTGGGCTTCGAGTTCGATTATTCGCTGTCTGAATTCCTCGTTTTGTGTCGCAAGAAAAGAAACCGAGTTCTCTATATTAGCATTCGATTGTTGTATCTCTTTAAGAGAGGTATTCAATTGTTTAAATTCGTTCGCTTGTGTAGCAGAAAAGGAGGCCAACAATTTACGCATTTCAAGTCTAAAATCGTTTATATCAGTAGATTCAGAATCCTCCATTTCAGATCTGCATCTTTTATTCGGCGGGCCGAAGTTTGGTGGCGTGCGCGTTAAGTCAGATTCTGACACTGTTCTGTTAAAAATCGTATCCGCGTGTACCAGGTTTTCATAATTGCTAGGAGGCGTCTGTGTAGTGGCAATAGACGCGCGCTGCTTGGGTGTTGAGCGAGCTGCCATGTTAAGTTCCCTAATGAGCGCGGTAATTGGGTGTAATTGTTTAGTAGGTATTGTATCGCGGCGCCGCGAGATATGTTGTAGCGCTAATTGCAGGACTAGGAGGTGTGGCGTCGTGCGTAACCCGTTATGTCAGCGCAGGATTGGTTAACAGTATACTTGCGTTGTGACAGCGTCGTACGACGAGGTATCAGGGAGCCAGCAACCAGTTAGTGTAGATCACCTCCACGCGTTTATGCACTCCTATTATTTCACACGTATTTTATTTGCACAAATGTAATTTTATTTTTAAGAAAGAAATTTAAATTAGCTCCAGGGTACGTGTGCTCCTATCGGAGGTCCGGGGGGAAGAGACTCTAATTAAATACCAGCTCACCGAAGGTGAACTGGTATTAAATTAGTGTTTTCCTCGATTTTTATTTCTCGATATGGTATTTAATTAGCGTTTCTCTTGATTTTCATGGCATCCCATAATCAGCTTCTGACTTTGGTGACCATGGGACCAACCTTGGAGTATACTCTATCGAATACAAAAAGAATTTAGAAATTCTGTTCACAATTGTCGGCGTAATCGCGTAACACACATACAAAAAAAAACATACGCATCGAATTGAAAACCTCCTCCTTTTTTGAAGTCGGTTAAAAACACGTTGGACACACCCTAAAATTTAAGGGTTTTCCTCGATTTTCATGGGACCCCATCATCAGATCCTAACTTTGGTGACCATGGGACCAATCTTGGAGTATACTCTATCGAATACAAAAATTATTTTGAAAATCGGTTCACAATTGGCGGCGAACCTCCTCCTTTTTGAAGTCGGTTAAAAATAGTTTACAACCTAATCTCGGCCTGCCGAATATACATTAAAAATCATAAAAATAGGTCAAACCGTTTCGGAGGAGTTCGGTTACAAATACTGTGACACGATAATTTTATATATTAGAAGAAGATCCCCAGCCTTCCCTGCATTGTGCCTCTCCCGATACGATACGACATCCAATTTTTTCTTCACTTGTTGTATCTTTGTGTCTTTCTACCTTTTCTAGTCTATTTTCATAATGGTCTTAACAAAATATTCTCATATGTACTAAATGAGTGGCTCATTCGCCTGAACTTGCTTAAGTAGAGGCTCTTTTCCACAATGGGTGCGAAAAGTACCCAGCGTATGTTGGGGCAACTACCTAGCGGTATACAGTCAGTTTTTTAAATCGGAAGTCTCGACTACTGACAAGAGATTCAAATAACCACAAAGAGCTCCACCTCTTTGTGGTAAAATTAAAGATGTAGAAAAAAATATATTATATAGGACTGTTTTCTTCTTTTTGGTCTTTTCAAAATTTTAAATAGTATACTGTATTCTACAAGGCAAGCTCTTTTATTTGATATCCATATTGCAGGGGTTGTACAAAAATAATGTGTGCCTCATCTGCCATTTTGTTACGGCGGCCATCTTCAATTTGATTTTTTTTTCACTAAGTACTGTATTCTGCAAGTCCCGCTCTTTCGTGTGATACCCATTTTGCGGGGGTTGTACAAAAATTTGTCATCCGCTATTTTGCTGCAGCGGCAATTTTGGATTTACAACAACAATAATTTATGCATTGTCAAATAAAGGCGTATACCAGATTTCAGTACAATCGGACACTGGCAAGTGCATCAAACTTGCAAGATTTGTGAGTTAAAAGAAAAGCGCGTATAAAGGTCTGGTCAACGTAAAATATTCCACTGAGGTCGCCTTTAAGGAGCGCGCTCCTCTTTCGTCAGTAAAGTTTATGTTTTTGAAAAATTGTAGCGTGACTCGCGTCGCCGTCGGCGCGACCACGCCTCTTCTTGCCGCGATACGATACAAATTGCGCCATTTTACGGCGAGCGTCGTTATCGCGCGATAAAACCGCAGGTGCCGCTGCACGTATCGCCGCCGCCGGAAGCCGCCGGTCGCCGCTGATGACAAGCATCACTCACTGTTTACGACGCCCGCCTCTCGATACCGATTACGATACCCATTCACACGAAGAGGCACGTATCAACTGATCTTACGGCTGCCTTCACACAATATTTTTGTCGTTTTGGATTCTTGGGTCTAGTTAGTCATATTGCTGTTTTAATACAACAAAGTTGGCAAACGAGCATACTGCCCTGGTGGTAAGCGGTAACAGTCACCTATAGTACATGTGATTCTTGTGAGATTCGCAGCAAATCTGCAACCCCCATAAAAACCACGGTGTACGTTGCCAACTTGTGACATAAGATGTAAAGTAACGGTATCCAGTAATTTCACTGCCATATCTTAACCCTTTAAACCGGAACACAGCAATGCAAGCACTGCTAGTTTGCTGCAGAAATAGGTAAGATGGAGGTACCCGAGCAGGCGACCCTGAGTCTCCCTCCGGTTGGTCTTGGATCGAGTCGAGTTGAGTTTTTTTGATTTCAATTTTCTGTAACAGTTAAAGTGTTTGGATACACAGAGGACAATACGAGTATGTGCCCCAATAAGTTGGGTCTGCAGAATACAGGAAGACCTTCCTGCACACCGTTTATACGGGAACCAATGTCACTGGCCGAAGCCAGCTCGTCCGTTTTTTTTTCAACCAATAAACAAAAGCTTTAGCGCATAACGCACATTATCAGCCAATTAAGTTTGACGCAGTCACAAGCGGTGCGAATCATAGCCGTTCTTCACACTTGCACAGCCGCATTCCGCTATCGTAAAAGCTACTGTGAAATTAAGAGTATTGTGAAGCTGTAAATTTTCATACAAAAAGGCGATACTAACGCTTTTCTTTACATAGTCCAATTTTCGTAGTTTGTTGTTTGTTTGAAATGTTGTAGATATAATGAACATCTAGGTATGTACGTTTTGATTTTGAAGTAATATTGTTCAGAATACAAATTAGCATCTAAATATAGATATTTTAGACTTAAAAACTACCTCGAGCATTTTTAACTTTTTTTACTAAATTATACTGAATTACAAAATAGCAAAACGTACAAACATAGATTAAGGTATACTGAATCTAATAAGACCAAAAGTGTCTAACTTCTTAAATGTTTAGGGGGGTAAAACCGTTATCGCCCGAAACAATATTTCATTAGGAAATGTAGGCACTTGCCTCGGACTTTCAACTCTAAGCGGTGTGCAACAAACTGCATTTTTGAAAGTGCATACTCGAGCCATGAATTGGCACTTCACAGTCCTCTTAACTCTACGCCTCATCACAATAATACTCTCTTCTTACGTACTCCAGTGAACGATGGCAATAACTAGAATGTCGATATTTGTGTCGCTTTCGTATAAATGCAAAAATCGTAATCGGTACATTCTTGTATGTATTTATTAGGAATTAAGTAGGCACTACAAAACGTAAATGAAATCACTCAAGGGGAATGCTTTCAGCCTTTTAGTCTTGACTATGTAGTATTTATCGTGTAGAGACACCATCAATTCGAATTAAAATCGCTGATAGACACCATATCTTCTTCTTATACATATATAAAAATGAAACGCTGTGTGTTTGTCTCGCAAAAACTGAAACGGCTTGACAGATTCTTACGAAATTTTCGGTGTGTATTTGAATAGGTCTAAGGAAGGTTTAAACGTACTGTTGGACCCGGTAGGTGGCGCTGTAATCGGGCGGTACAACGTCCGCCGGGCCCACTAGTCTTCTTATATATAAAAATGAAACGCTGTGTGTTTGTCTCGCAAAAACTCTGAAACGGTTCGACCGATTCTTACAAAATTTTCCGTGTGTATTTGAATAGATCCAAGGAAGGTTTAAACGTGAAGTTGGACCCGGTAGGTGGCGCTGGAATCGGGCAGGACAACGTCTGCCGGGCCCACTAGTTATGAATATAATTGTAACGATGTGATCGCCACATCCGCATTTATCGTTGGCCTGGAGTCCATGGATGAATACCCGGCTTCTCTATTTATTTCTTTCGTCTATGATTCACCTATACATCAAATTTTCTAATTTACTTGTTAGCACTGACAAGCGAATATCTTGTTTTCAGTCCTGTGCCTGTATTTAATGTGAAGTATATAAGTAATATAAAATGTATAAATATTGCGTCAAAAAATGTTTTTGTATATGATAATTTATTAACTGAAGAGTTTGGATGTAACGGATTCCCACACGTTAGGGCCGCAATTTACCTTATGAAATATACAACTCAAGCTTACGCCGTGTATTTATCAATACTTTGGCCCATTTCTAAAGCTTTACCGACATCTAGTCGTAAGAAAATAACATATCAGCGATATCCACAACAATATCGGAACATTACTGGGATTTAAACCCTTGACTTTTGGCTTCGTTTTGGCAAGACATACTTTACGAATAACAGCGCTCTCGAGTAAAATAACCTTTTTTTTAAAACAGTAGATATATGTCAGTTATTAATTAATCAGTAACTGTCCGTCAGAGGTTTTGTTAAGCAAACATAGGGAGTTCGAGTCGCTAGCGGCGGCTGACTGGCCGTCTCACAGACCCCGGTCTCGCAGATACCGCTGTCCCATAGACTACACCATTAATTATTTCCGCACCGTAAGTGACTAACGCTGTTCGCTTTTCAATTATGTCACACGTCACGCGGCTCAGCGCTCTCTTTAAAATATATTATTAAACTTAATAATTTTATAATATTTATTGATAAATTTTGCTGTATCCCGTCAGCGCCTTTGTTCAGATTTCGGAACTGGGTTAAAAACTGGTCTAATTTTTAACCAAGGCTATGAATTAACTGTGTGGCACGTCGATTTTGATTTCCCAGAATCTCGTAATGCGATTGTCATCTGAGTTGTTTAAAATCGTAGTGTATAACAAGTTTTTACTAAATGGGTATAAATGTATATCGGATTCCAATAACAAAAACATAATTTAAATTTTTTTGTCTCCAGTTTTATTTTATGCTCCAGTTTTACAAAAATCGATTAAAATCTGTAAAAAATAACGTTTTCCTTCGATCACAGCGCGTAAGCGACATTAGAAGCTATGCAGTTATCAACTATATTCCCTTGCTATAAAGCAGTTGCCGCGTACAAGAAGATTTCCTGGGAAACCTCGCTTTAAAAACTAGTACAAGATAATAGCGATAAATATAAATGCAAAAATGGAATAAAGAAATGTGTCCAATAACTAGCAACACCCATATCTTATCGGAGTAACCATCCTCCGATTTCAAAAGCGGAATATTGGTCCTTCGATTCTCGCTCATGCACCGCTTCACGCCACGAGGCTTGTACGTTTGATGCACTTCAGTAAATAAGCTCCTGAATTTCAGGCGCCCGCAGCGCCTTACGCTACGTTGGAGATGACTTTTATCACCATACAATTTTTCACAAATACATATCATTCTATCTATTCAAAAAGTGCTGAATGGTTCGCACATAAGTGCCGGAGATATTTTATTACAGTGTTTGATTCCATTAGTGCAAAAATAGTAGATGATTATTTAATTTATTTAAGGGGATAGACCGGCGTCTTATGTCACGGGTGTATACTTCAATCGCAAGCACAACGAAGGACTGTATGGTTAAGGGTGTTAAGGCGAGGGTGTTAACAAATGAAATATTTTGAACGTAGCGAGGGGTTTAAGTCTCGAGTACTGAGTGCAGCGAGAGATTTAAGCTCACCCAAGACTAAGACTGCTTTATCCCCGAGGAAAATACTCTATTTTTGGCACCACCTACGAAAGTAATACAGTACTAATTTAAAATCATATTAATGAAATATTAAATCATAAATTATTATATTACTTAAAAGTCACGAAATTTCTGCATTGAAAAAACCACACACGAACTAAGAAGCATAATTAAAAAATGGAACTCTGCCAGCATACGTGTTCCCTGTCACAAACCCGGGTCCTTTAAAGGAGACGCGGAGAAACACCTTGCAGGTCGCCAAGGTAAGGGTGGCTGGTGCAGCGTGTATTCGCTCTCCTGCACCATATATACTAATAGGTACACTGTAAAAAAAGTAAACATAACTTAGTTTTTTTTGTTAATTAATTAATTGCCGAAAAAAATATTCAGTAGCGTACAAAGCTTTTGCTTCGGTACACCGAAGACGTTGGCATGTGTACACATTATAATTAATTGGTGTCATTTAATGGTTGTTAAGTAGAACTTTGAGATGTTGAAGGTAAAGCTTCTAATTGGGGGTGGCGCCTCCGCCAGCTCACCGCCTCGTTAGAGACGTTTACGCTCTTCGCTCATCTTCCAATTACTCAAAGCAAAGTACGTTAAAAGTTAATTGCTTTGTTAGTTCTTTTTCGTGGTCAGTGACTCGTCTGGTGCCATCAAAAAAACGTCTATTTACGTCCTGGAAAATATGTCATCATCTAAGATACGAGTGGTATTCGCTACTAACTTTTAAACACAGATAATTTATAGAATAACTCTATAATAAGCTAAATATAGAACGCAATATACAAAGTGTTTGGCATATACCCTATCAAGCCGAAATCTACCCAGGTTAACGTCGTCATATAAAAGTTATGGCGTCATTGAAAACTCCATTTTCCAATTCCAGCCCCAATTATTTGTATGGAGGACCTCAAAATTAATTTTACAATTTCGACTTTTTAATGATGCCATAACTTTTATATTAACTAGTGAGTTAACATGGTAGGTTTCGGCTTGATAGGGTATGTACCAACACCTTGTATATGTGACGTAATAAAGCAGTCCCGTATAAAATAATGAAAAGAAAAGATTTCCTTAGAGTTTTGATATTTAAATGATTTCTAATAATTTTATCTATATGTTTTTTGTGCACACCATCAGAGGGATATTCAAATGAGCTGCAAATTTGCAAATATCCACTCCATGAACCTAACATAGATGTGTACCATCAGAGAATGGTAAGGGCTTAAAAGCAATTATGTAGTTAAGTCGTCTAAAACATCTAGCAATCATAGCTGCGGCAACTTGCAACTAAAACTGTTGCAAAGGGGAATGGCTATTTTAGGCCCTGAATGCACAACAAATTCGATACAGTAGAAAATTACAAAATATTCGTAATTATTTTTTCGTTCTATTCGAATATCTCTACATGTTAGACATTTTTTAATAATTATACAATATTAGTTGACCAGGTAAACTTCGTATTACCTTAGCAGGTGGTAGATCTCTTTGAATTTCTCGGCTTTTTTTTCTCTCTATAAATATGCTTGTGTTATACATATAAACCTTCTTTTAGAATCACTCTATCTATCGCTGAAAACTGCATTAAAATCCGTTGCGTAGTTTAAAAGATCTAGGCGTACAGACAGCGGGAGCGACTTTGATTTATATTAAGTAAAGATAAATATTAAAACGATTGCATCTACAATAGGAAGTGAACCATTGCTATTATTAATTAATTCTTTATGTACAATGTGTACAATGGCGGACTTAATGCCAGAGGCATTCTCACCAGTCAACCTTCAGGTGGTGCAGAGAGCAAATGTGGTAGATGTACCCATAAAGAAACAGACTTTTTATAATCCTAATACATAAATATAATTAAATTAATTCAATTTAATATCTTTATTGCATGTCACAAGTTTAAAAAAGATGTTAGTCGAAATAAAAAAAAAATAATTGTGACACCCTGTAAGGGCGTAGCAATAATAAAGAAGTATTATAATCATGCATTACTTACATTAAATTAAATAAGCTCAAATTATTATAATAACAAAACAATTACATTTATCTATCCTATATAAATTATATCACATTTAATTCATTAAATTAATAATAATTCATTAAATTAATAACAATTTATTAAATTAATAACAATTCATTAAATTAATAACAATCCATTAAATTAATAACAATTCATAAAAAAATAACAATAATATTGATTATGATAATTGAGTACATATCTGGTCTATTAAAACAATTGCGCACTTCAATTTATGTAACATGTAAATTAGTGTTTGTCTTGAAAAAATTTAATTTTTTTTTATGTATGACCCGGCAAATGACTTCCTCCCGCCTGATGTTAAGCGGTGAAAGAGGCCCAAATGAGTTGACAGGTAGAGTAGGGACGACATCCACTATCCTACCTGCCCGCCCCTTGCCGGCCCAAAAGATGCTTTTTCACGCCTCTTTTGAAGGAACCCATGTTGTAGGATGGAGGAAACACGTGCGCAGGTAGAGAATTCCAAGTGTGGGATGAACGACAGAAGAAGGAATCTTGGAATTTCTTGGTACGGTGTGAAAAGGAAGATACAGTGTAAGGATGACTCCGAAGGCCCTTACGCGTGTTTCTGTTAAGGAATGGAGAGGGAGGGATAAGGATAAAGAGCTCCTCAGAGCATTCCCCATGGGACAATTAAATATCTTTTTAATTGTTTTTCAAATGTTGACTTTTTTTCAATATTTTTAATATTGTTGGGGATGTGATTAAATATTTTTATGACCATTATGACCATTGAATGAGGGGCGGAGTTATATAATTTTAATTTAGAGAAAGGTATGTAAAATTTATTTTGATTACGATTATTTCGTCTTACAGATAAAATTGGGGAATATAGATTTGTATGCTTCCTTACAAATTTACATTACATTCCTTACAAATTATATTAGTGATATTCGTTCGTGAATATTAGTTATATTAGTGATATTCTAACTTGATTGCGCAAAAAAATGATACTTAAAATAGATAACTATTTTCGATGTCAAATCTGCACCTGCTCAATTTTTAGATGATGTTCTCGTCATATATGACAATATCATAGACCAATAAAAAAATATATCTGTGCCAATGTCTTCCTCAGTAATGGGCTGCACGATGTATATTTATTAGTCATAACATAATGTGTAGAATTCTTAGTATATATATATTAGTAATGTAATGGACATAAATAACATGTTACCATAATGGTTAACTTCTACATTTAATGATTTTATGACAAATAAAAAAATACATTAAAAAAGATTCACTAAGTTTTTTTTATATTTTTTCTTGTACCAATCAAATACCGGTATTATCCGCTATAATTTTCACATTCGTTTACATGTGTGCATTGTGGGCCTAAGTTAGTATGGCCATCTGCCATTCCCCTTTACAATTACAGCTGCTGCAATCATAGCCGTTGCAACTTGAAATCAAAGCTGTTGCAACTTGCAATCTTATCTGTTGCAACTTACAATCATAGCTGTTGCAACATGCAATCATAAGGGTAATAGTAGTAATAGTAGCCGTGTAACTTTATTTTAGTGCCCAATTCCGTTCGCATCGTAAAACCGCTGTAAAAGTGCATTCGGGGCGATATTTAATGTCCCGAGCATTGTTGCCCATAAAGTTATTGTGAACCGTCACAAAGCCGGCGCGAAGCTTGATACTGATCAATGACTCATTTATTAGGTAATAAATTAACGCTAGCCGAACTGCGTCTCGTCCCCATTGCTATTTCTGTTCAAGCGCAGACAATGATATTGAGAGGTGTAGGTTTATTATGCGACGTGCGCTCAGCAAACGATCAGCTAAGGTTAAGCAACGTTAGCTGTGGTCAGCCCTGTGATGGGTGACCAAAATATGAAACATCTCGGGCTCCTCCGTGTTTCGGAAGACACGTCAAACAGAGGGTCCCTCGCCCCGGTCGTGTCCGGTAACCGTCCCATCGGACTATGCAAGTGAAGGAATAGAGAGTGCACTTAAGTTTGCGCACTTGTGCACTATAATATCACTGGTGCAGATGGCTAGTCTCTATTGAGTTTGGCCGCCGTGACCGAATATCGGTTCGGAGGACATTAACATTTTTACTGGTTTAGTAGACACAGAAACATTCCAGATAATCAGTGAAGGTTTTGACGACTAAATCTTTTTCGTTCTCCACAATATGATTTACGGAAATGACTCACAAATAATTCCTGTGAATATCGTAAATCGTGGATTAATTGACGCTTTTAAGCGATAGATACGAGTACCTTGCTAGCTATTCTCTGGACGTTATTGAATCTAATTATACCTCGCAAATGTTCTTTTTGTGTCTTTGCATCTCTAGAGTAGGGAGGCCCAATCATATAAAGGTAGATTGGTGGCACCGCTTTTAAAGGATTAAAGTTAATCGCAACCTAGTCGTGTTGGTGGAACCCAGGTCTCATCGAACTGCGCTAACCAAGCAACAGAGAGAACAACCGGAGTTTTTGTACGTCTATGGTTTAGTCTGATTGGAGCGCAGCGAGATTGTTTTATTAGGATAGTGTAGCGCTCTATGTAGCACTTCGGGATCCCCTGGATCCTTTTACCTTGAGTAAAAATGCCGTTAACATTTACTTTTTAATTTTTATTTTGTTTTAACGCTAGAATACACGTGCTTTTCCCTGTTGCCCTAGCAACTCTAATATCGAAATGAATGTCACCCGAACTCTCAAAATACTCCAGCATTCTTCTTTTAAATCCATATGGCGTGATTGAGACAAAGCGCTCCGAGCAAAGAGTCATTACAGTAACTATACAGGAAACCCCACCATCGCAGCTCATATAGTTATGTCCCCACTGAGGGGCTCGAGCCTACCCTACGTTAGTACGTTTAGGCCTTAGTTAACCACTCTGGCCCGATGCGGATTGGTCGACTTCACATACACCTTTGAATTTCATCGCAAATGTATGCAGGTTACATCGCGATGTATTTCTTCACCATAGGAGCGTCGAAAAATGTATATATAATTTCAAAAACGAAAAACACATGGACACATGGCAGGATTGAACCCCGGACTTCCCGTTTAGACGGCCAGCGCCGAATCCGCAGCGTCACCGACGCACGCAGCGCCGCACCGACTCAGAAAACCTACCAGAGACCAAATATTAATCCGGTCAGTACTAAGAACAGTCCGGTTGCATTGGATCTCTACACGCGCCAGTCGACTATTTATCGTTTAATATCTAGACGGCTATACACACGAAGTATGTCGGTTACTGTCCGACTAGTTGCAGGTCCACTAAGGAGAGTAAGGAGGTGGTGTCGTGGCCGCGTTCTTCTTAACTTCCCGATAGTTTTAACATATTTATCATTAGGTATGGTCTGCAACATCTTTCCGCCTGATAAAAACGCCAGCTGGTACATTAGGCGCCACGTCAAACTTTTGCAGTACGAAAACCGCTCCTTTTACGAGCGACCTAAGACCGGTCCAACGTTCAAACAGTACTCGTTGACGCGGCTCTTACTGTAAGAAAACCTAGAGTGGTCGGTACAGGCGCGGTACGACGCCGGAGAGTTAAATTGAGGAGGTCCACACAAACACTCCATTACACCAGGACCTTGCCTTGTTGACTTGAGCCGCTCCGTGAAAATTAATGGAAATTCTAATCAGAACCGGGCGGCCCGCGTGTCACCGCAAGGGGCTGTGTTTCGATGAATCGACCTTTTTACAAACAGGAAATTATATGTTTGATTTTAATAAAAAGGTCCGCTTTCATGTTTCGGACGGGTTTAAAATTCTCCCCTTTTCTGTTTTTCTTTGTACTTTTTGATGTGACTGGTACTTACTCACAATAATACTTTTTCATTTTTATTATTTTGTCTACTGAGATTTTACCTACAGTATATTTTACTTACATATCATTAACATAATTATATTTAAAACGCACACATACTAAATTGAGTGTTTATATTTTTTCCCCTTCAAAACACCAAAAAAATAATATGAATACATAAAACATCACATTTTTATATGCAAAACAAGTAATTATTTACTTAGTGTAGGTACCACAGATACAATCTAGTGTTTAAGTCTATTTTATTTTATTTATTTTTATAGTCTAAATTAAGTAATTCTTTTTATGTTATGTGTCAACCCACAGTGAATAATAAATTTTTTATTATTATTTTATTATATCGAAGTTGGTACCAAATTTTAACTAACTATATAATTGTTCTTATTCTTATACAATTTTTTTATAATTTCCAGGTGATCGTTGCCTGGCACCGACTTCAATATAAAAACTGAAAATTAAACGTTTTTCGCTCTAAACAGTATTTAAAGAATTATTCCCGATTAACAACCTTAGAAGTTATACTGTGTACTATCAGCTCATCTGAATTACTTACTGAAAAAAAAGAACTACATGACAATTGTTCCAATTATTTTGAAAGAACTATCTAATAACTTCTAACCTACCTTCCATCATCAGCTCAGTATCATGATATGATGACTACCAAATGCAAATATCTGAATATCTTCAGATTAAACATGTTGGACGTGCCTATGAAATTCAAGGGTTTCTCGCGATTTTCCTAGGATCCCAACATCAGATCCTGACTTAGTGACAATGGGACTACCTCAGGAGTATACTATTTTGATTAAAAAAATAATTTTGAATATCGGCCCATAAATGGCTGAGTAATCGGTGAACATACATAAAATAGATATAGTCGAACATAGAACCTCCTAGAAAGTATTTCTTATTTATATTTCACGAGACATCATAATCAGCTCAGCCCAAAAGCCAACTGTAAGACAAGAAGGAGGTATTTGGGTTGTCTTTCAGCACGGTCACCCAGTGCAGGCTGGTGGGGTGCCACATACCTCGTCGGCAGAGTGCACCGTTTGCGTCCCGAAAGGTGAAATTCGGAGCCCCTAGACCCCCATTTCACGGGTAATAAAGCACTATAGCCACGATTTGGTATAAGTGACGAGTGGCATAAATATTGATCTCAATGTACTTTTTCGCAGCAATAAATCGAAGGCAGCCAATGAAGTGGAACAGCGGCGCAAAAAGTGCCCTTGCGAAGGCAACGGTGACTCGCCGCTTCCGCCGCCCGCCTTTGTGCCGACGGGGAGGCCTATTATTGAAATTATGAACATTTCAATCCCATTAACTTGGTATCTACGCAAATTATATTGGAAATTTGAACGACTTAAGCAATATGGCGAGGCGGTTTTTTCTGTAAGCTGGCAACGTACTTAAATATACACGTCTGTAGTTGACTCGAGTTACATAACTATTTGCCACTCTTTAATAATAGTTATTTGTTATACATGAGTGCAAAGTTGCTTTTTAACCGCGTGCTCAACTTTGATGACCGAACAAGCGAAGGATTCTAAAATTGAATCACGAGCGCAGCGAGTGAATTTAGAATTCTGAGCGTTAGCGAGGGAATCAAAAGAGCACAAGGTGAAAAATCTTTGCACTCGAGTGCAACACATAACTTTTCATCCCCCCTCAGCGAGGAAATGACTAAATGCAAAACAAAACATTTACAAACACAAGATACTTACTTTTATTTCAGTTTAGGTACATATTTACTACAACATTATGATAGGTAAGTATTTCAGAAAATGATTTATATTATGTATAACAAATAATACGTTTTTTACTTACCTATTTTCAAGTTTCTTAGTCATAGTCATATCATTTATTGCCACATGTTGGTATAACAGATGTTACATGAAAGAAATATCCCATAAACATGACCCTGTTAGGGTATCGCAATTCAAACAAAATAATAATCTTTTGTATGTAAAAAAGGTATGTTTAAATATAAACTATAAACGTAAAATATTATTTGGTATTTTGAGGTAATAGCAATAAATAATAATTTTCACTTAATCTAAGTACTTACCTACTTTATAATCTTTAAACATCGAAAAATTCCTTTAATGAGTAATAACATTTTTCTATTAAATATTCTTTTAACTTATTAATAAACTCTGTATCTTTTTGCAGTTTTTGGATATCTTTAGGTATTTTATTATATATCTTTACTGACATGTGATAAGTTCCTGAGCTCACCATATGTAGTTTAGCGAAAGGTAGAGCCAGTCTATTTTTATGTCTTAGATTACGTGGTTGATGGTAAAAATCTTTTGCTTGTGCATACATATGCTTGTTTTTCCTGACAAGTTTACATATTTCAAATATATATAATGACGTGAGTGTTAGTATTCTAAGCTTAACAAAATGAGGTCTGCAACTTTCCCTATCATCGATATTTACAAGTATTCTGATACATCGTTTTTGTATAACAAACAATTGCTGTAAATGAGTGCTGTTACCCCAGAGGATGACCCCGTAGTTAAGCCATGCATTAGCGTAAGCATAGTAAGCACTCATAGCAGCATTTAAGTCGGTACATTTTTTTAATTCATACAAAGCGTATGTAAATTTCGAGAGTTTTGCGGCAATTTTTTCAATATGTGCTTTCCAATCAACATTTGTATCAACTTCTATTCCTAGCAAAGAGCATGAGGTTTCAAATTCTATTTTATAGTCGTTATATGTAATGTATGTACCTATTGGTTGTTTTTGTCTGGGTTTAAATTGCATCAGTTTTGTTTTCGATATATTAATTTCTAAATTGTGATCTTGTAACCATTCTATAATGTGTTCTAGCGTGCTATGAAACTGTACTTGCAGATCTTGGACACTGACACATGGAAATATAACTGTGATGTCATCAGCATACAGTATACATTGTTTATTAATACATTCTACCACATCATTTATATAAATTAGGAACAGCAGACATCCTAAAATACTCCCCTGAGGTATTGAATGCTCGACATTCTGTTCATAAGATCTAAAAATGTTTATACTATTGGTACTGTTATCGTAATACTCTACTTCCACAAATTGCTGGCGCCTGTTTAAATATGATTGGAACCACAAGTGCGCTCGGCCACGTATTCCTATTTCATATAATTTTTTGAGTAAAATATTATGCAACACTCGATCATATGCTTTACTCATATCTAACATTATTGCTATTGCATATTGATTGGTATTTATTATATTTAATATATCATTCATAAACTTATATACTGCTGTAATTGTTGATTTTTGTTTACGAAAACCATGTTGGCTTTCATTAAATATGTTATATTTTTCACAAAAGGATTTAACACGGGTTGCCATGGCGGTTTCGAATATTTTAGAGAATGTAGATAGAAGGGCTATTGGACGAAAATCTTGAGGCTCTTTTGCGTTCCTTTTTTTAGGTACAGGTTTTATTATTGCTATTTTTAATAAGTCGGGAAAAACTGCGTCATTAAAAGATTGATTAATTAAAAATGTTATAGGCGATATTAGTTCTTCCCTACAATATTTGATCAGTGTCGGTGGAAATTCGTCAGCACCATGGCTTGATTTATTTTTGAGTGATTTTATAATTTTATCAACTTCAACAATACTGACAGGACTGAGGTAAATAGAGTTATCAATAATAATATGCTGTTTGATGAAATTTTTGGTACTGTTATTGATTTTTTTATCTGAGCCTACCGAAACAAAGTATTTATTCAATGTATTTGATATTTCTTTAGGATCTTTAATGTTGTTACCCTTAATGTTTAAAGTAATATTCTTATATGTATTTTTGTGTATCTTATGTGTAACCTCTTTTATAATTCGCCACATTGTTTTAGTGATATTCTTTGAATTTTTTAATTTATTTATATATTGAAGTTTTTTTGATGAATTAACAGCTTTCTTTAACATTTTTACATACTTTTTATAGTAATCATTTAGTACACAGCTATTTGTTTGGGACTTTAATGTTTTAAGTAGGCGTTTATTTTTACATGATATTTTTATACCCTTAGTTAACCAAGATTTTAATTTGAATTTAATTAATATTTTTCTTTTTGGGATATAAAGGTCAAGTATACTTGTTAATTTGTTATGAAATAATTTATAATTTTCATTTATAGTTTTATCAGGCTTAATAATATTTGACCAATTTATAGTTTGTAACTTCTCTTTAAATAATTTCATGTTATAATAATTATACTTTCTTTTTTGGATATAATGGCCCTGCTTATTTCCATTTAGTCCGGATTTATTTAATGAAATTGATATTCCTTTATGATCCGAAAAAACATACTCCTTTACACTAATATTTAAACATGTTGTATCAAAATTGGTGAAAATTAAGTCTAAGCAAGTGGCACTAGTCGGCGTAATCCTAGTAGGTTCATTAATATTTTGATGAAAGTTTGCACTCTTAAAGAGATTGATCATATTTTTTGTTTGTGTTGTCTTTTTAAGAATATTTAAATTTAAATCTCCACCCATTATTATATTCTTCTTTACATATTTTGTACATAGAAGTTTTAACAATTTTCCTAGTTGTGTATTAACAATACTTAATTCTCTTGTATTATCGGGCCAATAAAGAACTATTAAAATTACATTTACCCTAGGAAGTTCAATACCACAGACTTCTATGACATATTCTACTGATAAGTTTTTAATATCTTCAAGTTCAATAAAATTTATTTTGTCCTTCACAAATGTACACACACCACCACCTTCCCGATTTTTTCTGTAGAATTGACTTGCCAGAGTATAACCCTCCAAGGTCAGCAGATCAGACTTGGCTGGAGTAACCCATGTTTCAGTAAAACTGAGTACAGAGAAATCATATTCTTCTGTGAGACTTTCTACCAAATGTAATTTATTTTTTAAACTACGAATATTCTGATAAAAAAATGAAATTTCATTATTTTTGTTAGATTCGAAAGGAATGTGCTTTATTCTGTCCCCGCATTGTCCCTTTTGTTTTTGGGTCTGGATTACTATCCCTTCTATTTTCTGGGTTTAAACCAACTGAATTTGTGTCATTATGATGTTTATTTTGCAATTTAGTGATTTTAGGCGAGAGTTTGTTCGACATTCTGAAATTTTCTCTCTCGTGCTTTCTACGCTGGAGGCCTTTCTCATTAAGGTAAGCTGACAACCAAAGTCCAGTGCCCTTAAAATAACTTACACTTTCCAAGAGATAGTTTGTAATTTTTTTACTCAGCAGTTCAATTTTTAGTGGTCGCCTGTTTCCATATCTTCCTATGCGACTTATTTCTTCTATGTATCCTGATATGTCTACGCCAGTTATATCATAGAATATATTCACAGCTCGATCATGTAACTCGTATTCTGTCTCATACCTATGTTCGTTGAGGCCATATAAAACTATTATTTTATTACATTCTGGTTCCGATGTGGTTACACAGTCCGCATATGCCGTTGAGTTTTGTGGTTCAATGTCACCAGTTTTACCCTTAATTTTTTTTATTTCCTCTAAAAAATTTATATTTTCTTTTTCTAAATTGTTAATACGTTCGGTCTGTGCTTTCGTAGTCTGTCGCAGAAATTTTATTTCAGTTTCTAATGTCGAACTTTTATTCGTTATATCTATCAAACAAGTTTGTAGTGATTTGATTGTCTTTGAGAGTTCTTGGTCTCGGGCTTCCTGTTTTTCTGATTGTTTGCTTATTATTGCTCGCAACTCACGTAGCTCCGCTAGTAAAGTAGATTGTGTTTCAGTGTTAGAATTGGCCACAATTGTGTCGCCGCCGGGAAGAGTCTCCTCCAGAAATTGTGAATCGTCATTACTGTGTTTCATAGAGTTTTTTCGCCTTATTGTTACATGACTACAATCGAGACTACCCTGATCCTTGACTGGTGTATTTTTGTTGTCACTTTTCGGTTGTTTTGACTTACATTGTGGACATTTCCACAACTGTTTATTTTCAGTAGTCATCAAATAAAATCTTTTTTCAGATACATTGACGCAAAGCAAATCATATTTTTCAGTACACATCGTGCAAGCCAAAAACCTCCTATCTTGTATCACCTCTAAGCAAGCTGAGCATTTGTTTGCCATCTCTCGTATTTATTAAACACTAGTTCAAAAAAGCAATGGTTCAAAAAAGCAATAGCAATGCGCTATAAAGCAAGCAGTGGTGCTATAGTAGCACGCGGAAATGTAGTTTCGATTTGATAACAAGTTCCTAGGAAGCGCACTAGATGGCGTTGCAATCCAAATAGGTACAGTGAGTAGGTAATTGATAGGGCAATTTATTAGGAATTGCACACTTTAAATCACTATTAATTTGATCACTATTTAGAGATTTAAGGTTCATTTATTATTTTAATGTTCACAGTTCTTATTTATAATAATACGACGTCAAAACAAAATTGCGCGCGCAAAGCAAAACAAAAACAAAAGTACACCAAGGAGGTTCTGAGTCTGAGTTTTTAACAAATTTAAAAAAAGTTGTATGATAAATTCGGCACCATGGAGATGGAAGTAAATAGGTTTAATGATGTTTTGAAATCACATACCTAGTTGCACGCGATGTTCTTAATTCACATTTACTTTAACCTCAAGCGGATGAAAACGGCTTTGGCGGTCAGATATCGAATAGCAAAAATACTCTTTCCGAGATGGGGGGATGAAAAAACTTTTATGTAATAGTTCCATAATAATTTCCATAATTATATACGGAATAATTATCCTTTCTCCCAAAGGGATTGGGACGGCGTATTTATTATAAATCAGACAAAAGTCGTAAATTAAAACAAACAAAAACATTGAAAAGTTAAAAATAATATAAGAATAGGTACAGACAACATTACACTTCTACATTTAAGTCGGTGCCAAACGATGATCAAAATCAAAATATTTTATTCAACTTGGATTGTACAATTTCTTTTGAAAGTCAAGGAAGCTACGCCAATGGTTCACAAGTCTACGGCGGGAGACCTTGTACTGGAAAGAACCAGCAAGAAAACCAGCAAGGGCTATTTTTTTCTCCCTGTATTGTTACAGAGTCGTCATTTGGAAGCTGACCTCAAGGCAAAAATTTGAGCTCAACTTCCATAACAAATTTAGATTTGTCAGTTCTCTTCTTGACGTTGCTAATACTACTTAATGAATAGTTATACACAACAACACGATTATTTAAATTATTATCATTAATAATTTCTTCAAATTAACACCAGGCATTGGCATCTTGTAAATAATCGTTTACTTTATAATATCCTTTACTCATCAGAGTCTTTTTTTACATGCGCTTTAAACTTATCAAAAGGCAAGTCAGTTACACTATTTCCCCATAAATGAGCCTCTAGTTTTTTGGAGCCTGTACGTTGGAACGGCAAGTTTATTTTTATTTCTTGTGTTTAAATGGTGAAGTTGGAAATTGGTTTCAAATGTATTATAATTTTTATAGACATAAATCAAATTTTCATAAATGTACTGTCCTGCTAAAGTCAATATGTTAATTTCTCTAAATAAATCTCTAAGAGTCTCTTGCTCTTAAATTATAAATAGCGCGAACCGCTCTTTTTTGAAGTACAAAAATACTTTGTATACTAGCAGCTGATCCCCACAGAAGTATTCCATATGACATGACGCTATGAAAATAACTAAAGTAAATTAATCTTGCCGTTTCAACATCAGTAAGTTGTCTTATTTTTTTTACTGCATATGCTGCAGAACTAAGTCTGTTTGCCAAGGACTCAATATGTGGATCCCACTGCAATCTAGAATCTAGAGTAATATCCAAAAATTTTGTAGAATCGACGAATTCAACAATTTGGTTGTTAATTTGCACAATAGTATCAACTTTTCTTAAATCAACTCATTTGGCAATGAGAATTTAATACATTTAGTTTTACTTGAATTTAATGATAAATTATTTATGGTGAACCAATGCAATACTTTAGAGAGAGTACTATTTACAACATCAGTATTTCCGTTTCCTCTGTCAACCTTAAATATTAAAGAAGTATCATCTGCAAATAGCACTGTATCGCACAAACTATTAGTGAAGTGTGGGAGGTCGTTAATGTAAATTAAGAAAAGCAAAGGTCCCAATATCGAGCCTTGAGGCACACCCATAATTATGGGTGCACCAGCAGACTTAGATTTGTTAATGACAACTTTATGGACTCTACTGGACAAATAAGACTCAATAAGTCTAATTGCTTCTTCAGAGACACCATAATATTTGAGTTTATTTAAAAGAGTCTGAAAATATACCAATCACATACAATTTACGCTCCCAAGCAGCAAAAATGTGTTTAAGAAGTGCAACTCCAGCATCTGTAGTGCAATGACATTTAGTAAAACCAAACTGATTCATATGTAATATGTTATTACTTTAAAAATGACCTGTTAGCTGATTAGACATAATTTTTTCAAATATTTTACTAAGAGCTGGTAAAATTGAAATTGGTCGATAATTTGAAGGATCGTTTTTATTTCCCGATTTAAATAAAGGTATTAATTTGCTATTCTTCATAAGGTCAGGGAAGATACCTTCATCAATACATTTATTGAATATAAACGCGAGTTGCGGAGCAAGTTCCTTTATCACAGATTTGATCATGTTGGTCGAAATACCCCAAAGGTCTTCAGTGTTATTTGTACTGATCAAGCGGAATGTTTTCAAGATAGTATCGGCGTCAATGTGACAGAATGTGAAGCTATTGTTGCACTTTTCTACACTCTGTGACAAGAGGGCCACAGCTGCACAGGGTGATCAGCACAGCTGATCTCCTAGAAAGTCTTAAAATTTGGCACCGACTTCAATATAGAAGTGTGATGTTGTCTGTACCTATTCTTATATTATTTTTAACTTTCAGTGTTTTTGAAGTCGGTTTGTATTTTATTGTAAAATATTTTTTATTTTTAACTTTTTAGTGAATGCAATCCTTTTAGTTACAGAAACCCTAATTTAATACCAGCTCACCTTCGGTGTTGATTATTCACCCACCTTCGATTTTCATGGGATCCCATGATCAGGTGTGGCCTGACTTTGGTGACCTTAGGTGGTCCTAGGTCCCCAGGAGTATTACTCTATCGAATTCAAAAAGAATTTTGAAAATCGATTTACAATTGGCGAAGTAATCGCGTAACATACATACAAAACACGTTGGCCACACCTTAAAATTTAAGGGTTTTCCTCAATTTTCATGGGATCCCATAATCAGATCCTTACTTTGGTGACCATGGGACCACTCTTGGGGCTTACTCTATCGAATACAAAAAGAATTTTGAAAATCGGTACACAATTGGCGGCGTAATCGCGTAACATACACACAAAAAAAAACATACGCATCGAATTGAGAACCTCCTCCTTTTTTGAAGTCGGTTAAAAAATGATACAACATACTTCCGACTACACACGGACTACGACGTTACGATAACCGCATCGTAGCAACGTGAATAATAAAATATGGCTCCATCTGTTACGGATTGACAATGCCTTCTGTCGTAGTAGAAACCTACCAATTGTATGCTACAGGCATATTACTGAAAATGAATCGCCGTTAGTTTCGCTAAAGCCGAAATTAGACGGTTCATTTTTGCTTTCATTTTTGATGCTTCATTGATGAATGACTGAAAATGGAATGTCTAAATTGACGTTCATCGGAATGTGCCTTCGCGATGAAAGCTTCCAGTTCATCGGCAATGAACGAATGTGTTTTGAATAGGTCCAGCAGGCCTATTATGGATCTTTCATCGTATGACATGGTATGAATTTTGAGATAAAGAAGTCATGAAATGCTTCATTTCGTATTAACAATCTCCAATGATATCATCACTATGGCATAATTTCAATGATATCATCATGATATAATAAACAAATGATCAAAAAACTGACCGAAAATCTTATTTTTCCTTCTGCACTATGATTTTATAATGATATCATTTGAAAACCATGAGATCGGTAATAGGCCTGCAGGAAAGGTTTAAGCGTACAGTGGTGCTGTAGTTAGGCAGGACAACGTCTGCTGGGCCCACTGATAGAGTTGAAATTACTGTAAAATTTTTCATTTTTGTATTGTAACTACCCATTAAAGCTACTTTGACTGCCAACATTGAATAAGTTGTAATCTAAGGAAAACTTTATTGTTTTTAATGTAGTTAACCACGAACACTTAAAACTCTATAAGCTAAATGTTAGTCAATGCTGTTTATCAAGAACAAACTCTACAAGCGAAACATTTGGTATTTAAATTCAAGCGAGTTTTAATATAAATTATGTTTACCGACAGCACCGTGCTCTTAGCAGATAAGATATCGCGGCCCGATCTCAGAATAGAGAACAGTCGACCGTTGCATTAAGGTCCCGATCCTGAGTGAAAATAGCGAGGCGGAACATGTCGCGGCTTGATACGCCGCTCCAGTTTTATATTCCGGCGGTGGCCCGATTAAGCTATTTGCAAGTAAATGTGTGTTATGGGTAATGCGTTCGTGAAGCGGGAGCTGGTCGCAGGTGGCGAGGTGTTGCGGTGGGGTTAACAGCACCGCAGATTAAATAGATACCGGATGCAGCTACAGCATTACAGGGATAAGTTTGCTGGTGTTCTTTGGAACTAAAGGACAATGTCGAAAATCGCCCCATGACCAACAAAGATTTGATTTACGTCATAATTATATGCATATTTTATAACACTCATAACATATATATGTATTCGACGGACAAATCAAAAATATATAAAAGTACTTTTAGAAACAAAACCAAATGAAGTAAAATATAGGAATGTTTATTGTTACCTTCGCTCGACTGAATAGAATTGAGTCGATTTTATGTAGGTATGGACATTTATTTATTTCTATAAATTAAGATTTTCATAACTTACAACGTAAATTAAATTAAAACATACGTCAATTGACTACTCACGCACTATCGCTTCTTAGTTCGTTGTTTTTAACTTGCTTTATAATTTCGAGATTACTTGTTCTTCATTACGTGGCTATAATATCGTTCTTTGATTGATTGCAATAATTATTATTTTAATAATTGTATAGGTATGGACTATGTGTATTGCTCTTACGAACTAAAGTTTTACTTCAACTAACCTCAAAATCTGATTCATTTTGATATTTAATTCGATTTCTAAGCTTGTCCGTAGTAATTGATGTGGACGTACAGTATTTACTAATGTCTAATTATACGAAAATCATTTTTTCACTGCTGTTGGTACTGGGGCGAACAATGTATGGACGCAGAACAATGTCCTTTATAGCTGTCATATTCATTTTTACTTGTTGTCATTCGGCTCTGACGTTATGGCTGCGAAATGAGTGAAGAGCAGTGACATCCTTCACTGGTCGCGTGATGTCTTCATCGACAGCGTGGGCATCCCCTAGCTAGGGGATCGGGCCAGGGGATCCTGGTGGACAAACTGCCACTGGCAGTGTGGGGCTGTAGCTCCGATTTATAGTAATTATAGATTTTTTGACAACAAAAGTCAGAGTCAAAACAACAAAAAACAGAGCGTCCGCGGCGCTGTGGACTCGGCACTTACCTTCCAATCGGGATGTCCGAGATTCGAGACCGCCATGTACAAATGTGTTTTTCGTTTTGAATTTCATAAAGTCTCCGCCTATACAACGTGACACATAAGTGACGTTCACTGAGAGTGCCACCATCATTAAACATAGCCATACTTACAAAAATGTCAAAACATTTGATTAATTTAACTAGTGGGACCACGGATGACTTTGTACAAAATTTTTGCTCTTAAGACATTGTAAACAGTTCCCATGCATACTTGTGCTGCATTGGTCATTCTCTAATCTGTTATGTCGCGCAGATTTGACAGCGTAACCCCAAATTCTTAATCCTTACCTGGTGACAATATAACTGCTTGGGCCATTTAAGCTACCCGTGTTGTGTTGTTGGGTAAAAAAGAAAATAATTTGGGGAAGTTGTATAAGTGTGTTAGTGGAAACCTAGTAGGATTTTTGTTGTCGGTCGGACCTAAGAAATTTCAAAAGTGAGCAAAACTCATATTCTTTTATCTAGAGAAAACCCACTCGAGATGGATTAGCGGCTGAAGTTGCGATAGAACGGACAGACAGACGAACGGACGCAAACTAAAGCCCATAAGCTTTATTATCAAACAAAATTTCTTTTATCGAGATATGTATAACTTTTTGCAGTAAAATTCCTAATTTGTCATCTCTTACGTTAAAAGCGCATGTAAGAAAGTTATTACAAAGTCAACGATTATTTGAATGGTGCCAATGCATGTTGTTAATTTGTAGATATTATTCTTTATAATGTAAAGAATTGTTGTGTATAACTATTTATGTAAACAAATATTGCTGTGTATGGTATCGACATAATTTATTGTAAATGTTGGTACTTTTGATAAAGCTGATAAGTTTCTTGCGCCCATTATTCTTATCAGCCAAAATATGTCCTGAATGGGTGGTGGGTACAAAATTTGGACGGTTCAAAAGAGCATTCTACCAAGACGTATTTGAATGAAGAATATTTTAATTTTGACAGCTAAACGATTAAAATGTCGGTCGTCTGCGAGCTCCGAAGTTCCGCCGTGTTCAACATGTGCGTCACTCATTCAGAGGTAATGAAGAGTCGTCGGGAGGCGGTCCGCTGCGGGCCGACGAGCGGCAAACACGCCGCGCCGCCGCTCACACGCGTTATTGCTCGGGAACCAAGGACGTGCTGAGCTCGTCACATTATGCGGGCGTTACATCGCACGAACTCGGGCAATAAAGCGCTACGGTGACTAGTCTGCCGTGTGATTTGACATCGTTATAAGAATCCGACATCTCCGCCGTAGAGGAAATTATATCCATTTCACTATAGCCAACAAGCTGCAGTCATCGTATGAAATGACTTATCAAATTCAAAATCAAAAATCTTTATTCAACATAGGCCTTTACAGGCTCGTATTGACTTCAAAACAAAGCAAAACATACTAATTTTAAGGAAACATATTAAGCTTGTATGTGCATACATCCTGAATATACTCAAGATGTCTGCAAATACAAGTAGGAATGAAATAGAGTTGACTCTACACCTATCAAATCAAGTCGAATACTTTATTGCTTTCAAAGTGACAAAGGTGTTTCAAATAACGTAGACGTGTTGCTTCACACTTGATCCTGTCAGGGCAATATATATTGCAAATATTTCAAGCACATCTTTACATTTTATTATCACAGTCCTTATTTATATGTGGTATTTTAAGTTGTTGTGGTCCCAATGTACCAATTGGGATCCTCTTTTGGACAAAATTGAAAAAGTTCAAAAACTTAATTAAAAGCAAGAAAACGTGAACCTATTAGATTTCCATCTGATCAATTATTTCAGATTAGTAATATTCTTACTTCTCACGAAATAAATATTTTTAATTTTCACTTACAATAAATAAAACGAATAGAAATAAATAACGCTATCATAAAATCATTTTGAACATAACAAGTTACTGTATGTAACCTACGCATCTGTACGGTTATTGTCCACACATTCAAAGAGTTGGTACAATAATTAAAATCACGTAAGCTGATAATGTTTAAAAGAACAAAATGATAAAAAGCTACTGAACAATGAATGAGGTATGAATAAGCCCCCGCGAAAGTATGGTAATGGCGTGATAAGGACGCGCGCGAATTGTGTAATGGTTGGTTGGGTGATACTGGAAAACACGAGTTTTATGATAATACATCGTCGAATGTCGATGTGCATGAAATGCTGACGGGGCGACACGTGTGACCGCGGCTCCGGCAGTGAATTGCTAGATGTACACACGGCAACACGCCGGACTTAACATGATGACTTTAAAACCGCTCGTATGTCGTTCGTAATAGCGACGGCTTTCGGCAAATGTAAGGTTTAACGTGTTGCTGAATGTACATACGTACCGTACGGCTTCCTATTGACGTTTGCAATCAGAGTCAGGCTCCGGCAGCCGTTGTAAGTTGTTTGCTCGTTGCAGCCCCAAATCCCCGCCGCGCCAACGCAGCTGCTCAGACAGCGTCCTCCCGATGAGATTATACAGAAAAAAGAATTTTATGTTTATTGGGGTCACACTAAAAGATTTAAGGAAATCGAAAATTTATGTAAGAATCTGATGTTATTTTTGTTTCTAAAGTACCGTTTTCGTTTTTTTTTCATTTTTATAGTGAGTCTAGCTAGATAATGACTCAATTCCACCTGATGGGGAATGGAAATGGAGTCCAAATGCCAAAAGAGCGACCTGCGAAGCGCTTCTTCACACCTCTTTTAAATTTACCGGGATCGTTAGTAAGACGGAACACGAGTGCTGGCAGAGAGTTCTATTTTTTTATTGTGAGACTAAGACGCGATTTCTCAAATTTCTTAGTTCGCATTGGAATGGTAATTACAGTATGGCGGTGATTAAGGAGGTCAGCACGAGTAGTCCTTAAAGGAAAAGAGGAGGTGGGATTAGGGAAAAAGCTCTTCAGAACACTCGCCATTGTTAAGGCAATAGAAGGCGCTTGTGACGCAACGCCGCGACGTAATTGTTACATTAAACAATTCGCATTTAGTTTCACTTTTGAAAGATCAACAAATATTACTTTAATTTTTAAACAAAAATATTAAAAATACAGCACAGAGTTATCTTACTTTTTTGTACAAAATTAATAAAAAGAGAAATGTAATTTAAGTGATGTTTCTGAACATAAGCATTAAACTTTTTAGGGCAAAGTGGCATACGGTCACGGATGAAAATATTTTCCTATTTCAAATTTTGATATTTGCATTTACTTTTGTCAAGTCGGATTCTGTTCGACGCACGACAGGCACGTTTCAAATTCTCGCCAATCTGTAAAAACAAATGACACATTGAAATGCAAATATCTTTGCAGACCTTATCAGACTCTTATTGACGTCAAACAAAAATGAAGGAAGCTGAATCTACACTGTTCGGAATCCGAAATTCGGCGTATGAATTTCATACTTCCGACACATTCCCAAAGAGTTCTGATTCTGAGTACGAAAATCAAATAATTTATTCACCAACAACCATTCATACCGACCAATTCTAAAAAACTTTCAGTGTGGCCCAAATGATTGTCGCACAGAGACTACTCATAAACAAAAGTTTGACCTCTGTGATCTAGTTGAGACCATCGTGTTCTGATCTAGAGGCCCAGGGTTCGAATCCCCATGGTGGCAGAAGTTGTTCTGCTCGGTTTGGTTAGTGGAGGGCATCTGAGCTCGCCTGGCTAGCTACCACCGTCTTACCTGAGTTTGACGCCATAATAACAATGTTAATAGCATTGCTGTGTTCTGACAATTAGAGGTAAGATAGCCAGTTCCTCAGTTATTGAGGAGTCCAGGTGAAGCTCGCTTCCGGCTTTGGCCTTATCATCACTTACCATCAAGTGAGATGAAGGCCAATAGCTTCTCCGTTTTGTTTAAAAAAAGTAAACATTTTCATACGTAAATATATCTGACGCCGGTAGAAATGGATAAACTAATGTTTTTGACTCCACCTGCATGGTAGACGTGACCGAATAGCTTAAGAACTGAAACCTCATTTCCTAGATTGCGCCGCATTTAGACCTGTCAACCGAGAACAGCGCTCCGAAACGAGTGCCTTAAGAGCGAACGCACACGACCGATTTTCGGGACCGATTTTTTGACGGTGGAAAAGGTTCTACTTTTTTTTAAATGTTTATTTAAAACTCCACAAACTCGTGGTTCGTGCCTTTAGAATTCTTGGGTACAATATTAAGTGATCTATGTATATTTATATTTTCTAAAACGCTTAATACTACTCTTCGCTTAATCTAGAGTGAGTTGCGCATTTACAATTTTATATTTTAATGTATACTAGTTGTTTATATAAAATATAATCAATATATATCTATATTCGTACGTACATTATTACACTAACTATATAATACTATTCATCTATTACAATTTACTGATAGGACTAGTTCCGGATGGGATTCGGGATGATATCTTTATTGGTGGCTGGTCTTGCACCTAGATTGCTGCCCGTGTAAGTGCTCTGAACGCCATCTTTTCATTGTGGTGTTTAATCTCGTCACCGTTGCCGTGTTGGAAGGGGCAATGAGGCGTCTTATGGCGTCGCCCTCCTTCAGTTGACGATAGAAATAAGTGCAAGACATGATGCGCCTAGTTGTACGTTGCAACGCACATGAACTATTAAAAGTCGGCCAAAAAAGATTCGGTGAATTCTAGCCGAGCCGATCATTGGTGAAACGTTCATAAATGTATACGTTAACGCCCACTGCCTACTCACCGACCGATGGTTGGCCGCTTGCACTTGCATTAAAAAGGACGTGCCATTGCTCGCCGATGGGTATACTAAACACCTGTCAAATCCATTAAATCCAGGAGCTCTTCTCTCGATAGCCACCGACAAAGTGACAGACGTGTGCGCTGAGGCTGTCATAGGAGTCGGTGGAAAAATCTGGCCGATTATCGGCAGGATTATTACGAAAAAAAGCAACCGGTTGCTAATTGCACAATGTCCACGCCACTGATTTACTATAGGTACGTTTGGTAGTAAATCAATGGTCAACGCGATCAGTAAAGTGACTCTAAGTGGTATGCGATCAACAACCAAATTATACAATCGCTCGCTGTGTCCAAGCGTTGACGTGCATTTTTAACCGACTTTAAAAAAAGGAAGAGGTCACCGAAGGTGAGCTGGTATTAAATTCAGGTCCTAGGTCAGGTCAGGAAGGTGAGGTGGTATTTAATTCACTAAAAAGATAAAAATATAAAATATTTTACAAAAAATAAAAACAGACTTTAAAAAACACTGAAAAGTTTAAAATAATGTAAGAAATACAGACAACATGACGCTTCTATATTGAAGTCGGTGCCAAATACGACTTTCTAGGAGATCATTGTTTAGCACCGACTTCAATATAGAAACGTGATGTTGTCTGTACCTATTCTTATATTATTTTATCTTCAGTGTTTTTAAGCAATAATTGTACAATCACAACAATTGTGACTGTCTCTAAAGATCGGTAATAAGCCTGCGGGCCTACAAAAGTGGAGGGAGACTCTGTACCAGGGTCGTCTGCTTAGGTACCTCCGTCTTACCTATTTCTGCCGCAAAGCAGCAGTGCTTGCATTGCTGTGTTCCCGTTTGAAGGGTAAGATATGGCAGTGAAATTACTGGGTACTGTGACTTTACATCTTGTGTCACAAGTTGGCAACGTACACTGTGGTTCTTGTGGGGGTTGCAGTTTTGCTACGAATCTCACAAGAGCCACATGTATTATAGGTGACTGTTACCACCAGGTGGGCAGTTTGCTTGTTTGCCAACTTTCTGCAATAAAAAAAAAGTCAGTCATGTGCGTTTGCCGTAATAGTCGCAGAGTGGACGTGATCCGTGAAAGTCAAGGAGCTACGATTGAGAAGTCTAACATGAGACACGACTATTCGTGAGTGGCTACAGTACCATTTGCGATCAGTGTGCAAATGCAATTCTTTTTGATTTATTCCATATTAGTATTATATTAAGATTTACGTATATTTTTTACACTTATTCTAAGGTGAGTTACCAATTCACGATTTTTGGCCTTTTAGGAGTCCCGTTTATCCTTTGAGTCTTTGAGTCTATTCTTAAAAGAAGTTTCACCATCAATCAAACGGGCCAGGAGTTTAGCGCTCAGATCTTGCCTCAGAATCTTTACCTTTACACACCGTTACTTTTGTGGCGATACAATTGCGTTTGAAATGTGATGCAGTGTGCATCGTTGTATATGCGCGTTTGTATTGAAGTACCAGTTGTTAAGCAGTGGATTCATATATGTTGCCAATATGCAACACCAGTGCGTTCGCATTGCAACTGTATCACAAGTGCATTCGCATTGCAACTGTATCACGCTTGCAGCGCGTCTGTATCGCCGCAGCTAGACTGTTAGCAACCGTATCATGTTTGCATGGCGACTATATAGTCACAAAAGTCGAATATTTTTTTATATACGACAGGGAAGCTCTTGAGTCTTTATATCACCTGATGGTAAGTGACGTTAAGGCCGAATGTAGATACTAGCTTCACCTGGACTCCTCAACAACCTAGGAACTGGCTATTTTACCTCTAATTTTCAAAACACAACAATGCTATAAACATTTTCACTACGGCGACAAACTTAGGTATAACCATGGTAGCTAGTCAGGCGAGCTCAGAGGAACCCACCAACCACACCAAGCAGAACAACTTGTGCTCCCATAGGGAATCGAACCTCGGACCTCTCAATCAACACCCGGTGGTGTTAACTACTAAACCACGGAAAAGTCAACGATAGTTATTTGTATCAGTGCTGTATTGCATTTGTATCAATGCTGTGTCGCGTTTACATCGCGTCTGTACCGCTACAAAAAGTCGCAGTGTATATCGTGGCCTTAGACGTCGAAACCCGCATTCAGAAAGCGGAGATTTTCTTTTTTCTTGTAGACTTTATATCAACCAATTCTAATTAAGCAGGCAGTACCCGCATGTTGTGTGTTGATTCTGATATCGGTAGCACGTCTTCATTAGTCGTTATCACGTATTAGGGATTCCCAACTTGCGGTATTATAGACAAGATAACTTTGAACCATTATTCGAACAATTCAGTTCGCGATTTCTCACTTAAATATAAAAATGTGATGTTGTGTGTATTCTTATATTATTTTTAACTTTTAAGTGGGTTTTTAAGTTGGTTTCATTTTTTTTGTAAAAAAGTAATATTTTTATCTTTTTAGTGAATTTTTTCACCGAAGTTACTTAAAAGAATACAACTAAAAATCAATATTTGACTATTGTAATTAAAAAACTAACATCTAACTCCTAAAGTTAAGGATCTTTCCATCATCAATTCTGTTCATGACTATCGACGCAAATACCTGAATAGCTTCGGTAAACATGAAGCAAGTTGGACGTATCCATAAAACTTAAAGGCTTCCCACGATTTCCCTGGGATCTCTTAATCATATCCTGACATGATGACCTTTTTTTTTGAGGGACCTAGGCTGTTAGCCGCAGATGGCTGTTACAGTTTCACCATGATTATTTTTAAAAAGGGCGAGAACTTTGATTGGTCCTCAAGCCTCGTTTGGCAAACCTAACCTGATGGATTTCTAGCTAAGAGAGGCATCACCACGGGGGTGTCACGCTCTCTGAGTAGAGTCACCAGGCGGTTATAGCCGGTGCGGGGAGCGGCTGCAACGCGAGCGCGCCTCTAAGGCTCGGACGCTCGAGTTTGCCGTGTAGTGGAGGGTGGGAAGAAGCGACCAGGCACATATCTGTACCTGGTATATCGCAAACTGTGTAGACCGGGCCTTCGCAGTCTTGTTCTACGATTGCGGTGTGTGGGACTAGTGCGTGGGTGTGCAGTGTTTGACAGTAGGTTTGAAGGCGGCGGGAGAAGGTCGTTCGCTCGTGTGATCGGGTCGGGGGGATAGAGGAGGATGTTTTGCGGTCGACGATTTTTAAGGTAATGAGGTATAGTCGGCCGCCTGTCTGAAAAGGGAGTTAGGGTGGACGGTGGCGCTAGCGAAGTTGGGACAGATCATGAATGTGGGCTAAATAATTGTCCGAATAGGTTCAGGTGTCCTACAGTAATCGGAGAATATACATATAAAAAATATTATAATAAATATTATAATAATATATATAATATATATATATTATATTATTTATACATTACAATATTTAGGTATGTATGCAGTTTATTTCATTTCTAGTTTTTTTTTTATATTGTACGCGGACATCTTATATATCTATGCACTTCTCCCATTGCGGGTGAGTTGGAAGAGATTTCTATGTGAAATAAGCTCACCTTTTGTACTGTCTTCACTTAGTAATATTTCTACATATATTTTTAGTGTACAATAAATTATTAAATAAATAAATAAAAAAGAAAAAAAAATTAAAGAGATTCCGAATAAAGAAAAAGCCTCACCGCTGATTCCCTTATTATTTTTCTTCCCCGAGCGCTTTCTGATTAATTTCAACAAGAAACTGGCGGTCGTCCCTCTTCAGCGTTATAATTTGATTCGGGAAGTAAATAAGCAAGGCTCTTGTATTGTTTGTTCGGCAAACAACTTTTGGTGTAAGTTTGGGCCGCGGAGCGGCGGCGGCGGGGGCGGGGGCGGGGGAGTGCGCTCACACACATAATTTTTTATACAACTAGCCGACCTGGTGACGCGTTGCTGCGGTTCAGAAGTTATAATAATATCATCATCACAGCTCCAGCTCGTACGTCCCCACCGAGGGGCTCGAGCCCTATGTAAGAATGATTAGGCCTTAGTCAACCACGCTGGCCCAGTGCGGATTAGTATGCAATAATAGTATTTAATACAAATGATAGTAGTTACCCAACCTAGATAACCAAAAAATTTACTCACACTGCCATCTGTTAGAAATTTATGGAACCTATACAAAACACTGTTCTATAACAACATTATTTCGCAATAATGAATATTGAGGTCAATGATAGAGATAAAAACTATCCTATCTTCAAGTTTCACCAAATTACATACCAGAAGCCAAATTTCATCAAAATTAATTAAGTACTTCCGAAGTTTATCCTGGACAAACATCGTGACGTGAGAGTTTTGTATGTATAGGTATAGATGGCAAACATGCGTATGACCCAGTTTCGTACAGATATGCAAAATCATAATGGTCGCGAGCTACCCGAATCGTTAGAACTTTGTTAAAATATAATCCGACGCCGTCACTGGCGCGCTGTCGGTGCACGCCTCCCGCTGACCTCTTGAGACCTCGTCCAGATCTAGGAGCACAGCATCACCATTTGACAAATAGGGAGTCGCCACTTCGATCTTTTGTATGGAGAAAAGGTCAAGCAACGCGATCTTCACTCATCTCCCATTCCCACTAAACTTAAAATTTTCTAAAGTTTGTTCATCTCACACTGAGAATGTATGTAACAAGATACTCGTAGAAAAGAAAGTATACTCGTAGATCCTACTAATATTATAAATGTGAAAGTGTGGATGTTTGGATGTTTGTTACTCAATTACGAAAAAACGGCTAAACGGATTTGGATGAAATTTGGCATGCATGTAGCCTTTGGCATGGAAAAGAATATAGGCCACCTTTTATCCCGATTCCTTAAGTAGTTCCTGAGGGAAAATTGAAAATTGTTTACGAGCTAAGCCGCGGGCAGACAGCTTTGAAATTTGGTATGCATTTTACCTATGCTATGGAAAAGGACATGTACTTTATATTCCTTAATGATCTCTCAAATAGTTCCCGTGAGAACATTAAATATTGTTAACGAGCGAAGTTTTGGACCCAATTCTGAAGTCCACGCAGACGAAGTCGCGGACAGAAGCTAGTATAGAATAAAAAGAAATGCAAAACGCGGTCAACATCAGATGTGAGCACCAAAAAGTGGCGATGCTTATCTGGGACGCACCTTTGGTTAAATATGAGCCGATGACAGCGCGAGCAAGTGTCCGCTGGAGTCTTGACTTGAGAGGTGGATTAGGCCTGATTCGTTAAGGCGGGTGTGTGCCTCGGTGAGTTTCAGCACTGACTGGTACATGATCGCTTATAGCAAGGTTAAAACAATATTGAACCAGAGACACCGCTCTTGCTGCGTATAGCGCCATCCCGCTCTCAGAGCGGTTTTAATATTGTTTGGGGCGATCATGGTTAGGGGGCAGGTATTGGGCAATTCTTAATTTGGACCGATTGTGAAAGTAGTAATCACTGCCCTAGTAATATATTAGTTTGGACGTTTGAAAGAATTGAGGAGATACTTTGGCATGAGTTTAAATGTTAATTAATGAAGAGTCAGTTAACACATAGCACCCGTTCGACTGAAAATTCACAAATTAAATGGGAATCAGATAGAGAATGGGATACGGTTTTTAATTAATTTAAATATTGCTTAGAAAATTGTGTACATTTCATTAACTTGTATATTGATCATGTGTTCGCTGCCCCTCTCAAACTCTGTGATGTATTTATTGATAGACATTTTCATAAGGGGGATATTTAACATGCAACTTCGCAAAGGGCATATGTCTCATCTGGATATAAAAACTTACTAGGAAATAATAATAAATCTATAATTTCTATAAGTAAAAAATATTCTTATTACAAAAATAATATCTTTCAGTTTCATTTACTTATTAACAGAAATATGTTGATGTTAACATTATTATAATAACATAGTAGGTAAACGAAAGTATTTTAGATAATTGCCTATTAAATAAAATTTCGTGTGCATTACATATTTTTGTGAAATATTTTGAACCCGCAACTCTGAACCCACGTACGTAATCATGTGTGATGTACATTTTTGACAGAATATATAAAAAAACGTTTAATCCATGAAAGTGAGTTCGGGAAGACACACACCTTAAGGAGTGCGCGCGAGTGATCGCAATCAGCGCTCTAACGAGCCCTTGTCCGTCCACAGCCCCCCCCCCACTCCTCCCCCTTCCCCCGTCCACTCAGCCGCCGCATTGACAGCCGCTAATTGTTCCGCCGAGGGTGCTTGGGCCGCTCCGCCGGTAACGAGCGCCGGACACCACGCGTCGCGTGTGCAACTACATACTGCTCCTTGACGAGCTCGGCCTTTGATGGTCCTTTGCAATTTTACAATCAGTGTACAACCCCTTATCGATTGCATTGGCGCGTGCGCTCAGCGAACGATTGCTAAGGTTATGCAACGTTGGCTGTGGTCATTCCTACGATAGGTGACCAAAATACGAAACATCTCGAGCTCCTCTGTGCTTCGGAAGGCACGTTAAACAGTGGGTCCTGCGCCTGATCTCGTCCCTGTCGTGTCGGCTAACCGTCCCATGGACTAGGTGAGTGAAGGAACAGAGAGTGCACTTGCGTTTGCGAACTTGTGCGGTCACGCATTCCCCTTGAAAAAAAAAGAAGACATAGTTATACGCCCCACTGATGCATATTAATAAGTGTGTCGGTGGCACTGTGGACTCGGCACTGGCCTTCTAATCGGGATGTCCGCGGCTCGATACTGCCATCTACCAATGTGTTTTTCGTTTTATGTACATTTATTCGACGCTCTTACGGCGAAGGAAAATATCGTGAGGCAACCTGCATACATCTGCGAAGAAATGCAAAGGTGTGTGTGAAGTTAGCCAATCCGCACTGGGCCAGCGTTGTTGACTAAGGCCTAAACACACTAACTTAGGGTAAGGCGCGAATCTATCTATGGAGACGTATAATGAGCTGTGATGATGATGATGATGTAACCCATATTATGTTCCAATGCTGGGCACAGGTCTCTCCTTAGACGAGAAGGAATTCACCTTTTACACCACGCTGGCTAGACTGGTGTAGAGTTTTCTTTCCAGTTTCCCATCGCTTTGCGACATCCACGGGAAGAAGGGAGTGGCGACACATGTATTCCCAATTTGGAACTGCACGGAATAATATTATGTTTTACTTATCTATATTTAATTTACATAGAGTTCAGTAGGGGGGGATGATGTCTTGGATCTGCAATTCGCAAGTGACGCAGTCACATACACAAGCTCAAACATCTTTATTTTACAGGCACATTTGACTTCAAACAAAACACAAAAATCTAATTATTCAAGAATCTAGAGATATATTTAATCTATGTGTATGTACGAGTATATATCTGAACCTTTAAAGATGTATGCAAATACAAGTAAATGAGAACAAAAGTTGACCTGTTTCGAAATTGAGAGAGCATTCTCGAGAAGAACAGGCGACAAACTCGGGAGGCTTGAATTCGTGTAATTTTTTGTCTCCTCTTTTCGTCCACAAGCTACGGTAATCAGGTTGGCCTATACCTAGAGATACGACCCCGCATTATTATCTCAAAATGCACCCCAAAACGATTCACTGCTCGCACATTACTTTCAATCGTTTATCGATAGATAACCGACTCTCTTCCTGTCGAGCGTTTATCAATACATTTTCGCTGTCAATTAATAACCATATTTACGATAAAAACGATAAACGCATGATTTTGAGGCCGAGACGAACGATCCCAACACAGATTTCCTTGCAAAATATGAGCCGGCGACACTGCGGGATCTTGGCGGCCAATAAATTAATTACTGTTTAGTCGCGGGAGTGCTCCGAAGGTGATGTATAACCAATATCGGCCGTTGCATAAAAAGGTGTTTTATCTGACGCCAGCGGCGGCTCCTCGCGGGATTTATGGCTCCCGGTGACAGCGTGCCGGCTCACCTGGGGGCTACTCTCACCGATAAACAAAGTCACGTCCCACTGAAAATTTCTGGCACTTAGTTCCCATGTGTCAGGGTCTCGCCTTTCTGCAGATGTAAACAGCAGATCCTTTGCGTACCAGAAGACCGATTGATGATGTAAGATTGGGTTATATCTCGAAAAATCATTATCATAGTGCATGCACATTCCCACCGAGGGGCTCGAGCCTATCCTAAGTTACGGTGTTGCAGGCCTTAGTCGACCACGCCGGCCCAGTGCGGATTACTCGACATCTTGAGAAATATCCGGTATGTAATATAATGTCATGTCCTATTAACCGATATTCGGTCACGGCGGCCAATCTCAACAGAGACTAGCCATCTGCGCAGGAGATATTATAGTGCGGAAGTGACTGTGCGAACGCAAGTGCACTCTCTGTTCCTTCACTCGCCGACTCCAATGGGACTGGTGCCTTCCGAAGCAGGGAGGAGCTTGAGATGTTTCTTATTTTGTTCACCCATCCTAGGACTGACCACAGCGAAAGTTGCTTAACCTTAGTAATCTTTCGCTGAGCGCACGCGCCAATGCGCCACCAAGCTCCTCGATCCGGTATGTAAACATGAAATGAAAGGTTTTTTAACCGTATTAAGAATATAATGGATTACAATAAAATTATTTATTAATGGAAATTAATATGAAAAATTAATTGAAGGTGGATTTAAATGTAATTTATCTACACTCATGTTCTAATTCTAATATTAAGAACTCAACACTAATATTTTAAAGGCATAACTTAAAGCCCTTGGCCTTTTACAAATTACATTATAATACAGGTTCGCCATACAAAACCAGTACTTTAATGTAACTCGAATTCCAATAAAATACAGTTCGATTGACGAAGCCCGACCAAGGAGGTTTTGTCACAATTTTCTTTTGTGCCAGAGTTGCGTTCCGAGGGTCAGAGTAATGCAACCGAGAGTGTTTTTCACACTCGCTCCGAGGTTCAGAACGGCTCGGTTGCTATCTTTTTTTTTAGTTTGTAGCTTACCGATCAAAATCAAGCAAAGGGCAAAATATACTAATCCTTACTAGGAAATTAACAGTCAATATCCATTTTTCTGCTTAAAAATAATTACAACACATAAAAATCTCTATATTTCCCTTGTATTAGGCTTAAAAGAGTTCAAAGTAGTGTTATTTAATAAAATAATAAGTAATTAGCGTATTTTTGACATCGACTTTGACATAAAAGCTGTCAGAGTGTTTTTCACCCTACGCTCAAGTTGGTTGTTTGGTTGCATCACTCGAAGCTTCTGAACGGGCACAGAGTGTACTAACCGCCTGTCAGAGCGTTTTTTACCCCGAGGCTCTGAACGGGTCGGTTGCTGTCAGAGTGCACTCGGAGTGCACTCGAGCATAGGTTCTGAACGCAGCTCACTACATTGTCTATGGCGGCGCGTGCAACAGCGCATGCGCGGTAGAATGTTGGTGTTGGCGCCATTTCTCTGAATTTTTCATTCATTATTTTGCTGTTATTGGTTAAAATAATAAATAATATAAATGTATGTAATATGTAGTTTTAGATTTCTGTATAAGTTTCACAATTGCTCTGTTCAAAATGCAAATAATTATTAGAATAAATGAGTTTGATTTTGTTTTAATTTTGTGTCTTTTATTTAATTTAGGTAACCATTGATTGCATGAGTGTAGATAAAGTAGTGTATGAAATTGCACATAATTAGGTCTTAAAACACTCGTGTGGTACTATTAAAATTCATTAATAAATTGGAATAAGTCGTAACAAAAGACGTAACAATAAGAGGTACTGGAAAGTGTTTCAAGAAATACAAATTAGAGCTTAAAAAGCATTTCATTTACATTGAAAAGATATTGTTGAATCAGTTAATTTGAGGGGTAAAATTAATAATAAAGTAGTTAATAAAATTAATTTTAAAATAGGGGGTTTTAGTATAATGCTAAGAAAAAATTTGTAATTTTATAGTGAAAAGTAGTAACCCAACACATAACATGTACATACGCACACCATAAACAGTGCGCACCATACAATTACATTCATGATAAGTGTTAAACAAACGAACTTTATGTTTCAGATGCTATATGTACTGCGATGCGTCGTCAGTGGAGTCGGTGGCGCTGTGGACTCGGCACTTGCCTTCCAATCGGGAGGTAGGGGTTCGAGACCGCCGTGTACCATGTGTTTTTCGTTTTACGAATTTCCGCTCTTACGGCTAAGGAAAATATCGTGAGGCAACCTGCATACGTCTGCGAAGAAATTTAAAGGTGTGTGTAAAGTCGACCAATCTGCACTGGGCCAGCGTGGTTGACTAAGGCCTAAACACCCTAACATAGGGCAGGCTCAAACCCCTCGGTGGGGAGGTATATGAGCTGTTAAGATGATGTAGTGCAATGTAATATGGGTTATATTATTTAAGTCTGGTGTTATATTATTCAGGTCTCTCCCAGTATAGACACCAGTCTTTCCACAACAGGTGGAAGTAAGTAAAATAAACATTTTTTGTTCCATTACAAGGTGAGTACCGTTGCCGTTTACATCATCATCATCATCTCAGCCAAGAGTCGCCCACTGTTGGACATAGGTCTTCCCCAAGGGTCTCCAAATCGATCGGTTCTGCGCTTCCCGCATCCAGTGGCTTCCCGCGACCTTCAGCAGATCATCGGTCCCACAACCGACCCGGTTGGCCGGTTGTGGGATCTACCAACGCTGCGTCTCCCGGGAACCTTTCCGCCCCATCGGCATCGGCAGCACAAAATATCGATGTGCATAGTTCACTACGGATGGACAACCACACCGGAAGATGGTACAAGTCCTTTTTATCTAGCTACTCATAGCAACGTAAAGAACTAAAAAATAGTATCGCCTTGCAGGTCGCATCTACTCAACATCACCTATTATATATTCAAATTCAATATCTTTTATTCAAATTGGATTGTTACAATCTCTTTTGAACGTCAAAGCAGCTACGCCATTGGTCCACAAGTCTACGGCGGGAGACCTTGTACTGGAAAGAACCAGCAAGAAAACCAGCAAGGGCTATTTTTTTCTCCCTGTATTGTTACAGAGTCGTCAATTGGAAGCTGACCTCACAGCAGAAGTTTGAGCTCAACTTCCATTACAAGATTAGATGTGTCAGTTCTCTTCTTACTACTTATTACCAAAAATAATAATATTTGTTTATACAAATGGTTATACATAACAAAACAAGAAAAAATAACACCAGGCATTGGCATCATTCAAATAATCGTTGACTTTATAATATCCTTTACTCATAAGAGTCTTTTTTACATGCGCTTTAAACTTATGACTTATGATTAAACTTATGACTTTTAATATTATATTGAAGTGAAGGTTCTAGTAGAACTCTATAACATAAAAATCCCGATTTAATCTTACACTAGCTGACCCGGCGTACTTTGTATCGCCATGTTTTTTAACAAAATTACTGAATGTTTGTTTAAATTATTGTAATTTTTATATTACACAAACCTTATCCTAACAATAACCATCCAAGAATCATTCAATTTGGTGCAGTGTCGTTCGAAAATTATGGGTGTACATACATTTCGAAGATCCTTTTTTATTTATATAGATTTCTAAGACATAATTTTGCATCGTCCATGTATTTAACCTACAAAATTAAATAAATAACGTCTATGCAATTAGAATCAACAACCGATGTATCGAATCTGGGACCTAGTAACTAATAGTAACACACTAAACGATGCGAGCCACTGCAGTTAATCCGTTTCCCACACCTAAATGTTTACTCACAAATCTTCACTTCAATCTAACAAATCGCTTTTTATAGTAAGGCGAGATACAATTAAGCTGCAAGTTAGCTTACGAGCAACAACATTCCTTGTACTTAATACTTTGATTACTGTTCGGTATTGTTTTGTGAATTGTTGCTTCATTGAGTGCACAGCACTGTGAGTGAGAGTTCAACCTCTCGGAACTGGCCGGCTACTATGACCGTTTAATTAATTATGAAAACCCGCGTGGAAAGAGAGATGATTCATAGCGATTGCTGTGTCTTTGTCACGCGTTATTTTACCCTCGCTTTAAGCGCTCGTGGTAGCTCCACTGTGTAGAGTCATTATTCCACGTGACGCTCTGCGGCGCTGCGTTTTACAGCCGTTTGAAGTTTTCGACATTAATCTTGTTTTTGGATGCCGTCTACATGACAGCAAAACGTGAGTAAAGCGAGATACGAAGCATGCAAAATAAGCTGTAACCCATCAAATCTGCAAATTATGTAAGAAAGTCCATCTTTATGTTTGTTAATATATACCTATTGAGATACACTGCATTTTAAAATATATTTTTTTACAAAAAATAAAACCGACTTCAAAACACAAAAAAAATATCATAATATAAGAATAGGTACAGACAACATCACATTCTATATTTCACTTGGTAATACGTGCCTACGGACGGACGGACGGACGGACGGACAGACGGACAGACGGACAGAGGAGTCTTAGTAATAGGGTCCCGTTTTTACCCTTTGGCTACGAAACCTTAAAAAGTAGTCAAGCTCAAATATTCCCTTTATTTCTTTTTAGTTTTTATTCAATGTTTACTTTTTATGCAGTCGAGTTCTTGGTATCACGTTCGTTGATGAAAAATTCATGATCATCATCATCATCATAACAGCTCATAGGGGCCCCACCGAGGGGCTCAAGCCTACCCTAAGTTAGGGTGTTTAGGCCTCAGTCAACCACGCTAGCCCAGTGCGGATTGGTCGACTTCACACTGTTTTCCTTCACCGTAGGAGCGTCAGACAAATATACATATAAAATTCGAACAACCAAAAACACATTGGTACATAGCGGTCTCGAATCCCGAACCCTCCGATTGGAAAGCAAGTGCCGAGTCCACGGCGCCACCGATCATGCTTAATTTTCATATGCACGTAGGAATTGAGCTGCATCTAACGGCGCTAACAAGCTTTGTCGTAGTGGGCGTGGGTCTCGTATGCACCAAATTAATTTAAAATAAAAAAACCGTAGGATAACAAGAAACCCGTTCATATTTCATTTTTTATGGTCATTTTCAGAGGAGAACTAGGACTGCACCTTACCTAGCGCGCCCAAAAGGGCAGGGAGAACACCGGGGGGTTTTAGTGGGTAGGCCTGGCACTCTGCCCGGAGAGCCCCACACACGCTCGCCGTGTAGCCAACGGCGGGTACGGTGCGGTTACGCATTTCCCCCCGAGAAAAAAAAAAAAAAAAAAAAAAAAAAAGGACTGCCGAAAGGCCTTCCGGGTGCCGCATCAGTCACTGTCGCAGCTCCCAGCGCGAAGAAAGCGAGCCTCACTTAAACAATGTAATGAGCCGTGACAAGGGGGATTTTTATTAATCTGCACCGGTTAGTCGCATTAAGAGTAACATGAGAAGGAGCGGCTGAGGCGCGGCCGCAGCTTAGCCGCTGGGGAACGCTGCTTAGTTATATAATTTGATCCCTGCTTTCAGCAAAAATTAGTAAGTATGCTATATATTCCTTAATTTTTTTTGTACAAGAAGTTGATGAACAGGTATACTGGCAACCTAATAGTTAGTGGCTACGGCCACTCATGGAGCATGTGATTCTTGTAAGAATCTGAAACCTGTGTTCGTATTCTTGTAATGGAAGTTGAGCTCAAACTTTTGCTTTGAGGTCAGCTTCCAATTGACGACTCTGTAACAATACAGGGAGAAAAGAATAGCCCTTGCTGATTTTCTTGCTGGTTCTTTCCAGTACAATGTCTCCCGCCGTAGACTTGTGAACCAGTGGCGTAGCTGCTTTGACACGCAAAAGTCATTATAATAGTAATAATCCAATTTAATTAAAGGATATTGAATTTAAATTGAATTTGTAACTTGTGATATATGTATAATCACAGTATCCAGTAAGTTTTGTCTATCACTTCAAACCGGAACAGCAATGCAAGACTGCTGCTTTGCCGCTTTAATGGGTAGGTTGTGGTACCTACGCAGACCACAGAGGAACAGGTCTCCGTCCACATGAACCAGCTAATATGTAACTTCTTTTAACTATAAATTTTTCGATATTCTGTGACAGAATTCTAAGACGGTCTTATAGAACATTAGCGTTTTGATACTCCGTGTAACTGCTAACAGGCAGACAACTAGCGAGGAACATTGCAGCCCTTTTCTTATCCGGGAGATAAGGGCTGACAGAACTGTAAGGCAAAAAAGGTTGCAAGAATTGTCGACTGACTTGGGTTGACGAGGATAACGCCGCGTGACATTAGACGCTGTCACTGATAATTGGTAATTCAGAACAAAACTCATGCTTTTATGTGCCTTTAAATCAACTCGGCGTTATTATCTTATTTGCCTGCGGTCTGCACTGAAGCTGAGGAATTTCCCAAGTCAACCTGTGGAGTATGTGAAGGCTGTGCCCTATAGCCCTCAAAAATACAAACCGTATTATAATCTTTCAATGAATAAATTAAAGCAATCCGAAATTGAGATGTCCGTACAATGACGAATTTTGACGCATTACATAGAAATGTAATTGAGATGTAAAAAGATGGAGAAATGACCAGCGCTATGAAGCAATTGCTCCTCTTTTTAGAAGAAACCCGAGCCCAGGAGAAGAATATTATATGGGTCTTTAACCCATTCTCATATTACATTTTCTGAAAGACTAACGAACTTATTACAAAACTTAGATATACCTGGTCTAAAGTTAGTCTTGGCTTAAACGTAGTGCGCTTTCCTCTGTGTTCATATACATAGATAGAGAGGGTCGGTCTCAACTTAGTGCTGATTAGTTAAATTTAGACCATGTTTTGTAATAAGACGGTTAGAATTTGTTTTTAATATTCGTTTCCGTATTATGTTGCTACATTTAGACAACCTTGGTGAAATTCACAAGATAAAACACGATGTTTAATCTATTCACGAGTTAGATTACTAGAGGCAATCCCCCAATTAACAAACCCTTCGTGCAGTCAGCGTCGCTTATTCTCCGTTAGGCGGCGTAGTTATCAATTACCGGGTGCCGACTGCCGAGGGCACGCTGTTACCGCACATTACAGGTACAGACACCACGCATCCATTTTGCGAGCCGGGTTATTTCTTACTAATGCCAACGCGCTCCTGTTTCACTCGGCCAACTGAAAACAATGGCTCCAATTACGCGCTAACTCGTCTAACTCGTAAACGAAGTTACATCCGCGGCCAATCCTCATTAGCAACCAGTCGGTGGAGATTCATCGGGGACTTACAGCCGCAATATCGCAGCCTCGTAATGAAGTCAGCTGATCCAATACCGCCGGTTCGTGCTCTCTTTGAGAGTGGCGTCGTCCTGGGACGAGTTTAATGCCCGCCGCAAACACTTTTAATTGCGTGTGCGTTGAGCAGTAACTGCTACAACACGGAGCCCGAGCACAGCATTAAGTAGCACTCGTTAAAGTTGTGGTTCAGTGTTTGTTAAAAACTGCAAACACTGATTTTAATTTTGCAAACTCTTAATCTTTAAATGTGGTTGTTGAATCTCAGGCAATCATAAGGCAATTATATTACTGGATATAAATACAAAAGAACTGTAATATAAATCCATTTATCGGTGCAACTGTGGTCCCACGTTGGGCGCCAACGCCCCCGCTAGATGCGGCCGTAAGTACGATTACGACACTAATATACTTTTAGCTTTCCACGCGACACATTCCTTGTAAGTGGTACAGGAAACACACATTTATTACGGCAGCTATACCTATTTGTAGGAGGAACGCGACGGCGCGCTGTGTGTGACATATCGCCACTAATGCGCAAGTCGTGTCGCGCGGAGCGGCCGCAATGCTGACATCGGTAAAAATATTTCTTTCGCATATTTTGAAAAGTTTAAAATCTATTTTGTTTGATATTGAAAATGAGATTAATTTTCATAGGCATTTGTATCACCGCTTGTTTTAAAATTAAATTAAATTATATTGTAAATCTTTCGTTGCTACGTAATAAGAGCTTACAGATTGCTGTATCTCATCCCGTCTTTATTCCGATACGGTAGCAACCGTCAGTCTCGCATCGCCATGGCTCCGACCTCGGACTCTACACGCACATAATAGATGACAGACAACACAAAAGGCTATCCTATTTAGCGTATTACGTCCTTCGAAAGGATTCTTTCGTTCAAAGGGATTTTCTATTCAGTGTCCTATTGTGTCTGTTTGCTGTGGGCGGCGGCCGGGCGGCAGATTTGCCACGGGCCACGTGTTTGCAGGTGTCAGGTGTTGACACAAGATTTTTACTAGCCACGAGATTACGATTAAGAACTTGACAGTTCCGCATTCCCAAAGATGTGCGGAATTTATGTTGTAGGACGTAATTTACCCGCTTAAGTGCGACAGAACGTTAGATATTTATAGACTTCATCCAAATCTTCATGCTGACCTTCACCAGGTCATCATTCCATTTTCCATCCAATATTATACGCATAGGTTCCTCAATTTGTATGTGCGTGCGTATTAATAAAATTATTACGAACTAGCTGCCCGTCCGGGCTTTGCACGGGTATACTAAAAAACTGAGACCTTTTGGTAATAAAACAATGTAAGAAACTAAACAATTGAATGTCAGTCTCTTAATTTTGTCAGTCACTCACTTTTATAGGTATGAAAATTTTTAAATTTAAATTTTTAACTTATCGTTAAAGCTTTGTGTTGTAATTTCTTGATGGAACTCCATGGTATATATCTTGTTATTAAACCACTAATTTCACTAGTTCAATTTAAAGTTCAAGTGGAACTAGTGAAATTAGTGTTTTAATAACAAGATTTTAACTTATCATATAATTTTCCAAATATCTTTTATGCAAACCTTGCTCTGACAATACAACAAAAAAGGAATTGTCTAATTTGGTGTTGTTATTCTGAGGTTATGCGCGTACATAAATTTCAGCAATTCATTCCAAAATAAAATTTGTTACATTTAATGTAAGAAATCTTACGATTAACTTTTTGCATACATCTGAAATACCAGAAGCAAATTTATTTCAAAATATACCGATGATTTAATTTTGACACAATTACTTTTTTTAATGCATAGTAAACAATTGTATATTCAGTAGTAGTCTATATCACTGTTATGTACCTTACATCCAACTGTAGAGTAAAAGAAAACTGAATTCCTTACTGCCAATTGATTCATAGCGTTGTGTTGCGTTGAGTTTGAAGTTCATAATTATTCAGAAAAGTCATTATATGTTATTTGCTACCTAACACATTACAGCATCCAGACATCGATATTAATCTCGAACGCTCGAAGTCAACGGCTACCTCAAGCCACTTTAATCATATTTTGCACCGCGAGAGATGACAAAATTTATTTTCCACGAAAAATCAGAGTGTCAGCAATTTTCCGAAACTCTTTTCGAGGCGTGATGTTTATCCAACGGGATGGCTCTCGAGCCGCGCTTTATCTGACCCGCCGCGTAATAAGCGGTGACGCGCGCCATTTTGGATTATGCGCTCTTTACAGATTTAGAATGTGAAGTGTTCAGGTGATTTTCATTTTTAAATCATTCCGCCATAAACGGTGTTTGCTTTTATCTGAACTGACGGTAAGTAAGAAATACGTTAATGGTGGAGAGCGAGCAATATCAGTATGGTTTGGTACTTTGGGACGAAGTCCCATTGCCTACCTACTAGCCGCAATCAAGACGTGAGGCGGCCACGGAATGTATCGGTAGAAATAAATAAAAGTACCTACCTACTAAGTTATTTAAACATTGAATATGTTCTACCATTGGAGGGCTGTCATTACCGAACAAGTGCAGTGGATTTGTACTACATGTGTTGCATTCTTCCCATGGATGCCGTTAGAGCTGACTAAAGGAATTAACCACAATCACATCTTTACACGTCTAGTGCGACGAATTCCTGTTCATATTAAAATTGAAAATAAAAATGTTTATTCAACTTGGGTTATTACATAATCACTTTGCACGTCAAAGAAGTTACGCCAATGATTCACAAGTCTGCGTTCGGGACAGGCGCGGATCTAGCCCTTAAAAAAGATTGTGGTCACACGAAAATCGGTCAAGTCAATAGGTCAAGGGATGTTACTGAAACATATGACGCCCAGACTCATTGTTTTTTTTTTCTTAAGGCATTGGATGTAATATCATCAGTCTATCGATCACAAATAATTTCAATACACCATGAAATTGTGACGTCAAGTCTTTAGGGTTGTGGGCATGCCCATCGTGCCCACAACGGTGGATCCGCGTTTGGTTCGGGAGACCTTGTACTGAAAAGAACTAGCAAGAAAACCAGCAAGGGATAGTTTTTTTCTCTTCATGTATTGTTAAAGAGTCGTCAATTGGAAGCTGACCTAAGACCAAATAGTTTGAGCTTAACTTCCATTACAAAATTAGACAAGTGTCAGTTCACATTATATTTCCGCAGTGAAGTGAAGAAGAATCTTAGTTGAAGTGGATTACTATTATATGATCTGTGAAGTGTCCAAAAAATACTTAAAATTGTGCAAAGTTCAAAACACAACCAGCGACTTTAAATTTCCAATGCAGCACAAAGTCACGGCGTTTGGTCGACAGGCTGCAATCCGAGGATTAAGCGTATCCCGCGGCGTCATCAGCCCGCCGAGCTTTGCATAGCCAATCAGCGTTACGGCCGAGCCATCGATTCACTACCAACCTGTTTTTGCAGCCGTATACACAGACACCGCCATTATACTCAATACTCAATACTCAATATTTTTATTGCGTTCCATAAGTACATTTAGATGGTAATTGAATGATTAGAAACAATTATGGACCCTGGCGGGCACAACACAAATTAATAGAAGAGAGGACGAGTGCTATATAATATTTTTTTCTTTTTGTCGAGTTGTACGAGTACGAGTTTGTACGAGTATATATATATTTTTTCTTTTTGTCATTACGATTATAAAAATATTAAGTACTTTTAGGCGGATTATACTGAATTCTTTATTTTTATTTATTTCTTAAAATGTAAATTTGTCTATTATATTAATTATCATTATTTTTATGTAGCTTTTAGAACTTAAGATTATTATTAAAAATCAAACAACAATAAATTTAAAACACAAATTAAATAAAAATTGATACATCACAGAAATTTTTGTTTACATTTTCTCAAATAATCTTATTGATTTCATTTCTATTATTTATTTATTTACTATTTGATATATACTTATGTCTAAAAGATATTTGTGACTAGGGTGTTATAATTTTACTTTTGGGTGTTATTTAGTATAGTTAGGATTTATCATCAAGATATTCTTTTATACTGTAATAACTTTTGTTAATTAAAAAATGTTTTAGTTCATTAATAAATGTATTGAGTCTATTGTGATTTTTTATATATTCTGGTAGCTTATTATATATTTTTATGGACATGACTAAAGGACCGGATGAGTGCATTTTCAGTCGGGAATCTGGCAAGTTTAATTTATTTTTATGTCTAAGTAGATATCTTGTTTGTATATTCTCTCGTTCTGTATAAAATTCCGGATGTTTTCGAACAAATTTACATGTTTCTAGTATATAGATGGAAGGAAAAGTTAAAAGTTTTTGTTCTTGGAAATGTGGTTTACAGGTATCTGTTTGTTCTATGTTTACCAATATTCTAATCAATTTTTTCTGTAAAGTGAAAACTGTTAGTGCGTCCGTGCTATTTCCCCATAAGATTACGCCATAAGTGAGCCATGAATATGCATAAGCGTAATAGGTGACCAAAGCAGTAGAAAAATCTGTGGTTTTTTTGACTTCGCGTAAGGCGTATGAGAAACTAGACAATTTTGCCCTCACTCTCTTTATATGTGGTTTCCAATTTAAATTGTTGTCTATTAGTAGTCCAAGTAGGTTGAACTCATTTACTACTTGTAACTGTATTCCTTCAAAAGTGAAATTTATATTTATAGATGCCTTTTGGTGTGGATGAAAGGTCATTAATTTAGTTTTATGGAAATTTATTTCTAGGTTGTGTTTATTCATCCAGTCTACTATTTTGGTAAGTATAGAGTTTAGATTTTCTTTTATATTTAAGTTAGTTTTACATGGGACAAGCAGGGATATATCATCCGCAAACAAAACACTTTGTTCCTCTATAATTTTAGGCAGGTCGTTTATATATATAAGGAAAAGAAGGCATCCTATTACACTACCTTGCGGTATAGAGGCATTTAAATTGTGACTGTTTGATCGGATGTTTTCTATTATATTTCTATTATTATTAAAATATTCTATTTCTACTACTTGATTTCTACCTGTTAAGTAAGATGTTAGCCATTTGTGTGATTTTCCGCGTATACCTATATGTTGAACATACGCAATATACAGGGCCGGATTTAACATTACGCACAGTAGGCAGTTGCCTTAGGACCCCGCGCGAACACAACTAATTAAAAATGTTTTATAGAGTGAAAATTTAACTGAAAAAAAATTGTATCTTTAATAACAAGGGGTATTATTGCTTTTTCTTAATAAAAATACATACTTCATACTTGTAGAACTGAACCTAGTATCGAGTAGTAGAACTTTCTACCGGAGGGAGACTCTGTACCAGGGTCGTGTGCTTGGGTACCTCCGTCTTACCTATTTCTGCCGCAAAGCAGCAGTGCTTGCATTGCTGTGTTGCGGTTTGAAGGGTAAGATATGGCAGTGAAATTACTGGGTACCGTGACTTTACATCTTAAGTCACAAGTTGGCAACGTACACTGTAGCCCTTGTGGGGGTTGCAGTTTTACTGCGAATGTCACGGGAGCCACTACGTATTATAGGTGACTGTTACCACTTACCATCAGGTGGGAAGTTTGCTTGTTTGCCAACTTAGTAGCAATAAAAAAAAACTTATAAATGTAGCATATTGCACGATAAACAAATGATTTAAAATGCTTCATATATAATTGCAATTTGTGAGTTTTGTGACTTTAGGCTGGAACGAAAAAACAAACGTGTTGAACTTCCAAACAAGACACAATAACTTGTCCTATTCGGAACCAAAGAAAAAATGACCATCAAACGGTTGAAAAGGAGCCCCAAGGATTGTATTACTTAGGGGCCCCGATATGGTAGCACTTCAAGCTCCTCACTCCACGGTTGTGTGCCGCCGCAGCTGCACTCGGAAGGGTCCTCCCTAATGTGGGAGGGCCTGGATCGGCGTGCCGTCCGAGAACGGGGGGGACGATCTGCCCCACAGGAGCTGGAGGTAGTTCGTACCCAGGCGCAGAGGGAGGCTCTGCGCCGGTGGGGTGAGGCACTCGCCTTCCCAGCTGCCGGCCACCGGACGATCGAGGCGATCCGTCCGGTATTGGAGGAGTGGGTTGGGCGCCGGCAGGGCAGCCTTTCATTCCGCATGGTGCAGGTACTGACCGGACATGGTGGCTTCGGTCACTACCGAGTTGCACGTCGGGAGGAAACGCCGCAGTGTCATCACTGCGATGCTCCCGACGACACGGCCGAGCACACCCTGTTGGTGTGCTCGGCTTGGCGACGCCAGCGCAGCGAACTTAACGCTGCGCTGGGAGGCGGAGACCTTTCGTTGCCGAGCATCAAGCTCAAAGCTCAAGCAATGCCTGTCTGATGACCCTGCCGTGAAGCCTGCGTGCACGGTCGGCTCCCGTGCACGCCGCCGTAAGGCTTCTCCGTCTGGGGATTGTCCTGGTGTTCTCGGGCAATCCCCCCTTGGCGATAAATAGCCCGACCGGCCGGTCGGGCTAGCCCGGATGCGTGAGTAGTGGTGTCGCATTGTGGACCCTACTACACGCGCCCTAAAGGGCAGGGAGAACACCGAGGGGTTTTAGTGGGTAGGCCTGGCACTCTGCCGGGTGAGCCCCACACACGCTCGCCGTCTAGCCAACGGTGGGTACGGTGCGGTTGCGCATTTCAATTGTCAATTTTATAGACAATTAAGAAAGCAATTAAGTTAATTGTACAATATTAGTACGATCTATGTGATGACTGATTTAGAATACACGTGTCGCAGCTTCTTTTCTTACCGTGGTGGACTACTTTTGAGCCAACTAAGGAAGTTTACCATAATCGCACGATGACAAGCTCGAAGCTTGCAATTGCAGACATCTTGATTGCAGTATTGAATACTTCAATATAGGATATTATTTTCCCTTCTAATTAAAATTGTATATTTGTTTTTAAGTCAATAAGTACATCTGAACTTTCAAGGTTTTTTTACGATGGAGGTCTAAGTTATCACGGCCGCGTCAATCGCTTGCAATTCAAATTGGTACAATTCTTGTAAGTTTCTTTGTTACACCAACAAAACATTTTGAGGAGAGAAAGCTAGATATCGGTGTCAAAAATTGCGTTTTAAATTTTAGTATTTTCAGTTGAATTCTATTATTCGATTCGATGATTCGATTCGGTCGATTAATTAATAATTTACCCGTATCTATAAAAACTAAAATTAAAACTAAACTAAAAGAATATTTTATCTGTAATTTAAAAAGATATTGTGACTGTATAGTTCGTTTTTGCTTCTATTTTAATGCGTGCTTAAGTTCTAAACGTAATATTATGTATTTGCATTTACTTACCTATACTTACTCCGCCGTGATAAATTAACGATTTGTAGAGTGTCACACACAAGCCCCAAAGATTTATGTGCTGTTGTTTCTTTTTTAATAAATAAACAAACGTGTACTGAGCAATGGGTTATTGTGTGAATACTGCCGGTTACAATACGCCACGATTCTTTAGGTGTGCTCTGTTTAAAGTTGACTGTGTAGGATTTATGTCAATTCTTGTAAGTACAAGTCTGGAGCCAGTGACGTAGATGGCCTTTATTTAAGACAGGAAATGGAAGAGACATGTTGCAAACACAAAAAATAATAATGTTGGATTGCCAGCGTGTTCAAATAACTACAACTAAGCGATTGCGTCGCACCGCAGGCAATTGTCCTTCATCAAGCACTATTGCATGCACACAATGGTGATGGCTTGTAGGGGTGCGCATTTTCTTACATAACTTTTCAATTCCTATCATTGGAGGTCCGAAAATATTTCTCATACCATTTAAAACCATAATGATCATTCTTCATAAAAAATTTAAAAACTACATATTCAAAAACATAATCATTGAAATTCATAATATCATTAATCATACACTTAGTTTTTACTAATATTTGTTTCATATATTTTTCTATACTAATGATCGAAACTCATAATCATTCGAATAAATAACTATAATATTCATATAATAATACAGAATATTTTGGCGATGTAGAAACTGTAGGCGGGTCAAAAATAGGTAGCGAGGAGCGAAGCGACGAGCGTAGGTTTGAACATGAACCAAGCGCGCGAGCCGAGCGAGCGAAGAGAGCGTGCCGCGGCAGCGGCCGGCGAAACGCCAGAAACAACTTTATGTGTATTCTCGACTTAATGCATACTTATTGCTCGTGGAAACGTAGTAACAACATTATTAATTAAAGCAATATGATCATTGAATGTTATGAAGAAAAAAGATCTGAAAAAAAAATGTATTTAAAATGGTTCTTGGTAGTAACAGTATTAATAAAAAAATTATGATCACTAACTGTTATGAGAGCTCCATTGGTAGTAATAAAAATGTATGAATAAAAAAAGTATGAAAAATAAAATTATGAAAAGTGATTATTATGAACACAAATCGGTAGTAAGACAAAGAATAGGATTTAGAATATTATGTGAGCCAATATGGACCCGGCTTGTAGTCGGCCACGATCGGCCATTGTGTACTGCAACCTTAATATAAATTAATGCACCGGCACGAGTTGATGCCGAAGGAATATTAATGGCTTGATCGACACGCATCTTCCATTAGCCAGCTGATGCATACTTTAAACATGGACGCGGATGCGCCGGAGCCCGCGTCCGGTGTTAATTAAATTTGTCTTACCATCGATGGCCGCAGCCCGTAGTCAGGGGAAGTAAGGGAGAGCTCACACTATACGGGCTGTCAGCTGCTGATAGCAGGAAGTAAATATTTTATTGTTTTTAGGGTTCCGTACGTCCGAATAAAAAAAACGGAACCCTTATAGGATCACTCGTGTGCCTGTCTGTCGGTCACAGTCAATTATCTCTGAGTCTACTAGACCGATTAAGTAGAAATTTGGTACACATATCAATTTCTGTAACCCAAACGCCCTCTGCGTTTGGATGACGTGAATAGATGAAATCTGTATATGGGAGGTCATTTTTGGGGGGAAGGTGGAAAATAAAAAAAAATTAAAAATGCATCGTGTGACATATCAAATGAAACGCATTCTTGTTGTGAAAATCTTAAATGTATTTTTTTTTTAATTTTAAAATAAATAGTTTCCAATTTATTCAAGAAAATAGACGAAAATTGACCTCCCCCCCTTCTATCTCCGACTGAACCTAAAATTTTGAAAAAAATACAGAAGTTAGTTTTCTACTTATAGATTATAGAAAAACCTATAAGAAGTCCATGATTTTAAATAACATGGTAAATCACTCAATATAAGTAACACCGTACGAAACCCTTCACGCGAGTTCAACTCGCACTTGGCCGGTTTTTTATAAAATTTCGCAATTTTGCTAACACCGATAATGCACTATTACGTCATGCTTTATTCTTGGCTACTGATTACATCATTCTGTTCATAGCCTACGTAACAGCGTATCGAACTCCAAATACGACAGTAGTGAAAAATTCGGCTGCCTAGCGTTCTACTGTTTGACTCGCATTACAATCTGTGAAAATTTGACGAAAAAAATCACGGTGTGAAAGTGTGAACTCTATTTGTTAATAATAATGAGTGGCGTCATAAAGCTGTTAGCGTATAATTGCATGAGCAGGGCGGCGGCCGACGCCGAGCCGGAGCCGGAGCCGCCGAGCCGCCGAGCCCCGGCGGCAGGTAATTGACAGCGTCACTCGCGACGCGATTAAAAAGCTTTCTGCTCAAGTGTCAAATGCGCCGCGAGTCCGACGCCGATGCTCAATATAATAATATACCTTTCACCTCACAGCCTCGAAAAATTCTGTTTATAGTAAGCATTTTATGAGCTTGCGTGGAGAGTTTTTAAAATTCGAATCTTTCTATTCAATTTATTTTCTATACTTATCGTCCGTCCACTGAAAATGTATTAATACTTACTTCAAGTTAGTACGTTACCCTCATTTTCGAAATAATCGCACTGATCGAAACCACCACTACTACAAATCAATCACTTAAAAAAATATATAGAGTAAGTTTGACTTAAAACACACCTGTCTATAAATATTCCATCTTGTTCTAGCTATGTCGCACAACATCACTATCCAGCACGATCACGGTACACACATTATACAGTTTATATCGTGGGTAGTTAAAAGACACCTGTCTCTAAATACTACCATCTCGTTTCAGCTAGCTCTAAGAATAACATTATGCACGATCACGCTACAAATAGGGCTCGTTTAAAATTTTACGGCCGAACACCTGCCTGACGTCAACCCTTGGAATAGTAATGTTCGGAACAGGGCCATGACAAAGATACGTAATTCAAACAGACAGAAAAAGGCAGTTCAAGGAGCGCCCAAAATAAATTAGCTTTAAGACACCAAGTGAAGACAATTCTGCTAGTCTAATACTAAAAGAATCAAACTTAACCATTTCTACCATGGGTGGCAAGCAAGTCGACGATAGCCCACTTAATTTTAGGCTATAACTCATGGACGCATCATATCTCTGATTAGGCATGATGAGGTGACTTGCTAAGGAATATATAGGCCCTATCACCAACCAAATCCAAGTCAATAAGAATGGTATTTCGAACCATGGACCTACAGATCAGACGCATGTGGTCTGAACTACTAAACAACAATGAGTAAAAAGTTTGAGTGAGCATGTTTCCAGTTGAAAATGGTATATTATATGATTGATGACGGGCCATCGGCGCACCCCGGTGACAGGACAAATGGATCATGAGACGGCCGGATAGGGCTGCCACCACTCACTACTCAGTTATTTTTTTTTTACAGTCACTGCTCTTTAGGAATGGACCATCGTCATCGTTCTAGTCACGTACGCTTCGTTTGGAATGACGCCATCGTCAGAGACATTCGGACGCCGATGTCAGAGGAGTTTGTCGTCTGACTGGCGCTTTGAATCTTCAGCAGTGCAGTCTTCGGGTCACACCTTCAGTTCTATAGCATCGCTTCATATGTTTCCACACCGTACACCGTCATCACTTTCACTATCACCAGCTGAGGCAACCGATCTGGGCTAAGACTTAGTCTGGGCGTGACTTGCTTTTGCTGCAGTTAGGTTCTCCCGGCAATATGCCGAAGGTGGAGCCACTACTAGAACTATTTTTGTTTCGCTTACGGCTTGTAATGTGCCCCAGGGCTCTACTTCTTGAGCGTGTGACTCCTTTAAGCGATACCACCACCTGATTCGACCGATAAAGACCATTTGGGTAACTCCTAACTCCACCGCTCCTCTGGGCCTAATATAAGTCGAGACCTTCTTGCAAGACCCGACCGCTCAGAGTACATGATCGCTGAGGACTGTGCATTAATCCCGTAGTTGTAGTACAGAGTGAAGAGAACGCAGCGGTGCTAAGGTCCGCTATGAAATAATAGTAACATTTCACACCCTACGCTATAAATCAATGAATGAACACACGCGACCGAAAATGAGTGGCGTAAAATACGTAAAGCTGTGGCCCGGCCCTGAGCTGGTCGTCACAGCGAGTGGCCTCTGGGCCGCGGCGTGTAAACTAAAGATAAAGTCATCCGTATCAGATGTTTTGAGGTTTCACTTTTTCTCCGCGAAGTTGCCCGCGGTACAAAGAGATCAATGGCGGCACTCCGCGGACGATATCTTCGTTTACTTTTCTATCGTATCTGCCAACTTCCAATAATGTTATCCGATTTCACTGCGGATTTATCGTTTAAAGTTCAGTTGAAGTTATGATTCTCAGTTTTGAGAAGCAATATTTTCTAAGTGGTGTTTAGTAAAAGTTGGTATATTTAAATTGTTTTATTAAGAATATCAAAGCACACTTTGGAAGGTATCAGTTATAGGTCTCTGAAAATATAAATATATTCCATACTTTCAAGATATTAAAATAGTTCTATTTATGTTTTTAACTGACCTCAAAGAAGGAGGAGGTTCACGTCACACAATGAATACACACAATTCGTCGCATATGTTTTTTAGTGTGTATGTTAGGCAATTACTCCGCCAATTGTGGAATGATTTTCAAAATTCTATTACTTTGTGACCACTTTTGGAGTATACTCCAAAAGTGGTCCCATTGTTACCAAAGTCAGGATATAGTGATTGAATCTCAGGAAAATCGAGGGAAACCTTTAAATTTTATAGGCACGTCCAACGTATTTTATGTTTTTTCCGAAGCTATTCAGGTGTTTGCGTCTGGTAGTCAAAAGCCGGGAAGGTTAGTTTTTATGTACAATATAGTTTTTTATATAGGTATGTTTTGACCCTTGGTTTTGTTTTTTCAAATTACCTAAGTGACCTGGTATTAAATTCACTAAAAAGAAAATATATAAATTTTTTACAATAATAAAAACCGACCTCAAAATAAAAATGTGATAGGTATTGTGTGTATTCACAGTCGGTTTTTATTTTTTAACCGACTTCAAAAAAGGAGGAGGTTATCAATTCGGTTGTATTTTTTTTTATGTTTGTTACCTCATAACTCCGTCATTTTTAAACCGATTTCCAAAATTCTTTTTGTATTCGATAGAGTATACTGCAAGGGTGGTCCCATGGTCACCAACGTCAGGATCTGATGATGGGATCCCATAGAAAATAGAGGAAAACACTAATTAAATTAGGGTTTCTTTAACTGAGAAGATTTCATTTACTAAAAAGTAAAAAATTAAATATTTTTTACAAAAAATAAAACCGACTTCAAAAACACTAAAAACTTAAAAATAATATAAGAATAGGTACAGACAACATCACACTTCTATATTGAAGTAGGCGCCAAACGATGATCTCCTAGAAAGTGTTAAAATTTGTCACCGACTTCAATATAGAAGTGTGATGTTGTCTGTACCTATTCTTATATTATTTTTAAGTTTTTAGTGTTTTTGAAGTCGGTTTTATTTTTTGTAAAAAAAATTTGTAAAATATGTTCGTTAAGACTTTTTATATTATAATTAATAAACACGAAGCTTGCAAGATATTTAGATTTGAATAAAAAAAACAATTACGGAGAAAAGCATATAATTATTCATTTCAATATTTTATAAATGATCATAAACGCTGACGCTCCTACGGTGAAGGAAAACATCGTGAGGCAACCTGCATACATCTGCGAAGAAATTCAATGATGTATGTGAAGTCGACCAATCCGCACTGGGCCAGCGTGGTTGACTAAGGCCTAATCACCCTAATATAGGGTAGGCTCGAGCCCCTCGGTGGGGACGTGTATGGGCTGTGATGATGATCATAAAATGTGGCCATAACAATAAATGCTATGCTACGACCGCTACGAATGTGCTACATGTAGTCTGTGTCTTTGTTATAACCGGTTTGTTTTCTCATGCCTCTGCTATTGTTATTTACCTGTTCTACAAGATTCATTGGAGTTAGATAATAAAGCAAATTGCTTTGTAAATTCGCAATGAGTCCGCCTGATGGACTAACGGCTTAGACTTGGACGTCACACGCATTAATCATTCAGACGAGCAGTGTCCATCTACACTTGATTGTTAGCAAAGCAATTGCAATAATTATTCTAACCAACCAAAGGAGAAATTCGCTTTCTCGCATTAGTTTTCTCAGTGGGTAGTGATTGATAGAGCATCGGACTCACTGACGCCTTCTGTCACTTGGCCGCCGATTGCATGCTCTGGTATCGAGAATGTGTTCTCGTTCTCAGTTTTTTTATAACAAAACTTTTACTGTCAAGGCAATCAGAATTCATTACCAGAAACCATAAGGCGTGCACAATGCGTGCGAACATGGGGTCAGGAATGGTTGTAAAGTAGTCGACGTCGTTGCGTCGGTCGACGAAGCGTGAGTTCAGGGAAATCGCTGCCGCTGGATGCGAGAACCGTTCACTTTGGAGATTCTTGTGGAGGCCTATGTCCAATAATGGGCGTCGCTTAGCTTTAATGATGAATGGTGACGCCCTATCGTCACCAGCGATCCCAATGCTACAAACTAAACATTGAATTAATATATGAAAATTAGGGTTTTTAACCTTTAGTGTTGGACCCAACAATAATCCATAATGGACAAAACTAGAACTCATACTCTAACATCTAGGCAAAACTGGTTCAACCGAGTCCATAATTAGTGGTTGGTTGGTACCACCCGTATTGATCTGGGGGTCCGGAATTCGATTCCCTACGAGAGAAGTTTTTCGGCTTAGTTTGGTTGGTGGTAGGGTGTCTGAGCCTACTTGGCCTGCTTCTGCCGTCTTGACTAAGTTTATCGCCATAATAACAATGTTGATAATATTGTTGTGTTCAGACAATTATTAAGATAGCCAATTCCTTAGTTGTTGAGAAGTTCCACCTTCGGCCTTATCGTCACTTAATATCAGGTGAGATGTAGGTCAAGAGCTCTGGGTTTCGCAATTTTACAATATGGCTGCCATATATAATTTCTATTAAAATAAATTTTAACGGAGTTCGATTTGCAGGATTCAATTTTGGACTCTGTTATACCTAATGATATTAAAAAGACAGGAGGTCTTCCTAAGATATTAAACATTTTTGTGGGCTATTTTATGTTGAGATCGAATATTGACGTGGCTAAAGGTTTAGTAAATGGCGATATAGGTTTTGTCATCGAAATTATCTGCCTACATTTTCGACTTGATCAAGTACATGATACGGTCATACCATCAGTCCGTATAGATTTTGGTCCTGACGGTATATATGTAACTAGCTGTGCCAGCGAACTACGTTTCGCCGTATATTGTTTACTCGTTTTTGCAACATTTGTTATTGATGCTCAGCTCCTATTAGTCGTAGCGTGATGTTATATAGCCTAAAGCCTTCCTCGATAAATGGACTATCCAACACAAAAATAATTTTTCAATTTGAATCAGTAGTTTCCGAGATTAGCGCGTTCAAGCAAACAAACAAACAAACAAACTCTTCAGCTTTATAATATTGGTATAGATTAAGCCAATATCGATACAGTTTCCAGCAAAATACAGCTATGGTACAGCTGAAAGACAAATGTTTTTTTATGGGATAGGGGGCAAACGTACTACCTGATGGTAAGTGATTACCGTCGCACATAGACACCCGCAACCCCGGAGGAGTTACAAGTGCGTTGCCGGCCTTCAAGGTAGAAATACGCTCTTTTCTTGAAAATTTGAAGATCGCATTGGTCTGGAAATACCGCAGGCGACAATATTTATTCTCAAGTTTGACTGTGCGAGGCAGGAAACTTCGAGAGAAATACACAGATATAGACTGCCAACCATTTAAGTGATGGGCATGGATTTTTGTCGCGTGGCGGAAAGAGGCGGCAGGTATAAGTCCAAAAAATTCCTCGGAGCATTCCCCGTAATAAATGCGATAGAAGATGCATGGTGAGGCGACATCTCTACGCAGCGCCAATAGGTTTAAAATTTCCTGGCAGTCGACGATTCCTCTCCGTTGAATACGGTCCAGTGGGAGTTTTCAGCTTTTTACTTCAATTTGCTATTATATCGTGTTTTTTAGTTATTTGCTATTTGAATATAGAAATCGGGCATAAGGCTAAAGCTGAATAAACTCTACGATAACGCTAGAATGACTGAGCTGCAATCTTTTTTTGGCTTTGGGAGTAAAAATACACATTTGCTGATTTAATTTGTTTTATTACGTTCGAGTAAGCAACATGCGATACGGCCGTAAGAAAATTCTCTGTATCCGTGCGCGGCGCGTAATTAAGACTCCATCACGAATAGATGCTAATGAAAGTAAAACAACACTGTGTTAAGGGGAAATCTTTGACGTGTAATTAGCGAGCGACGAGATAGTGCACGCTCATGAATATTGTAATACGGCAGAAGGGCAACTCTGTAAGGCTGTTAAGGAAGTGTCGCGCTGTCTTGCGCTGTACATTGCTGCGCGATATCCTTGCGTCACTGAAGAAAGCAAGCTTGCGGTTCGATGTACAGTAAACCACAGCTCCTGTCTTCGGTTAAGGAATTAGAGGGTAACTATGAGCGACCGAGTATGGGATTTGGTGAGGCGAGGACAAAGGTGTTTACGCTAGCAGAAAAGTGTAGATAGATAGTATATACTGTAATTTATTTGCACGTGTACGATACGAGTATATTGTTAATTATAAAATTGGTAACGTGTTATGGCATATTATTATTACATGATATTTAATATTTTTAATTCGGAAGACAGTTTTATGACAAAAATTGCATTAATTGAACAATTCATTGAACCAAAAAGAAAAAGATTTCTGTAAATGTGGTTGTGCTACAAACAATTGTTCTAATTCAGTTACCAGTTAGAGAAAAAATAGAAAAATGGTCAGAATGTATTAACGGGAAGAAATCAAGTATCATTATGTTTCTTTAAAAAAATGTGACAGTTAAAATAAAGCCGACGATGAGAGCTAGCTTCACTTGATATCCTGAAAACAATCTTATTAATGTTATTATTATGGCGACAAACTTCGGTAAGACGGAGGTAGCTAGCTAGGCGGACTCGGAAGCAGTACCAACAACTGAACCAAACAGAAAATTGTCTGTTTCTACGGGGAATCAAACCCTGGACTGCCAAATCTTCGTCTAAACGACAAGACCACGAAGGCGGTTTTCAAAGTATTGTGAAGTGCTCGTGCAAACTTAAATGCACCTTTCATCTGAAATTCTTACACATTATATTTTAAACAAAAGCTGCACATCTTTTTCACAGCATACATAATATAAGAGACATTACATATATTAAACTAATAATCTTTAATATTAATAGTAAACTTACAGATTTATTCAATCTTAAACGAAATATTTTCATTAGTACAAATGGCGTAAGAAGCACAAACTAACCCGGCTCTCGTCCCGAAACCAGTACGAAGGGTGCGGGCACGGGTCGCCGGAATCTGGGTCACGAGTGAGGGGCTACCCTCCAAGACTATAGTCAAAGTTTCAAGTACGAAAGTCGTCGTACATTTCTGCGTGCTGCCCTAATCAACGGTACCAAAGCGAGCACTCTCGCAGCGTTGTACAGCGAATTTACAATTTGGAACTTTGTTTACTGGCTTAGAGAGTAGCGCCTCAGACACACGCAATAACTTTCAGCGTTATCATTGTTCGCTTAAGAGCAACGCTCTTGTCACAGGATACTTTCCACTTATAATACTGCATTACAACAATGTACAATTACGTTTATTTTCCCAGAGTTATTAGCTGATAGCGGCTCTAGCTCTTGCATAATTATTATTATTTAAATAAAGCTGTCATAATTGTCGTTGGAATATTGCGAATTTCCAGAAAATTTTCAACGAGAGGATTTTCATTATTCACTGTATTTCATATTCAGAATATTCATATAGTAGTTGTTAGCAAAATCATGACTGTAATTAAGTTTACATGGAGACATGTATAAAATATGCTACGTAATTTTCAATTGTTTCATATTTTTCAGTTTCACTCAGTGTAACGCAAAGGCTATCATTGCGACACAATACATGACTCTTTTCGACTGTTAGAAAACAAACTTACCTAAGTATACAAGTTCCTAACTATGTATGTTGATATTTTCTTGTTTTGTTATTTTTTTGTTTTCAGATATTTTCTTAGCTTATGGTATAAGACCTTGGTTCGTGACAAATTTCTTGATTTTAGGTCAACAGGAAGTAACCTACAGGTTTTGGATCCCTTGTGAAATCGCAAAATTTGCGAAAATATGTGACAGAAAAGGTCATATCTTTTGATCGCCAGGACTTACAAGTATATTTTTTCCACAGCTGAAAGAAGTCGTAAACTCGAATATTTGATATAAATTTCAGCTTCATATCTCTACGCGTTCCCGACAAAAAGGGTCTTATTAGGAAGGCGGACAGACGTACGGACGGACAGACGGACATTGAAGAGATCCTATAAGGGTTCCGTTGTTTCCTTTTCAGGTACGGAACCCTAAAAAAGGAAACAAAATGAAAAATGTTTTATTTCGTGGGTATAACGGATACGCTTGAAAGCGTCAAAATTAATTCATTTAGTTTTGAATCTACCACTCTCGCTCGGAATGCTGACCTCCCCAAGAGGAGTGAGCCAGAGACTCGGGGTTGCTCTTTTCAAATGAGTTACATCAAATCTTAATTTAAAGGGAAAGGCAGATTACATCGATGAATTATAATGTTATCGTCAATTTAATCCGTAACTTTCTAGTAAGCTTTAGCACACAGTTTTTGATTGATGAATTTTTGATCAATTGTGATGGATATACAGTTACAAATTGAAACTACGGTGACAAATTTTGAGTTACATAAAAATATCGTAAACTACACATTGGTTATATTACATATTTCTTCGATATTGACATTTACATGCCAAAGCGGTGAGACATGTCCGGACTTGTTATTTATGATTTAAGATCTGTATTATACCTACTTACCATGTTTCTTGTGAATAAATGATTTGATTTGATTTGATTTGATGAACTGTCTCTGATGTCGTCGAGTTTAGCAAACTGACAAACATCGAAAGACTTAGATTGTGGGATGGTGAATGACCTTGGCTTTTCGAATTGATGACACAATCTTAAATTCTGCTTATTCGTCGTCGAACGCAATGTTTTTGTCTTTAACGTATTGCGGCATTAACAAGGATTGCACCTGACTGTTGGCATTTGTCTGGTGTTGCCTCAACATTGAACCGACACAAGGAACATTTACCGACAATCCAATTAAAGAATATTTACTCGAACAAGGCTTTAGAAATATTCTTTAATTGGATTAACATACTGTAATGCTCGTGTAAATTACAACTTTAAGTGAAACCTCGTTATCGCTCCCCTTCTATATCCGTAGCGGGGTATAAAGCGGTGCCAGAGTCCGGAAATGAGCAGTATCGGGTCTATGGAGAGAGGGACGCATTACCATAATCATGGTGATAACTCGCGCCGGCGCTGGGACTGTGTAAATTACGGCTGGCCCGATCGGCCGGCTGATTTATTGCTAGCGCCAGTGTATGCATCTTCGAAGGCACTTGTGTGACCGCGGATGATGAACGAGATGCGAGTAACTGGAAACAAGTTCAGGAGAAGCTAGAGTGTAGTTTCGATAGTTTTGTCGCCAATCCACACAATGTACCAATCTAGAAAGCCTCGTTCGAACTTCACTGGTATTTGAATCGGGTCCAGAGTAATTAAGTAAGGAAGAGAGATAGAATATAGTAAAGACATGTTAGGAGATAACAAAATTACTAAGCGGATGAAGTCGCAGGCAACTCCTAGTCATGTGTATATTTTTATACACAATAAAGAAGCACTTGGCCTTCATCACACCTGAAATATATAACGTTAAGGCCGAAGGTGGAAGCGAGCTTCACCTGGACTCCTCGACAGCTGATGAACTGGCTTTCTTACCTCTAGTTGTCAGAACATAATATTGTTATGAGCCTTGTTACTGTGGCAACAAATTTAAGTAGACTCGTAAGGTGTATTATTAAAAAAATAACAGACAATTTAGTAAAAGATTTAGTCGAGTCAATTAACTTTGTTCTGTTTTTTCGCGCCCCCACCACGCGTCACTGCTCACTGGTTCATCGAACAAGCACTAACTCGTGTTTTGGTGGAATTCATTAGATGCCGCAAAAAACGTAATTCACTTGTTTACTTTCATTTCTGGGCTGTAGCTACTAGTAACTATAGTTATTTAAATAACCCATCCAATAGTAATGCAGTTCGAACAATGAGAATCCGTAACGATTTTAACTATAAATGTAGCTTTGTAGACAATTAAAAAACAATATAAATGGTACCAAATTTTTTTTTCTACGAAGAAAATTGACGAAATTATAACGAAAAAACAGATCGCTCCGTCAAGCAGCCGCCTGGCAGGCGTGCGACGTCACACGACACGTTCTAGGCAGACAGACCCCGCTTCGGTGCTAGCTATCACTCCCGAGCTTTCGACTAGTAGCTGCGCGCAGTGTTTCATGCGAAATCGTATTACATAAGTACCTATATTGTTTTTTTATGTCATAGTGGTAGTAGTATTCAAGAGGTTCAGTACAGTTTGAGCAATGAGTAATAAACTAGAAATCGGTTTTGTGCAAGGTCAATGGGATAAACTTCCTATTTTTGAAATTTTTATGGAATCTGGTTATCTGATTACTTACCCATTTAAAGTACCTACACCAGTGCCAAAATCCGTGGTTAGAAACTTCAAAGGTAAGTGAATAAAGCTACATTTTAAAATTAAAATAATAATATGTAGGTTATTGACCTCTAAAGTTATGTCACTAAGTTATAAACTAGTATTTACCTTTGAGTATTTCTTTGGTTCTTATCTATGTTTAAAACATTCAAATATATATTTTTTGATGTAGGTAGGTTGGTATTCTGAGCACAAAATGAGTAGGTAGGTCTATTTCGTAAGATGTACGAACGAATGAACACAGGGCTGTTTTCAGGATCGCAACGTGACAGTTTTGGGCGGTCTGGATAATTCATAGTATGGTAACTGTGGTATTGTGGTGATGTTATGATCGAAACACACAATGAGGGTGTAGCGTGGCGCGGAATATATTCTTTATTTACACTATGAGCGTGCGCTCCCTTTTGATTTTCTCTTTTAAAACACACATGTTTTATTATTCCTGATACCTAAACCTATCCTATCCGTATTCGCGGCCGTACCGCCTAACTCAAAGCGAACACTCGCTACCGTTATCGTGCCATTACAACAATAGTTTTAATGTCACAGGTGACATTTGAACTGTTGTTCTAATGTCACGAAAGCGATAGCGAGTGATGACTATGAGTTAAGGCAGTAGCCCCCCTGGACTGCTGAGATGATTTTGAGTGTAACATATGTCCTAGGGCCTTATTCTGCTAGCGTTAATGCATTTGTGGCGTGTCAATAACGCTTCAATAGCATCGCTTTTTGAGACAGTTATTGTTGGTTAACCGAATACAAACTAAACATTTGTAACTATTGACTTATCAAAAAATTGTAGTACAAATAAATTATAGCAGAAAATGCGCATAAAAGCGACAAAAGCAGTTTTATTGAAACGCTATCACGACGCGACAACGACGTTAAGATTAGCGGAATTAGGGCCCTGGTCGTTGGTTTTAGTTGATTTGTTTACTGAAAAATTTATAATTTTTGGCTTTGGTGCCCGTTTTGTGTAGGCGACAGGCTGGAGTACTGTATGGCCCATACTGCCAGATGTGGCTTTGAGTGTAAAATCTAGTTTTAACAAACAGAGCGTTACCTATAGCTCTGCTAGACACCTTTTGGGATTCACTATATCATTATACGGTCTAATATTGCATGGACTCTCATGACGTCTCTCTCTACTCGTTTACTGTAGGTAGGATACAAGTCTCCCTGCCTGCCACAAAGAGAGTTTTTTTTTTCATTGATTGTAGCACTAAACAAGAAAACATTCAACCTTACTTAAAAGAATAATAATAATTAACGATTTATAGCACACAAAGATATAAAAACAGAAATTTTTCAAAAACAACACAGATGTTCAGCACAGGCGGCCTTATCTATACTAATACTAATCTATACTAATATTATAAAGAGGAAAGATTTGATTGTTGGTTTGTTTGTATTGAATAGGCTTCGAAAGTACTGAACCGATTTTGATGTAAGTTGGTAAAGAGATAGTTCGAGACCAGGGGAAGGGTATAGGGTAATATTCCTACGGGAAAATATAACATTCCCACGGGAAAACAAAAAAAAAACGCGGGCGAAGCTATGAGCGGAAAGCTATTGCTAATAAGCAATCTCTTCCAGGCAACCTTGGACCAGGGAAATGCATAAAGGAAATAAAAAAAAAAACACCATAATCTATTATGTAAGTTGGGTAAAGGATACAAAAACAACTGTTGTCGAAATTTCAAGATCGCATTAACAAAACAAGCCGAACGTTTTGTAACTAAAAATTCAACATGGCTGAACGGTGCATTAGGTTCGAATAACGCATATGTGCAAGAATTGAGAGACGAAGGCGGATCGGAAACTAAGAGCATTCTAAGGTCGGAAAAAGCTTCGATTGTTGCCATAATGCGAAGCTCTAATACAAACGAGAAAAAGGGGTTGAAGAAAAAATATTTCATGAAACCATCAATATGAAAAGTTTCTGCAGATGAAGCTTTGGCCCTTTACGGGGATCTGTTAAAAGCTAGTACATATTTTTAAGATTTAAAATTTATAGAAAAGAACTCAGTCATGTTTCCGTCATTATTATAACATATCGAGTATCTGACGCAAAAAAACATACTATCTGCCTGCTTCGAGTATTGAAGTAACAGACACAAGTGCTAAAGTAAAGCTACAAGATTAGCTGGACCATACTATTGGCCGTGTTTTGATGATACGAGTAAAAGGTGTATAGAGACCTTCTCAAATACGTCTCAGGTTTAGCAAATGGGGATGTGTTGGTTCATCGGGGCAAAGTGAATACAAACAACGATAAACTTTGAGGTAATATTATATTTAACTTTATAAATTTTGAGGGAAACATGTCTCCTGAATAAAAGATTCTTGTAGGTCCATGCTCTTATAGTGTATTTTAGTCAACTATCGCGTCATTTAGTGATATAATAACAATATTATATCATTATTTCCTTTATATTCTCGCAATGAGCAAATAATGAAACGGAAAAAGTAATTTTGTATGGAAAAGTAGCGATTTTTTATTTTGTATGTTTTTATGTGTAATAATAAATTAAATATATAAAGATTCTAGTATCATTTCATAGCTTATATATTGGAGATCCTGTATGCAAAATTTTGTATCCAAAATGCAAAATTGAAAAAAGTTGCAGATTTTTGAAACGCAACTCACGCTTTCATCCCATAGTGCGGCGTGCGGCGGCGGCGGATAGTGTCAACTGACGTCACAGCCTGTCCGTAGGCAGCGGCGGATTTAATAAAATCAGTTGAAGCAAATTGGTTTATAACTTTACATCGGATGGACCGATTTTGGTGATTTAAAAAACATATTTATTGTGATACAATAAGGAATGTTACTATGTATGTTGTATTATGAAAAACCATACTATTACGGGACCTCATTGTGTCGTCGCCATTCATGCAGGCAGTGTGAACGCTCACGGGTCGGCAATAAATTCTACGAAAATCGTGTTTAAGATGCTGACAACTCTGAGCTGAGCTCAACGAGCTAAAATTTTTTAAATATACCGTAGTAAAAAAATATATATGTTAGATTTTTGAGAATATCCATGACCTTAAAACAAATTTTTATCAAAATTTCTCGTTAAAAAAATGTGAAAAACACCCATTAAAAATAGCTCCCAGAAGAAAATCCGAGTTATTTAACAAAGGTTATACACGGTTATTTTTTTATCACCCTGGAAAATTTTAGGGACGCTTCAGGACACATCCAATATTATATAAAAAATAAAAAAAATACAATAAAAAATATAAAAAAAAAAAAAAAAAAAAAATATTCTCTAAAAATGCTGCTCACAACTAGTGCAGCATGTTTTGTATTTTTTAAAAAATTAATATAAAATTAAGGAGGGGGGTTATTTTTTTTATTTATATTTAAATCATTCTAATACCATGTCGTGAAGCGTCCCTTAAATTTTCCAGGGTGATAAAAAAATAACCGTGTATAATGATTTTCAGGGAATTAACTCGTAACACTTAATTTGATAATATTGATGTTTTATATTTTCAAATAAGTTACTAGTTTCTTCAAAAAAAAAATTTTTTTCGCTCAATTTTAATAACGCACCGCGCCCGTAATCCAGTACAAACTCAGTCTCAAGGTCGTTGGCGTCACTCAGCCTCTTAAAATGTGAATCTGGGCATAAATAATAATTGAGTATTCGAGAGACTAAAATATTTAGTTGTACAAGTGATTGCTAATAACATTATAATAGTACAATGTAAACAATATTTCTATTTATTGACGCCGATTATCTGTTCTGTAAACTCTGACTACAAAACGCTACAACATGATGTCTCGCTGTGTTTGAATGAAACGCGTAAGCGCCATGAAATTCCTGGCGCTTACAACGTTTTGGTTAAACGTAATCTATACTCCAAAAGCGTTCTAGCGGTGTTTGTTTTGTTTGTATGGTTAGACGAGACATGTAGTTTTAGCGCCTCTAGCTGATGTAAGTTCTAATTCAACAGTATTTGCACATATGTTTTACTCGAACGTTCTTGTCTATTGATGGAAAATATTATGTCAACGGCAGCACTATTATTAAGTACTTGTTAATAAGATTTAAAGTTTTTTTTGGTTGCTTGTGGCTTTAGAAACAATATATTACTGAATGAATCGAAGCAAGAGAAATCCTCCCGAGGTGAAATGTTTCTTTCATTGAAATAATGAGCATTTTTATAGAAAATGCAAAGTATTTATTTAGTTCTGCAGAATCGTATTCAAAGGTGAATGTTAGCCAAAGTTATAGGGGCGACTTGTATCGCATATTTTAATTAATTCGGATTTTTGCGGAACCTTTTGGTAATAGAATATATTTTTATGGGCACCATCATTTTTTTTATGGGATAGGGGGCAAGCGAGTAGACGTATCACCTGATGGTAAGTAATTACCGTCGCCCATGGACACCCGCAACCCCAGAGGAGTTACAAGTGCGTTGCCGGCCTTTGAGGTGGGAATACGCTCTTTTTTTGAAAGTTTGAAGGTCGTATCGGTCCGGAAATACCGCAGGCGACAATTCGTTCCAAAGTTTGACTGTGTGAGGCAGGAAACTTCGAGAGAAACGCACAGTTGTGGACTGCCAACCATCTAAGTGATGGGCATGGATAGAAGATGCATAGTGAAGCGACATCTCTACGCAGCGCCAAGGTATCAAGCCGATTTGAAATTTCCTGGCAGTCGACGATTCGAGTCGCTCTCCGTTGAATGCGGTCCAGTGGGAGAAGTTGGTATTGGGGTGCCCCAGCCCAAAGATGAGAATAGTATTCCATATGAGGCCGAACCTGCGCCTTGTAAAGCTGAAGGCGGTGCGCCGGAGTGAAATACTGTCTCGATCTATTGAGCACACCAAGCTTCTTAGAAGCTAATTTAGCTTTACCCTCTAAGTGGCCACGGAACTGGACTTCGCTCGATATGTCGACACCAAGGATCCCAATATTGGCTGATGCAGTTAGGGGAATGCCCTGAAAGCGAGGAGATACGACAAATGGCATTTTCTTTGCGATGAACGCGCAAACCTGTGTCTTTGAGGGGTTGAAATGGACTAAATTAAGTCGACCCCAGTTAGAGACTTTCTCTAATGAAGTTTCGATTTCAGACACAAGTTTATTCCGGCACTCAATGACGTTTTCCCGAGAAGAGTTCGCACGGCCGTTATAGAAGGTGTCTTTCGTGCTGTCGTCTGCATAGCAATGAATGCTGCTGATTTGCAGCATATCATTGATATGCAGAAGGAATAGTGTAGGTAAAAGCACACATCCTTGGGGGACACCAGCATTTACAGACATTGGGTCTGAGAATTCACCGTCAATCAAGACCTTAATGCTTCTGTCTGCTAGAAAGCTGACCCATCCACATAATTTCTCGGGAAGCCCATATGAAGGAAGTTTTGAGAGGAGCGCTTTGTGCCATACCCGATCGAAGGCCTTCGCGATGTCCAAACTAACTGCCAGTGCCTCCCTCTTCGCTTCAATTGCCTCTGCCCAATGATGTGTCAAGTAAACTAGAAGATCACCAGCAGAGCGACCCCTACGAAAGACGTATTGTTGGTCACTGAGCAGCTGGTGATCCTCTAGGTACCGGAGAAGCTGGCGGTTGATTAGTGATTCCATTATCTTTGAAAACAAAGGGGTTATAGCTATCGGCCTGTAGTTGGACGGATTCGAGCGGTCACCTTTCTTAGGGATCGGATGCACTAAAGCTGTCTTCCATGAGGATGGGACTACGCTAGATGAATAAGAGAGCCGAAATAGTCGCGTTAAAACCGGTGCCAACTCTGGAGCACACGTCTTTAGCACGATAGGAGGGATACCATCAGGCCCACTCGACTTGTGGATATCTAGGGTGATTAGTGCTTGACGCACTGAGCTTTGGTGGAACCGAATATCCGGCATTAAGCTCGTGGTATGGTCGGTGGTTCCTGTCCCCCGTCATCCAAGGTCGAGTTGGATGCAAAGAGTTTCCCTAAAAGATCGGCTTTCTCTTTAGCATCATGGGCTAACGAAGTGTTATCCTTGTGCAGTGGTGGAAAAGATGGCATGCAGAAATTTCCCTGAATAGCTTTGGCGAGAGACCAGAACGCACGAGACCCCGAAGGAAGACGCTCTAGCCTCTCGCCAATTCTACTGATGTGCTCCGACTTCGCTCTTGCAATGTCCCTTTTGAAGGATCTGGAGGCATAGTTATACTGCTTTTTCAAAGCGCTGGTATTTCCATCCCGAGACGTCACCACGTTTACCCAGGCTTGGTAGGTTTCCTGCTTCCAGCGAGAAGCCTTTTTGGAGGATTGACCAAACCAAGGTTGGAATCTGCCACCAATGGGGATAACAGAGGATGGAATGAAAATTTCCATACCTTGCAACACCACATCGGCAACAGACTCAGCGGCGGAGTTGGGATCATCCGGCATAAAGCAAACCTGCCTCCAAGGGTAGGACGCAAAAAAGGACCGCATCCCATCCCAGTCTGCTGACTTGTAGTGCCACACACGGCGACTACGTGCATCTCGAGGTCATTGCAAGCACGTTAGTGGCACCGAACTCTTAATGAGGCAGTGATCTGAGGAGCCAAGAGGGGCGCCGACAGATATGAGGTAGCCGTCGGGATGAGAAGTCAGCAGAAGATCCAACAGTGAAGGTTCATGGCTCTCCACATCAGGAATTCGCGTGGGCTTAGTAACCAATTGTGTCAAGCCATATGCAAGAGCGAAGGCGTGAACAGATCTCCCCGCATGATTGGTCTTGCTTGAACCGAGCCATTCGGTGTGGCGAGCGTTAAAATCACCAAGTATCACAATCTCTGCGAGTGGGATCTGCTGCTGCACAAAGTCTGCAGCCATTTGAACGTACTCGATGAGTCGGTCGGTTTCGGTATCACCGCTATGGGACCTATTGAGGCACGAATAGACGCGGGGATGGTCGTCGCTATCTACACGGAGCCATAAGGTGGAGAGGTCCCTACTTTCAAGGTGACCGAGGCGCCGAGAAAATATATCGTCTCTGACGTACACGCACACACCGGCCTTAGGTGCGAAGAGGTGTTCCAGACCGTACCCTGGGTAGGAAAGGTAAGAAGTGTCCGCCGGAGACGATATCTGTGTCTCGGTCAAAAATAGCAAGGCCGGCTTTACTGTCTCGAGGTGGTGGTGGACAGCATTCAGGTTGGAGTGAAATCCCCTGATATTGCAAAAGTCCATAGTCAGTGTGGCAGGGGGTGCCGTGGGTAACAAAAAGGGGCAGAGGAGGCCTAGTGCATGGTGTTGGGCTCTCCCAGGCTAGGCGGGAGCTTCAACTACTGGAGGCCGACACTGAGTCGGAGTCTGATCAGGAGTCGGTGGTTGCAGAGGCTCCCAAAAAAAATAAAAAGGAGAAAGGGAAGCGCTCGCCTGAGCCAACCGCTGAGCTCCTTTGCGGCAAGGCTGAGGAGAATGCAAAGGCGCTGTTGGGGGTCGCACGCAAGTCCCGCAATCTAAAAGGGACTTACGTCAAAGAAATTAAAGACGCCTCCGACTCTCTTGTAGAAATTGTCCGGACTTTAGCGTCCAGGAACAGCTCGGAGGCTTCAAGCCGAGGCCTCCGGGGTCAATTGGACGCCCTAATGGGGGAGATCAAGGCCCTCCGTCGGGACTTCTCCGAACGGGGGGCGGAACGCCCTAGGGCCCGCCGCGTTGTAGTGACCCCACCCCTCGAAATTGTAGAGAATGCTGAGTCGGAGGCTATTGCCGAGGAGGAAGTGGAGGTCCCGCAGGTGGTACTGCCAGAGGCAAGGCCGGTTGAGGCCGCACCAGCTGGGGGGATTTCCAGGGGAGAGTTCCTGGAGAGTATGGAGTTCCTCCAGCGGGAGCCATTAGCCCAAGTTAGCTTTATGGTTTCGGCGCGCCTCGAAGGCCTCGAAGTGGACGGGCGTCTGATGCCGGCTCAGGCTCGGAGGCCGCCGCTAGCGGCGGACTGTGTAAGACAGCCGCAGCCGCAGCCGCCATCTCAGCGGCAACGGGCGGCAAATACTTTGACTACTACTCTTGCCCCGCCGGCCAATATGCCGAAGGAAGCGAGAGTGGTAATGAAGTCAGCGGCGGTCCCCTCAACATCCGGGGCCGCCACAACCGCGGCAAACGTAGAAATGGTCCAGGATCACTATACAATTACAATACAATTAACACTACTGAGTATGTACTACCCAATCATGCATGCCCTGCACTCAGTACAGTATGTCAGTCACCTGCTGCTGACAAGTCTATATTACCCAGATCGGAAAAACATGTCAACAAAATATCTACTGAATCAAGATATTTAATTTTTTGTGACGAAATTGGCAAAGACATGGGTCAGCTGTTGTCAAACCAGTTGGGGCAAAATGTGACAAACTATTGTATGCCTGGCTCCAACTTTAACAACCTTACATTAAAGATGAGTAATTAAGTTTAATTTTAATGATAATTTAATAATAATAATGGGAAATCGGGAAAATTTAAATAAATCGAAATTAAAAGAGTTTTATTCCCATTTAAATAATTTAAACGTGAACAAAATAATTATGTTCACACTACCCTACCATAAGGGATTATCTCAAAATGAAAATAACTTAAGATACAAATTAAATTTGACGTTAGATATGTTGACATGCTATTCTGAAAAATGGCATATTATTGATGTTAATAAAATGACTTATGTTTGTAATAAGTTTTATCTGACAGGAGATAGATTACATCTGTCAATGTTTTCAAAAAAACAATTAGCAGTTTCGCTAAGATTTTTCTTTTTAACTTTAGCCAAAAACTTGGCTATTAATTCTTGTGCTGACAATGCTTTAATTGAGCAACACAGTGTCTTGGAAGAAGTTCCAAGTAATTTAAATTAAATAATGAGACAAAAGAGGTGGCCTCTTGCTCGGGATTGACCAAAGATAAGCCTAGTTATTTACGGATTGTACATCAAAATATTCAAGACTTTTCCGGTAAAGACTTAGAAATAAATTTATTTTTAGATTTTGAAAGCATTGATATACTTTGTATTACAGAACATTGGCTGAAAAGTCATGAATTATTAGTAAGTTTAGATAATTACAAGATTGTGAGTTCATTTACTAGGAAAACTGCCATTAGAGGTGGATCCTTGGTAATTATGCATAACAACATTCAATTTAAGGAAAGAAAAGACATTGTTTCACTCGCTATTGAACGAACTATTGAGTTGTCTTGTGTGGAACTTGATAACTTCACTATAATATGTGTGTACAGACCCCCCTCTGGAAATTATTCAGAGTTTGAGTTCGCTATGGAGGATGCCTTAAGAATAGTATATAGAAAATCTAAAAAAATTATTGTTTGTGGTGATTTTAATATAAATATCTTAGAGAAATCACAACTATCTAGTAGATTTATTAACTTATTTAAATCATTTAATATGGATTATGTATTTCACGAACCTACCCGCATTACAGTTACATCTGCAACTTGTTTAGACAACATCTTCTGTAACTGTAAAGTACAAAAGAAGTTAATTATTAATTGTATTAACTCTGACCATAGCGAGCAACTAGTTTCATTCGAGCACCATCATGTTTGTTCTATACGTGAGATTACTTGTAGGCCTATAACCAAACGCGGTATGGAGAAACTCAAAAGAAATATTATTTATCAAACTAGTAATTTGCTCGAGGGGAACAACGCTAATAATCTGTATAATAATTTTTTTCATATAGTTAAAGATGAATGTAATAGTATATTTAAGGAAAAAGTAATTAAGGTCAATAACGGAAGAAAGAAATTTAGTGACTGGGCTACGCCAGGCATATATAAAAACCGTAGGAAACTATTTGAACTATATGCTTTAAAAGCAACCTCAAATGATCCTAATTTCATAAATTTTGTTAGAAACTATTCCAAAACATTTAAGAAAGTGTGCATGTCCGCAAAAGCTATGTATATAACCAACAAAATTAGCTTATCAAAAAATAAAGTAAAGACCACCTGGAATATCATTAACCAGGAAACCGGGATATCTAAAAGCTCAGTAAATTCGATTTCACTGGAAGTCAATAATATTACAGTTAATTCGGACATTGCAGTTGCCAATGCATTCGAAGACTTTTTCTCCCATATACCCATAGAAACTACAAGTAGTCTCAAGTCGTGCCCCGATGCAGCTGAGGCCCTCTTGTCACAGAGTGTAGAAAAGTGCAACAATGGCTTCACATTCTGTCACATTGACGCCGACACTATCTTGAAAACATTCCGCATGATCAGTACAAAAAACACTGAAGACCTTTGGGGTATTTCGACCAACATGATCAAATCTGTGATAAAGGAACTTGCTCCCCAACTCGCGTTTATATTCAATAAATGTATTGATGAAGGTATCTTCCCTGACTTTATGAAGAATAGCAAATTAATACCTTTATTTAAATCGGGAAATAAAAACGATCCCTCAAATTATCGACCAATTTCAATTTTACCAGCTCTTAGTAAAATATTTGAAAAAATGATGTCTTATCAGCTAACAGGTTATTTTTCAAGTAACAACATATTACATATGAATCAGTTTGGTTTTACTAAAGGTCGTTGCACTACAGATGCTGGAGTTGCCCTTCTTAAACACATTTTTGCTGCTTGGGAGCGTAAACAGGATGTGATTGGTAAATTTTGTGACCTATCGAAGGCTTTTGACTGCGTTGGTCACCAGACTCTTTTAAATAAACTCAAATATTATGGTGTCTCTGAAGAAGCAATTAGACTTATTGAGTCTTATTTGTCCAGTAGAGTCCAGAAAGTTGTCATTAACAAATCTAAGTCTGCTGGTGCACCCATAATTATGGGTGTGCCTCAGGGCTCGATATTGGGACCTTTGCTTTTCTTAATTTACATTAACGACCTCCCACACTTCACTAATAGTTTGTGCGATACGGTGCTATTTGCAGATGATACTTCTTTAATATTTAAGGTTGACAGAGGAAACGGAAATACTGACGTTGTAAATAGTACTCTCTCTAAAGTATTGCATTGGTTCACCATAAATAATTTATCATTAAATTCAAGTAAAACTAAATGTATTAAATTCTCATTGCCAAATGTAAGAAAAGTTGATACTTTTGTGCAAATGAACAACCAAATTGTTGAATTCGTCGATTCTACAAAATTTTTGGGTATTACTCTAGATTCTAGATTGCAGTGGGATCCACATATTGAGTCCTTGGCAAACAGACTTAGTTCTGCAGCATATGCAGTAAAAAAAATAAGACAACTTACTGATGTTGAAACGGCAAGATTAATTTACTTTAGTTATTTTCATAGCATCATGTCATATGGAATACTTCTGTGGGGATCAGCTGCTAGTATAGAAAGAATTTTTGTACTTCAAAAAAGAGCGGTTCGCGCTATTTATAATTTAAGAGCAAGAGACTCTCTTAGAGATTTATTTAGAGAAATTAACATATTGACTTTAGCAGGACAGTACATTTATGAAAATTTGATTTATGTCTATAAAAATTATAATATATTTGAAACCAATTTCCAACTTCACCATTTAAACACAAGAAATAAAAATAAACTTGCCGTTCCAACGTACAGGCTCCAAAAAACTAGAAGCTCATTTATGGGGAAAGGTATAACTTTTTACAACAAAGTCCCACAAAATGTAACTGACTTGCCTTTTGATAAGTTTAAAGCGCATGTAAAAAAGACTCTGATGAATAAATAAAGTCAACGATTATTTACAAGATGCCAATGCCTGGTGTTAATTTGAAGAAATTATTAATGATAATAATGTAAATAATCGTGTTGTTGTGTATAACTATTCATTAAGTAGTTGGTAACGTTGTACTAAGAAGAGAACTGACAAATCTACATTTGTTATGGAAGTTGAGCTCAAATTTTTGCCTTGAGGTCAGCTTCCAATTGACGACTCTGTAACAATACAGGGAGAAAAAAATAGCCCTTGCTGGTTTTCTTGCTGGTTCTTTCCAGTACAAGGTCTCCCGCCGTAGACTTGTGAACCATTGGCGTAGCTTCCTTGACTTTCAAAAGAGATTGTAAAATCCAAGTTGAATAAAATATTTTGATTTTGATTTTGATCCCTGGACCGTTGTCGTCAGGCGAGGCCGGAAGAAGCCCGCAGCGGAAGTGCCCAAGAAGGCTATCGAGACGCAGAAAGTGCCAAAGTTATCAAAAGCACCACGATCTTTGGCGGTAGTCGTAGCTCTTAAGCCGGAGGCGGTGGCAAAGGGTCTCACATACGGTGAGGCGATTGCCAAGGCCAAGGCCTCAGTCAGCCTCGGGGCCCTAGGTATAGGGCCTGCAAAGTTTAGGACGGGGATAACCGGGGCTCGAATAATCGAGCTCCCGAAAGAAACATCCCCGTCCCAAGCGGACATACTAGCCGCCAAGCTTGGGGAGGCACTAGGAGACACGGCGAAAGTGTCGCGTCCCGTCAAGACGGCGGATATCCGGGTCATCGGCATCGACGACTCGGTGTCCGCTGAGGAATTATGCCAGACCCTGGCACGGGCCGGCGATTGCCTGGCCCACCACATAAAGGTGGGCCGCGTGCATACGGGGGTACGAGGTGTCGCGGCGGCATTCGCCTCGGTGCCTGTGGAGGCGGCGAGGCGACTGGCGGATGCTGGTCGGCTCGAAGTTGGATGGAGTTCTGTCTCCATCCAACTCCTGGAGCAAAAGCCCATGCGGTGCTTCCGCTGCATGGGCCTGGGGCACCCCATCCAACGGTGCTCCTCTGCCAAGGACCGCAGCGGATTATGTTTCCGTTGCGGTTCCGACGGGCATAAGGCGTCAGACTGCATGGCGGCGTTAAATTGCGCCGTCTGTGCAGACGCCAAGAGGCCGGCCAGCCACCGAATGGGGGGTATGAATTGTAACCCCCCGCAGGTCAGGGGCCGCTTGGCCCCGGTAAATGTGATTGTGGCTCCAAGGAACCCGGCAACATCGGTACCCTCGGCACCACAGCCAGCACCGGCCGCATCCGCGGTCCAGGAGGAGCCCATGGAGACCGCCAATGCCTAGTGGTCCCATCAAGCTCCTCCAAGCAAACATTAACCACTGCGCCGCGGCACAGGACCTCATGTGTCAGACCGCGGCGGAGTGGGGAGTGAGTTTGGCGATTGTGTCGGAGCCCTACTACGTTCCGCCACAATCGTCAAATTGGTTGGTGGCGGCGGATGATTCCGCCGCCTTAATGCGGGTGGCGCGTCGCACAGCCCCCTCTCTCGTTCTTAGAGAAAGGAGCACTGGCTTCGTTGCCGCCATGTGGGGTGGAGTTGTGGTCATCTCGACCTACTTCTCCCCCAATCGCAGCCGGGCTGACTTCCGAGTCTTCCTGGCTGCGTTAGAGGGAGTCGTCCGCAGGACGGCCCCGGTACTGGTGCTAGTTGCGGGAGACTTCAATGCGTGGTCAACCGCATGGGGGTCCTCCCGCACCAATGCGAGGGGTGGAGATCTGGAGTCCTGGGTTCTCTCCCTGGGGCTCCAGATCTTGTATAGGGGCTCCACCCCTACCTGCGTCCGGATGCAAGGCACGTCTGTGGTGGACGTGTCCTTTGCCACCCCCTCACTCGCCAGTCGAATCAATGACTGGCGAGTTGAGGAAGATGTGGAGACCCTGTCGGACCACCTTTATATCCGATATGAGGTCTCCACGGCATCCCAAGGGGCCCTGAACCGCAGGGGCTCCACGGTGAGCGCCTTCCCTCGATGGGCGCTCACCAAGCTCCGCCCGGATGTGGCGGAGGAGGCGGCGATGGTGAGGGCGTGGGCAGAAGTGCCGCCCCACCTCGCCGGGGATGTCAACGGCATGGCGGATCTCTTCGCGGACGACATGAAAGTCGTCTGCCAAGCCGCCATGCCGAGGGCGCAGGCTTGCCCCGAAAGGGGACAGGTGTACTGGTGGACGCAGGAGATTGCGGATCTGCGTACCACCAGTATGAGGGCCAGGCGCGCCTACGTGCGTTGTCGTAGGCGCGCCAGAACTACACCCGACGAGGAAACGGAACTTCGTCGGGTGTATGCGGCAGCCAAGAAGGCTCTGCGGAATGAAATCTGTAGGGCCAAGGAGGAGTCCAGGGAGCAATTTATACGGCTCCTGGACGATGATCCGTGGGGGCGTCCGTACCGGATGGTGAGGGGGAAGTTTAAAGCTTCCGCTCCCCCTACTTCCGCTATGGACAGAGGGCTGCTGGATCGGGTTTTGGGGACTCTGTTTCCTGATCCCGGTCCATTCCAGCCCCCCAGAATGGTCCCCCGGACACTCCTCCGGTGGAAGTGGCTGCCGCCATCCCTCCCGTGTCGAACGTGGAATTCGACAAGGTGAGGGAACGGTTCCGGCGCAAAAAGAAGGCGCCGGGACCGGACGGTGTCCCAAGCAGGGTTCTGGCCCTCGCCCTGGGGCACCTTGAGGAACGGTTCCGGACGGTGCTAGATTGAAGCATCGCCTCGGGCCGCTTCCCCAGTCGTTGGAAAGCGGGTATCGGCCGGTGGTGCTGCTCGACGAGGCCGGGAAGTTCCTGGAGAAAATCCTGGCTTCCCGCATCGTCGAGCACCTAGAGGACCGGGGGCCGGACTTGGCTGACAACCAGTTCGGCTTTCGCACCGGCCGGTCCACGATGGACGCGGTGGCCCACCTCAAGGGGTGGACTGAGGAGGCCACAGCTCGTGGGGAGACTGTTGTTGCGGTGTCTCTTGACATCCGCAACGCTTTCAACGGCCTACCCCACGAGTGCATAAAGGAGGCACTCCGCTTCCACCGGGTGCCTCCGTACCTCCGCGCCGGACCCTCGTAGAGGATGGACCTGCCTTGCAGGTAATCCTCCACGAGGGTCCGGATGGGCGCGTCCATACGTGGGCAATGGCGGCAGGTGTACCCCAGGGTTCCGTACTAGGTCCTCTACTATGGAACCTGGGGTACAATTGGGTCCTGCGAGGCGACCTTCTTCCACGAATGAAGGTCGTCTGCTTCGCCGATGACACACTCGTCGCGGCGAGAGCTAAAACGGGGGAGGAGGCGGCCCACCTTGCGTCGGTCGGCACCTCTTTGGTTGTCCGACGCATCCGCCTCCTGGGTTTGGATGTGGCCCTTGAAAAAACGAGGGCCATGAGTTTCCACGCCCCCCGTCGCAGGATTATGCGGTATATTGCGTCCTGAATAATAATAATAATAAATAAATCATTTTATTTCCAAAAATATGGTTACAGAGATGATATAAGAAGCTAATAATCCAACATATTTTGTCATTTTTCGACGTGCAAATACTTATTCTAATGTGAAACATTATGATTAGTCCCATTAAATGCAAAACTTTTATAATTTATCATTTGGGTACAATAATTAATCCAAGTCAAAATTGTGATTACATATTAACAAAAATGTCAAATAAACAAAGTTATAAATGTCAATTTTAAAAGTGTTCGCTATAAATGTCAACTCAGTTTAAATTTTCAATAAATGTCATTGCTTAATTTACTTTATTAATATGTCAATTAATTTACGTACAATTTACACAGTTATACACAGCTCAGAGTAGATAAAGAAAATAATAATTACAAAAATATTAAATTGATATAGGTAGGTAACATTTATATTATTCAATCATTTAAGTATTCGTTAATTGAGTAATACATTTTGTTTAAAAGATGATTGAAGAACTTATTCTTAAATTTACTTAATGTCAATTGCTTAATATGTTCTGGTATTTTATTATAAATTCTTATTGCCATACAGTATACATTTTTTGAAAATAATTTTAATGGTTGTAACGGAACATATAATAAATTGTTATTTCTAGTCTTTTTACTGTTAAATACACTATTCTTTTGAAATAGAGCTCCATTCTTTTTTACGAATACTGCCATTTCAAATATATATAGGCAAGGAAGTGGAAGAATATTAAGTGCCTCAAATAATGGTTTGCAGCTATCTAAATAATTAGCGCCACATATTGATCTTATACATTTTTTTTGAATTCGAAATGCTCTTATTAGATCAACTGAGTTGCCCCACAAAATAACACCATACCTTAGAACAGACGAAACGTATCCATGATATGCCGTTAATGCTGCTTCTTTTGACGTGGTTAGTCTAATTCTATTTAGAGCGTACACAAATCTATCTAATTTTGTAACAATAGTATCTATATGATTTTTCGAGTTTAGGTATTCATCAACATTTACACCTAAAAATTTTGTCCTTTTTACCTCTTCAATCGTATCTTCCTTGTGACTTACAGTGATGTTTTCAATTCTACTATTATAGTTTTTAAATTGTATGTACTTCGTTTTATCTAAATTTATATTTAAGTTGTTTGTTTCTAACCATTTTATTATTTTACTAAGAGATTCATTTGCAATTGTTTCTATATTTGTGTAATTTTTACCATGTATCAATAGTGTAATGTCATCTGCAAACATAATGCATTTTTGATTAATAGAATTAGGCAAATCATTTATATATAATGAAAATAATAAAGGGGCCATTACACTCCCTTGCGGTACACCGACCTTGTTTGTCATATATTTGCTTCTGTATATGTTTTTATTATTATCATCACATTTTGTCGACTCTACACATTGTTCTCTATTTTTTAAATAACTTCTAACCATTTTAGAGCATTTCCACGTATACCATACCTTTCTAATTTAGCGAGTAATAACGAATGCGAAACAAAGTCAAATGCTTTGCTCATATCTAAGAAAATAGCTAACGTATAATTCCTATCGTTTAAATATTGGGAAATATTTTTAATCAAGTGATAGACGGCAAGTGTAGTAGAACTATTTTTTCTAAAGCCAAATTGTTCGTCTTTAAGTAGGTTTTCAGAAGTTACAAAGTTATACAGGGTGTCCCAAAAAATAGTGTCAAGCGTAAGTCCAGAGTTAGAGCACTTCTTGGAGTACCCGAATCACCCCCATGTATGTTCCGCGACTATTCGTAGTTTTCGAGTAATAATTTTTTTTCTGACTTTGAAAATTTTGATCCAAAGAAATTAAAAATTTTAAATAAAATAAAGTAGAACATATTTTAATGTTTTTCTTTTTGCCACTGAATCATCTTTAGTGCTTCTTTTATGTCTAAAATAATCAGCTTCGTAACTTTAGTGGAAATTTAGAAAACAGTAGTGTAAAGTCAAAATTTGAATGTTAGTGAATAATTACTTAAAAATTCATCTCTAAATTAAAAATCTAAACAGGCGAATTCATGGTTTCTAAGTATGTGTAAAAACTTCTCTAGACTCTCTGCTTTCATAATCATTTAAAAAAGAAGTACTTAATAGGGCTACTTTGGCTTAAATCGGCCATCAAAGACAGCGAGGTGAAAATTTCATAAAATTTACCAAATTCCTATCAGATGGAAAAAAAAATATCTGGTCTTTTTATAATTTCTAAGGTTCAGATTAATTACAATTTAGCAAAAATTAACTACATGAAACCCATATTTAAATATTTTTCTCGCGGATCACATCGGTTGTAGTGTTGGATGTAACGCAGTACTTACCTGCTAAAAAATTGCCCGAGTGAGAGGATATGAAAGAGACCGCATTATTGCTATCTCTCTCACTCTCATTGGCGAAATGGATAACTGTAACTGAGGAATGCTATTCTTTGTGACAAGGGGATGAGGCGGGGGGTGTAGTCCGAGCGCCTATTGTGTTCTGGCGCCAGTCGTTTGCCTGCTTTTGTTTGCGCCTTACGTACGATACGCTCATTTGTGATTATTTGACGAACTTTGCTTTCTTTACGGACCTTGAGTGCGATTACGATTTGGTTTTGTGTGAATACGGGATTTTGACAAATTTGGCATTCTTAACGGACTTTTCAAGCTCTTCATTTTGTGATGTCTTTTTCATCGCAAGAATATGCTCTTATGCATTACTTTTATGGATATGCAAGAGGAAATGCTTCTGAAGCAGCCAGGTTGTTCCGGCAGCAAGTACAAAATGGAGGTGGACCTCAGCCTGAAACTTGGCCTGATCATCGCATGATTTTAAGAGTACATAACTCTTACATGGAAGGACGCCTACCAGGTAGAAGATCGGGGCGCCCATCTGAAATGAGTGACCCAGATACTGTCCAATCAGTGGTCGAAGAAGTAGTGAGAGATCCATCAGTTAGTGTAAGAACAATAGAACGTCGAATCGGAATTCCGAAATCACAAGCACATCGAATACTTCATCAAGAGCGTTTTCACCCATATCACATCCAGAAAGTTCAGCAGCTCAAGCCCGCAGACTACCCGAGAAGGGTGGCATTTTGTCAGGAAATGTTACGGAGACAAGCTGAAAACGAAAATTTCTTTAAAAATATTCTATGGACTGATGAATCACATTTTAAGCGATGTGGGGTGTTTAATGCGCATAACTACCATTCGTGGAGTATTGAAAATCCACACCTCACAAGGGAATCTAATTTCCAAGAACAATTTAGTATCAATTTGTGGTCAGGCATCCTAAACGGACAGCTGATTGGTCCGTTCGAACTACCGGACCGACTGAACAGCGAGGCCTACTTGCAATTTCTACGACGTGATCTCGGCGTCTTATTAGAAGATGTAGACCTATTAACCCGGAGAAATATAATTTTTCAAAACGACGGCGCTCCATGCCATTTTGCTAGAAATGTTAGACAACATTTGTCTGAAACATTTCCAGGCAGATGGATCGGTCGTGGAGGGCCCATTGCGTGGCCGCCACGGTCCCCCGACTTGAACCCCATAGATTTTTTCGTCTGGGGATACTACAAGGAATTAGTATACGCCAAGGACATTACAAACGTCACAGTGTTAAGAACAAAATTAAGACAAGCGGAAGAAACAATAAAAAACAACAGAATTGCATTTATAAATTTAAAAGAAAACTTTTTTAGACGATGTAGAATATGTATTAAGCACGAAGGTCGTCATTTTGAAAACTTTAAGCGATCGAATAATAAATACTTTGAAAATAATGTTTTGTTTTATTTATTAAGTTATAATAAACCTTCAAAGATTATTAAAGATGGCAGCAGGAACAGTTATTTTTGACCTTCAAATAAAAAATTTTTAGCTTTTCTACAATCATTTTTGGTTTATTAATAAATAATTGGAATTTAAAAAAAAAATATTCAGAAGTCGAGTTTTATGAAATTTTCACCTTGCTGTCTTTGATGGCCGATTTAAGCCAAAGTAGCCCTATTAAGTACTTTTTTTAAATTATTATGAAAGCAGAAAGTCTAGAGAAGTTTTTACACATACTTAGAAACCATGAATTCGCCTGTTTAGATTTTTAATTTAAAGATGAATTTTTAAGTAATTATTCACTAACATTCAAATTTTGACTTTACACTACTGTTTTCTAAATTTCCACTAAAGTTACGAAGCTGATTATTTTAGACATAAAAGAAGCACTAAAGATAATTCAGTGGCATAAAGAAAAACATTAAAATATGTTCAACTTTTTTTTATTAAAAATGTTTAAGTTCTTTAGATCGAAATTTTCAAAAAGTCAGAAAAAAAATTATTACTCTAAAACTACGAATAATCGCGGAACATACATGGGGGTGATTCGGGTACTCCAAGTGGTGCTCTAACTCTGGACTTTCGCTTGACACTATTTTTTGGGACACCCTGTATATTTTATTGTTCATTATTTTCTCCAATATTTTTGAAAGAATTGGTAGTATTGCTAAAGGTCTGTAGTTTTCAATTGAGTCAGTTGAACCACTTTTGTGTAGTGGTTTTATAACAGATAATTTTAATTTTGATGGGAAATGCCCTTGAGTCATTGATAAGTTTACTATATGAGCTATCGGTGTTGCTATAAAGTTTTTAATTTTCTTAATGAGTTTCGTACTTAAGTTGTCGTATCCTGTTGTATTTGTATTTTTTAGACCCATTATTATTTTGTTGATGTCATTCTCGTCCACCGGTAGTAAAAAGATGCTCCTATCATGGAAAGGTATATCATTTAAAGCATTTTTATGGTCAATATTTTTGTCAGAACTGCATGTATTTGTCAAATTAATAAAATATTTATTGAGTTCAGAGCAAATTTCATTAGGATTATTTATGTAAATGTCATCTAATTTTATTTTATTTATTTCAACTTTTTAGTTTGTGTACATTCCTTAATTATTTCCCACGATGCCTTATAGGTATTTCTAGAGTTGGAAATATATCGTGTATTCATGTTTTTTTGTGCTTGTAATAAACATTTCTTAAGTATTCTTGCATACTTAAGATAGTTTAGTTTATGCTTGTTTTTGTTCGATGACGCGTTCGAAAGTGGACGTCCAGAGAGGGATTCTCCAACGCTAGCGCAGTTGGTACCCTCCTGGGGTAACAATCTGTTTAACTGCGCTATCATAGGGTGGGTAGGGGTGTTGGGCCTCCGGTACCCTCACTCACTCGACGAAACACAACGCAAGCGTTATTTCACGCCGGTCTTCTGTGAGGCCGTGGTATCACTCCGGTCGAGCCGGCCCATTCGTGCCGAAGCATGGCTCTCCCACGGGTAAATCCATCATTGCATTAATTTCATTATGACAATATTTTTTAAGTGTCAGCTATTTGTGCAAAAAATATATGAAAATTGTAACTTTTGGTACAATATATACAACCTTTAATTAAGAGCCGATTTCTTTCGGGAGGTTGAATTAAAAAAAAACGGTGAATTCTACATCAGTCACAAAAACTAATATTACTATTGGAAATCCGACGTTTTTGCCCGGCGTTAACGACATAATGTCGCGGGACACGTCTCTCGGCTGGTAATAGTTCTTTTTAACCGGTTTTTCGGTCGTCCCGGTCCCAGCATTAACGGCGTCTTGAGACGGGCGCAGATGAGCGTGAGTAATGGAAATTACGTAATAATATTGTGGAGTTGAAACCAAGAAAACAATGTTTCTGGAAAAATTGAGCGACGAGCCCCCGGGGCTTATTCCGGGCCGCAGCTTGATTTCATCAGATTTTAATGTCTGACCCTTCATCCGGAATAACAAGTTCGTATCAGGCCAAGCACAGTAGGGTTCCTCAGCTTAAAAGGTCGTGTAAGTGTGTACGAAATGATTTTGTTTTCCATAATTCCCCATGTTCACTACCCGTTAACAGTAGGGACTTTACTGAAGTAACATTTTGTATTTCTTTAACATTTTGTATTTTCTACGAAATTTTCCACATTTTAAATGGTGGGCTAACCGTGCTAACTGTATACAATTTCAGTGTTAGCTATCCTATATAATTTCAATGTAGGTAAATCGAAAACTTATACTTTCAGAGCAACGAGGGTTTCGATTTTCAAATAGATATCGTGTTCAATTAAAGTCGAATCGAGGACGCGAGTAGCCCCCCTGAGCCGATCACGGCTGAACTGCGAGCCGCGCCGGAAATGACAACTGACGAGCCCCGCTCTGAGCCGGAGCCGGCAGACAACGCTTTGCTAGCTCGCCGATTCACGCCGAGTGAATGAATATTCGATCTACCTGTGAATCACGGAGCGGAGTTGTAATTTGGTGTTTTGAGGTGTATTCGGGCAGAACTTCAAGTGTCAGAGGTTCATGTGTCAGTCCTGCTTTTGAAGCACGCTTATGTAATTTTAGTTAAAGTGCAATTTACGATAGATCTTTTAGGGCTTCCTAACAACTATAATACTTTTTTATTGCAACTAAGTTGGCAAAAAAGCAAACTGCCCACCTGATGGTAAGTGGTAACAGTCACATATAATACATGTGGCTCCTGTGAGATTCGCATAGCAAAACTGCAACCCCTACAAGAACATGTGACATCAGATGTAAAGTCACGGTACCCAGTAATTTCACTGCCATATCTTACCCTTCAAACCGGAACACAGCATTGTAAGTACTGAAGAAATAGGTAAGACGGAAGTAGCCAAGCATACGACTCTAGTATAGTCTCCCTTACAATTTTATATGAAATTTCAACAGTTTTCAAGGAATGGACTCAAATATATATGATGCAATCTCTTCAATTTGGAACTCTGTATTTTTAAAATTTTAATGTTTTATAGCAAACAAACATTATTTAGTTCTGCGTATAGACAGAAACTAGAGACTGTGTGTAACTAAAAGACACTTATCTCCCTGGAAGTGTACACATATTTTTATAAGCACCCATCTTGCCGCTTCTTAATTGAATAAGGGCTCACGAAGCACTCTCCCATAAATTTGTGAAATGGCAAACATAAGTCGCGGCCGCAGTGGTGGTCCTGGCGGCTAGAGTGTCTGACTAATCACGTCGTGTGTCTTGCTGCCTCGCTAAAGACTTCTGCAAAGATCTCTGTAAAGTCAGAATAGTCTTCAGAACTCGAGATGGTTGTTGACACTTTTGCTCCGGTCCGTACATGTTTTCTTCTACTTATATAATTTCCAACACACTTACAGGTTGACTGGAAGAAATCTCTAATACAGATAAGTCCGCCTTTTTACGCAATTTATTACATGTTTATATTTAGATTTTGTGCGCAATAAAGTATATAATAAAAATGCAGCCGAAGGTTCGAGTTCGCACTCTATCAATTTGTAATTTAGTATTTTGTAATGGCCATGTGTAAATTTTATTACAGTTGGGATATTTTTATATGCATTTCAAATAAATTATCATTATCAGCCATCAATTTATATTCATCGATTTCATAATTTTTGCATTTCAAATATACTGATTGCATATCAGATTTATGTTGACACAAATCATAAATAACCTTTGACAAAATGCATTGCTTGATATTTACTTTATTAGCCAAAACTTACATTACATATAGAATTCTTTCTTATACAAAAAGTAGGTAGGTATGCATTCAAGTAGCTCTGATACTTTAAGTTCAGGTATGGACGTTTAATAATAATGAAGTAAACTTGACCAGTGACGCAGTGGACTCGGCACTTGCCTTCCAATCGGGGGGTCGGGGTTCGAGACCCGCCATGTACCAATGTGTTTTTCGATTCGAATTTCATATGTACATTTATCTGACGCTCCTACAGTGAAGGAAAACATCGTGAGGCAACCTGCATACATCTGCGAAGAAATTCAATGATGTATGTGAAGTCGACCAATCCGCACTGGGCCAGCGTGGTTGACTAAGGCCTAATCACCCTAATATAGGGTAGGCTCGAGCCCCTCGGTGGGGACGTATATGGGCTGTGATGATGAAACTTGACCAAAATGGCTAGTTTAGATGAGGTTAGAACTGTTACCACATCGCACGAGCCGAGCCGATTGAGGGAAGCGAGCGTGCCTCAATGTAGCGGCCGATGAGTGCCAGAACTGAATTCTACATATTATTATTTTACTTGGTTACGGCAAATAGTATTTTTTATTAAGTAAAAGTAACATTTATTTACCCTCATTTTCGCTGACAAACTGTTTACTGTGCGCTAATTATTATTAGAAAATCATGCGTTCATAAAGAGATCCACTTTTAAATAAACAGCTTGTCTTGAACTTAAATTGTTGCTTAAAAATACTCTTAATATTTTGAGGCAATATTTTTCTGTGCAATCAGTATTTTGATTAGTAGGTATTGGGATCATTGTTAGGGGGAACAACAAACAATATACATATTTTTAATATGCTGGGCTTAACTGTAAGGTGATATAGTCAAATAGTCAAGTCTGGTACTTTACCGCTATTCCTAGATTTCGCTATTACCTAGGTCGACCATAGGATATATACGCAAACTCGGGGCTTCTTCTGTTAGGTTCCAGGCACTATTTAGACACAAATACTCCACGTACTAGGTAGGTGCGCGAGTACCGTGGTCAGTCTCAGAACGTCCGACGTCGGGAAGGCAACGGCGCGCGTGAGGGACAAGAAAGCATAATTTAGTGGTCGAAACACATACAAAAGTAAGATTTTCTCTCTATTATTGGGCCTCACAACAATAGTTATTTGTTTAGCGAGAGAGCAATTTTTTTTTGCTGCAAGAGCTGACTTTAAATCACAAACTAGCAAAGTCGTCTGGAGTTGAACTAGAATCATAACAAGTGATTCTAACACAGACTACTGAGCACAGTAAGTGGTTCAAATGAAAGAAACATAAAAATTTGCTCTGGTAAGTGACTACAACTTTTCCCCTTAATCAATGTTATGATTTGAAAAATTTATTAAAAAAAAATTTCAGCGGCGAGTAATTACAAGCATCGGTGGCACTGTGAACTCGGCACTGGCAGTCTAATCGGATGGTCCGGGGTTCGATCCTGCTAATGTACTAATGTGTTTTTTGTTTTTCTAATTTCATATGTACATTTATCCGACGCTCCTACGGTGAAAGAAAATTTTTGTTGGTGTATTCAAATAACCATGTGAGCTTAAGTGAGAAACATGTAAAGAATATTTTACATGGATTTTAAGCTGGATACCTAGTGTAGTTGATGTTGTTGTATAACTCTTTATTGCATTTAAACATAACTTATTGGCAACAAAATTGTATTGCTAAATGCGAGCTTATCCATGTGCGTAATTTCTTCCAGCTAACCTTTGATGCAGCATTAGCAACGTAAGTTTTTGCAGAGAGATTAAGGGTAAGTTACTTTATAGGAAAATCTCAATATTATAATAATAAATAAATAAGTAAAATATAACATGCAAAATAAACATAAATTAATATATTTAGTATACATACATATTACATACATCTAGTAATTAAGAACGTACTCTGGCTTATTATATCTGCCAGTTAGTAACATTAAACGATCATATCAAATTCGACAAAGTGAATAGGGCACTTAAGCCGCCTCCTGAGCGACGAGTGTTAGTGCAGGTTGGTTTCTTGTCTAGTGACATTTGAAACTTGGGCTATGTCGCCGAGTGACAACACAGATTGGGTTCGGTGATTGTTACAAAGCGAGCCGCTCTGAGACCTCACGCCTCTATACTCTAGCCGAATCCAATAAAGAATGTTTAATAACAAAACGTTGCCTAGCAACCACTGACAGGCATATAATAACAACCTTTTCCTATCAGACAACAGTATACAATTTTTATAAAAATAGCAATGTGTTTATTGGTTAATTATAATGTTTTATTTATGAAAAATGAAAATGCCATTTTGTAAACAATATAATACGACCAAATTATATTTTAACGTTATTCCATTCAGTAAAATACTTTTTATTAAAGACGCGATATTATTAACCTTTAAGTATGGACGTGTAGCCTCACAGGCTCCGGGTGAATGTTAGTTTCTAAGTTTTGTGTACTTCCCCCCGCTCCCCACACTTGAGTAGCTCAGTAGCTTCAGTTTTAGTATCAAAACGATCAGCGAAGGAGGAAATTACGTCATTCAATGAAAAATACGTGAGTAATACTTATCTAAAAATCTTTTGGAGCCTGTCAGGCTACACGTCCATAGTTGTGTTATAAAAATATTTGTAAGCAATTTTGTTCTCTTTTTAGATTTTCTTGTAAACTTTGACTTATTTATGTTGGAATAGTAAAAAAATAAAAGGGAGTATGGTAAATATTAATTTTTTATAATTTTTAGTTGATTTTACGGCTGAAAACGTAGTTGTACTTAAAATTACCCAAAATGTGCCATTATATTTTAAATTTGAATGTTTCTAGAATTATTATAAAAAAGTGGCTTATATATTTACGTATTTTTACTATAACTAAACCATACTTTAAATTAAATATAGTATTCAAGCTATTTAAAATAATTTTGTTTAAAAAACACTAGTTGATATAGGAGCCTGTGAGACTACACGTCCAGGATAGTGTTATGAAAAAATGACGTCCATACTTGAAGGTTAATATAATTTTATTAAATAATTAAACAGTTATTCATAAACTTGTTATTTAAAACATTGCAATAAATTCAAAATGCTATATTGCTTCGGAAACATAAGAAAGGTAGAAAAATAAAAGTGTATGTCGTGTTAAATAGTGAAACGAAACGTAGGACTTCCAAATGCGTTCGGGTTATTGTGCAATAATAGGCTAGATGACTAAACATTTCTTTTTGCTTTAAAAGAAGCTCATTCATATAATAAACAGAAAGAAAAAATCGGTTTTCGAATAACTATAAAAACAACCAAGATATAAGGTATTAAAGATTTTTCTCCATCTCTTTCTAGCAAAACGGCAATTTACATGGAGTTAATATGGCCGTACTCAACAATGACGTCACGATTGATGTCGGATCTCTCTGTCTAATCGCTTCCAAATTAACAACTTAAAATGCTTGTATCTAATGTATTTCTAAGACGATTTTAATTCTAATTTCACAGGATCGCATCTTTTTCTACGGTATTTTAATATTTTATGACGGGACGTGAAAATTAGAATTTAGTCATCATGCCAATTACGCCACCAATTTCAACATTAATCAGGGTGGACATGAAAGAAAGTGATTGCCAACTTCAGTTGGAAGGTTGGTATAATAAGTGCGAAAATGTTCATAATACCTGAGTTCTTTTTTTGGTCATAGGGCTGTCTACTAAAAATAATTTATGCTTTATTTATTTTTTCGTTTTATTACTAAAATATTAACGTTTTGCGAGTGTTTCTAGTGATATATTGCAGAAAAAATATATTACTTAAAGTATTATTAAATAATGTGCAGTAATCTAATCAGAAATACGACCTTGAGAAAAAAAATGTAACCTTAGTGGTGATGACTCTAAATTGGTTTGTTTACATTTATTCGTCATCGGATTTGGCTGGAGTATAGTTTAGTTTACGCTCATTGAGCGCGACCATGACTAGAGCTGTGACGTCATCGCACCGGGCAGCCACTGCGGTCATCTCGAGGCCGCTGATCAACAGAGCGAGCCACGCCACCACTTTGATGCCGCGGACGCGGCCGAGGGCGTTAGGCATGGGCCAGTGACGGCACAGTGGTTACCCGGGCTGTGGTCCAAATGCAACTGATCTAGTCGCACTGTTGCCGGTAGCTACTGGACTTGATCGGTTGTGGCCGAACTACGCTAGAGGCGCTTTGGGGCATGAGAGAGGATCATTTTCAATTTTACGTCCTACGAGTGGGTACATACTGATTTTAATAATAGCATCAGCATTAAAAAACAGTGGTTATTGTGCTAGTGACCAGCCCGACAGTTGTAGTATTTCCATGTCACAGAACCTGCTGGCAACGACGAAATAGTTTGAGGTCTGGCATATTTACTCAAATTTACCATATCTCACCGGGCGCATATTTATTTATTTATTCATCATGTACATTTGTGTACAAAGGCTGAATTAATGCCTGGAATATTATCTGTATGTCAGTATATTAGTATCTTGTGCTGGCGGGATTGGGTCAGAAGAACTTGCAATAAGGCCATATACTTACTTGGGACACTTATTGTCATTTGGTCTCAAAAACATTTCGCTTCAATCTTGCTAATGGCCTTGTTTTTATTTTCTGGTTCTATTTTAAAGCTGCTCTGCCTACTCCGTCGCAGACGATTAGACGATATACGTTGAACACTCTAAGCTCACTCCCTCACCGACCTTCGATCAGCCTTCGTGCACTCATGCCCACATGCAGGCAATTGCGTTTAATCCGGCTTAAAATCACTGAGCTCCTAAAGTTGAACACCGTCGAATCGTTCGGACGATGGACCGAGCTATTCCGAGTATCTGGTAGATGTTTCAAGTACTCGACGCAAGGCGAGATTTAGACATGACTACTGCCTAGCAGCAAAGACGGTATGTGAAATCTTCTACAAAAAAATCAAGATTGCCTTTCTATATTTTTCCTAATCCGAGCTTAAGGCTAAATCGTGTGGATGAAATCATCCACTGAAATTAATTCGACGTTTAGCGCACGACCCAGATTAGGTATATTATTTCAAGCAGGTTCAACAACGAAAAGATATGACAGACAAAATTGAATTAATTCAGCCTTCACTGTACGTAACGTTATGATCTCCTTAACCTGGCTCACGAGCCCCGCCTGCGGTCGAGCGGGGGCCCTAGGAACGCAAAATATCCGGCGAAATAGCGAGTTGTCATAACGGGATTACTGACATACCGCTCGGGAATCCAGTCGGCGGTACTGAACTGAAACATCGGTGTAATGGGACTTTTGGCGGGGAAATCGAGTTGGATTCGAAACCGCTAAAGCCAATTTAAGAGTCGCGCGGATTCCGCGTGTGCCTGTGCATGTCACCCGAGATAAAAATAAAGGACCCGTCTGATAAATTGCTTTGAATTTGCGTTCCGTGAAATTAGATGTGTTGGAGGAAGAAATTAAGCCTGGTGTATCAATTACACAACCAGGTACCACGTTTACATGGTAGGTTGTGTAGGCTATTGAATTATTATACAAATTTACTTTTGAAGCATGTGTTATATTTTGTGTTAAACAAGCAAAGTAAATTAAACAAGCTTTTGCCATGGGGCCAATCTTGAAATTCCATGTCAGCTGTTTATTCCATACATTTATGTTCAGTGGGTGTTGAACATTGTATTGTACAGCAAACATTTTTTTTTTGCGATTTAAAAATTGATCCCGTAATAAAAGTTGTTCAGTTTACTTGTCTGAAGATGTTTTTCTTAAGGAATTATACTTTTCTTCACAAGCTCACCGTAGAAACTTGAAAGAACACAATTATTAAGGCTCAAAACGTGCTTATTACATTAATGATCAATTTCACTAACCTTTTTAGTTTAGGACATTATCTTTAACTAGCTGTGCCCGCGAACTTCGTTTCGCCATATATTTTTTTCCCGTTATTGCAACATTTCTCATTGATGCTCAGCTTCTATTAGTCGTAGCTTGATGTTATAAAGCCTTCCACGATAAATGGACTCCAACACAAAGCAGTAGTGCTTGCATTGCAGTGTTCCAGTTTGAAGGGCAGTGAAATTACTGGGTACTGTGACTTTACATCTTGTGTCACAAGTTGGCAACGTACACTGTAGTTCTTGTGGGGGTTGCAGTTTTGCTGCGAATCTCACAAGAGCCACATGTATTATAGGTGACTGTTACCACTTACCATCAGGTGGGCAGTTTGCTTGTTTGCCAACTTTCTGCAATAAAAAAAATCAATTCGAATGAGATTAGCGCGTTCAAATAAACAAACTCTTCAGCTTTATAATATTAGTAAGTATAGATGAAAATAATGTGCCAGCATGCTTCTGAAGATTGACCTAAGCTAACGTAAGTGAAATTGGCCCTTAATAATAATAGGCACCTTCACAGCTAAAAGTCGAGGATCTTTCCATTATCAGCTCAGCATATTGGAAGAATGCTTGAGATAATGACTAACAAACTCAATCAAAAGAAACACGCTAAAAAAAATTATGGATTTCCCTCGATTTTCCTAAGATCCTATCACCAGATCCTGTCTGGATCATAATAGGAAACCTCAGGAGTATACTCTTTGGAATTCAAAAATAATTTTTAAAATCGGAATCTCAATTCTGTAACGAATCCCACAAATGTAGCCACTGTTCAGGCGATATTTTCAGCGCGTTTTACAAGAGAGACATTATCACTTACTAATCATTATTGTCAGAAATAATTTTAATAAGTTATCGACATGCATTTGAAACTACCGTCGGGACCGGTACAAATACCGGTAACTTTACTATAGCCGAGAAGAGCGGCGTTCCGGGAAGCATGTCAGGTTGAAACAACAAAATCGGGGGCGGCTAAAGTTGAAAAACATAAACACGCCGCGCCCCGGCCACATTTTGCAGCGGTTTCATTTACCGCCGGGAATTCAACAGCTATTATTTTACCGGGTGTGCATCGCATCGCCCGGAATTAAATGCGGCCGTTGGCATAAAATGAATCTTAATTATTCAGGTTGTATAAAGGGAAAATTTGGGTGTATGCCTGTTTTATTGCACGCATAATACGTCGCCTTAGGTATTAAAATCCATGGCTGTATAAATTGTTGGCAATTATATTTTGCTTTTTAATCTTTGTTGTCGGAAATAAAGGTACGGCCTTAATTACTTGCACAAATTTTTTTTTCGAGGGGAATGTGTGACCGCACCATACCCGCCGTTGGCTAGACGGCGAGCGTATGTGGGGCTCTCTCGGCAGAGTACCAGGCCTACCCACTAAACCCCCCGGTGTTCTTCCTGCCTATAAGGGTGAACACCGGGGGTTGCCATGTACGAGCACCACTGTGTATTTTTTTCGAATTTCATATGTACATTTGTCTGACGCTCCTACGGCGAAGGACAACGTCGCGAGGCAAACTGCATACATCTGCGAAGAAATTCAAAGGTGTATGTGAAGCCCAACAATCCGCTCTGGGTCAGCGTGATTGACTAAGGCCTAAACCGTAGGGTAGGCTCGTGCCCCTCGGCGGGGACGTGTATGACCTGCGATGATAACTTAAAGTGAGATCGATAGTAAAAATTACAATAATTTTAGGAAAGCTCCAAATCACTGTCATCACATTTACAACAACTCTCAAAGATAATCCTTGCTTTTTTGCATTTTAATACTACTGTTCGATCGTTTTTCCGAGGGCAGTTGTTGCACGCCTACGTTTTGCTGTAGTTGGTAGCACACAAAATTATCTTACTTATTGTAAGAGGTGCTCAGTATGAAAAGCTTTCGCACTTTGACCTATTATGGAACTTTTGTGCTTCTCTATGCTTAGTCCTTAAAGCCATCACCAACTCCGGTCCAGTCAATCGTGCCCATGACCTTGATAATGTCCTTCGGTGGCATGGCCCTGTAGTCTTCCGGTTTTGGTATCCCATTGCCGTCAGCTTTAGCCTCCTGCAGTGGCAAAGAAAGTGCTCCATGATCTCTTCCTCTTCCTTGTAGGCCTCATAAATTTTAGAACTGGTAAGTCTCATCCGGGTAAGCATGATCCTAGTGCCAAGATGTCCGGTTGAAGCACCTGCCATTAGGCGAGTCTGGGATGTGCGTGAGCTCAGTGTGAATTTAAGCCAGTTGTCCATGCCCATAAAGAGCTGGGCGTGTGTCATTCTTTTATGGACTCATAGCATACGATTATCCAGGTCCATCACTTCCGTGAGACGTAGTAGTTTTTTACAAACTATGGACTATGGATTACATAAAACTATGAATTGTCGGCCTGACAATTTTGACAATCGCCGTAAGAAATTATACCTGTTAATATTAAACTCCGTCACACTCCGTACTGTCTTTTTTCGTTGTATCATGACTTCGGCTGCCGCAATCAGAATGTAAGTGTCCCCTCTAGCTCATGTCAGTCATTGCTTTCATGATGAACTACCCACTTCTAACATTATATTTCTATTACCTACCGCACGATGTCTTGACCACTATTATTTATTCTTCGCCTTAACGTCTTTTGTGTTGCCATTTCAATTATTTCTTTATAACATTAATAGTATTGGTTTATTTAATTGGAAAGGTTGCCTGGCAGAAATCGCCTATGGCGATAAGGCCGGCTATTTTGTTATTTTTGTATGTGTTGTCCAATTATTTGTTATGCAAAATAAAGTGTTTTTATCCATCTATCTAACAGCTCAGATTAAGACTAATGTGATGAAGTTGGTGTATATTCAGTTAAACTGTAGTGATAAGTAGTCTCAATTTAATAAAAATTACTTTTAATTTTAGAAAATCATGACACACCTTACGTGATCATACAAACTGACTGTATGAAATTTACAAGGAAATTACATAAATGCCATAAGTATAAGTTTATGCCATAAGTTTAGATTTATAATACTTATAGAAGTTAAACAAAAAATATTTAATACACCTCCTTCAAAAAAGTTACACTATTGATCACATAGTGTCACTACTCAAAGGATCACAGACGTATTCTTACTTTTGTAGCTGAAGCAATACTATATAAATGCACAAATTAATACATATCAAGAGGCTACCCGGGACGTTGGAAAATACAAAACTCAGCAAGCAGTCTTTTTTAATCGCGTAAGTGCTTGACCCCATGCGAGTAATTAAGGGTTAGCTGTAAGTACTAAAGCTTTAAAGTATTTTTTTATACATTTTATGAATATAATATACAGAAGAGCTGCTGAAAGTGACCGACTCTCACGACGTGCCAACGTTTGTGGCTAGAGAAAGCAAAGAAAGCATCTGAAAAAGTAGCCTCCCGTCACTTTCAACCACGTCGTCGTAACCAGCCTGCTGAAAGACAATGTGACCCTGAAGGCGAGCATGGCCGACACAATGCTCAGAATACAGTCAGTGAATTGCATAGAGGTCGATTGTTTGCGCTTGTCTCTGGCTTCATCTAGGATTCTAGGTCATCCAGCGATGACTCGAATGTCAACACGAGGCGCGGGGCGTGTGTGATGTCGTCGCCGGCGCGCGCCGTGGAGCTGCAAATCAGCAGTATGTAACACATACAGGTAGCCATACACGCTAGTGTATACCTGACAGGTTTGCCTGTGCAGTTCAACTGTTTAGGTAAACCGGAGCGAGTATGTTGCACATCTGTTCAGGCAACAGAAGAAATATGAATTTTGATATTTTTTGCCTGTCTGTATACCTGCGCAGTTTAACTGTACAGGCAAAACTGAGCGTGTGTGGCGGTCAGGTTAAACAAATAATAAACCGATTAGTGCTACAGTGTCGAGATCTGCTGCCGAGGTCATGTCGTCAACTGAGAGTTTGTATAGGTTTACCGCTACGTGTATGACCTCTACTAAGCTCAAGCTTACCTGACGGGTGTAACTGTACAGGCAAACCTATCAGGTATACTCTACCGTGTATGGCTACCTTTAAGAGAGATGCCCTAGGGGCGTAATGCGGTCTTTTTGTAGAAAACGATACACAGCAATATACAGGGTGTAAAAAGACGTATACCGAAGCCCGCGTCTACGCATTCAGACTATAAAATAAAGCAATATAACGAAAAATCAATGATGTGAAACGAAATTAATTTTTAGGTTTAAAAAAGGCGACAAAAAAATACTACGCAATATAACGCGTGCTCGCGCCTGGCTTGCGCGTTCGGATATCGCGTCGGTGTTAGTGAGTCAGTCCAGCGGCTCTCGGTGCAAAATACATTGCGCATTGAAAATTAAAAACTAGTTTTTGTTAAGAAATACTGATTTTTTCGTAGATGTTTCTTTGGACGAAAATTATCAAAATATGTTTCGAACAGTTTTGTATAAAAATCTCGAAAAAAAAAATCGTAACTTTAACCTTGAATATCTCGGCAACTATTAGTTACACAACCATGGTCTAGAAGACAACAACTATAGTGATTATGGGAGCAATACGTAGGTTTCGGCTTCGGTACCGGTCTTTTTACACCCTGTAGTATAAGTCATATGCTGTCAACATAAACATAATATATACCGTGGAACAGAAAACTCAACGCCATCTATTGGAAGGTTACCCAACCAAGTGTTGTGTCGATAAATTAACTCACACCGCCATTATTTTAAAACCTTTGGTATTTACTCAATCAATTTAATTCGCAATAATAAATATCGAGGTCAATAATCAAGATAAAAACTATCTTATCTTTTAAGTAGGACCAAATTACATACGGAAAGCTAAATATCACGAAAATCGGTTAAGTAGCTTCGGAGTTTATCCCGGACAAACATCGTAAGAAGAGATTTTTGTAATAAGTGTTGCCCAAGTCTCGCAAGACTACAAGACCAAGACCAATTTTGGGCAACACTATTTGTAATATAAATTTTGAGACAAAAAATTGCTACTAATTCATATTCTTGTTACAAAAGTATTCACACGAATATAACGCATCTATTATTATGAGTTTCTGTGAAATAGGCCCCTGATTTACTTCAGTTTTATTCAATCACTATTTATTACTATAATTTTGCTGAAGCGAGCGCAATGCATTGAATCGAAATTCGAAATAAGCTTCCGATTAATCCCGCGATTACTGTCGCATCGCATATATCGCAGCTTCGATTCGTGGAGTAAAATAAATAGTGTCCATACCTTCACGTGATTATATTGCCTGGGCATGATCCGATTACTGCATTAAATATTTCGTCACATACGGTATACATACGAGTATACCAAAGATGAAAATCTCGTGTCACAGTATTTGTTATTGAACTCCTTCGAAATGGCTAGACTGATTCTTATGATTTTTTTTGTGTATATTTGGTAGGTTTGAGAATAGGTCGTAGTCTACCCCTAGGTAATAGGAGTGGTCCTCTATAGAACTTTTTAGGTGTTGAGCTTTATTGAAGCGAAACGTAGTTCACGGGTAAAGCTAGTTTTATTATAGACTAGCTGTGCCCGCGAACTAAATACTTAACACAGTGTTTAGTTTTTTCCTCCATTTTATTCCATAATGATTCAATGATTCAACTTTATTGTGCCTTTCTTGAGCAGCGGCCATTTCGAAATTAGGACAATTTTCGTAAGAAAGAAAGAAAGAAAGAAATCATTTATTTGCTTTTGAATAGGGTACAAAAAAGGTAGCATTAGTTACAGAACCATATCACAACGTTTCACCTACTCAGCTATAGATAATAGCATGCAAATATGAAAAAATTGAAGCTATTACAAATATCAAGTACCTTCAAATGTCAAGTCATATATTATTATTATTAAAGTTTGAGGTATAAATTATATTTAAAATGTCAAGAAAAGCAATTACAATAATAATGTTAAACAAATAATTAAATAGTAATAATATTTTAATAGAATTAGTTTTTAATCATTCAAGAATTCCTGGACCGAATAAAATAACTTTGCCATAAGCCAAGTAAACAACGCTGTTTTAAATTTATTCAAAGGTAATGATTTTATATCGTCTGGAATCTTATTGTAAATTGAAATGCACATGCAGTAGCAATTTTTTTAAACCGTGCACTTTTTGGAACCAAATCGAGGACCAACCTATTACTGTTACTTGTATTTCTGGGATACACATCCTTGGCTGTTTTAAATTTGTTTTGATTTGTTTTCACAAACTTCGCAATTTCAAATATGTACATACAAGGTAGTGGCAGAATATTCAATGTTTTATAAAATGGCTTACATGACGTATCTGGTGCAATGCCACATATTGCTCTTATACATTTTTTTTGTGCTACAAAAACTCTATGTATGTCTGTACTATTGCCCCAGATGACGAGTCCGTATCGTAATACCGATTCCACATATGCGAAGTATGCTGTCAAAGCAGTTTTTCTTGTGGCTACTTTTGTTAATTTAAAGAGAGCAAAGACAAATCTATTTACTTTATTGCACACCTTATTTACTTGCGATTTCCAATCAATTTTTTGATCGAGCTCAATACCTAGGAAAGTGGCATTGGTTTTTAGAGCATGATTTTGATAATGTATGTTCAGAGACCTATCGTGATTGTAGTGTATATATTTTGTTTTGTCAATATTGATTTTTAGATTATTTTTATTTAGCCAATTTATGATAGATTTAATAACTTGATTTATGTCATTTTCATGGTCAGTTACATTGTGAGTATTATCAATTTCAGTAGTAACTACAACTGATATATCATCTGCAAATAGGATGCACTTATGTTTTGTCACTTTTGGTAAATCGTTCACGTATATTAAGAACAGAAGTGGACCAAGTATACTGCCCTGAGGCACGCCAAATTTATTTAATCTGAAATCCGAATAATATTTACGTCTTACTTGGTTATTATCAATTTGGGTAATTTCGATCGATTGCTTCCTATTATTCAGGTATGATTCGATCCAATTCAATGCGTTACCTCGTATTCCACTACGTTCTAACTTTAGTAATAATTGACTGTGTGATACGAAATCAAACGCTTTGGACATGTCAAATAAGAGAGCCGTGGTGAAATGCTTTTTATTTATTCGTTTTAATATGTGATCAATCGGATCAAAAGCAGCATGTGTAGTTGATTTGCTTTTCTGAAATCCGAATTGGTTGTCATTTAGAATTCTATACTTTGTTATGAATGATGTAAGTTTGTCATGCATTATTTTTTCGTATATCTTTGCTAGAATCGGTATCAACGTTATTGGTCTATAATTGTTTAGCAATAACTTAGAGCCTTTTTTAAAAAGAGGCTTCACAATTGATATTTTCAGTTTTTCAGGAAATATTCCTGTTTCAAAAGATAAATTTATTAAGTAGGCCAATACTGAAGCTACATGATTTTTACAAGCTTTAACGACTTTTGTATTAACTTCATCATACCCCTCCGAATTTGTATTGTTTAATGTCATAATCGTTTTTTTTATGTCATATTCATCAATAGGATAAAGATATATTGAATTGTTTAAATGGTCAGTCATAATTTCCTGTTCATTTGCGTCATTGTTAATATTAATATTTTTATACATGTCATTTTGATTGTCATTTTTATTTGTCAATGTAATAAAATAATCATTAAAAATAGTACTGATTTGATTAGGATCATTGATAATTAATTTATTATGTTCTATTTTATCTATATAATTGTTATATTGTGTTTGTGATTCAGAATCCGTTTCACTTTTAATTACCTTCCAAGTTGCTTTACAAATATTTTTACTTTTTAGTATGTATTTATTGTTTGTGTGTTTCTTAGCCATATATATACATTTTTTCAGTAATTTTGAATATTTATCATACTGGAATTGAGTTCTTTTATTTATTTTTGTATAGTATTTGTACCTTAAGTGTCTGTTTGTGAGACAACTCTTTCTGATACCGTTTGTTATCCACGCAATATTTGGTTTCAGGTTGATTTTTACCTTAATAATGGGGAAACAAAGCTTGTATAATAAACAAAACCAGTCATGAAAATTACTGAAAGCTTTATCCGGGTTTGTTTCGTTGAAAATATCAGAAAAGGATAAACTCCTCAGATACCCTTGGAATTTTTTAATGTTTTCCTGTGAGTAACAACGTTTAAAAGCAAAAACAGTATTTGGTTTATCAAGCTTAGTTTTGATATTGAAAGTAAGTAACTGGGCCGTATCATGGTCAGAAAGCCAAAGGGGAAGCAGAGAACCAGTGGCGTCCAAAATATTACTAAAAACATGATCAATACAGGAACTTCCTCTTGTTGGATCAGTTATGTGTTGTTTCAGATTATAATTTTTAAGAATATCTAAGAGCTGTCTAGAGGTTTTATTTTCAATCAGAGTATTTATATTGATATCTCCTACAATTATTAGTCTTTTTTTCTTATATCTTTGTATATAAGAGTGTAGTAAGATCTCCAAATTATCAAAAAAGTATTTATAATGTCTCTGTTTTGTGGCAGTGGAGGACCTGTATATGCAGACTATAATAATACTTAACAGCGGAATACTAATAGCACAGCATTCAAAATGAAAATTTTGTGATATCTCGTCAAAGTCAGTAAGTTTGACGAAAGTAATGCCTCTTTTTACTAGGATACAAGTACCTCCTCTTTTATTACCTCTCGAGAAGTGAGACGCAAGTTCGTAATTTTTTATATTTATGTTTTTTTCTTCACATTTTCCTATAAAAGTTTCTGAAAAGCAAATGACATCTGGGCACATGTTAGATTTAAGTTCTGCCAGTGTAACCTCAATAAACTCTTTTTTGGACAATAAACCTTGAATATTCTGATGTAAGATGCAAAATCGATTAAGTGGATATCGATCGAAATAACTTTTCCTCATTTGGGCACATATTAGGTCTAGGCATCGATGTGTTTAACACTGGAAAATGCACTTGCTCGTTTTCATTTTCCTCGGAACCAGAATTTCCTGAATTAATGTTTTTTTTTATATAAATTCATGCATTGAGTAATATTTTTAATGTAGTCATTTTCATATTTTAAATAGGTTCGTAATACTCTAGGTACACTTCAGGGCCTTTCATTTAATACCCATATTGCTGGGTTTGAAAAGCAACTGTTATCCGCCCTTTTTGAGCTGCAGCCATGTTGAATTTACGTGAATAGGTTTATAGTGTACGTTCATAGTACTCTACTGATCAAGGCCTTTCATTTGATACCCATATTGCTGGGTTTGGAAATGAACTTTTATCCGTTATTTTTGAGCGGCGGCCGTATTGAATTTTGGGCGATTTTCTTAAGTTCATAGTGCTCTACTCTTTAAGGCCTTTCATTTAATACCCATATTGCTAGGTTTGGAAACGAACTTATATCCACCCTTTTTTAAAGGTGGCCATGTTGAAATTATGGCAATTTTCCTAAGTTCATAATGCTCTACACTTTGAGGCTTTTCATTTGATACCCATATTGCTAGGTTTGGAAACGAACTTTTATAAACCTTTTTTGAGCAGCGGCTATGTTAAATTTATGTCTATGTTGCTAGGTTCATAGTGCTCTACTCATTAAAGCTTTTCATTTGATACCAATATTGCTGGGTTTGAAAACAAACCTATAACCTTTTTTTTTTGAGCGGCGGCCATGTTTAATTTAGGGCAATTTTCCTAAGTTTATAATGCTCTACTCTTTGAGGCCTTTCATTTGATACCCATATTGCTAGGTTTGGAAACGAAATTTTATCCACCCTTTTTGAGCGGTGGCCATGTTGAATTAATGTCAGTAGTTAAACACTCTATTAATGTTTTATGATTTATTTTCACTCAACAAAATCAAGCTTCCATTTTGTAATACTACCTTTTTTCCAACATGAGAAGTGACGCACACCAAACGTCAACAACCTTTTTTTTTTTTTTTTAATGTAGCAATGAGATACTCAAACATCCCGCGACCCAAGGACTACTTAAGTCCTTAACAAATTATATGTGTATAACAAAATTCAATTATTGGGTTGGGGAACATCCATAGGCAGAGGACATAGTTTGGCAACTGGTCTCTTAAATAAACTATTCTTATACTGTAACGTAACTACACGACATATGCCATCAGACCCAGGATGTCTCTCAACTACTCGTCCCAAAAGCCATTTCCCTGGTGGCAATCTATCATCTTTGACTAGTACGACAGTACCCAATTCAATATTGTGCTGAAATTTTGACCATTTATAGCGTTGTTGTAATGTGGTGAGATACTCTATTTGCCAACGTTTCCACAAGGATTCTGTCATACGCTGAACAATGTGCCATCTGTCTAAAGGAGAGAGTTTGACATCAGTAAAAGATTCCTCAGGTACTGTTATCAACGGCTCACCAATAAGAAAATGTCCAGGGGTAAGAGGAGGTTCATCTGGAGAAGAACTTACTAAAGTAAGTGGGCGTGAGTTAACACAAGCTTCAACTTGGTTCAACAAGGTAATATACTCTTCGAAAGTGAGACAAGTTAATCCAATCACACGTTTAAGGTGATTTTTCACAGATTTTATTCCGGACTCCCAAAGGCCACCGAAATGAGGAGCTCCAGGAGGAATGAAATGCCAAGTAGTATGATCATTAGATATTAATTCTGATATTTCTGCAACAGTTTGAGATTGTGCATTTTTAAAAGCTAAGTCTAATTCTCGTGATGCACCAACGAAATTTGTACCGCAGTCACTCCACAGGTCTTTACAGTGACCACGACGAGCAGTAAAGCGTTTAAAGGCCGCGATAAAAGCAGCAGAGGTAAGACTTGAAACAAGTTCAAGGTGAATGGCTTTTGTGACTGTACATATAAACAAACTAATATAAGCTTTGCAAGTTCGTTTACAACGACCAGAATATAATTTCAGTAAAACCGGGCCAGCAAAATCTACACCACTAGTTAAAAATGCACGTGTAGGCTTTACTCTAAATTTAGGCAAATTTCCCATAAAAGGAGTAATTGGGACTGCATTATATTTAAAACAATTTACACAATTCTTAATTATAGCTTTTACAAGACTTTTAGCTCTAATAATCCAATATCTTTGTCGAATATAATTTAAGGTAAGTTGGTGACCTCCATGTAAAGTTTTTAAATGTGCATCAATAACTAACAATTTACTTAACGGACTAGAATAACTCAAAATAATAGGTGATTTCATGTAATTAGGAATTTCTGCATTAGCAAGTCGACCACCAACACGAAGTATTGAGTCTTTATCTAAGTAAGGATTTAACACATAAATTTTACTGGTTTTATTAATACATTTACCTTGTTTTAAGATTTCAATTTCATAACTAAAACATACAGATTGTGTTAATCTAATACAAATATTTAAGGCATTTTTCATTTCTTGTGTAGTCAAATAAATAGGTAAATGATTGATATTCTGTTTAGCAATTTTCTCTTTACCTTTTGTTACAAACCTTATACAATATGCAGTTACACGAATTAATTTTATTAAACTTGAAAATTTTTCTAAGTGTGAAAAAACATCTTCAACACTACAATTCAAATTACTACAAATTTTGATCTTAGATTCCAAATCGGTATCAGGTAAAACAGAATTACTGGGAGTAATGTCATTACATTCTCTCAGAAATGGAGGACCTTCCCACCATAGTTGTGACAATTTTAATTCCGATGGGCTTAAACCACGTGAAGCTACGTCTGCTGGATTAGTACTGGACTCAATGTGATGCCACTGACTACTATGAGTAAAAGATAACATTTCTGATGTTCGATTAGCAACGAAAGTAGTCCAAGTATTAGGTGTTTTGCGTAGCCATGCCAGAACTATTGTGAAGTCTGTCCATGCATAAACATTTTCATTTGGAATCTTAAGATAGGTTTTTACTTCATCTAGCATCTTAGCCAGTAAAACTGCACCACAGAGTTCAAGACGCGGAAGAGAGACTTGTTTAATAGGAGCAACTTTAGTTTTTGCCATAATAAGGTGTACAGTTATTTTAACACCATCCCAAACTCTAAGGTACACCACACACGCATAGGCAGCACAAGACGCGTCACTGAAGCCATGCAGCTCCACTCTCTTAGTACTTTCAGAGACACCAAGCCATCGAGGGAGTTGAATGTCTTCAGGATGTGAAAAATTATGAAGGTAAGTAATCCATTCATTTTTCAAATGATCAGGTAACTCTTCATCCCACTCTAAGCCAGCTAGCCATAATTTTTGCATAAATATTTTTAGAATAACTATTGTGGGAGCTTGCCAGCCTAAAGGGTCGAATGTTTTAGCAATAGTAGACAATACATTTCGTTTTGTTATAGACTTAAAAGGATAACTTATATTGAAATTTAGTTCAAAATTATCAGATTTAGAGTTCCAAGTAATACCTAATGTTTTAATTGAATCTTCAATTTTAATATTCACTGAACTAACTAATTCTTTATCACTTACCGGAATTCTGCACATTACTAATTCACTATTTGAGGACCACTTGTGTAGTTGAAAGCAGCCTCGGGTTAGCAATTCTGTCATTTTTGTTTGTAACAGTGAAGCAGATTCCTCTGTAGAGGAACCCATCAGTAAATCATCCATGTACAAATCTGTTTTTAATATCTCTGATTCTATAGGAAAGTCTTCATGTTCATCTTCAGCAAGTTGATGAAGTGTACGTATAGCTAAATATGGAGCGCAAGAAGTACCATATGTAACAGTAAGTAGTCGATATTCTTGAATCGGTTGTTTAGGAGATTCTCGCCACAATATTCTCTGACAGTCAGTATCTTCATGACCGACCAAAATTTGTCGGTACATCTGTCTAATATCAGCTACTAAACCAATTTTGTGTTGCCTCCATCTGGTAATTAAGTCACGAATATTTTGTTGTAATGGTGGCCCTATTAGTAACATGTCATTTAATGATTTTCCCTTTTCAGGTGCAGCGCTACCATCGAAAACAACTCTTAACTTGGTACTTAAACTAGTCGGCCGAAGTACAGCGTGATGAGGTAAGTAATATTTTGCCTGTTGTAAATTATTTTCTTTTTCAGGTACAATTTCCATGTGCCCTTGTGATTCATATTCTCTCATAAATTTGTTATATTGTTCATGAAGTTCTGATTTGTGAATAAACCGTTTCTCCATACACAGTAATCGTTTTTCAGCGAGTGATCTTGAATCTCCGAGATTTGCAAGCAAGTGATCTTTGAAAGGCAAACGGGCCACATAACGACCATCCTTATTGCGAGTGTGAGTAGTTTCAAAATGTTTTTCACATTGTGCTTCCAAATCTGACATAAGTCTCTTGTGAGGTAAGTGTTCTTCAACTTCCCAAAACCGTCTGAGCAACTGATCCACCTCAACCTTTGTGTGAGTAACGATAACATTGTGCTTTGGTGTATCAAATTGTGTGACCTTTCCTGATATTAACCAACCAAGACTAGAATTAAGGGCAATGAGAGACTTATGTTTGTGTAATCCAGTTGTCATAATTTGTGCATGCACATCGGCACCAAACAGAAAATCTATAGATCCTGGCTTGTGAAAATCTGGATCTGCTAGATCCAATTCCAAAGAATGAGGCCATGAATCTTGTGGAAATTGCTGTGATGGTATCAAGGAGGTAAGTTTCTTTAATACATAGGCATTGACTTCAAAAGAGTATGTATTTTCCTTTGTGGAGTGGATTGTGAGTGTAACCATAGACTTTGTGGTTACCACTGCTGAATTTGAAATACCAGAAATTTTGCCAACAACAGCAGTGCGGTCTAGATTCAACATTTGTGATGCAGCTTCAGAAATAAATGATGCTTGTGAGCCCTGATCAATTAAGGCCCGAAATATGTAAATCTTTCCATTCTTTGCTTTAACTGCAATTTGAGCCGTGGCCAAAATCACTTGTGTACTGCTGACCTCAGATTTGAGACAGGCATTCAGGTTACAAGAAGCATTTGTTGGCTGCATCTGACCTTCTGAAGAAGATGGTTTATGATCAGGTGATTCTGTTGTAGGTAATGACTTATTAATGGTTGTATAATGTAACAAAGTGTGATGGCGTCGCCCACATTTTTTACAGGTTGTGCTTTGTCTACACTGATTCACCGTATGACCTTTAATAAGACAATTGTAACAAATGCTGTTCGTCTTCACAAATTCCTGACATTCAGGAACAGTAAGTGAGGCAAAATTCTTACAGTGGCAAACAAAATGATTCTGTGAGCAGTAAGTACATGTGCTGTTAATTTCAGTAGTGAAGGTTTTTAGAGTACCTTTATTACTTTGTGAGTGTTTATGAAAATCTTTTCTTTGTGGTTCTTTATTAATGGCAACATTGATCATTTCCATGGATCTGAATCTGTTTTCCAAAAATGATGTCAATTTGTCGAACGTAGGGATTGATGTAGATATCCCAAGTGATTGTTCCCAAAGTTTGTGTGATTCCATGTCTAACTTTGAGATAACTATGTGAACAATAATAGGATCCCAAGTGGAAGTGTCTATGCCAAGATTCTTAAGTGAAGTTATACATTGAGTTGTAATATCTAGTAATTCCTTAATATATTTTGACGATTCAGTTGTGATTCTTTTTTGATTGAGAAAACGATTCAATAAATTACTTACAATGACCCTTTTGTTATCATATCTATTTTCCAGCTTTTTCCAGGCATCATCATAATTAGCTTTCGATAGTGGTATATTCCTAGTAGGTGTATATTGGGCATTCTAAAACAGTTTTCATCAAAACACCGCAAACGAACGCAATGAGATTTGAGCTACGCTTCGCTGCGCTCTAGCTCCGCAAATCTCACTGCGTTCGTTTACGGTGATTTGATGAAAACAGTTTAAGATTGCCCAATATACATTATATAGGGTTAAATGGAAAAGAAGATTTTTTATTTCATTTCATTTCATAATGTTTCTATTGTGTTGTGTTGTTTGACTGTAAACAGTATACTTTTGATTGATTGCGATTTACTAGACACATTTTCAAGGTTTTCTATCTCAGAATATTAAGGCATTCAACTAGGTAGCAGTGCAATAACAACAGAAATTAAACAGGTTGAGGTTTCGTAGACTCAACTCTCGGATAAGTATCTGTACCGTTCTACACTCTGCCTGCCATACAGTTTCAAAGCATTCCCACGAAATTCATTTATCAGCAATAAATTTATTGCACATTATTCATATATCCAGTTACGAGTGCTTACTCAAATAATAAGGCTTCTTTCACACGTTAATACTTTTATTTGTTTATTAAATTACTTCAATTAAATATATTGTTTATTATAAAACAAAGTATAAAATTGATGATTTTTACAAAATATTTAAAAGGGCGGCTAATCCCTGAAAGATGTGTTCCAGTCATCACACGAATAAAAAATAGAAAATAAATATTCCAATAATTTAAAAAATGAAAATATAAAAAATATTAAGAACATTTTAACTACCTACCTTGGATCAACATGGCTGACTAAGGTCTTAACATCCTAATTAAATAGGGTAGTGCGGTGGGAACGTGTATGAGATGCTGCCGATGAATACCACCTATGTATTATTACAATAATTTTCTTAAACTTCTGTGGTTCTGTCGTCATGTCGTATCAATATCGTTATGCTATAGATACATTCGGTTCGCCTAATAGAACGATATACCTATTGATTATCTGTTTTAAATAGTAGTATCGAAAAATGAAAATTAGAAATCGCATCCGTTATTATAAAGAAGACTTTTTAATTTGGAGATAATATTCGTTAGTAATTGTAAATATGTATATGTATAATTTAAATAAATATAATAAACCCGAAATGAAAAAAAAATTGGAGCATGCAGCCTTACACGAGATTTCTGCATCCGCAGAATTAAACGGTAAACAACTATTTTGCTGTATATGCACAGTATTGTATTGCAAGTTTGTGGAAATAAACGACAAACAATTAATTTGCTGAATATTTCCGCGTCATATTGCACATTGGTAGAATTATGGGTAAATATCAAATTTTGCTAAATATCATGAAAGTCAGAGGTGCAAAACGTTATTAGGTTTTATATTTTGAGTATGGGACCGACTTTTTGAAAGTAAACTACCAAACTATAATCTTCTCTTAGATGTTGTGATGCTGAATAACGATCTACTACTACCTCGAAAATAAAAATCCAATACACGTAATTGCGTCAGTTCGTCGTTTTGTTTCTTTCTTGCTACGTAAGTACTTTTTTTTATATAGCTGACGAAGTTCAGCCGATGATCGGACCGTTTTTGGATCATACGCAACTGCGGATCAAAAATTTTGTTGCAGACCTGAGAACTGCTCCACTCACACGTCCGCGGGACTATGGTCCCCAAGCGCAAATTATGTAAACCGTCCCGGGTACCATAGTACCCAAAGCGCTTCGCGTCTCCTTTGCCTAAAACGCGTGGTGTGATAAAAAAATCACGAAAAAAAAATATTTTCTCTAAATAAAGTGTCAGTTCTTTAGTGTTTGAAAAACGAACACTGACCATGGAAGTGGAAGTGAATGCATTAGGCATCTCGATAACGTATAGACATCATATCCGTGAATGCATATTTGTTTTCTTATAAATATTTTGTGTGGATATGATTTGGATGGAAATTAATAATTTTGTGATAATATATATAATATTTTATAATATTACTTACTTATTTAACAATATAAAAATTAATGAGCATTCTTTTATAGATTAGTCATGTTAAATAAAAATGATTATAAAGATAAGGTATAGGTTGAGAACCTCAGTAAAATTATTACTTGCATTGCACTTTTCTTATATAAAATCCGGAAAAACTGTAGTCACAGTACACTCCAGTGCTATATCTGACCACTAACAGTGCTTCAGTACCTCCTCATCAAAAAATCTCAAGACCAAGACTGCTGAAAAATGTTCGTAAGTTTTTATACTTTATTGCTATAATTTATATCTATTCTTTAATTGTCTATAAGTGGTTGATCATCTTCATGCTTCAACAAATTGAGCCGTTGGACCAGGCTGTATATGACGTGACCTCTCCAAGTGCTGTCTTCACGAGGGACCATCAAGCCCAGCAGTGGCACGCTGATTGACTGATGATGAAGATATTTTTTTTATCTTATGAATTGAAGATGTGAATCTTCAACTCGTTTTCTTGTAACCACTCTTAATACTAATATGACATTTACTATTTTCAGGTCGGATAGCAAGCAAAACAAAAGGTCAGCCAAGAAGAGCTGTGAATCTGACCTTTTCTTTGATACCGACGACGAAGACATCAGGTACTTTTATTGCTATATTTACATATATCTAAATTTCAAGTGTTTAATGTGTACAATAATCGTGTATCCTTTTTCTATCTCCCTAGTCCAAAGAAGAGAAGCAAGGCGATAAAGTGCCTATCGAAGGCGAAGAGTGCAGAAGTGAAGAATACATCGTCGTCCAATACTTCTGAGTGGTTGTTCGACTCAGAGTCGGACAGCGAGGTTTCGCGGCCGCCAAACCTGCCAAACAAGACCACCAGTATCCTGACACGCCGAGTACCTGGTGGTGTAACGCGTCGGACTGCACAGCTCGACGGCGACTTGCTAGTGGAGCTACGCCTCTACAACCAGAAGGAGGTATCTAATCTCAGCGGCCTTGACCGGTGCGAGCGCGCTATCGTTTGGGTACGCTTGCAAGGCGAAGCAGAATCTCCAGAATTTTACGCATTAAAAAAATTTGTAAAATTAGCTAAGGCAAAGTTTACCACAGAGGGGATATTTTATAAAGATAAAGTTAAAAAATAGGTTCTCTTTTGTTTCTCTCTGCGTAAATTATGTTTTAGCTGGTTTACTTAAAGTTTATCGTTAGCAAACTCAAAGATTAGGTACTTACATACTTAAGCCTTTATTACTTTAACTTTGAGAATTTGTACTGTCCAAATCATAATGTCGAGGTCTACTTTCTGTTCAGTTTGTGACGTATCCGTAAATAACAAAGTTTTCTCTGCACATTTGAAAAGTATTTTACATAAGAACAACAGTTCGGTCGTTGATAGTGAGGGGGTTGAAAAAGTTCATAGCGCTTTTCGTAATCGTATAGCATCGTACCGTGTTCGATATGAAGATGAGGGTCATGATAGTGCGCGTGTTCGCCCGCCCGCCGAGTTTTTATGGCACTTGCGCTCTCGCGTACGCCTATTGCTCATAGCGAAAATTCAAGCTCACACTAATGTTAAAGCTAATTTTGAACTTTTCTGTGAATTCTTTCTGCTTAGTAAGTATGATTCGATTTCAATCAAGTCATTTGCAACGGAAAACTTCATCTTGCATCAAAACTTCAATTTTGAAGATATGTTTTCAAAAATTATTCACTTAATTTGTAAAAAAATTGAAGAATTTGAAGAAAGAGATAGTGGGTGGGCCTATTTACAAAGCCTATATCTAGAAGTAAATATAAACAAATATAACCCGTTAAGAGGCTCCAGTTTTATAGAATTACCAAAGTCCATAAAATGTAAACGAGCATGTATCAACATTCAAAATTCTGATAATTATTGTTTTTTATGGTGTGTCATGGCAGCACTATTTCCTATAAACAGAAACGCACATCGAACGTCAGCTTACCCACACTTTAAAAATGTACTCAATATCAAAAATATGATTTTTCCAAATGGGTTTGCGGACATCAAAGTTTTTGAAAAGAATAATCCTCGCATAAGTATTAATATTAACGGCATTCAAAAGAATGGTAACATTGTTGGACCTTTATACAAAAGCGAGATTCGCAAAGATCATCACATTAATATGCTTTTCCTGGAAAACAGAAAACGCACCCATTACTGTCTTATTAAAGATTTATCTAAATTACTTCGTCTTCAATTAACTAAACATCATTCTAAAATATATTTATGCGAGGATTGTATGATATTCTTTGATAGTAATGATAAACTGAAAGCTCATGTTTGTGGTGGTGTATCGACAATATTACCCGGTGATGGAACACGAATTCAATTTAATCATTACGAGCGAATGCATGACATGCCCATCGTCTTATACGCAGATTTTGAATCATTATTAAAACCAACTGAACTCGATTCTGGATCAGGCTGTACAAAGATATTGCAAAAACACGTACCATCAGCATTTGCTTATTACGTTGTGTGTTCTTATGATAAGTCGCGTAATAAATATGTATCTTATCGAGGTCCAGCCTGTGTAGAAAAGTTTTTAGAAAGTCTATTATTGGATATAACCGATATTTATAACGTTTTGCAGTCGCCAGTGGCTATTTGTTTAACAAATGAAGACAAAGCGAACTTTGCTCGGGCTACAAATTGTTTTCTTTGTGATAAAATATTGTTTGACGATAAAGTTAAAGATCATTGCCATCTTACAGGACGGTATCGTGGTGCAGCTCATTCTTATTGCAATATTAGATATCGTTTGCCTAAGTTTGTTCCTATATTTTTTCATAATTTAGCTGGTTATGACAGTCATCTTTTTATACGACAGTTGGGAAAGCTATCAGGAAAAATACAAGTAATAGCAAAAAATAAGGAAAACTACATATCTTTTACAAATTTTTTTCAAATTAATGATAAAGATATCATACCAGTTCGATTTGTTGATTCTTTTAAATTTTTAGGCACAAGTCTAGAGAAACTTGTCGCAAACTTAAAAAATGACGACTTTAAACATCTGCGGCGTTATTTTCCTTCTCGTGAGCATTTTGCTTTAATAAAACGAAAAGGGGTGTATCCATATGAATACATGACTACTTGGAGTTCATACGAAGAAAAAGTACTTCCGCCTCAGGAGTTCTTTTTCAGCAAATTACGCAATAGTAATATATCTAAAGTAGATTATGATCATGCAAAAAAAGTCTGGCAAACGTTTGAATTATCGAATCTCGGTGAATACACAGACTTGTATCTTAAGTCAGATGTTCTTTTATTAGCTGACGTTTTTGAAAGTTTTCGCCAGACATGTAAGATAAATTATAAATTAGATCCAGCCTTTTATGTTACAGCACCGAGTCTCAGTTTTGATGCCATGCTATTAAAAACAGATGTTAAATTAGAATTAATACACGACCTGGAAATAATAAGAATGATTCAAAAAGGTATTCGCGGTGGAATATGTTTATGTTCGACAAGGTATTCAAAAGCCAATAACAAGTATTTAAAAACTTACGATCCAAGAAAAAGTAATAACTTTCTAATTTATATCGATTGTAATAATCTCTATGGATATGCAATGTGTGCTTATTTGCCTCATTCCAATTTTAAGTTATTGAATGACTTGGAAATCGCTGGAATAGATTTTATAAATGTGCCAACTAACGGAGACACTGGTTATATACTAGAAGTAGATTTAGAATACCCCGAATATTTGCATAATGATCATAACGATTTTCCATTCTGTGCTCAAAAATTTACTCCGCCAGGTTCTAAAACTTCAAAATTGATTCCAAATTTATACGATAAATATTTCTATGTCATACATTTTGCTCATCTGCAAACATGTATAAAACATGGTTTGTTGTTAAAAAAATACATAGAGTTATTCAATTTAATCAGAGTCCTTATTTAAAGCAGTATATTGACATGAATACTGAATTACGAAAAAAAGCTAAATCTACATTTGAACAAGATTTCTTCAAACTTCTTAACAACAGTATATTTGGCAAGACGTTAGAAGACACAGAAAAGAGGGTTAATGTGAAATTAGTCAATAAGTGGAATGATGATAGTAACAAAACAAAGAAAAGTTTCTGTGCAGAGCAAATGATAGCTCGACCAAATTTTCACAGTGTTACAATTTTCACTGAAAACTTGGTAGCCATTCAAATGAAGCCTGAAACAATCACTTTGGATAAACCTATATACATTGGTTTTTCCGTTTTGGAAATATCTAAGAGTCACATGTTTGATTTTCATTATTCTATTATGAAGCCTTTTTATAAGGAAAAGTTAAAACTTTGTTATACGGATACTGATAGTTTTTTGTATTCAATAGAAAGTAAAGATTTTTATGCTGATTTAAAATCAAATTTTCTTCCCTATTTCGACACTAGTAATTATTCTGTAAATAACGTATACGACATTCCTAGTTGGAACAAAAAGGTGCCAGGTCTCTTTAAAGATGAGCTAGGAGGAAGTTTGATTTCGAAGTTTGTAGGATTAAGGTCCAAGTTATACTGTATTAAAACGGCAGAAGAACGGAAATCGAAGTTTAAACAAAACTCTTGGATTAAAAGAATTACTATTTGAAAAGACACCAAATTTGGATGTTATCACAGATGAAGATTTGCAAAATTATAAAGAGCTTCTAATAGAAACGAATGCACATAGGCGTAATTGTGATCCACGCAAGCCAATTAATAGTAACAAAGGGTTTAAGTACATGCATATTATTAAACCACTGTTTAAGTTCTCTAGAAATAAGTATGACAGCACAGAAAGTCTTACGGTAGGAAAAGGAATAAATCTTTTAAAAAGTGTAAAGAAAGATATAGATTACGTTTATTGGGATGATCCAAATGAATTAGTAGATCGATTGAAATTACTGTTTGCATCTCGTGATGCTGGCAATACCGGCTTAGATAATGAAATTATTGCGATTATAGAAGAGCTGTACGAAGCAGGCATCATTAAAAACACCAAATATAAGGAACCTAATTTAAAAAAACTGATCAGTAGTTATACAGCAAACACCGCATAGATACGGAAATTAATGTAGATAAATTTGGTCATCACGTTCATAAACGTTTACGATTAGAGGAATATATTGGAAATCTCAACGATACATTAGTGAAGTCAGAAACAGGTGAATATGATTTAAAATCATCAAGATTAAAAGGGCTTATATCGCCAGGCAATGATGACGAAGCCGCAAATAAAGCTTACGTGGATGAAAAGACACACGAACTAAGAACTAATATTTTAAGTGATGTAAATATTCATTTAAATGATTTTGAAAGTTCAATACTTAATAAGCTAGCCACCTTGTTTTACACAAGGACAGAAATTGATCACATGCTTCAAGAGAAACCAGATAATAATGAGCAAACAAGACATAGTGAATGAGCTTCACAAAGCAGCAAGAAGGAATTTTTCCCGGCGATGTACGATCATAAAAGGAATAGATGATTTATGGTAAGCCGACCTCATAGATTTGCAAAAATATTCACAGTTTAATAAAGGGTATAAATATATTCTTATCGTAATTGACACTTTATCAAAATATGTATGGATCAGATCTTTAAAATCAAAAGCGAAAACTTATGTTACAGATGCAATGCAAAGTATTTTAACTACATCATTACGAAAACCTAAAAATGTACAAACTGATTTAGGCACAGAATTCTACAATGATAATTTTAAACAATTAATGAAAAAGTATAATATTAATCATTATTCAACATATTCTATTAAAAAAGCATCTATAGTAGAAAGAGTTATAAGAACAATTAAATCTCACCTTTACAAACTATTTAGTTTGAACGGAAATTACCAATGGTATAAAAATATTTTAAAGGACGTTGTAGAACACTACAATAACACTTTGCATAGAATAACAAAATTTAAGCCTGTGGAAGTTAACAAAGTAAATGAGCTTATAGTCAAAGGTTATATTATGAATTCTCAAAAGAATAAAACAAGTCGGGGATATACATTTCGTGTTGGTGACTATGTTCGCATAAGTAGATATAAAGCAGATTTTTACAAAGGCTATACGCCAAACTGGTCCACCGAAATATTTCGTATAGTAAAAGTTAATCACACTAACCCAACAACTTATCAAATAGAGGACAGACGCAATCAAAGAATCCTCGGCTCATTTTATGCATACGAGTTACAAAAAACTAAGTTTCCAGACCTATACCTCATTGAAAAGGTTATAAAAAGAAAAGGAAACAAATTGTTTGTAAAATGGTTAGGATTAAGTAATAGCGAAAATAGTTGGGTTGATAAGAATAATTTGGTTTTATGATATAAAATAGCTCAAGATATCTTTATTGATTCACTTTTTGTTTATCAATGAAGAAAGGAAGTGGTATCATAAACAGCTTAATAAATAAGATTCCGTTTGAGTTACATTTACCGGGCTACCAATATTGCGGCCCCGGCACAAAGCTTCAGAAACGATTACTTAAGGGTCAGCGAGGAATTAATAAATTGGATAACGCTTGTATGCACCACGATATTGCTTACATAAACAACGACGCTAACGTAAGGCACAAAGCTGATCTAGATCTATTAAATATGGCTCAAAGAAGATTGAAATCAAAAGACGCTGGAAAGAAAGAAAAAATTGCTTCATGGATAGTAAAAAATGCTATGAAGGCCAAATTAAGAGCTGGTGCAGGTGCTCGGTCGTTTATGACAGCTGTGAAAAAACTCAAATCTAAATTTAAAAAAATAAAATCTAAAGACACAAATTCTACTATTAAATATGCGCTCGCCGCTGCAAAAAAACTATTTAGAAATCAAAATAAAATGAGTTTACCTCGTTGTATTCCTATTCCAAAATGTGGAGGACTGTTACCGTTAATTCCTATTTTCGCGGGATTATCAGCTTTAGGTTCACTGGCTGGTGGAGCAGCTGGCATAGCAAAAGCGGTTAATGATTCAAAAGCAGCTCAAAAAGCTCTTCAAGAATCGGAACGACATAATAAGATGATGGAGGCGGTTGCTCTCGGAAAAGGATTATATATTAGACCTTATAAAAAGGGTGCAGGTCTATATTTGAAACCCTCAAAAAACTAATAAAGCGGCTACCTAGGCGGGCATTAACTAATTGGGATATATTAGAACATGCTAGTGATATTCCATTTTTTCGTGGTGTTTTCATGAGGGATACGTTGCCCTCAAAACCTAGGAAGATAGAATGCGGTATTATAAATTTAGATACTTCAAATAATATTGGAACACATTGGGTAGCCTACGTGAAAGAAAATAAGTATGCTGAATATTTTGATAGTTTTGGTAATCTGAAACCTCCATTAGAACTACTTGATTACTTAAGAAATGTTTCTTTAAATTATAACTATGAGCAATATCAAACATTTGACTCTGTTAATTGCGGCCACCTTTGTATAAAATTTTTAAAGGAGTATTGGAAAACACATTTATATAAAGCTTGAAATAAAATTCTTTATCAGTAGTAAAATGTCTTTCACTGTGTCTATAACTGGAAAAGGATCCTCTCTGATAACAAACTACTCACCTACTTTGGAATTAAGTGGATACTATGAGTGTGGATTGTTGTATTTTTCAACATTTAATTCTATACCCAACATAGATAAAAGAAATAATAAATTCTACTATGACGATAACGAAGTAATCGAAATACCTGAAGGAGCTTATGAACTTCAAGATATCTGTGATTATTTAAAGACATACATTAGAAATGCAATGTTAAAATTAACTTGTAATAATAATACCTTAAAAACTACAATTTTTTGTACTAAAGATGTTCATTTTAACAAAAGTGACTCACTTGGAAGGATTTTAGGTTTTGGTGGAGAAACAATAAAGGCATTAAAAAGGACCGAATCTCTGTATCCTGTCAGTATATTGCCAACAACCATTGTGCGCATCGAATGCGACGTAGTTAGTGGGTCATTCGTGAACGGATCTGCAAGTCATATTATTCACGAGTTTGTTCCTAACGTACCACCTGGTTATCGGATCATTGAAGTGCCGAAAAATCTAATATATTTTCCTGTAAATAAAAGTTCTATAAGTGCAATAACTATACAATTATTAGACGCCGAGAATAAACAAATCAATTTACGAGACGAAGAAGTACAACTGTATCTACATTTTCGTAAAAATGATAAATTTCAATAAAAATCATGACACAGCTTCCATTCAAGTTAGTACTAGAAGATCACCTCATAAAAGCACACCGCTTCACATAAAAAAGAAGCTCACCAAAAACAATAAGGAATTTTTGAAGTTGATTGGCTTGTTAAAATGAATATTTTAAATATATCTCAATCAACATCATACGACAATAGTATTGAAAGTTTCGAATATCATTCTTATAAACCGTACGTAACAAGTTTCAACAAGAATGATGAAATAAGAATACCTATTAATCAACAAGATATATGTCTGTTACCCTCACTCAGCACTTTGTATATTGAGGGTAAAGCCAATGTTTATAATACTTCGACTAAAGAAAAAATATCAAATGTGTATTTTATCAACAATCCAATACTATATTTATTTCAAGATATTCGATATGAGTTAAACGGAATAGAAATAGACAAAATAAAAAATTCTGGCATAACTACAACAATAAAATCGTACCTCTCGTTAAATGATAATGAATCTAAATGCTCACGTGTATGGGGATGGTCAACTTCTGGTACAAACAATCTTAACGGAGGAATTTTTTCGGCTTCTGTGCCGTTGAAGAAAATTTTAGGTTTTGCAGAAGATTATGAAAAAGTTATCATCATCATCATCACAGCCCATATACGTCCCCACCGAGGGGCTCGAGCCTACCCTATATTAGGGTGATTAGGCCTTAGTCAAACACGCTGGCCCAGTGCGGATTGGTCGACTTCACATACATCATTGAATTTCTTCGCAGATGTATGCAGGTTGCCTCACGATGTTTTTCCTTCACCGTAGGAGCGTCAGACAAATGTACATATGAAATTCGAAACGAAAAACACATTGGTACATGGCGGGTCTCGAACCCCGACCCCCCGATTGGAAGGCAAGTGCCGAGTCCACTGCGCCACCGACGCTCTATTATTTATATTTTTCTTTATTTTTTTAACAAAAATTTCTGCGTTTTATTAATGAAAACAAATATGGTGATTCAATATACTCGCATAACTCTTTATTTATCAAAAATTACAATTTAATGGTATGAATAATTTAACCCTGTATAATGTATATTGGGCAATCTCAAACTGTTTTCATCAAATCACCGTAAACGAACGCAGTGAGATTTGCGGAGCGTAGCGGAGCTAGAGCGCAGCGAAGCGTAGCTCAAATCTCACTCCGTTCCTTTGCGGTGATTTGATGAAAACTGTTTTAGAATGCCCAATATACACCTACTATTCCTTAATAATAATTCCGCTTCCCCAGATAAACTACATTTAAGATAGTGATGTTTCTCAATATTATTAAGGGTCTTGTCATTATGAATAAGGGATTTAAAAATGTCTCTAAATGATATCCAATCACTGTAGTCTCCAGCAAATACTGGTATGGGTATAGGTGGCAGCTTAGGTCGCAATGATGGTGATTCAGAGTTTGAATTACTGATTTTTGAATCACTAGACCTTTCTGTGCTATTACAATCATAAAGATTATCATTTATTATTGATTTTAGCTCCATATAGGCTTCCTCGGTATTGTCATAGTTTTGATCAACATTTATTCCTTGAGCTTGCAATGAGGTTTTCGAAAACTTTAAAATTGTTTGTTCATATAGTTTTGTGTAATTTTCCCAATAGCTATTTAATGTTTCCAACCGAGTAACCAAATATCCCTTTGTAATTTTGGATTTTGCACATTTCTTTGTATTTGTGAGCAATTTAATAATTTTGTTTGAATTGTCTTGAATTGCAACAATTAACGACGCAATAGACTGACTTTCGGTCATTGTTCTCAATGTTTGTGTTCGTCACTTACTTTTCACTACACTGCACAACTAATTATTGTACTTACAAATCCGTCTCGAATGGACCACTATAGGTAAACACTCTATTAATGTTTTATGATTTATTTTCACTCAACAAAATCAAGCTTCCATTTTGTAATACTACCTTTTTTCCAACATGAGAAACGTCAACAACCTTTTTTTTTTTTTTTTTAATGTAGCAATGAGATACTCAAACAGTCAGTGTTGCTACGTTCATAGTGCTCTACTCATCAAGGCCTTTCATTTGATACCCATATTGCTGGGTTTGGAAACGAACTTTTATCCATTTTTTTGAGCGGCGGCCATGTAGAAATTATGGCAATTTTCCTAAGTTCATAATGCTCTACACTTTGAGGCCTTTCATTTGATACCCATATTGCTGGGTTTGGAAACGAACTTTTATCCACCTTTTTTGAGCAGCGGCTATGTTAAATTTATGTCTATGTTGCTAGGTTCATAGTGCTCTACTCATTAAAGCTTTTCATTTGATACCAATATTGCTGGGTTTGAAAACAAATTTTATCCTTTTTTTTGAGCAGCGGTCATGTTGAATTTGGGTCGATTTTACTAGGTACCTAATGCTCTACTCTTCAAGGCCTTTAATTTGATACCCATATTGCTAGGTTTAGAAACGAACTCTTATCCATCTTTTTTGAACGGCGGCCATGTTGAATTTATGTCAATGTCGCTAGGTTTATAGTGCTCTACTCTTCAACGCCTTTAATTTGATACCCATATTGCTAGGTTCGGAAACGAACTTTTATCCGCCTTTTTGAGCGGCAGCTATGTTGAATTTACGTCAATGTTGCCAGGTTCATAGTGCTCTACTCATCGAGGCCTTTCATCTGATATCCATATTGCTGGGTTTGGAAACGAACTTTTATTGGCAGTCATGTCGAATTAGGTAAACGTGGCTAGGTTCAATGTGTTCTACTCTTTAGGTCCTTGGTTCGATATACATGGATATTAGGTGTCCTTAGGTGTATACAAAAAAAATGTGATCCGTCATTTTAGTTAATAGGATAACGTACGCGTAACCCAGAATCATTGCAGTCAGATATTTTTTAATTATCAATATCAATCAATTACTTTTAATAGTTTTAAATGGATGAAAGAGTTTGATTCCTTAGTCATAATGTAAAAACATATAACACCATTCAAAATACTTTTCAACATTTCAAAAATTGTACCGATTTTGAGAAAATTAGTCAAGAATTAAATCAACCTAAAAATTTTATATTTGTGACGTGATATTGTCATAAAAAATGCTTTATACATTGGTTGTATGACTTGATCCTTTTGCCTTACCACCAGGGTAATACATAAGAAAAAGACAATTTAAACTTCCTAAACTTCTTGGTTGGCGAAATCCAGATGGGCACAGCCAATAACAGAAAAGATTGTGTTTTTCTTTGCACTATGTGACAGACTTGTCAAAATAATTTCACGTGCGCCATGTTGATTTTCTACAGCATTGTGCGGAAATTTTATATGGTATTTTTTCACGAAAAATAAAACGTGAATTTAAACAAATGAAATTATGCCTAAATGTTCTTCCGGAAAATTCTAAGCATTGTGGTGTAAGCCATATCAAATTCTGTCCAGTAGTTTCGGAGATCTTTTCGGACAAACAGACAAACAAACAAACAAATATACAAACAAACAAACAATTTTTTAAAAACGTTTCTATCGTGTTCTGCTAATTATTTTAAGGCGACCTGTGTATTGTTTTTCTTAATATTTCGCAATTACAGATTTTTGCACCCCTACGATTTTATTATATACATTAAATATGATTAAGATAATTAATACAGAATCGTATCTCTTCAACTCCATTGCACCCAATCAAGGGATGATAGTATTTTGCGTCCGCCATGTTGGAATTTGATATCGATGTTATTTTCGTAATCTTCGACCCAAAAACCATGAAAACGACAATAATGTCGATATCACATTTTACCACCCCATTTCACCATATTAGGGGATGAATTTTAATAAAATACGAAACATGTTATCCATCGATTCTATTAACGAATGTTTATGCAAAATTTAAAGTAGATTGGACTAATGAATCTAGTTGTCCCATACAAATTTTTGCCCCCCTTTTTCACCCCTTAGGGGTAGAATTTCGGAAAATCGGAAATCCTTTCTTAGCGGACGCCTACGTCATACAAAAAGCACACCCTCCAAGTTTCAAGTCTCTACGATCAGCGGTTTAGGCTGTGCGTTGATCCGTCAGTCAGTCAGTCAGTCAGTCATTCAGGACAAAGAATTTGATAGGTATAGATTACGTCATATGACCCCCCTTACTTCAATCTAATAAAGTGTTCCGATCACAGTGATTTTCTAGCACCTAAGATAAAGAACTTTATTGATCTTGGAATAACACATGTACACAGCTGTCATTTGATTTACATTCCACTACTAGACGATCAAATAATTTAAATAGAATAGCGTTATCATTTATATATTAAAAGAAGAGGACAGCTAATTTGTCACTCTGACATAAACAAAGGTAAACGTCACTAAATCCTTAGTTATTTTCGCTCTCTCAATAAAATATTGATCTCTTTAACTGCCTAACCGACACTAACAAAATCATTAAAATATACTTTTAAATATTGGTACGGTACAACATACCTATATTACCTACATGTAATGTCAAATCCTTACCTTTTGCGATTTATAAACCAACGACGACAAAATATTTTCTAAAAATTTCATATTTTAATATGGTAAATTACTTAGACTGCTGGATTTTATTAAAAGGGACAATATCTATTGAATAATTCATTATATATTTTAACAAGAGCTTTGATACCTATTAAAGCCGAGTTTCTGCTGACCAAGTATATTAATGCGTCGAATATAAAGTTACCAAGAGCCCTAAACATCTCCCAGTCATAGGTAGGCACTTTGACATTAGCTAACGCCGAGTGATGGCCGGGGAGTCCATTCCAATGAAACTTACAGCAGCTCGGCAGTCACCCCACGCAGCAGATATTCGTTGGCGATGCGGCCGCGGTCCATACTGATCAGCGGACGCGCCGGCACTCAGCTTAATATGAATTATTGAGAATAAGGCACCGATACCGACTAATATTAGTTGTCGGTCGAGAAAAACCGATAAATTTTCGGTTATACAGAATCGGTACATTCTAAAGTTCCTGTTTCCTTCCCCTTCTTGATTTGCACAAAAATAAGTCGGCAAGAACTTGCTTTAGAAGCATGTGTAGTGTTAATGGATTGTTTGGAATCCTGAAATCACCCCGATTGGATATATATGACGGGTTGGAGTTTGTACTTAAAGGCTAGTATATTGTAAAGCATATATCAGCCTGTGACGTTGCTTTTACTGCAGGCTATGCACGCCTTCAATTGAAATTACTTTCATGTTAGTGCCCCAAATGCTCACGCCCCCAGCACAAAGGGTAAGAACGTCGCCCAAGTTAACTATGGCGAGCTTCCTCGCGCAGGAACACAATATCACTTTGCCTACGGTATTCTATGAGTTGAGCTGTTCGTTAAAGTGATCGGTTTTGTACCGTCAGCATATGCACTTTGTATCGTGAATAATCTAGAGCATCACACGCTCGCGATTTATGTCGACGCATATAGGTAAATATTTCTATATGAGATTTAATTCCTAATAAACGATTATTAAAACACCGTTTCACTGCTAATTTCAACTCTAGGCACCTAAAGAATAGTTAAAACACCGTTTCACTGCTAATTTCAACTCTAGGCACCCGGATTAAAATCAAAGTATTTGAAACTGAGGAAATTATTTGAGCATGGAGTTGAAATGTTATTGTTTTAAAGAAAGGGAACTGGAAAATTATTATTTGAAATTGGAATTATATGAAATCGAAGAATCGCCAAATAGTTATATAAACCGGTTAAAAACGGTGAATGACGGACCCCGCGCACAAGCCTCACAGCGGCCGGCACGTACGAAGGGCCGATCGCTTGCACGTCACGGCGGCGTCCATATTTGATGCGACCGCCCTAATCCGTGCCTGAGATGGATTTCGAACGCCGCGCTACCAAACTCAACTATTTACATTATATAATTAACTGTGAGATATGAAAGACGTTTTACTTATTCACTATACACTAAATATCTAACGGTAATATCACAGATTCGTAGTGTAATACTGTAACGATCCAACCTAACGTCAAACGGAACCCTAAATAGAAAACCCCTTTACACAGTTTTATTCGTAGTTTTACTAACAATTTATGCCTTTTAAAAGAAACGCACAGAATTGCTTTGATTTGTATGAAGTTTGGCCAATGATCGACTAGTGATTTTATTAGGATCTACGTTGCAACCGCTTATGTAACTCAAGATCTTTTCCAAGTGGATAGATATAGAATTAGCTTTACGTTAAAATAATGATGAAACTTATATGAGATCTTTATCACAATTTCCATTTTGCACAACACTAAGTAATCACTTCAAATAGCATAATATCATTTTAGTTTTAGTGAAGAGTTCAAGATTTAGGCACCACTCCATAGTGTGAATAATTCGTCGATTCGTAGATAAAGAAGATGTGTCGGAAAAGTCGTCGAAGGGAACAACTCCAGTGCCTAACCTTCTGACACTGAAGCAAATATTTTTTAGTAATAATCGACTAACGTGCCTAACCTTCTGACACGTTGCCGTTGCAGATAGCTCCCAATAAAATATATCCCTTCACATCTCTTCAAGTTTTTATAGGTAAACACTACCATTTCATAGTGCTAAAATAATTCACTCACGAGACAAATAATGCATTAAGCACAAGCTCTTATTACAGCGTATTTCATAGCCGAGCTCAATGGAAAATATGATCCAAAACTCACTCAATATTACCAGATATTGGAATAAGCCACTAGAATCTCTTCGAGAAACTAGGAATAAATGTAATCGTTGCAGGTTTCCTTCGGAGGGACCTGAATAAACGGTGCAGGTTTCTTATAGAGGGACCTGAATATAGCGTTGCAGGCTTCCTTTCGGAGTGACCTGAATAATCGGTGCAGGTTTCTTATACAGAGGGACCTGAATATAGCGTAGCAGGTGTCCTTCGGAGTGACCTGAATAATCGGTGCAGGTTTCATATAGAGGGACCTGAATAACGGTGCAGGCCTCTTACAGAGGGACCTGATTACATTCAGTAACAGAGACGATAACTTAGCATTCCATGGATTCACCATGCAGGTGCCGGGTCCATCACGTTGCAGAGAGCCAAGAGCAGTGCCTGGGGCTTACGACCCAGGTGCAGGTTTCAAGTAGCTACTTTACAATGCATCAACATTCACCTTCACCACCTCGGCTCCTCTCTCTGCCTAACCATACCCGACATGACTCCGTAAGTGCCGCCTTTGTTACGCGGTTTAATACCGAGCGTACTATAAGTTCATTTAATTGGATGTATCATATCTAACAAAATCTATAAGCTTCCATTTTTGTAGTTCAATAAGAACAAACCAAATAAACGTGTGGTGCGTTGTGTTGTCTTACGAAATGTAGGATACTTAGCTGGGTCCACTTCGGTCGGAGTTTAGGACTTCACAATGAAATATTCGGACTTGTAATACTTATATCTTGAAATTCTCAAATCTTTGCATACACAAATTAATCCAAATTAAACATGCAAAATCATAGAGTGCGTCGAAGATCAACCGGCTTGCACAAAATTCTAAAATATATCCCCTGACATTCCTGTCAAAACCAAATCCTTCAAAGTTTCAAATATTATTTTTAATTGTCATATTTCTACAACAATACTTCTTTGATCAAATAATTGACCCGACGAAACCATGGAGATAAGATCAATGGAGAGACTTCGACCATTGAGCTAGATTTGGTTTCGTTACAATCGACCCCCAAAGTTTTTGAAATTTATTGGAGAAAACTTTTAAACCCCTGACTAGTCAATTATTTGACTCATCTCAACTCCCAACACAACAACGAAGAAACGTAATAAGTTTAGTAAATCAGTATCTCAAAATGTATTTTATGTGGTGTGTTTTTAAACCTGTACTGATTACTCTTCATCCAAGAATCAATAATAAATCCAAACTCCTTTTGAACTAATCTAGTAAGGCTCCACCCTCTAGCTTGGCATGCTCCGAGAAGAAACTTCCGGTTGTTAGTGGGAAACCGGCCCTAATGACGTCCAATGTATCTACCTTGACTACCCAGGCCTTGGTTTAGCAGCGGCAGCACAAAGCATTTTCATTGGCCCCACATCGAAACACTCCAAACGTCCAAAGGCAAACATTACTATCCCACTTCAAAAGAGTATAAGCTGTTACATCCCTTCCGAGACAAATTATAACCAGCCAGGAAAATGTAGAGTGTCATTTCAGTAGTGATCCTAGCTTCTTGTGGAGTAAGGAAATGTCTTCAATTTTAGCTAAACTAAGCAGTTAGTGCCAAACAAAATTAAACCTAACACCAAGACACATATGAAGACAATCCTTTGTTCAGAGTAGTGCTTTGAGATTCCAACCCATTAAACTACTATCTATTAAAACCAGTCGAACAAATCTTTGGACCTCCCAATTTCTTTCTTCATAAATAAAATAATATTATATAATACATATAACATTCTTCATGCATCTGTTTTCCCTCTCTATCATAACGAAGCTCCAAAGATTCCCCAACTAGCTATATAGATAGTTTATCGCAATGAAACTCAACTCCTGATTCATTTACAATTAATTTTTGTAAAACCTTTCCCTTTTTCAAATTAATTCCTATAGTTAACTTTAGTATAACGTGAATTTGTACAAGCAACGACCGGTCCTCACAGTTGATGATTACATTTCGAGAATATCGACATTTTGGTAATTTTCATATGCTCCGAAAATATGTATATACACCACGTTCGTGTCAGTGTCCATGTTGTTGCTCATGTCATTTCTAAGTTCTAAAACCAGTTATTTAACCTAATCGATCTTATGAGACTTTATCAAAATGTATATTTTGAGTTTAAACATTGAACTTTATTCATTTATTGTACTAAGTTCCCTTCCTACGGATCCCTAAACAAACTATCTGTTATGTCTATTTTAATTCTAATAAACCTAACGACCCCCCGCCTCTATAATTGCTTACTGTTATCTTCTCAACCAATCCTAACCAAAATATCTTATTCAATACATTTTTGACCTAACGACCCCCCCGCCTTTATGATTGTTTACTGTTATTTTCTCAAATCTTAAACAAAATATCTTAATTGACCTAACGACCCCCCGTCTTTATGATTGTTTGCTGTTTTTTTCTCAAATCTTAAACAAAATATCTTAATTGACCTAACGACCCCCCGCCTTTATGGCCTATAAGAACGAACGCTGTCACCATCCTGAAAAGGAAACGTAAACGTATTCTAAGCATAATTTCAAGTTAATCCTAATTTCAACTGTTACGACCCCCAAGACTCAATTAAATCCGATTTAAGCCTTCAGACTCAGTTTCATAATAATACATAATATTTTTCCCAACAAGAAATATTATTTCTTTAATGAACAATATAAATTTTGTTATTTATTGTTATCAGTTGATTGGTAGAGAATACTTCAAGCACTAAGTCCGTCTTTTGTACACCTTACTGTATGCCTAATATGTACGAGTACTTACAAGACAAAGTTTCGGTGCTATATTCTTTGAATATTATGAAAACCCTTGTGATCGTACTATAGTTTGATAAAGGTTGCCTGACAGAAATTGTCCATGGCAATAAGGCCACCATTTTGTTCTTTTTAGTACGCTTTGTCCAGTTATTTATTATTATCAAAAAAAAATGTTACTATCTATGAACTGGTTCCCTCCCACTATGAGTAAGGCAGTAAGGTACGATGGCCTTCTTTTAAATAAATCATATTTTTTAATTCAATTATAATAAAATAAATGGATATTCATTAGTTGCTTTAACAGGTATGAAATTTGTGGCGTGGTGTGTTTTTCAACCAACTTGAATAAACCATAATAAACCGTCGGAGACTCTGAACAATAGGCATCACAAGCATGAACAAATATCACCGCACCACCTTATTACCGATATCCGGACAAGTAGCCGGTTGTGAGGCGACTAAAGTCAGAAGGAGTTATCCGTAGAGTGCAAAGGCCCCCCTCAGAGACTGCAAAGACCTACAGGTCTCGTCCCAGATATGGTAAAACATCAACGGAATAAAAGTGATAGCTATCCAACTGCTCCTTCTTCCCTATCCAGAATAACCTCTAGCCCATTTTAATTTCCCCAAGTTGGTGCTTGTATAGTGTGCGAATTTGGCATTAGGGCAGCCTGTGCCCTGCGTGTAGAGAATGGATTTTCGTAAATATTATAGTCCTAGACAAGATTTTATTTCAACTCGCCTAAGAACCTTATTTAACCTAACACCAAACAGTACAGAAATCCATTGTAGTATAGTGTCACCTGGTCAAGCAATCAATAAATAAGACCCACCACCTGTTCTTACGTTAATATTAAAGCCATCATTCCATCCCACCTTAATAAATTTCGAAACATCTGTCACAATGCAAAACCTAAACGCTCACTAGCTAAGTCAACTTAGCAATAGGGCTTGTGAACGATCGCAATATTATATTAATATAAGTGATGCAAATGTCAAAGAAAATAGCAACCAAAACACAAAGGGTTAAATTCTATCACCCGTTCAGGAGCTGCGTGTAAGAGATGCCCCCCGTATACTCGAATTTCAAAATATGTTATTGTCTCCATTTTCCCAACGCTACAGTATTTTTTTTTAAATACACAGAAATTCCTGTCGGAACGATCGAAAGAATTACTGGAAACCTAAAGAATAGCAAAAGATATACCTACATCAAATTGTAACTCTTCTAATAAACCCATATTAGATTTATACTATAATCAATATAATTCCTACCCGTAAGTCTATCCACTATTGAAATCTTATATTTGGCCAAACAAAGCTCCTTAATAAAAATTAATACTGGTTTTATTGTAAAACCGTACGTATAGACTCCTCGTAAGGGTTATCTTATTTGCACCTAGTACTGGATAACGCTCACATACTATCCTGCCTAATGTGTTGACCGTACAAATATTATTGTTTTAAAACCTAGGTTTTCATTTCCGTATACATATCTTACATGCATGCATGTCCGCAGTCCCGCTTACGCGAAACAGCTTGATCACTGTGTGATGTTATATTGCCCGATTCATCGAGGATCATTTATCGAGGAATGTGTGGGCATGGTCTATCCAGCACTAAGGGAACTCCTCAAATCGAACCAGCAGTTCCGATGACTAAGCGCGTTCACCCTAACCAGCAAACTCAACAGCTTTAAAATTTTAGTGAGTTTAGTTTGACCCTCGAAAATATCGGCGACACAACCGTCATAATACCAATCTGTCTATAAAACTATTTTAAAAGTCTTTAGTTTTTCAAAGCTATATTTATATAAGGCTTTTGTATAATATTTATAATTTTTTGGCGTTGCCTAAAAATAAAACGCGTAATCTTTTATGCGCTAACAGTTTGACTGGCAGAAATTCCCCCTAAACTTAAGTCCACCCTTGCTACAATTTCAATATATTCCCCACTTTGTATAATATTTATCATTTTTAGCGTTTCCTAATAATAAAACGCACAACCTCTAACACACTGACAGATTGACTGGCAGAAATTTCTACTAAACATAAGTCCATAAATTCCCCAATTCATTACGCAATAGAGAGATTTTGCTGTTGTATATCTCTTTATTGCACATTTTATACATAGAAAAGGATAACTAAAGGCGTGGTAAAGACGAACTAATGTCCGTACTGGATTACTTCCTTTTTTTTCCTTCCTTCATATTTCTTTTCAATTTTTCTTTTCAATTTTTTTTCCAAATCTTTCATAAATTACACAAGAAGATACGTAATTTTTGCAGAGGTAAGTACGGATTCGTTAAGAGTATGATAATTCAATGGCTTGTTATATTAATCTTATTCTTTTAATTTCTATCTCGATAATCGCTTAGGATTGGTTTTGATAGGCAATGATAAGCAATATTACTATCCTATCAAATATCATTGCATAATAAATAATATACACAATTTTATTCCACCAACCTATTACTACCAACAAAACGAGTACAGACATTCATATTATACCTATTTCCGTGGAGCTTGGTGGCGCATTGATGCGTGCGCTCAGCGAACGATAACTAAAGTTAAGCAACGTTCGCTATGGTCAGCCCTATGATGGGTGACCAAAATAAGCAACAACTCAAATTTTAATTTACGACTACACACATTTCCAAAACGCCCAGAATAATGTAATTACTGATTAAGTTCCAAGTAGATTTGTCTTACTCTCGGTCAAGTTATAAATGTAAAAGCAAATCTGTCTAACTTTCAGTTTGTTTACTACGCTTACTCATCTACGCTTCCTACATTACTTAATACTAAAACAATGTAGTGCATGTTTTGAGTTCAAGTTTAGGAATTTTGAGCACCTCTAGATAGTCGGCAAGAGTTGCCCTAGGAAAGTGCCCGCCAAACCCAACTTGTATGTAGGATACACTGGAGGTATTCCCTCACAGCACTGCCGTAAGTGTTAAGCTGGCTCGACTAGGGTGATATATTAGCACCCAAAGCCTAATGCAACTTTATGTTGATTCCATTGGGAATCGCGTATAGTATTATTGTATGTACAAATGATTTGGGTTCTGGTTGTAACGTGTACTGTAAGGGTACTGTAAGTGTAATGAACGGCATGTTTCATGTTTCAACTACGCTTTGGCATTACGCATACTTTGGGTTCTAAATCTACCTTAAAATTAATCGAAGGACAATATACTTTTCATTCAAACTGCGAGAGTATTCATTAATTCGATTAACACGCTTCATTCCGATTTTTTCCTGAATAGAGAATTTATAAAGCGAAAAATTAATATTTCAAGTTATTTTTTTTATTAAATGAAATCTCGCAAAAATCGATTAATTCATTCGAATGAACTTATAAGAAAATATTATACCATTATTCTATTTAGTCTGTACTCCTGTCAACAATAATTCATTTTATTTTGATTGTCAACAAAATCATACAATTATAATTGCTACTTTGAATTAAATTGTTAATTTGAATAGTGAGAGCTTAGAATAATGCGTTATTATTCTAAGAGTGAGAGATAACATTTGTATATTATCTTACCTATATAAGAATTTAAATTGTATTCTCATTTTTTTTCAGATATTTATTTAGCCTGAAATCAAATTCAAATTCAAATTCAAAAATCTTTATTCAACATAAGCCTTTACAGACACTTATTGACGTCAAAACAAAGCAAAACAATCTAATTTAATGAAATCATATTAACCTTGTATGTGCATACATCCTGAATATACTCAAGATGTCTGCAAATACAAGTAGGAATGAAAAAAAAAAAAGTTGACTCTACACCTGTTCGGAAATTGGGAGAGCCTTCTCGAGAAGAACAGGCAAGAAACTCGAAAGGTCAAAATTTTTTATCTCCTCTGAAGAAATTGAACATAAGAAATTCGAAACCATAATTTCAGATCGGGTTGTTATATTTTCATTTTGTGCTATTGTAGCTAACTCGCAACTATGAAATGACCTATTTCTTGGCTTTTAACATGTTTATTACACAAGACAACCCGAATAAATTTTTTAGTGAAATTAATAAAATGAATTTATTCTCGTATGAGACATTTTTCTTTCCCCTATCCTAACTATCTATCCACTTTGTCCATTTCACTGACAACAAATTGTGACTATTAAGTCACGAAATTACAAATCAAAGCAATATTTTGGTGCAAATATTATTTTACTACGAATTTACAATCTGATCACCATGCCAACCCGTGTTATTTTTATAACATGAGATAATAAGTTTCCCATCTGTGATAAATTTTATTCATAAGCCGGCCAGATTATTTTCATCCTGGTCACGGCACCAAATTGTAACGATCCAACCTAACGTCAAACGGAACCCTAAATAGAAAACCCCTTTACACAGTTTTATTCGTAGTTTTACTAACAATTTATGCCTTTTAAAAGAAACGCACAGAATTGCTTTGATTGGTATGAAGTTTGGCCAATGATCGACTAGTGATTTTATTAGGATCTACGTTGCAACCGCTTATGTAACCCAAGATCTTTTCCAAGTGGATAGATATAGAATTAGCTTTACGTTAAAATAATGATGAAACTTATATGAGATCTTTATCACAATTTCCATTTTGCACAACACTAAGTAATCACTTCAAATAGCATAATATCATTTTAGTTTTAGTGAAGAGTTCAAGATTTAGGCACCACTCCATAGTGTGAATAATTCGTCGATTCGTAGATAAAGAAGATGTGTCGGAAAAGTCGTCGAAGGGAACAACTCCAGTGCCTAACCTTCTGACACTGAAGCAAATATTTTTTAGTAATAATCGACTAACGTGCCTAACCTTCTGACACGTTGCCGTTGCAGATAGCTCCCAATAAAATATATCCCTTCACATCTCTTCAAGTTTTTATAGGTAAACACTACCATTTCATAGTGCCAAAATAATTCACTCACGAGACAAATAATGCATTAAGCACAAGCTCTTATTACAGCGTATTTCATAGCCGAGCTCAATTGAAAATATGATCCAAAACTCACTCAATATTACCAGATATTGGAATAAGCCACTAGAATCTCTTCGAGAAACTAGGAATAAATGTAATCGTTGCAGGTTTCCTTCGGAGGGACCTGAATAAACGGTGCAGGTTTCTTATAGAGGGACCTGAATATAGCGTTGCAGGCTTCCTTTCGGAGTGACCTGAATAATCGGTGCAGGTTTCTTATACAGAGGGACCTGAATATAGCGTAGCAGGTGTCCTTCGGAGTGACCTGAATAATCGGTGCAGGTTTCATATAGAGGGACCTGAATAACGGTGCAGGCCTCTTACAGAGGGACCTGATTACATTCAGTAACAGAGACGATAACTTAGCATTCCATGGATTCACCATGCAGGTGCCGGGTCCATCACGTTGCAGAGAGCCAAGAGCAGTGCCTGGGGCTTACGACCCAGGTGCAGGTTTCAAGTAGCTACTTTACAATGCATCAACATTCACCTTCACCACCTCGGCTCCTCTCTCTGCCTAACCATACCCGACATGACTCCGTAAGTGCCGCCTTTTTTACGCGGTTTAATACCGAGCGTACTATAAGTTCATTTATTGGATGTATCATATCTAACAAAATCTATAAGCTTCCATTTTTGTAGTTCAATAAGAACAAACCAAATAAACGTGTGGTGCGTTGTGTTGTCTTACGAAATGTAGGATACTTAGCTGGGTCCACTTCGGTCGGAGTTTAGGACTTCACAATGAAATATTCGGACTTGTAATACTTATATCTTGAAATTCTCTAATCTTTGCATACACAAATTAATCCAAATTAAACATGCAAAATCATAGAGTGCGTCGAAGATCAACCGGCTTGCACAAAATTCTAAAATATATCCCCTGACATTCCTGTCAAAACCAAATCTTTCAAAGTTTCAAATATTATTTTTAATTGTCATATTTCTACAACAATACTTCTTTGATCAAATAATTGACCCGACGAAACCATGGAGATAAGATCAATGGAGAGACTTCGACCATTGAGCTAGATTTGGTTTCGTTACAATATCAAGCTATTAAGTTCCAGCTACAATCATAATTTTATTTGGATGATATTATGATAACTGGAGGTGGGTTGTTGGGTAGTGTATACAATTAGTATGATAGCGTTGCAACGTGCCCACGTTGGGCGCCAGTATAACGTGGTAACTGTTAGTGCAGTGGGTTAGTAGGGTAGATAAATGAAGCACCAAAGATTCGTCACTGAATGTACATTTTCACGTTCAAAAAGAATTATGAAATAAGTAGGTCCTAGGGTAGGCTTGCTAACTTCAAAATACGAATTTGCGGGGAATATGATTTCAAATACGGGATAAGGGTTTAAAAAGCGGGATTCAACTAATTTTGTTTAGAATACAAACCGCGAACTTTTCTTTGTGTACAAAAATGCATGCAGATTAAACGGATACAACGAGCTATTACAGCTCGTAATAGCTACATACCAAAGGCACCTCGTTCCAGCGTATACAGTTGTAATGTGAATTATTTTTCATCCTCGTATGAAATTATATATTTTAGTAGACCCGTGCCCAACAGTTGGCTATATATGAGCAGATAAACATTTGCATCGTTGAACATCTAATAACTTAAGAAAATAGATTTACCTTTATTTTCATTTAATCTAATCTTTTGTTAACGTTTAAAAATTACCATAATCGATGGATGAATTTACAGCTGTAGGCGGCTGAAAAGTAATAAAAAAAAGAAGCCTGTACTAAGATAGTGGCGCTACAGTGAAAATATAATATCTAATTTATATTGAAATAAACCAAAACTTATTCAGCCGCTCGCCCCGACCCTTCCAATAGTATCGGATTGTTTGCTGAACAACCTTTTTATTCTTCCCAAATCAAAGTATCGCTTTAAAAGCTTCTGAACGATTGCCGATGCTCCCGGCTCATTGGGAGCTATCCTGACGATTGTCCTGGACCAGCTCCAAGCTCCCGGGAATTGATTGTTCCGTGAAATATTCAATTTTTATATCTGTTTTTGATAACGCCCACAATTTATAACGGCTCTGCGATGACACCTCAGGGTGCGGGGGCCCCATGATTTATCGGGCGTCCTGAGGAATTGAATATTGTTATTAGTTAGAGGGGGCTGGTGAAGATTGGTGTTTTCTTAGACGCGGCTACATTATAACTGGTTTTAATCCGTTAGACACTTTGAAATAATTGAAAATGCTTCGTGCTTACTGCTATATACAATTTTATGTAAATGAACCTCAATGTAAGAAAAAATACCAATTATTTGTTTCATTATTTTCTTATTAATTTCGTGTAAAGCTGGACATTTAATAAATTTGAAATAGTAACGGTGAACGAACAATAACAACACTAAAACAAAAAGAACATACCACTAAGTTTAGACTAGTTATTTCGATAATTGTCTATGATCTGTTATGGTACTTACATGTTGCTCCTAGTATTTTGCTTAGATTAAAATAATTAGCTACTGTTATTCAATAATAGTTCGATCAAGATATTCAGTGTCGTTGCAGTTACTATCACAAGTGTTTTTCACAAGTAAAACAGTGCTTTAGTGAAATTTTTCAACACTATTTAAAAATTAAATCAAGGTTTGTCTTAGACTTACCCCCAACTGAGTCAAATTGAGTTTGACGTTTTGAGATAATAAATTTATTATCTCAAAACGTCAAACTCAATTTGACAGTCCTTTGATTGATTTGTCAAGTGAGCATAGACAAAGAGTGTTGCCACATTTTAAGCATTTCTTTCTTTCTGAGGAAATTTTAAATTAAATATGAGTACCTGTGGTGGATGTAAAAAAATTATATCGGCTTCTGAAATAATATTCTGCTCTAAATGTCCTGCAGTTTACAACTATGTATGCGTAAATATAACAAAGGAAAACTACAAAAAAATATCTAGGGACATTAAAAATGCTTGGAAGTGTCCTCTTTGTAAAAGTAAACAACCAAAAACTGGCGACAATTCTGATACTCCCATACGCGGTGCCAAGATGGAGTCTTCAGATGTACAGATGGAATCTTCGGATGCGTTGCTCAAAATTAACGTTACTTCGAGCGAAATACAGGCGCCGAAGGCGCCGCGTGCTTCGCAACTTGATCCAGCGCTTCTAAATTTTATTAAGCAGGAAATTTATTCGGCAGTTACTGATTCAATGAAAAGTTTCACAAATAAGTTCGAAAATAAATTACAAGGTATTAAAAATGAACTTACGATATTAAAGGAACTCAAGACTACAATAGACTATTTAAGTGCAGATTACGATACTATAAAGGCGGACATCAAAAGTCACGAAGAAAAAATTACTGCTGTGAAAAAAGAAAGTATTGAAATGTTAAGTGCTATGCAGGACTTGTCATCTAGATTAACGCTAATGGAACAACATTGTCGCGAAAATAATCTAGAAATTAACGGCATTCCAGAAAATAAATCGGAGAACATACCTTCCTTGCTTAAGCGACTCGGAACTGTGATTTCATGTCCCCTGCAAGATTCAGATATCCTTTCATACACTAGGGTGAGAAAACTCGATGACACAAGTACACGACCACGCTCCATAGTAGTTAAGTTAACTAGTACTCCAATCAGGGACAATGTACTGGCAGCTGTATTTAAATTTAATAAAGCTAAACCGAATGCAAAGCTTAACTCCCACCTTCTGGGCTACGGGGGTGATAAATCAGTCATATATATATCAGAACATCTTTGTCCATACTACAAAGGGCGGAGACAAGATAGTTTGCTCGAGAGAAGAAATTTAAATATGTTTGGATCCGGAATGGTCGCATTTTTATTCGTAAAAATGATGAGTCTCAAGCCAAACAAATAAAATCACCTGATGATTTAAGGAAACTGCAATAATTCTTTGTTTCCTATTATCTTCGACCGAACACGACTTTATAAAATTCAAGGTTTATTATCAAAATTTTCGTAATATGCGTAACAAACTTACAGATATAAGATTGGCTTCTCTAACACACTCTTTTGGCGTTATTATTGCTACTGAGACTTAGCTGGATGACTCGATAAACGACAATTATATTATCTATAGACGGGATCGACAAACAACAGCATCTGTTCACAAAAGAGGGGGTGGTGTACTGATTGCGATAGCTAAGAGTCTTCATTCAGTTCGTATAAAACACTATGAAAGTACCAACGAGGATCTATAGGTATCTATTAGCGCTAAAATTAACAATGTCGTAAAGGACTTCATAATCTGTGGTGTTTTCGTGCCTCCGCCTGTGTCGATCAATGCAATGGACTGTATTCTGCGCAACATTAGTGAAGTAATTGATTCTAACTCTTCTAGTATTGTTATGGTCTTTGGTGATTTTAACCTAAGCTTTATAAATTGGTCTTATAATAGTGATAGTGGCTGTATGTCACCTTCAAATTACAATAATTCACTTCACTTTGTGGATTTCTTATTTTTCTTTCGTAACAATTTGAACCAGTACAACTTTTTCAAAAATGCAAACAATAAAATTTTGGATTTAGTTTTAACCAATGGCAACAATGTTATTGTAAAAGAATCCATAAATATTTTAAGTAAGCTTGATGATCACCATCCCGCTCTTGAAATTAACATTAGTTTAAAAGTGGTGTCGACGCTTGAATGTAAAAAAATATTTTCGCATAACTTTAGAAAGGCAGACTATTCTAAAATTAACTATAAGTTAGGACAAATAGATTGAGCTTCGGAGCTGAAAGGTGATGTCAATGTCATGCTACATACTTTTTTATTCTATTCTCAGGAAAATAATAGAATGTGATGTGCCTAAGTTCAAGATTCGTAATAGGAAATATCAATTATGGTTCTCGCGCTCTTTAATTCGTTTAATATCGGAACGGGAGAAAACCAGGTCTCGCTTCAAAAAATATAACAATCCACGAGATCTCTTAGAACTTAATATTTTGAATAGAAGAGTGGAATATATGATTAAACAATGTCACAACGCATATTATTTAGCTAATGTGGAAAACTCAATTATTAATAACCCTAGCAAATTTTGGTCTTACGTAAAACACCTCCGTGGTAACTCATCTCATATGCCCAAGGAAATGTACTTGGATTCCGAGACCGCAAATTCTGGAGAAAATATATGTGATCTCTTCGCGAAGCACTTCACTTCAGTTTACTCCACTCAGAATGATATTATTTTGTCATCCTCTGCTAATGTTGATGAGTTATTTATCAGCTTCAGCTTATTCTTTGCAATATTGATATAACAGAACGAATGATTTTTAATGTTTTGTCAAAACTTGATGTTAGTAAGGGAGCGGGACCCGATGGTATCCCTCCACTCTTTATCAAAAGAACTAGCAAGTACATAGCCCTACCGCTCAAAATTATATTTACCAAATCTCTCAGAACCTCTGTGTTTCCAGATACTTTCAAAGAAAGTAATGTAGTTCCAATTTTCAAAAAAGGCGACAAACAAGTCGTCAAAAACTATCGACCTGTATCAATTTTGAATGCCTTTTCTAAAATATTTAAGAAAATTATTTGTCCATTCTTAACCTCACACTCTAAAAGCATTATTAGTAAAAATCAACACGTTTTCTTTAAAAACAAATCTACAGTTACTAATCTCGTTACTTACATTAATGACATTTGTAAACACGTAGACTCTCGAACAGAAGTGGACTAAATTTACACGGATTTTAGTAGCGCATTTGACAAGGTAGACCACAACATTTTATTCTTAAAGTTAAAACGTTATGGTATTCACGGACCCTTATTATTATGGTTTAATTCATATTTAAAGCACCGGGTGTTAAAAGTCGTTGTTAATGGTTACATGTCCAAACCCTTTATAGCTACATCCGGCGTTCCACAGGGATCTATTTTAGGCCCTATCCTATTCCTCTTTTTTATAAATGACATATCAGACAACATTCAGAGCGATTGCTCTATATTTTCTGATGACCTAAAATTGTATCGACCTATTTGGAGTCCGAAGGATACGCACTTGCTACAAAAGGAAATGGTGTAATAAAAACAACATGTCATTAAACGCAAGCAAATGCTTATTTAAAAAATTTACCAGAAATAAAAAAAATAATCCTTCTTTTTATAAAATTGATTCAGAGCAGTTAGCGCAAGTAGTTAATGTACGCGACCTGGGTATTATTATGGACAGTAAATTAAGTTTTGTTGATCACATCGACAATGTAATTACCAAAGCATGGAAGATGTTAGGGTTTCTAAAGCGTATATGTAAGGATCTTCGTAACACAGATACTATTTTGTGTTTGTACAATTGCTTGATTCGAAGTATCTTAGAATATGAATCTTCAGTGTGGAGTCCACAATATCGAGTTCACATTGAAAGATTGGAACGAGTGCAGCGTAATTTTACCAAGTTTATGGCTTACAAAACTCGGAAATGTCCTTATCGCGCCGATTACTGCACTCGTCTCGAATGTTTCCAAATGGATTCGTTGGAAAAGCGTCGAGAAGTGATTGATAGCATATTCCTATATAAACTAATAAATGGTAAATTTAATGCACAAGACTTACTTAGCAACGTTAACATAACTGTACCGAGAAAAATCCCCCGCTACCCGATTAAGACATTAACGAGGAGTGTGTTCAAAACCAAATTATCATCGCCTTTAAATAGACTCCAAGACACATATAATGGTATTTGCAATGACATTGACATCTTTCACAGTTCTCTTTGTACATTTAGAAACCATCTTTACAAAAAATAGTTATACATATTCATTCTTTTTTTTTTAGTAATTTGTGTTAATCTGTTAATAATTTATGTATTGTAGTATTTAAATCCATGGTCTGTACTATTTCATTGGGAGTGCTGTACATGCCTGCAAAAGCAAGTTACATTGTATAAGATTGTTATAAAATCAATTGTTAAAAGCTATGTAATATTGTTGATGGTGTGTCTAATAAAATAAATAAATAAAAAACAGATGAACTACACACAGGGACAAATTTAGAGGAACACTTCAGTTTTTACATAGCTGGAAGTAGCTTCAAGCTACTTTTACAACATCATTAACTGTATCTATTTTTTTTATGTATGTTCATCGATTACTCCGCCATTTGTAGACCGATTTTCAAAATTCTTTTAGTAATCGAAAGAGTATACTCCCGAGGTGGTCCCATTGTTACCATGTCATGATCTGATCATGGTCACCCTTGAATTTCATAGGCATGTCCAACGTGTTTCATGTTTTTGCTGAAGGTATTTGCATCTGATAGTCATCAATCATGTTACTGAGCTGATGATGGAAGGTTTCTAGTAGGTCAGGAGTTCGGAAATAATTCTTTCAGTACTGTTTAGAGCGAAAAACGTTTTATTTTAAGTTGTTCTGGTATTTGCCTTGGCTCAAATTCTAAAACGCATGTATATAAAAAGATTGAAAAATAAAATTTTTACAAAAAAATAAAACCGACTTCAAAAACACCAAAAAGTCATAAATAATATTAGAATACATACAACATTACAGTTTTATATTGAAGTCGGTGCCAAGCAATGATCACCTGGAAAGTCTTAAAAAATAAAAAGAACAACAAAAACAAAGAATCTTAAAAAATAAAATAAAAATTTGTAGCGAATCCGATGGCTAGAAAGCTGGTAAATCTAAATATGGTTTCGTATGCTGAAATACACAGCGTTATCAAAACTAGAAGTGAATTTTTATCGTTCCTCCAAATTTGTCCCTGAGTGTATAATAGTACATTATGGTACAAGTGTGTAATGTTGGTGATTACCGCTGAGGCGCATTGAGGCCCGAGCCGTCAGGCGAGGGTCTTAAGAAGCCGAGGACGGTAACCATCAATACACACGTGTATCATACAACGTTTTTCAACACACTTCTGGATAAAACAATACTTAAATAAAAAGTCATTTTACATAGTAGATAAAAAGTTTACTTAGAGAAACAATTAGTAAATGTGCAGTTAGTAAAATTATAATTAACTATTTTTGATGACATAGCGGTCTCATCAGATAGATTATTTATTGAAATACTTTCATGTTCTATTGTTATTTGTGATGGTTCATTATTCGTGTAGGTAGGTGAAATCCAATCATTGGACGTACTTGGTATTTCGCCAGTAGGATGCGTCTCAGAATCAAGTTTAATTCTTTTTGTGATTTTTGCACAAATTTCCTTCTTGTTTTGTATGGAATCTTCTACGTATGATTCTGCTACATTGCTAGATCGCCACCCGCCATGTCGCTTCAAAGTCATTATATCAGCTCCTGAATTTGCCAGCAATGTAGCTGAAGTTCTTCTGAAACTATGTCCAGTGTAGCTCTCAGCATCTACTAAACCCAAAAACTTAGCGATTTCTTTAGGCATAGAACCAACCTATAGGCTAACAGGTACATTTACCATTCTGGTAAATTAGAAAGAAACGGTCATTTTTTGTTTTTGGCGAACGCAAACTTTCATACTTCTTAACAATATCATAGAATGGACCGTGTATGGTGAATGACCTAGGTATTTTATTTTTCGTGATAGGTATCTTCACTAAAAGCATCTGGCCATGGTTCTCTATATCTTTTACAGTTATATTTGTTAATTCTTGTATCCTACAGGTACCAGTTACACCAAATATTAAAGCAACCTGAAACAAAAGAAACAATAATTAAGGTCAACACACAACACAAGCTGCTATTAAATATTTAATTAAAATTAATGTAACTAACCTTTGTAGCCAAATATTGGTTATCTGGAGCATCTTTAATAAATTTTTCAATATCATCAGATGATAAAACCTTTGATTTTTTGCTTCTAAATCCATCAGATAGTCTCTTTAGATAAGCTGACAAATTCGAGTATGTTTTTAAGTCCACTCCATTCTTTGTTCGGACTGTACTTTTTAACATTGAGTAAATACACCACAAAGAGCTAGGTTTGTACTTAGAAGATAATTCTTTAAAGTACGCCATGAACACATTTTCTGAAAAAGACTGCGTATTCTTGTTGTTCTGCCATTGTATGAAATTTTGGTACGCTAATAGATATTTTTCCTTTGAGTTTTCTGGTAGTAAACTTTCCATAACGTTCTGGGCTTCACATCTTATATCGGGCGGTGTACAACATAAATCATTTTCTTCATAAATTGTATTTGCAGACATCTTAATTAATAACTAACTAAATAACTTCAAAAGAGAAAACGAGACGAGTTGTGAAAAATGTTTCGTAATGGCGGGAAAAATTAATCAGTTTTCCTATGCGCGCGCATCGGCCATAGACTAATAAATTTCGTAATGGCGGGAAAAATTAATCAGTTTTTCTATGCGCGCGCATCGGCCATAGACTAAAAAATGAGGTTTCTTTTTTTTGGGCTTTTCGCGGATAGCATTTTAGCGCAAGTGTAAGCGTAACTCAACCAATAATATTAAAAAAAACTATTACTCACTCGTGAATAATAGTAATGAAAAAGTCACAGTTTGATTATAGGTGTCATTATGTGCCTAATTGCCATGGGATTAGAGCCACTTTATGAGGAAGTGTGTTGAAAAAGTAATAATTAACTCTTTATTGCACAAATGGAATCTCTCACGCAATCAGAGGTTGGCTGGTAGAGATCTCTTTTAGAGATAAATCCACCTTTGCATCATTTTAATAACTTGTAATTCCTTGTGTTTTTTTGCAATAAAGAACACACAACAAAGAGAAAAAAAAAACGTAAAAAGAAGCAGATATTGTACAAACAGGCGGCCTTACTATTATAAAACAATCTCTTCCAAGCAACCTTGAGACAGGTAATGGGAAAGGGACAATCGAGGGGAGGGTGCACACGTGAGGAGATGTTCCGCGCATGGCAGGAGAGCCTGGGTGAGCCAGCCTCCGGAACTCTCAGGAGAACCGTTGAGGCATTGCTCCCCGTACTCAAGCCGTGGGCGGAAAGGAAGCACGCTCACGTACCATTTGGTGCAGGTCATCAGTGGTAACGGCTGTTTTGGCCGTTACTTGCACCGGATCGGACGTGAGCCGACCGCCCAATGCCATCACTGTGGCGCTGGTGAGGACTCAGCACAGCACACTCTCGAGGAGTGTGCTGCCTTTTCCTTGCAGCGCACCAGTCTGGCTTCGTGCGTTGGCCCCGACCTCTCTCTACCATCTCTCATCTCAAAGATGGTCGAGAGCGAAGAGACCTGGGATGCAGTAAACTCCTTCTGTGTGGAGGTCATCACACAGAAGGAGGTGGCAGAACGGGCCAGAGAGGAGGACCCAGAGGCAGATCCCTGCCGTCGGAGGACATTAAGGCGGAGGAGGCGGCAGTTTTCCCGCCTTCTTCCTCCTGACGGTGACCAGCGGGACCCGGGCCTGGGAAGCCCGAGTCCTGCATTGCACAGGTCACCGCCAGTCGTCGATGCTCCTAATGCCCAGGAGCATCGCCGGCCTTCCCAGTTTCGGGAGGTGAGAGGGGCTCGCCGTAGGCGAGCTGACGCTGACGAGGTCATGGAAGTGTCCGAAAGAGTTCCCATGGCCTTGTCCGGCAGCGGAGCGTCCCTTCCCGACGTATCCTCTTTGTCAGATGACGGGGAGGATGCGGCGGTGATGGGCGTTCTCGTGCCAAGGCGTTTGTGAGGGGGCATAGTTGGGTTTTAGTCGGTAGGCCGCGGCATTGCACTCCCTGGTGGACATACCATCCAGTCTGCCAGGGGCCGCGGAAAATCCGACATAACCTCGCGCCTCCTAAGCGCGAGGTATGCGTAACGCATTTCCCAACTATAAAAAAAAGGGGAGGGTGCACAAATAGGAACAAATAGTGCTTGAGTGATAGGGAAGAAAATATAGCGGCTAAGGATTGGTTGATAGGAAGTGTCTACGAACTAGGGATTTGAAGAATTTAACGTACCCACTCTTTTAATACCCTCAGGGATAGAATTATACTCGTGCTTCGTCCTCGAGATTAGTATACTTACCTTATGAAATATATATAAACTGTGTAGTAACGCGTATGTGTGTCCACTTCAGCACTAAGTTTAAATTTAAAACATTATTTCCGGTTAATATTTTGAACTACTTCCGGTAGAAGATATGTCAAAATAAAAATCAAGACGGTAGTTACATTTCCCGCCCTGGCACACATTGTGAAGCTCGAAAAATATACGTTTTTGCGTCGTACATTAAGTCATCTGATAACGCCATTGCCGATAGAGAATCCAGACGCTCGCATCCTGATGTTGAGTGGGAACTATCATCTGACGCATTTAATACCCTTACAAAATATTTTGGTTTGCCACAAATTGATTTATTTGCAAGTAGACTCAATAAAAAGTGTCAAATTTATGCCTCTTGGGATCGTGACCCGGAAGCCTTCGCTGTAGATGCCTTTACATTCTCATGGACTAATAGTTTTTTTTATGCATTCCCACCTATTACAGTTATATTAAAATGTTTCAGAAAAATAATCTGTGATAAGGCTGTAGGTATCATGGTATCACCAGCTTGGCCTACGCAACCGTGGTATCCCTTGTTCAGGCGTTTAGTTACTTCAAATATAATAACATTAAGTTCATCAGACGTGAATGTTTCTTATTCCAGGAAGAACATTCACCACAACCTTATCCTGGAGGCCGCGCTTTTGTCCGCTCGGAGTTTCTGCGACGACGCATTCCCTTAGATTCTCTAGATATAATGCTAGGATCTCTCTCCGATAACTCTTTGAAACAGTACGATTCATGTTTAAAAAAAATGGTTTGAATATTGTACACAAAATGAAATTAACTTATACAAACCATCCATACCAGATATTATAATTTTTTTAACAATTACATTTAATAATGGCAACCAATACCAAAGTATCAATTGTTATAGATCTGCGATATCTCTTGTAACAGGTCCATTACAAAATGATTTAATATCAAGATTTTGTAAGGGTGTATATAAACTCAGACCTCCGCTTCCACGTTACGATATAACATGGGACACTAATACAGTCTTAAATTACTTATCTTCTCTATATCCAAACGAACAAATCAGTTTGGAAAGGCTTTCCAAAAAATTTGTTACTCTCCTAGCTCTTATTACTGCACATAGAGTACAAACTCTATCGAAAATTAAAATTGACAATATGCATTACTTAGAGGATCGAATAGTCATTAAAATTCCAGAATTAATGAAATCTTCCAGACCTAGATGTAACTAACCAAGTTTACATCTACCATATTTCAGAGATAACGTTTCTATATGCCCAGTAGCAACATTAAATTCATATATAAATGTAACAAAAAAAATTAGGGACTCGAATAGATTATTTATTAGTTTTAGAAGTCCCCATAAACCTATTTGTTCACAAACAATAAGTCGTTGGATCAAATCTATCTTGCAAGACAGTGGGATTGATGTCTCCATATTTTCTGCCCACAGTACCAGACATGCATCTACGTCGATTGCATTTAAAAATGGTGTAAATATAGACTTGTTAAGAAAGACAGCTGGCTGGAGCGGCAATTCCTCTGTTTTGCAAAATTCTATAACAGACCTATTATTAATAATAATGATTACTCTTTACTTGCAAAATCGTTAATCGAAAAATGATATGTAAAACAAACATACTTAAATATTCTAATGAAAAATAAATGATTGATTATTACTTATGCATTATATTCATTTCCTTAACTGTCAAGTAGCTCTCAACATCTACACAGTTTATATATATTTCATAAGGTAAGTATACTAATCTCGAGGACGAAGCACGAGTATAATTGATGATTAAACGAACTTACCTGTACGTGAAGTTCTATCACAATTATACATAGTGCTTCGTCCGAAGAGATTAGTATATACTCCCTCCCACCCCATATTGCTATTCCGTGGAAGATCAATGTCCCCAATTGTTAAGAAAATGATAACAGTTCATGCTCTAAACTAAATGACGATCCAATCCACGCGGTAAAACGTGGTGCCAGGGCGGGAAATGTAACTACCGTCTTGATTTTTATTTTGACATATCTTCTACCGGAAGTAGTTCAAAATATTAACCGGAAATAATGTTTTAAATTTAAACTTAGTGCTGAAGTGGACACACATACGCGTTACTACACAGTTTATATATATATTTCATAAGGTAAGTATACTAATCTCTTCGGACGAAGCACTATGTATAATTGTGATAGAACTTCACGTACAGGTAAGTTCGTTTAATCATCAATTCTGTAGCCGGACGGCTTGAGAAGGAAACGAGTATGTCAGAAACTCAGTCGAGCGAGGCGAGAGGGAACTATATTAAAAGTATCTGCTACGCAAATTACTCAATATTCAAGTTTTCTTACTCGTCGAAGAAATGCATTTTACCAACAATTTATATGAAGTAGATATTTGAAAAAGCAATGTTCGCGCGTTTGTATTCGTTCTGCGAAAAGTATAAAATATTTGATGACTCCCAAAATGGATTTAGAAAAGGAAGGTCCACAGTATATGCAACATTTCAATACATAAACCAAGTTTTAAAAATATTAAATGATAAAAAGTATGCGATTGGTATTTTGTTCGATATGACAAAAGCATATGAACGAGTGAGATTCGACATTCTTTTAAATAAATTATACGGAATAGGAGTTCGAGGCTATGCATATAAATAATGGTTTAGGTCCTTTTTAAACAACCGAAAGCAATGTGTGCAGATTGAGAGCGTTGACGAGGTGTCTCAGCTTGTCACCTCAGTCATATCTGAAGAACGGGTAATGAGTGGTTCCATCCCGCAAGGAAGTGTTCTTGGCTGTATACTTTTTTTGTTGTATGTTAATGACCTTCCCAAAATAGTAGATGAGACATGCTTTATGTTTGCGGATGATTTTTCATTGTTGTTTTCAGTGGATAATAGCATAGGCATCAACTACAAAATATTTAATGTGATTAAAAAGATAGTCAATTGGATGAATGAGCATAATTTGGAGATCAACTTTTTAAAAACTAAAATCATGCAATTCAGACCTTATCAAAAATGTAAACTGGACATAAATTTTTCATATAATGACATTGCATTGGAATGTGTACCATCATTTACATTGCTAGGCATAGTAATTGACTCAAACCTAAATTGGAAATTTCATATCCAAAAAATTAAAACAAAACTCTCTCAATTTACATATGCGTTAAGAGAACTCAAAAAATCTACAAATTTAAATATTGCTCTCACTGCTTACTATGCATACGCTCATGCGTGGCTCACCTATGGCGTGATTTTATGGGGAAATAGCACAGATATGCACGACCTGTTTATTCTACAAAAAAAATGTATCAGGATCCTTACGAACATCCAACAAACTGACAGCTGTAAGCCGCATTTTTCGGAATTGTCCATACTTTCCCTTCCATGTATGTATATTCTGGAAATGTGCAAGTTTGTAAGAACATACTCACATATATATGTTAAGGAGAGCGATATCCCCCACCATAATATTCAGCGCTACAAAAATAATCTAAGGCAAATATTGTCTAAACTAGCCCTACAAAGATCAGGCACGTATTCTATGTCTATAAAAATATACAATAAATTACCCGAACATATAAAAAACGAAAAAAGTAAGTCAAAGTTTTTAAAAATGGTAAAGCAATTACTCCTTGGAAAAATGTATTACACTATAGAAGAATACCTTAGTGATTAATTTAATAAACCTTAATTTTAATTAATGATTAATAATGACTTATATACGAAAGACTTATTTTAAATTGATTTAATTTATTTGAAATTAATTTAATTTTAATCCGATATTGACACATTGACATTACATATAATTTATTGACATTTAATTTAATTTATTAACAATTCATTTTAATTTTAATTCGATATTCACACATGGACATTACATATAATTTATTGACATTGCATTTATTTTTTGACATTTCATTTGATTTATAGATATTTAATTTTATTCAATGACATTCCATTTAATCAACTGACATCCTATTAATTTGATTGACATTTGATTATTCATTTAGGTACAATTTTTATTTTTATTTACTGACGTTCAATCTACTTCATAAAAATTTTACTCCTGTTTACTTCCATTTACTTACCTAATTAGGCGTTTAATACTCGTAGTATCACGTTTTCGAAATAAATCTAGTAATTCGATTGACTTTATGAACGACTTAATTAAATTTAATCTAGTTTTATTTTAATACATTGACATTTCATTTTATTCTATGACATTCCAATTAATCTATTGACATTTCGTTAATTCATTCACATTACTATTATTTATTGACTCGCGTCTTCATAATAATGTAACTAAATAATTTATTTGATAGGATCTCAATTCATAATTATTTTTAATTAATAAAAACAAGAACAAGGAAATCTAGCTAGTAAAATTAAATGTCTGCCCTTCTCTATTCATATTTAATTGCAACGCCTTAACAAGGTACAATGTGTAACTTCATCTCACACTTGTAATGCAATATATAAATAAATAAATATGCAAAATCGGAGCATATCGCGGAGCTTTAGGAGAACAATTAAAGAACTAACGATGGAAACTCGGGACAGTCAAGTTTGTTGGAGGCAATTTTTAATAAGAAAGTTATGTCAGCTACTTTTCGGCGATTTGGCAAGGTGACAATTTATTCTGCATTCCAATGATAATAATAATTATACTTGAAAAAGTTGCAGAGATGTCGTAAGCGCGGCGCGCGGCGCCGGCGTGGTGAAGACATAAAAACGGTTTTTTTGAGTCCGCGTCAAGACGGCCAAGCACTACGACGTGATTATTGTGGTATTACTAATAATAAAAGACTACAAAATATTATCTTGTGTCATATTTCAGATTATTACTTAAAAGTTAATAAGTCATTTAGGATTCTATCTATATGTCGCAGCCACATGAGATTATACGCCGTATTATACATGTCATCGTATTAGTATACATTATACACGAGACATGTCTCGGTACCAAAAACAAGGGAGAAATTATTAGTTCCTATAATAATAATTTCAATAAATGTGTCAATTTTAATTTTGTTATGTTTTAATTAGTGATTTCATGTAGATTTGATAATGTTTATGTATAATGTATGATTTTACTTAAGTTTATTTGTATTTTTCTTATTTGATTTTGATTGACATTTGCGAAAATTTTTGATATTTTATTTTATTTATGACATTTTAATTAATTGGTAACTAATCTTTGTTTGTAATTTTGTATTTTTATGGGTCTTATGTAACCTGAAATAAATGAATTTGAATTATAAGTATGAAAGTGGAAAGAAGTTCTAGTTCAAGGAAATCCTTCATTCCTATGGGCCTAAGTTGCCCGAGTTTTGTACTCATAAATAAATAATTAAATAAATAAGTTATTCTAAACTCATCTTATTAAATAATCACTAGCTGTTACTTGCCGTTTCGTCTGCGTTGAGCTTATTTATATCTTGTGTTGTTTCGTACTTTCTCATGAGCTATTTAATGCCCGGTTAGAAAGTACCCTATGTCCTTCCTCATGAGCTATTTCTATTTCAAATTTCAATAAAATTGATTCAGCGACATACTGACAAAGTTACATATTTTCATTCTGTATACTTTCGTTCGTTCGCGTACGTTCGTACCACATTTTGCCAGTAAAAATACTAATATGGCTAAAAAATGGGGGTTGGTGGTAGAAGGGTAGAAATTTAGGGCTTAAGTATTTTTGATGCGAAATCATAAAAAATTATCAAAGAAAACCCTTATCACCTAGGTAGGAGTAAAAATAGCCTACGACCTATTCTTAGAACTACCAAATATATACAAAATGTTTTTAAAAAAATCGGTCAAGCAGTTTTGGGGGAACTCGTAAACAAACACTGTGACACGAGATTTCTATATATTAGACCAGGGCTAGTTGGTAAATCTTGGGAGTATAACACACACTCACTGAAACACATAATGACTTAATTAACAAAAACACTAAATTGGTTGCCTTCTGTCTATACATGAATACCAGGGACCAGAAACAAACGTTAATGTATTCGGAATTTTGTGATATAGATTTTTGTGAATTGATAAATAATCTGAACGAAATGAATTGTACGACATCTGAATTAGTTTGTGATAATATGTATCATCATAAATATATTGACGATTTTTATACAAAAATTGTTGATACGTTGCGGTCGGCGGCAGAGAAAACATTTTATTCCAAAGACCGCCGTAAGTCGAATAAGATAATAGGTTGGAATTTTCACGTCAGGCGCCATCATACTAAGGCACGACAAATGTTTTTGGTCTGGGTGTTATATGGTAGACCGCGCTCGGGATATCACTACGACAACATGACTGACTCACGCAGGGATTTTAAAGCAGCGCTCAAATATGTTTTAAGGAATCAGGAAAAAATTAAAATGGATGTATTAGCCAGACATAGATCAAAATGTAATTTTGTAGATTTTTGGAAAGAAATTAAAAAATTGGATCATAGAGGTACCATACCAGTTAGTGTAGAAGGGGAAAAAAATAAGAAAAAAATAGCCAACATATTTCAGCATCATTTTAACGTTAAAAGCGTAAATAGCTCACGAGCCACAAATTGTGCTAAGCCAAGCCGTGGCTCGGAGCCTCTCCGTGTTGCCATAACGCCAAAAGATATTGAAGCAATTTTGAGGGACATGAAGCGCGGGAAGTCTCCGGGCCATGATGGCCTTAGCGTAGAACACTTACTTTTTGCAGGTCAATACATATGTCATGTCCTGGCGCAGCTTTTTAATCTCTGCGTGAGGCATCGTTACTTACCTGAGCAACTTATGCGTACTCTTGTTGTACCTATACCTAAAAATAAAACTGGTGATATCTCGAGCGTGTCTAATTACAGACCAATTTCGTTAGCTACGATTGTGGCCAAGGTGCTGGAACGTGTTATTTACTCCCATATTGCATCGGTGACGATTGACGATGGCCAATTTGGTTTTCGTTTGCAACTCTCGACAGACATGACTATTTTTTCATTAAAAGAAATTGTTAAATACTATAAGAAAAATAATACTACAATGTATGCTTGTTTTTTAGATTTGAGTCGTGCATTTGACACGCTCAACCACGACGTACTTTGGACTAAAATGCACAACTCTGAGGTTCCTCATGAGGTTGTTGATCTTCTTGCCTATTGGTATGGCAATCAGACCAACAACGTCAGATGGGACAGTGAGATCTCAGACAGCTATAGGCTGTCATGTGGGGTGAGGCAGGGGGGAGTTACCTCTCCCGACCTGTTTAATTTTTATATAAGTATAAATGATTTGATCGTGGAGCTGAGCGGCACCCCGGTTGGGCTCAGATTAGATGGCAGATATGTCAACAATCTGAGCTATGCCGATGATATGGTGCTGCTCAGTCCCACGATCAAGGGATTGCGTAAATTGCTAGGTATTTGTGAACGGTATGCAAACAACCACGATCTTTCTTATAACAACAAAAAAACGGAAATTGTAATATTCAGGGCGGGAAGAGGTCCCCAATTCGTACCTGAGTTGCGTCTCAATGGGCAAATGGTTAAAACTGTGAGGCTTTCAGGTACCTTGGTCACATTATCACATCGACTCTAGTGGATGACGATGACATAGAACGTCAAAGACGTGCATTGTGTGTAGTTGGCAATATGATCGCTAGAACATTTTATAGGGCGGCACCTGACGTGAAAATTACGCTTTTTAGGTCGTTCTGCCAAGCCTTTTACACCTGTCAATTGTGGACCCAATACACCTTAAGAGCGCACAACACCCTCAGAGTCACCTACAACAACATCTTTAGGCACCTGATGGGCTTACCTCGAAGCTGTAGCGCGTCCGGTATGTTTTTTGACGCCCGGGTGGACACCTTCAACGCTATTCAGCGTAAGCGTATAGCGTCTTTTATGTGCAGAGTTGGCAGATGTAAAAATGGCATTATACAGAGTTTGTCAGACAGACTGTTGCTGATCGCAACGTATAAACGATGGATGGCTATTGCCACCTAAATGTATTTAGATATTAATAACTTTAATCTGATTTATTTTGTGTATAATTTTTATTTATACTTTTTTACATTTGTGTATGTGTATTCATTTGTGTATATGACATATCATACCTGGTCTGAAATAAAGATATATTATTATTATTATTATTATTATAGTCGCGCTTTTCCCTTGTATGCCCTGTCTTGTTTATAGCGGGCTTAACAAATGAACATTCCACCTGATGGTAAGCCCAAGTGGAGTCCAAACGTGAAGATAGTTAGTGCAGGAGAACAAACCGCACTAGCCACCCTCACCTTGCCGACTGTGAGGTGTTTATTCACGCCTCTTTTAAAGGACCAGGGGGGTTATTCTCTAATAAAATCGCCTTTAATTTGACAGCCATTGCCTGGTCAGTGCCGGCTTCCTTTTATAAAACAGTAGTGCTGCGATTGTCAAAATTGGAAGTGATCGCGATAGATTTGAGTTACATAATGAGAGTTCTCTTTGTGGTGGTATGACCACAGAAAAAATAATAGTTGGTATGACGTAGAAATGACTTGACTTTATCGTCCGCCTTAGAGTGGTAGTCACAGACCAGCACATGCAGTCCTTAAAAGGAAATGATAAGGTTGGGAATAGGGAGAGAAGCTCTTCAGAACACTTTACAGAAAACATACTGTATGTATCTGTCTATTACCAGCTAAAGATATCTGAGAGTAAATAATTTTCATGTGAACATTATCAGCAGTGGAATTCACTTAGATTCAAAAACACGATAGGGATTAAAGTCCAATACATCTCGTAACCGCAGATGATGTGTCGTCGAAACGTGTCGTACAGTAAATAACTAATGTCGGTTTCAATTATTAAGCTCCAGTTTGATCTCGTAAAGCTTATTTTTAGTTGAGGTATTGCGATTAAAGGACAGAGGCAGATTTATAATTATAAAACAAAGACAATAACGCGGTTACTAATATAAAAAGTAAATTGACTATGTCATGTTAAATTAATGTTAGACACATCCAACTCGTATGTCACTTGCAAATCTTTTCTTGGAGGAATATGAAAAAAAAGTGATGATGGAGGTTAATGTAAAATGGGACGGTTAAGCTTTTTTTAAAAAAAAATTACGGTTAAACTTTTTTTTTTTTCGATGTAAATATCAATTATTGTTTGTAGAGATACCAATTGGCCAAGTTGAAGAAAACCTCCTATACTCATGAAATAATATTATTATAAAGTGGAAAGATTTGATTGTTTGTTTGCATTAAATAGGCTCCGAAACTACTAAACCGATTTGAAAAATTCTTTCACATTTGGAATCCTACATCATCCCTGATGAACATAGGCTCCTATGTGAAAATATAAAATTACTACGGGAAAACAAAAATAACGCGGGCGAAGCTGCGAGTGGAAAGCTAGTCCTCATTATATTGATTCCCCAAGCCTCCCCAAACCTCCCAGGTAATACATGGGCTGCGCTGTAAAATGTTATTTTCTTACCTCCAAGAACTGCTTACACTAAACTGTTTCTCTCTCAAGATTGCAATCGGAGTTTCGTTTTTACGCCAATAAAATACAAATAGAGTTTCCTCGGCGAAATCAAAGTTTGTGAGGCTTGGCGTATATGGGCCCTTTAAGCTCCCCTTCGTATTAAATTGCATTCATGATCATTACAAAAACCATTATTCATGATTAAATATGTTGTAGTGTTACTTTCTATAATGCTTTCTGTTTAAAAAGCTGTCAATGGAACACATACTCGTAGTTCCATTTATTTGTAACTGTTTGCTTAATGTGAGAAATTGTAAAATTGGAAATTAAAAAAATAATTTTATAATTCCTCATACATTTTTTTTCACGGACCCAACTATTTGTATGGGGGATTTCGAAATAAATTTTACAATTCTGATTTTTTTATAACACCCCAAGTCTTATACGATTATGTCAGCACGGGTAGGTTGCGGCTTGATATAGTATGCACCAAACATGTTGTAAATTGTATATTACGAGTATGTCATGTAAGTGAAAATATAAATTTCGCCTTTGTCTCAGTAGTACCATTGACTAGTCTTTGATGGTACAACCATCTTTGTAGGTACAAGTGATACAACTTTGTATCCTTGGTACCATAAGAGAAAATTATTGATATTCCCCTTAATTGTAACCAATAATGATGTTACTAGGGATACAAAGTATTCTTAGTTTTCGGGTTGATTTCCATTTTACTCGTGTAATTTTGACTCAGAATAACGTTGTGAAGATCATATTAAATTTGCAAGTTTTAATCACACACAGATAAAAAAACTTCTATATTAAAGTATAGAAAAGTCGGAACGAAGTATTCAATATTATTAAATTCTCACAGAAATTCCCCGGTATCTAGATAGAATTTCTTTCCGCGCTTAAAAAGAGTTTGCCAACGATTTTGAAACGTTGAGCTGGCGCCAGAGGAAAGTGAAATTTAATAAAATGAAAATGTAATCAAATCCAATCCTGATACCGATTGTCGAGGCGGCGATCCTAATCGAGATCTAAATTGTCAGCTGTGAGAAGAGGGCTGTCTGCGCACACCCAAAGGAGGTATATAATTGATGGCGTCTTCTTATTATTCATAGTTCGGGCTTGGCTAAACATCGTTTCGAAATTATAGACACAAATTTCACTGTTTTTTTTTTCTATAAAAATTACATTAACTAATCGAAAGGATCTTTCAAAACGTAATCTTGTTATAGTAGATGACATAAAATACATAATATCCATGAATATATCAATTTAAGTGTAAGTTATTTGAAAGTTTGCTTTTTCTTAAACAATTTTCACGAAATTGTTAAGATTTCTAAATTGTATATTGATACGTCGTTATTATCAGAGAAAATCTACTTTGACTTAACGAAGTTACAAAAAGAAATAAATGTAGTTGAAATTTCGTCAGAATAGACATGTGCTCGGTGGCCTAGTTGTTAAGACACGGGCTCAAATCCCGACTGGATTAATTTATTAGAGTGAAACTTTTTTTACATCGCCTCAATTATTTTTCGTCCATCTATTGTATGTCGCATTACACAAAAACATGAGAGCTGCTGCATATAGGTCAGGATTGGTCTATGAGAAATCTTCGACTTAAAATCTTGGTTCGTAAAAACCGTAAATATGTAGGTACATAGTTGTATTTCTACAAGTAGAGAGTAAAGAGTATTTGGGCCTTTGCATTTCATTTAAAAATGCTAAATAATTTGGAAAATGATAAAAATGAATCAAATACAAGAAAAAAAATTCGTTACAAATACTTTGACGCAAATGTTTGTGCTAGCCCTATTGTACAGGACAATTTTCGTAGGTTCGTAAACTGCTGGGTTTGAAAAGCAACTGTTATCCGCCATTTTTGAGCGGCGGCCATGTTGAATTTACGTCAATGTTGCTAGATTCTTAGTGCTCTACTTTTCAAGGCCTTTCATTTAATACCCATATTGGCTGGGCGTGGAAACGAACTTTTATCCCTTTTTTTTTACAACAGCCATGATGAATTTAGGGCGATTTTCTAAAGTTCATAGTGCTCTACTCTTGAAGGCCTTTCATTTGATACCCATATTGCTAGGTTTGGAAACGAACTTTTATCCACATTTTTATTTTTATTAGTGGCTATATTAAAATGTGAATGTTCCTAGGTTCATAGTGTTCTACTCATCAAAGCCTTTCATTTGACAGCCATATTGCTGGATTTGAAAACAAACTTTTATCCTTTTTTCTGAGCGGCGGACATGTTGAATTTAGGTCGATTTTCCTAGGTACCTAATGCTCTACTCTTCAAGGCCTTTCATTTGATACCCATATTGCTAGGTTTGGAAACGAACTTTTATCCATCTTTTTTGAACGGCGGCCATGTTGAATTTATGTCAATGTCGCTAGGTTCATAGTGCTCTACTCATCAAGGCCTTTTATTTGATACCCATGTTGCTGGGTTTGAAAACGAACTTTTATCCATTTTTTTGAGCGGCGGCCATGTTTAATTTAGGTCGATTTTCCTAGGTACCTAATGCTCTACTCTTCAAGGCCTTTCATTGGATACCCATATTGCTAGGTTTGGAAATGAACTTTTATTGGTAGTCATGTCGAATTAGGTCAACGTGGCTAGGTTCAATGTGTTCTACTCTTTAGGTCCTTCGTTCGATATCCATGTTCCTTGGGTGTATCCAAAATAATGTGATCCGTCACTGTAGATATTAGGATCAAGAGTCCCGTACGCGTAACCCAGAATCATTGCAGTCAGATATTTTTTTTTAACTATCAATATCAATCAATTACTTTTAAGAGTTTGATTCCTTAGTCATTGTTGGCGAGTCTTGTATTTTTATGCATCCATGTTTTTTATACCTCTATGCTTTTTTACGTTGCTATAGAAATAAACTGTTTTCTGTCAGACGCATGAATTGTGATTATTTTAGCTCTGCTATCGAATTACTTTTCCTTACAGTCATAATGTAAAAACATATAACACCTTTCCAAATACTTTTCAACATTTCAAAAATTGTACCGATTTTGTGAATATTGGTCAAGAATTAAACCAACCTACAAATTTTATATTTAATTTTGTGACGTGATATTGTCATAAAAATGTTTTATACATTAGTTGTATGGCTTGATCCTTTTGCCTTACCACCAGGGTAATACATAAAAAACGACAATTTAAACTTCCTAAACTTCTTGGTTGGCGAAATCCAGATGGGCACAGCCATTAACAGAAAAGATTAAGTTTTTCTTTGCACTATGTGACAGACTTGTCAAAATAATTTCACGTGCGCCATGTTGATTTTCTACAGCATTGTGCGAAAATTTCATATGGTATTTTTCACGAAAAATAAAAGGTGAATTTAAACAAATGAAATTATGCCTAAATGTTCTTCCGGAAAATTCTAAGCATTGTGGTGTAAGCCATATTAAATGCTGTCCAGTAGTTTCGGAGATCTTTCCGGACAAAAAAAGACAAACAAACAAATAAATAAACAAACAATCAATTTTTTTAAAAACTATTCTATCGTGTTCTGCTATTGATTTTAAGGCGACCTATGTATTTTTTTTCTTAATATTTCGCAATTACAGATTTTTGCACCCCTACGATTTTATCCATACTTATATATAATATTATAAATGGGAAAGTGTGTGTGTGTGTTTGTTTGTCCGTCTTTCACGGCAAAACGGAGTGACGGATTGAAGTGATTTTTTAAGTAGAGATAGTTGAATGGATGGAAAGTGACATAGGCTACTTTTTGTCTCTTTCTAACCCCCCACTTCCCTAAAATGGGGGGTGGAAGTTTGTATGGAGCATTCCGCAATTTACAAGGTAGAAAGCTAATAATTGGAACTATTTGTGACTAACAAAAAAATCGTGCATCATTTTTTTTTGAAATCTGCCCCCAACCCCTTAAAAGAGGGAGTGAAATTTTATATGGGACTTTTTGCAGTTTTCAAGGTAGGAAGCTGAAAATCGGTACACAGACTCTTTGTTATCAACGAAAAATACCTGCCTTATTTTTTTTTTTGAAATCTTCGGTGTTACCCCGAATTTAACGCGAGCGAAGCCGCGGGCAAAAGCTAGTTATATATATAGAGATGGCGATTCCTTGTTTCAAAATGGCGAGATAAGGTAAGTGTTGTATTCATAAAAATAATAAGTAGCTTGCTGACGTCAGGAAAAATTAAAAAATACTGCCACTGGCACTTTATTGTAAAACTTCATGATAATAGAGCTGTATAAGAGGTGGGCCCTTATAATTTTTATTTTATTAAAATTCTGAAGATATTTTAATAAAATAAAAATTATAAAATACGATGGTTGGTGATAAATCGCATTAGAAATGAAACTTCTATCCATATAAAACATACATTTTAAATATATAGCACACATTACTTAAGTTTGCTTTATTTAACCCAGACCCGAAAAAAATGTTACTTGGGTAGCTACGTTGATTAGTTTGAACGAAACCCTCGGTGAAATTTGTCTGAGTCCGACTCGCAGTTATCCGATTTTTGTGATAAATCTTCACAGCGACTAGGTTTTTAACTTGGGACTTCTGATTTTGAAGAAGGATTCGTAAAACTGTAAGCCAGATAGTCATCCAAACTGTAGTTAGGGTGAGGTCATAAAATAGCGCACTGGAAGCGTTTATTGTGATTCTGGTTTGGTGTTAAGGCGAGGTTTCCCAGAAAATCTATACGTGCACGGCGACTGCTTTATTGCAATGCAATATAGTTGATAATTGCATAGCTTCTAATATCACTTACCGAACAAAAACATTACTTCTTACACGTTTTAATCGATTTGTGGGAAACTGGAGTACAAAAAAAATATTTTTGGCATTTTTTGACAATAAAAATGCATATCTATTGGTAAAACTATAACGTCATTTATTATTATATTTTCTGATTCACAGCTGTTTTTAAATATTGAACAGAGTGATCTTTGGATTTTTTTATATCGTGTGAAATACATATATTATTGTTGTTTATTACATACTAGCTGTGCCCGCGAACTACGTTTCGCCATCAAAATACTTAACACAGTGTTTAGTTTTTTCCTCCATTTTATTCCATAATGATTCAACTTTATTCTGCCTTTCTTGAGCATCGGCCATTTCGAAATTAGGACAATTTTCGTAGGTTCTTAATGCTCTTTTTCTAACAGTCCACAAAATTAAATACATCATATTACTATAAACACTAAGTATTATTATTGTTTTAGAGATGTTTTTGATATTAATAAATTCTTCTTCAGTAGAAAGAACTACACAGTTGCAAGAATAATCTTTATCGTATTCATGTTTCGAATTAAAATAAACAATTGTTAATAAATTAGAACTGCATACGAATAAAGTTTAGATTTTATAATGGGTGTTGGTAACACCAACAAAATATATTTTTTGGATATGACAACTTGGCCAATTTTGACTGGTCGTACAGTAAGCTCCTTGTCAAGCTATACTGTTTGACCTTTGAACCGTTCTTATGTTGCTCGTAATACTGGCGGTTTTCGTAGAGTTAATGTATAGCATGAATGGGGGGATTACTGTACAAATACGTTTTCCGTATTCGATATCCGATCACGGAATACAGACACGGAGTTTCGTGAACGTAGCGCAGACGTTCGTTTCTTCTCATTCGGGATTTCTACCATTCTACCTAAACGTACGTACAGAACGTGTTCCGTTCGTAATAAAAACGAACATGTGCGGCAGTCAATGAGTATTTTGTATAGATTTGATGCATTCGGATGCCCGCATTCAGAAAACGAATGCGAAACAACGTATTTATGCGGTTAGCCTTAAAATGTATTGAGACTTCCGTGTTTGTAACGTGTACTGTGCGATATAGTGTTGCTAGCATAGTTCGGTTAGCAAACTCGCCGTGATGACTAACATCCAACACACAAACTTGGAGTTATCGTTAGTTAGTTCACGATCGTTGCATTATCACGGTCTCGAAGGACACTAAACACAGGTAACATCAAACATCCAATAGGCCCCAAAGCGGTTCTCAAACTTTTTTGGTGACGGAACCCTTTTGGAAAGCTAAATACTTGACGGAACCCTAAAATAAAACAATAGTTTTTAAAAGTGTATTCTTTATTAATAAGCATAATAAAAGTACGACCAGAGAGGGTGTTTTGATTTTTCTAAATTATTGCGGAACCCTTATAGGGGTATTGTGGAGCCCTAGGGTACCACGGAACACACTTAGAGCATGGCTGCTCTAGGTACCCTTCAGGGCCTACTTTCATTTAATACCCCTATTGCTGGGTTTGAAAAGCAACTGTTATCCGTCTTTTTTGAGCGGCGGCCATGTTGAATTTACGTCAATGTTGCTACGTTCATAGTGCTCTACTGATCAAGGCCTTTCATTTGATACCCATATTGCTGGGCTTAGAAACGAACTTTTATCAGTTTTTTTTTGAGCAGCGGCCATATTGCATGTTGTGCTATTTTCCTGGGTTCACAGTGCTCTACTCTTCAAGGCCATTCATTTGATACCTATATTGCTAGGTTTGGAATCGAACTTTTATCCACCTTTATTGAGCGGCGGCCATGTTGAATTTATTTATGTGTTGCTAGGTTCATAGTGCTTTACTCAGCAAGGCCTTTCATTTGGTACCCACATTGCTCGGTTTGAAAACGAACATTTATCCTTTTTTTGAGCGGCGGCCATGTTGAATTTAGGTAGATTTTCGTGGGTACCTAGAGCTCTACTCTTCAAGGCCTTTCATTTGATACCCATATTGCTAGGTTTGGAAACTAACTTTTATCCAAATTTTTTGAGTGGCGGCCATGTTGAATTTATGTAAATGTTGCTAGGTTCATAGTGCTCTACTCATTAAGGCCTTTCATTTGAGACCCATATTGCTGGGTTTGGAAACGAACTATTATCCATTTTTTGAGCGGCGGCCATGTTGAATTTATAGCAATTTTCCTAAGTTCATAATGCTCTACTCTTTTAGGCTTGTCATTTGATACCCATATTGCTAGGTTTGGAAACGAACTTTTATCATTTTTTTTTGAGCGGTGGCCATGTTGAATTTAGGTCGGTTTTGCTAGGTTCCTAATGCTCTACTCTTCAAGGCCTTTCATTTGATACCCATATTGCTAGGTTTGGAAACGAACTTTTATCTATCTTTTTTGAGCGGCGGCCATGTTGAATTTATGTCAATATTGTTAGGTTCATAGTGCTCTACTTATCAAGGCCTTTCATTTGAGACCCATATTGCTGGGTTTGGAAACGAACTATTATCCATTTTTTGAGCGGCGGCCATGTTGAATTTATAGCAATTTTCCTAAGTTCATAATGCTCTACTCTTTTAGGCTTGTCATTTGATACCCATATTGCTGGGTTTGAAAACGAACTTTTATCCATTTTTTGAGCGGCGGCCATGTTTAATTTAGGGCAATTTTCCTTAGTTCATAATGCTCTAATCTTTTAGGCCTTTCAGTTGATACCCATATTGCTAGGTTTGGAAACGAACTATTATACTTCTTTTTAGAGCGGTAGCTATGTTGAATTTATGTCAATGTTGCTAGGTTCATAGTGCTCTACTTATCAGGGCCTTTCATTTGATACCCATATTGCTGGGTTTGAAAACGAACTTTTATCCTTTTTTTCGAGCGGCGGCCATGCTGAATTTAGGTCGATTTTCCTAGGTACCTAATGCTCTACTCTTCAAGGCCTTTCATTTGATACCCATATTGCTAGGCTTGGAAACTAACTTTTATCCACCTTTTTTGAGCGGCGGCCATGTTAAATTTATGTCAATGTTGCTAGGTTCATAGTGCTCTACTCTTCAAGGCCTTTCATTTGATACCCATATTGCTAGGTTTGGAAACTAACTTTTATCCACCTTTTTTGAGCGGCGGCCATGTTGAATTTATGTCAGTGTTGCTAGGTTCATAGTGCTCTACTCATCAATGCCTTTCATTTGATACCCATATTGCTAGGCTTGGAAACTAACATTTATCCACCTTTTTTGAGCGGCGGCCATGTTAAATTTATGTCAATGTTGCTAGGTTCATAATGCTCTACTCTTCAAGGCCTTTCATTTGATACCCATATTGCTGGGTTTGGAAACGAACGTTTATCCGTTTTATATGAGCGGCGGCCATGTTGAATTTAAGGCGATTTTCCTAGGTTCATAATGCTCTACTCTTCAAGGCCATTCATTTGATACCTATATTGGTAGGGTTGGAAACGAAATTTTATCCACCTTTTTTGAGCGGCAGCTATGTTGAGTTTACGTCAATGTTGCTAGGTTCATAGTACTCTACTCATCAAGGCCTTCCATTTGATACCCATATTGCTGGGTTTGGAAACGAACTTTTTTCCATTTTATTTGAGCGGCGGCCATGTTGAATTTATGTCAATGTTGCTAGGTTCATAATGCTCTACTCATCAATGCCTTTCATTTTATACCCATATTGCTGGGTTTGGAAACGAACTTTTATCCGTTTTATTTGAGCGGCGGCCATGTTGAATTTAGGGCGATTTTCCTATGTTCATAGTGCTCTACTCATCAAGGCCTTTCATCTGATATGCATATCGCTGGGTTTGGAAACGAACTTTATCGGCAGTCATGTCAAATTAAGTCAACGTGGCTAGGTTCAATGTGTTCTACTCTTTAGGTTCTTCGTTCGATATCCATGTTCCTTGGGTGGATCCAAAAAAATGTGATCCGTCATTTTAGACATTAGGATCAAGAGTCCCGTCCCGTCCCTCTACGCGTAACCCAGAAGTCAGAACATTGCAGTCAGATATTTTTTTTATTATCAATATTAATCTATTACTTTTAATAGTTTTAAATGGATGAAAGAGTTTCATTCCTTAGTCCTAATGTAAAAACATAATATAACACCTTTCAAAATACCTTGAAAAGAGTATCTTCATTTATCAACATTTCAAATATTTCAAAAATTGTACCGATTTTGTGAAAATTTGTCAAGAATTAAACCAATCTACAAATTATATGGTCACTCGATAAGTATTATCATAAAAAATGCTATAAACATTGGTTGTATGGCTTGATCTTTTTGCCTTACCACCACGGTACGACATAAGAAAAAGACAATTTGGTTGGCGAAATCCAGTTGGGTACAGCCATTAACAGAAAATATTAAATTTTATTTGTACTGAAACACTTCATTCCTGCCTTTCAATTTTCGAAATCCAATTACTTAAGATCAGGCTGTATGGCGTAGTTCCATTGCCTTTCCTTCGTGGCAGAAAATACCTTCTCTCTGTACTATGTGACAGACTTGTCAAAATAATTTCACGTGCGCCATGTTGTTTTTCTACCTAAAGCCAATTCGAAAATTTTATATGGTATTTTTTCACTAAAAATAAAAAGTGAATTTAAACAAACGAAATTAGGCCTAAATGTTCTTCCGGAAAATTCTAAGCATTGTGGTGTAAGCCATATCAAATTCTGTCCAGTAGTTTCGGAGATCTTTCCGGACAAACAGACAAACAAACAAACAAACAAACAAACAAACCAACAAACAAACAATTTTAAAAAAAACTATTCTATCGTGTTCTGCTAATGATTCTGATTTAAGGCGACCTGTGTATTTTTTTTCTTAATATTTCGCAATTACAGATTTTTGTACCCCTACGATTTTATTATATATAGAGAAGAGATAGAGATTAAACATGTCTGTCTATAGGAATATTTTGATAAAATATTCAACAATATCTTACCTATATGTTATTATTATATAGTATGTTTTAGTATTTTATATATAAGTATTAAAGTATATATTTTGTACCAGTAGTGTATTATTGAAAAATACCCACTTGATCATATGTTTTGTCCTATCTAAAGGTTGTCTGGTAGAGATCGCCTATGGCAATAAGGCCATCTTTTTTGCTTTTTGTGTATGTATTGTCATTGTTTGTGTCATTTTATTAAAGCAAAATAAAGAGTTTCTATCTATCTACGAATTTTAGAACTGTATGTATGTTTTATATTTATGGCGATACAGAAAATCGAAATTGTTCAAATTTGGGAAAGTAGCGCCTTAAATCTCCAACTTAAACAGCAGAGTTTGAACCTTGTAAAGTGTGACTGGTCTGTGAACCTTGTAAAGTTGTACGGTGACCACGCGGTCGCGTGGTCATCGCCACTAGAGATTGCGCATTCTACAACGTGCTAGGAATGCGAAACGTTGATTATTGAATTTGAGAGTAGCCCCTCTGATACGGACTAAGTGCCGCAAAAATTATTGGTATCGGAGGTAACTACAATTCACACCTCAAGACAATTGCCTGTATAACGCAACTTATCGATATACTTGTCACTCGATAAGTATTATCATAAAAAATGCTATAAACATTGGTTGTATGGCTTGATCTTTTTGCCTTACCACCACGGTACGACATAAGAAAAAGACAATTTGGTTGGCGAAATCCAGTTGGGTACAGCCATTAACAGAAAATATTAAATTTTATTTGTACTGAAACACTTCATTCCTGCCTTTCAATTTTCGAAATCCAATTACTTAAGATCAGGCTGTATGGCGTAGTTCCATTGCCTTTCCTTCGTGGCAGAAAATACCTTCTCTCTGTACTATGTGACAGACTTGTCAAAATAATTTCACGTGCGCCATGTTGTTTTTCTACCTAAAGCCAATTCGAAAATTTTATATGGTATTTTTTCACTAAAAATAAAAAGTGAATTTAAACAAACGAAATTAGGCCTAAATGTTCTTCCGGAAAATTCTAAGCATTGTGGTGTAAGCCATATCAAATTCTGTCCAGTAGTTTCGGAGATCTTTCCGGACAAACAGACAAACAAACAAACAAACAAACAAACAAACCAACAAACAAACAATTTTAAAAAAAACTATTCTATCGTGTTCTGCTAATGATTCTGATTTAAGGCGACCTGTGTATTTTTTTTCTTAATATTTCGCAATTACAGATTTTTGTACCCCTACGATTTTATTATATATAGAGAAGAGATAGAGATTAAACATGTCTGTCTATAGGAATATTTTGATAAAATATTCAACAATATCTTACCTATATGTTATTATTATATAGTATGTTTTAGTATTTTATATATAAGTATTAAAGTATATATTTTGTACCAGTAGTGTATTATTGAAAAATACCCACTTGATCATATGTTTTGTCCTATCTAAAGGTTGTCTGGTAGAGATCGCCTATGGCAATAAGGCCATCTTTTTTGCTTTTTGTGTATGTATTGTCATTGTTTGTGTCATTTTATTAAAGCAAAATAAAGAGTTTCTATCTATCTACGAATTTTAGAACTGTATGTATGTTTTATATTTATGGCGATACAGAAAATCGAAATTGTTCAAATTTGGGAAAGTAGCGCCTTAAATCTCCAACTTAAACAGCAGAGTTTGAACCTTGTAAAGTGTGACTGGTCTGTGAACCTTGTAAAGTTGTACGGTGACCACGCGGTCGCGTGGTCATCGCCACTAGAGATTGCGCATTCTACAACGTGCTAGGAATGCGAAACGTTGATTATTGAATTTGAGAGTAGCCCCTCTGATACGGACTAAGTGCCGCAAAAATTATTGGTATCGGAGGTAACTACAATTCACACCTCAAGACAATTGCCTGTATAACGCAACTTATCGATATACTTCTGGATTTTAGACTCAGTATGGACGAAATTACGAAATCAAAAAGTATATTTTTGCTTCGTTTGCCTGAAATAGTGATGATGTAGCAAACATTTCCACTCTCAATCCACACTTCAGCTTACATAAAATCACCGACAAACGTCGACCGACGTTGATTCGAAATGTCGCGTGACATCACAGTACTTTGGCAAATTTTCTACTAACCTGTGACGCAGCAACCCTCACTGCAATACTTTAATTCACTTTATCTAAATAGTTATTTCACAAAGCAAATGTGTGTGATATTTTTACTTCCCCAACTGATGGACCAATTAGATTTTCACTTCTCATAACTTTTCCCGATATCTATTGGAGCTACAGTGAAACCCTGCTGAATTTTATCGAATCTGATCCCTTTAAGGCTGTATTTTTCCTTTTATTTATAGTGCGGACAGAGCTCGATTCGTATTTTACGCGTTTGCCGACATCGGTTCCGCAGATTGGCTCGGCGGCCGTTTAGGACAGTAAAGCTACAGTCGATGAAACACACGAGTCACTTTGAAACCGTCTTAAGCTCTGGGGTACTATTTTCGAATTGCAAGTTTGAAGTACCATACGTCACGTGTCATTTGGTCGAATGGATGAGCACTTGGCCCAAGACATTGAAAGGAAGTGAACGCTTAACACCGACTAAGTCTTTTTAGCCTCTCAGTGGTTCGGAAGTTCGGAAGTCCGGGGTTCGATTCCCCGTGGAGCAGAAGCTATTCTGTTTGATTTAGTTGGTGGTAGTGGTCTCACCCACAGGTGAGATGAAGAAGTTCTATTGAGCATATAATTATATAAAAAAAACTTCTCTACTGCTGACTTTATACTAAATTAACGTTTTAATTTCAGTATTGTTTTTTAAATAATGTTATGTTTAACGAAGACTTAATAATTTTAACATTGACAACATAACGGGTTTCGTCGTGACTCGTGAATAATAAATTGACAGATCTATCAATTCTGTTCCCGCACAGAACTAAAACCGGACAGCTGAAATGGAATTCAAAAAATATAGTGTGAATCGAGAAAACGTATGATTGCACAGTGTGTGATACTCGTACAAACAAGTAAATAAAATATCATAACTTTCGAATTTAAAAATATTTATTCAACTTATGCCTTTATAGGTATATAATTATTGACATCAAAAATGAAACGAAATTTTAATTAGAAGAGAAAGTAGAAAAAAAGTTGACTCTACACCTGTTTGAAAACTGAAAAAGCCTCACGACAAGAGCAGCTGGTAATAAACTCGGAAGGAAAATTTTTTTGTCTCCTCTTTTAAATAGTAATTTCACCTACAGTATTAATTGTTAAATAATAATAAAAAATCAATTGAAAAACTAACAGTCGGTTGCACCAAGTTTTACGTTATACGATTTCGTTAAAAGTAACAACTTAATACCTAAAAATGGGTCGTTTCACTATTAAATATCTTATTCGCGCCATACATTTAACCTTTTTAAACGTAAAGGATAAAATAAAACTACAATTGAAACTGGATTATGGTGTAATTCTTACGTATTTATATTGTTACTTATACGAAATCGTAAAACGTAAATTTGGTGCAACCGGCGAATATCGAAAGTTAAAAAATCTTTCAATTTATTTATTTATTTGGAACACATACAGTTTATATTAATACATATAGATTTGTACATAATTATGTTACAGAAACCAGTGAAGTGTTCACTTATACGTAGAATTTTGGTCTGAGCTGTCCAAGGTACATTATCTTAATTTTTATTTATTTTTATTTCACAATTTATTGTACACAAAAATACAAAAAGAGAACACAAACAACACACATATGAGTACAAAAAGGTTTGGCTTATCTCTGACGAAATCTCTTCCAGCCAACCTACAGTAGGAAAATTTTCAAAAACACAAAACAGCCGCGGTGTGTACACTAAATAAAAAAACACACATGCTACAAAAAAAATACCTATACAAAAAAAAACACAAAACAAAAACTCAAATACTAATTAAATTGATAAATGGATAACACTCAATTTAACATTATAATGTGAAAGAGAGATAAAACTCCTTCACTCTCTTCTTAAATAACGGAAGAGTCTGTATATCCCGTATGTGAGGAGGAAGCGAGTTCCACAATCTGACAGCATGAACAGTAAAGGACCGCTTATAGAATTGCGTATTAAAGGAAGGAAGCTGTAGCAGCGTACGAAGGTGAGATCTACAAACAGTGTCAGGAGAACGAGCAAACTCAAAACGCTCACGAAGATAACGCGGAGAAGTAGGGTTATGTATGATATTAAAAAGAAAACAAAGGATACGTAAATTTCTTCGAAGCCGGATAGGAAGCCACTTCAGTTGTGCACGAAATTGGGAAACATGATCATACTTACGCAACCCAAAAATGAATCGAATGCAAACATTTTGAAGCCTCTCAAGCTTATTAAGTAATTCCTCCGTGATGTCTAGATAACTAATGTCAGCATAATCCAAGATAGGTAGAATTATAGATTGAGCCAGTGAAATTCTAGTCTGTAACGGAAGGAAGTACTGAAGGGATTTGAGGATGTGAAAAGAGGAGAATACTTTGCGACTAACTTCGTTAACATGATCCTTCCAGTTCAAGTTGTTATCGAAGACAATGCCCAGGTTTTTGGCTGATTTAGAGTAATTAATAACAGACCCATTAAGTACAATAGGGGGCAACACATTTAAGTCCAATTGGCTGACCATATACCTACTGCCTACAATAAGTGCCTTTGTCTTAGCAGGATTTATGAGTAGGCCATACGATTCAGCCCATCTACTGAGTCTCTCCAAATCCTCATTCAGGGCTACAATTTCACTATGTGCTTTACAGACAGTGAAGTGGCGGAATATTTAATCTTAATCTAATCAAGCTAAAAAAAAAGTTAAGATAAAAACTTATTAACACAACAAAATAACTAATGACAATACAATAATAAATAGACTAATAAATAGAACAATAATACAATACAATAATAGAATAATTAGAAATAAGGGATAAGCGGGTATGGTCAAGCAGCACGTCAAGCCCCACAGTTGCATTGCGAAAGCCGTCGCTAATTATAGAAGCTGTGTGTGCACGAAACATTAACACATAGGACGTTACTTATATTTTGGACTTCAGTCGTATAAGTGATTTGAATTGACATATATTCAAACTGAAGTCCAAAATATCTATATCCGTAAAAAGCTTATTATATGAGTAACATGCACGGGACAAATTGTCGTATAATCTTGTAACTGAAGGCCCGTGACACGAGACACGTGACCAGCACCCGAACCGATATCATCCGGAGCAGTAGATCAGCCTTATTAAAGTGACATAAATATCAGCCAGGTAGCTCGTATATTGCCACCAAACTTCCCATTCCTGTACCACCCACGTTAATAAAAAATCTGCGTCAGAACAAAAAAATGCCGCGGCCGCCACGCCGGTGTCTGTGTGTGCGGTAATCGCCGCATTGGCCGGTGATTGACGAGCCGGCGCCGGCCGTCAAATGACGCCTGGACGCGAACAATAAAAGATTGATTCATTAATTCCGCCGCATTTATTGAACCGGCGAGCGGCCCGTGACGGATGGCCGTCCGTCCACTGGCGACACGATCCTCGTCTACATCGCTTATGAGCTGAATGCGTATATGTACCTTGCAGTCTTTGTGTAGTCGGCGGCGCTGTGGACTCGGCACTTGCCTTCCAAACGGGAGGTCTGGGGTTCGAGACTACTAAGAACCAATGTGTTTTTCGTTTTTGAATTTTATATGTATTTGTTCGACGCTCCTTCGGTGAAAGAAAACATCGTGAGGCAAGCTGCATACATCTGCGAATAAATTCAAAGGTGTTTGTAAAGTTGACCAATCCTCACTAAGCCAGCGTGGTTGACTAAGGCCTAAACAACCTAACTTAGGGTAGGCTCGAGCCCCTCGGTGGGGACATATATGAGCTGTTGTGATGACCTTGCAGTCTGTGCTTTTGAAAGCTCCGATAAGTCTCGTAGAGGGCGGTGAATTGAGGTCACCGAGGCAGTTCTATAGTACAAGTGAACTGTACAGTACTAGGGTACGGTACGCGCGGGCACGATGGAGGTCAATCTTACCTATTCCTGCCGCCAAGCAGCGGTGCTCGCATCGCTGTGTTCCGGTTTGAAGGGTAGGACAGGCAGTGAAATTACTGGGTACTGTGACTTGACACCTTATGTCACAAGTTGGCAACGTACATTGGCGTCCCGTGGGGGTCGTGTAATTGCAAGTCTTACAGGAGCCACATGTACTGTAGGCGACTGCAGTTATTTACCACCAGGTGGACGATCTGCTTACTCAATTAGTTGTATGAGAAATATTTTAGTATTAAGCCCAGAAGTGTATGTCGTAAGTATAGATAAATATTTAAGTTTAATTATCATCATCATCATCTCAGCCTATATACGTCCCACGTACTGAGCACAGACCTTCCTACGTAGAAGAAACTCATGGGGAGTACTTATGGGCCATAACATAACCACGATAGCCCAATGCGTATTGGTGGGTAGAAACAGTTGCAATAGCAACCGGGACTTAACGTGCCTTCCTAAGCACGAAGGAAATTGAGAGCACAAAGATTTGGTCACCCATCCAGGTTCCAAGGTATACTTTCCTACTAGCACTCGAAAGTATAGTTAAAAATAAATATTTTTTTTATATTTTTATGTAATAACTTCATAAATAACATCGATTTTCCATATGAAATTTGAAGCTACGCAGAAACACGTTGATTAAAGCAGCGTCACAGGTTCTAATTAAACAAGTTATGATTCGCCCCGCTTAGGGCCTAAATTGACATGTTTGTGGGACACGCAAATGAGGGATTCGGGATGTGGGACACGCTTGCTCCTGTAAGCCTCCGCGCGTGATGAATCATAGCTTGTTCGATACTTAAACATACGAGTACGTTGATGGGCAGCTGTTTGCTAAGTTGATTGTCAGCTTACGATCTTATAATACTACCTATGATAACTACTACGATTTATTTTATTTATTTCTTTATTTATCGGAGAACCAACAGCTTTTACAAATGTATTTAAAAGTATTAGAATAGCAACAGAGAGCCAATTAAAGGTCCTCACAAATAGTTTACAAGTTAAATTACATGTAATGTACGCAACACATTAAGGTTACAGCACACAAATACGACACAACTCAGATCAACACCTTTAAAACACAGTAGTACTAATTGACTATCTAAAGAATTGCTGACTCAAAAGATTCCTTGTTGACGCAATTGTGCTGTTAAACAAGTCGATATTTAATCTGTCTGACAATGCGTTGAAATCGTCGGCCGCCCGCAATAGATATGTATTCTGTCTGTAGTTTGTAGAAACACAGGGGACATACAGGGAGGGATGGAATCTAAGATTTCTAGAGGGAACCCTCTACGAGAGTTGCGAAATCAGCTCTGGGCAATCCACAGAGCCAGAGGCAACTTCAATAAAAACACTACATCGAAAATTTCACGACGAGTTACTAAAGGAAGCAAATGATGTTTTCGGCATAAATCTAAATACTCTTTAGAAGCGTAGCAATCTTTAGCACGATAACACAAATATTTCATAAATCGCTTCTGGATATTTTCGATATGCGTTATGTATTTTTGATATCTCGGGTTCCAAATCTGCGATGCATACTCGAGGTGGCTACGGACAAAAGTACAATATAATATTTTAAGTGTTTTTATATTACTGAAATCTACAGAACAGCGCATCATAAATCCAAGGGCCTTAGAGGCCTTCGAAATAACATTATCAATATGTAAATCAAACAAAAGTTTACTGTCATGAAATACTCCAAGATCACGTACACTGATGTTGCGCTGCAGAGTAACCCCATTTAACATATATTCGAATGGTACTAGTTCTCGCTTCCGAGAGTAGCTTACCACACTGCACTTAGACGGGTTAAGGTCCAAACAATTGTCTACACAATAATTACTCAAGCTAACAAGGTCATCCTGCAATAGGGCCGCGTCATTTTCAGTGTTTATAGACTTAAAAATCTTCATATCGTCTGCAAAGCATAGCAACTGCGATGATTGAAGACAACTATCAATGTCGTTGATAAAAATGGTAAACAAGAGAGGTCCCAGCAGAGATCCTTGTGGTACACCACTGGGAACCTTAACCCATCCAGATATATAATTGTTAAAATAACAACCACCGCTTGTGTCCGATTTTCAATGTAGGATGAAAACCATCGCAGCAAATCACCACTGATTCCAATTCCGCTGAGTTTCGAAAGAAGCAGTCCATGCTGAATTCTGTCGAACGCTTTACTGTAATCAGTATAGACAACGTCAACTTGGGACCCCTTATCCATTGATTCTGTAAGGTAATTGTTGAGAACGATAAGATTGGATACAGTAGAACGGCCCTTTAGAAAACCATGCTGGGTGAAGCTAAAAGAGTGTTGGAGTGCCCTATAGAGCTGATCGTAGATAATTTTTTCTAAGACTTTGGAGATAATACAAAGCTTATAGATTAGCCTATAGTTGGTAACATCTGTTTTAGAACCCTTTTTGTGTACTGGAGTAATAAAAGCGCGCTTCCATATATCAGGTACAGATCCTTCGATCAATGATCTTCTGAACAGTAAAGATATAGGTAGCGATATAGTCGCAGCACAATTTATAAGAAATCGTGCAGGAAGAGAGTCCGGTCCAGCTGACTTTGAAGGATCTAATTTAGAGAGAAGTTTAACGATTCATCTGCATTTACTGCAATACTAGAGATGTCAGAAGTAGTTGATATCAAAGATGAGGATGGAGGCGAAGATTTATGAGAATCATTACTAATTAAGAAATTAGACCTAAAGTAATCAGAAAAGGAATTGCAAATAGAATCTCCGGTATTACTTACTACATCGCCATATTTAAGACAGCTCGGAATAGTATTGGATTTGGATTTACTTTTAATAAATGACTAGAAAGCTTTAGGGGTATCTTTAATGGAACATTCAACGGAGTCAACGTAGTTACGATAGCAAGATTTTTCAAGGGTTCTTACACGATCGCAAAGAAGTTTAAAGGATTCTTCATCCGAACTATTGCCATAAATCTTTAATTTCTTCAAATATTTGTATTTCTCCTTTATTGCCTTCTTTAATGCGGATGAATACCATTTAGAGATTTGGCTATTTTTTATCAATTTAGATGGAATATATTTATCTCTCAAAGATGTAAAAACATCATAAAAATAATCCAGTGCGCTATCGAGCGATCTAGATTGAACTTCTTTATACCAGTCAATTTCTGCTATTTTTTTGTTAATAACTTCATAGTCACCCTTATTATAGAGAAACCTAACCTGCGGAGCAGTGTCCAAAGGAACAAAATCGTCAAAATTCAGATCTATGGACAGGGCACCGTGATGCAGATCTATGGGCACGAGCGGTTCATCACTGCAGTCCGCGACAGTTACACTTCCATTGGAGAAGACAAGGTCAAGGATGTTTCCACTAGCATTCTTTATATGGTTAAGCTACTGATTTAAACCGAGAGAATTAATTTCATCTATGAGACGGACTTCATCATCCGATTTAAAATTAGAGGGCACAACAGAACCATCATTGTTAAATAACCTGTTTATGCCACTCAGATTAAAGTCACCGGCTATGAGAAATATATCTGATGGATTCCGCATAAGTATTTCACACAATTTAGATAAATAATTAGATAACTGCTGAGAAAAATGACTACTGTTTTCTCCTTACTGCTCTGCGTGAAAGTAAGTGACAAATTTTCAAAGTAATTTTAGGTTAGTCATTTGTTACGCAGCGTTGGGGCTGTACAAGACAAGAAAGGGTCTACCTTTTGGGCAGTGACGGTGGGGGTCGCGGAAATTTAAAAAAATACGTCATATTATTGTTATCATCACAGCTCATATTCGTCCATAACGAGGGGCTCGAGCTTACCCTAAGTCAGGGTGATCTTAGTCAACTACGCTGGCTTAGTGCGGATTGGTCGACTTTACATACACCTTGGAATTTCGAAAGAAGCGTCGGCAAATACTCGTATACATATGAAGAACATTATTTTCGTTTTCCCGTGAGAATTTTATATTTTCCAGTAGGAGAAATGATTTTGTAGTTTATGTTTAACAGGGATAATGTAGGATTCTAAATGTGAAAGATTTTTTCTAATCGGTCCAGTAGTTTCGGAGCCTTTTGGAGCCTATTCATTGCAAACAAACAATGAATTCCTCTTTATAATATTAGTATAGATTTCAAAACATCAAATAAAATTCTACGACAATAATTATGAAATCGCGGCCATTATGCGAACGACAAATCGCGGCCGGCGACCGTGCGTGATATATCTCGGGACGGGGCGGCGACGTGACGCGCACGAGATGAGGAGGCCGCTATCTGTCACCTCACATTCGCCACAGACGGATATATTAGGTACCCATCACACAAATCGCTAAGTATCTGAGAACAAGTTGTACCGGGTCCATATCACGGTAATACGATAAACGGTATGCCATATTTACGCCGAATAACATTAGGCTGTAATTACGAGATTTTGAAAGGCTGTTCAGCGATAAAATTAACTAACATGCTGTCAAATCTAATGCTAACTATGAATTGAGTTGCTAAAAGCTAAATCAGCTTATCACTGTGTTAGTTGACACAGCTGTCAAATTTATTTCAAAATTATTGAGGAGAGACCCATTTTTTTTTCCATTTTTAAAATACATATGAATAAAACAAAATATATGATATTAGCAATGTGACTGTGTCTAAAAATATTTCTCACGAGAAATCAAATTGTTAAAGATAAGTAAATTTCGGCTAACCAACGTTTCGGAAACTCAAATTGATTTGAACTGCTGTTAAAATAGCATGGATGTTAGTTGAAAAATATTTTGATCAGCCTTTCAGAAATTGGGGGTAAGTTTTTTGGAAGATAATTAACCAATGATTAATCGAAAAATAACTAAACAACAAATTTGAGATGTGCCGCCGATGTTTCAGATTTCATCTCTATGTATTATATGTGGGCCCATCGGGTCTACCCAGACTCCAAGAGCATTAAATTTTTTTTTATAGAACCAATGAAAACCTGGGTTATTACTATTAACTTTTTAATCTTCCATTATTTTATGTTCGATTTTTATTTCTTTTTATTTATATACTTATTTAAGTTTACGCTCAAGGGCCTCTAGGTTTCATCCTTATACGTCCGAACCCAATTTGTATCTTTAATCTTAGTTTAAAAACAATTCGGATAATTGCGTATCGCTCGATTGATCTCTAATCCGCGTGCCAATAACTAAAGACTGCAATCATAGGATTCTTTTGACACCGGATCGCCAGCGATCCTTTCCCTCTTGGCCGTTTCTTACACGCACAAAATATTAGATTGTGCAATATTATTATTGCCTGTTTTAAGAAAACAAACTAGCTACCTATAAATCTTTTTAAATAATGTCTCTTATGCTTCTAACAATAGGGTAGTTGACTCATATCAAAATTTATTAAAATATTGTTTATTTCTAACAGTATTTGGCATAAGGTTCCACAATATACCGATTTTAATAAATAACAATGAATGATTACTGTAAAATTTTAATTTGAAAATGCTAGAAATAATCTTTTTTATCTCACGCCGTAAACGCTTTGATATCCTGTGGTCAGGGCCGTGACGTCACTCATATAGTAAACAAAGAAATGTCAAATTTGATTCAACAACTCGTCGATTTGCACTATTCTTTCCTAAAACTGGCAAAAAATCGTCCAAGTCTCCGTTATTATATTTGTAAATATCGTAAATTATTTGTATTAATAGCAAAATCAACCATTGATGTTGGATTTGTGAGAGCAGATAGTACAAATCTTCCGAAAATAGACAGATTGATGGTCTGGAGATTCTTTGTGTGTCGCTCTAAACAATATAAGTACAGTTTCAATACCGTTATAATGAAGAACAGGTTACAAGTGTACTTGTCAAGACTGTCACGCGGCAGAAGAGAGTTGCAAACATGCATTTTTGGTGTGGTTGCACCATCACAGTGAGGAGCTATTTTGTACAGCAGTTGAATGCTATTGGATAGAATTCTATCTCTCAAAAGTCAAATAAACACTAAAAGTATTTAGTTCAAGAGAAATGTTGAAAAGAAAACATCAGGATCATGTGTTAAATACCAGTGTTATACTGCAAGAATTTGTAAATGAACATAAAAAGAGAAAGATTGGCAGTTGTTAATTTGTCAAGCATGAAGAAAATTACTGGGAGGAAAAATATATATACATTCACAGACACAGATTGTGACATATTTCTTAAAAAATAAAAGACCTCTTCAATGAAGAAAGAATAAAGTGCATAGAAAACTAAACCACGAATCATCAATACAGAAGTGCTCTTTAGTTCGTGCTTCGTTATAAACAATAACAGCTTCCATGTGCTATAAAGTCAGCCAGTGCATAACACATGATGGTTCTTTTGTTGGGAAATCTTGCAGACACCTACGAGTATAATGAAATGTGGATAAAGTTGAAAGATGAAGATTTGGGTTGAAATTTGCAAAATATGACCTCATTTCTGATTAATACCCTGTAATAGTCTATTCAACAAACGGTATCCATAAAATTAGATTAATACAAAATTGTCATGCTTTTTTACTGAAGAAAATGTTAATTATCAAAGACGGAAAACTGTGAACAGTATGCTTAACTCAAGTATAGATGCAGATGTTTTGTGCTAAAGCAAAACTTATATACTTTTGTGTTGCTAGCAGTATGTAATTTTGAAAACACTCAAAAGGTGACAATATTAGCTATAATAGGTATTTGTTCTAACAATCTGTATGTCAAAAAACTTATTGATCAAATAGTGCCATTTTGGAAACTATACTACATTTTTCCTAAATTATATGAAAGTATTACTTCATAATAAATCACTTTACTTTTATTTTGACTTTTATTACCTGCGACCTTAAGGCAATATATACAAATTAATAAATTTGATCTAACTCTATTCAACCTATTTGTACTTTTGGAACATATACTATATTTGAGTAACAATTATAAATATGAGCAACAAACCTATAAAATATTATAAATCTTTTAAGGTGTAACGGAAAAATAAAACACATGTATTTCAAATTTAAATATTTTGATTCAACTTAAACCTTTACAAGTCATTATTGTCAAATAAACATAGAACATTTTTTTTTGTGAAGAACATAATGACTAATGTAGTACAAAAATTTATTATGTCATCTTTAGATGTTAGTTATGTATAAAGTAAAGAAAAAAAAATTCTTTATATTATTTATTTAATAAGAAGGGTCTTATAAATTTTTTGAATTGAATTGAATTGAAATTAAGAAGAGCACAGGCTGACAACACAGCAATCACATTTAATATATTTGTATACGGCTTTAAAATGGATAACTTGCATATTCTTGCGTAAGCTGTTCTGAAATTTACCAGCCATGGTGGCCAGCAGGTTTAATCAGTGAAGATATAACATCTTTCAGTTTTACCAAACTGGACCTATTTACTTCTATGGTGCTTTGGTATATGAATACTTGAGTTATTTTGTTGACATAATGTTGTTCTAGTTGACGGGTCACATTTTGATGTTGTGGCTGAGCATGCACTGCTTTGTATTATGTTGCACAACTTTTACTGCCTTATCAATCTCGTTGTCAAGAGGAGAACCGGTTAGTACACAATAGTTCTCATTAAGTAACCACTGAAAGCAACAAATTTTAATTAGGTACTCAGTAAATTCAAGTAAAAGTTGTTTAGATAAATATATTCATTATGAAACTTTGATATTTTTGTTTGTATTACATACTTTTTAATTAATATTCAATTACATCATTATTCAATTGGACATAAGTACATATTCTTTTCTTTGAAACATCATCTAGTGTCAGTGTATAACTTAGATTAAATCAAAAAGGCGTGAATGGTCAAGTTTTCTCTCAGTTTTCTGGTCAAGTTAAAATTTGGTTGGTCGGCTGCAGTCAGTTTTCATTCTAACTGAAAGATAAAAATTTAATTAATTTACATACAGATTTGATTTTACATACAACCTAAAAACTTCTATTTTGTTTAAGTTGAAACTGAAGTACCTACACAGATTGAGTTATTAAGTTATAGTACTTACATTAATGTGATTTTCGCAAAAATACATTCGAGTTTCAGTAGATAGTTACAGGATTTCTTTAAGCGAGTGTTAACCAAATATTTCGCATGTCTATATAACTGGGTACGTCTAATCCACAGATTTCCTGGAGTCTTTGAAGAGGTTATTATATTCCTGTTCTATTGTCCCGTTCCATATACAGTTTTACTATATTTTGTGATATTTAATAGAAAGCATTGTTTTTGTGAGGTTATTTCGCCCCCGTGCTTTGTTTACTATAAGACTGACGTCATTGCCACAGATAATGAACAGACTATCATGGCTGACCGTGTTTTCGGTCCAAAATTGAAAATCTTAATTTAAAATAGATTTTTTGCACTTTTTAGCCATCGAAAAAAATAATATTCATGTGCTATGGTCTAATACAATAATTATGAACATTTTAAGCCCTACTTTAAAAAAGGGTCAACTAGCCTATTAAAATAATGTTTAAACACGTAGACATTATTCAGTAAATAATAATATATAAAATACAATAAACACGAGCACGCGAGTGACATTTGTTTGTTAGCTAGCTGTGGTGTGGTTGGTATGATTTGAACGTATAATTTGTGATTTGAAGTAATATAAATAAATAAAAGCAACGAATAATCGCATAATAAACATAATAAATACAGAAATAAAATTTGGGGTGAAAAATTACAGAAAGAAGAGGTGATGATTACTAGGAAGAAGAGGAAGATTTTTATATGAGTGTAATGTAATTAATGTTATGTATAAACTATCTAGGTTACGAAATGTAAAGAGGAAAATAAATAACTTATTACTATTATACTAATTTATTTCAAAAATATCTTAAATTTAAGATTTTTACAATATCTATACAATAACAAAATAATATAATACACTTCATCATCATCACTGCAGTCACATATCGAAATCGGATATTGTTTCAAACTCAAACTCAAAAATCTTTATTAAATATAGACCTTTACAGGCACTTATTGACGTCAAAAAAAACAAAAAATCTAATAAACTAAATTATTTAATCCTTGTATGTACACACACCCCAACCATTATTAAGATGTGTGGCAAATACAAGTCAAATGAAAAAAAAATTGACTCTACACCTGTTCGGAAATTAGGAGAGCCTTCTCGAGAAGAACAGGCAAGAAACTCGGAAGGTCTTGTATTTTTTTTGTCTTCTCTTTTAAAATGCCAACATTACTATATTATATTTCACAAACTTTTTTTTTATAATATAGAAATGCCTGTCGGTTTGAGTGGAACAGTTACTCGAATGAAATTTATCCCATTATCACAAAGTGTTAACACCCTTTGAACGTCAATTATCACATTTTTTGTCAATCCCAAACAGTTTTATCTGTCATATAATCAGACACTTTATAATATGCTTTTTTCATAAGTGTGCCCTTGATAGTGACTTTAAATTTATTCAAACTAAGTGCTTTAATATTATTTGGGATTTTATTGTAGAAGCGTACACAAAGGCCTTTGAAAGAATTATTTTTTTAAGCCTAGTATTTGGTAACGCTAACATATTCTTTTGCCTAGTATTTACTGAATGAATATCACTGTTTTTACAAAACGAATGTATATTTTTATGAACATATACTATATTCTCGTAAATATATTGCGACGCAACGGTCATAATACCAATTTCTTTAAATTTTTCTCTCAAAGAGTCTCTTATTTTTAGTTTATAAATAGCATGAATAACCCTTTTTTACAGCACAAAAACAGTCTGAATGTCGACAGCATTTCCCCACAGCAAAATGCCATACGACACCACACTATGGAAATAGGCAAAGTATACAAGTCTTGCTGTATCAACATCAGTCAGCTGACGTATTTTCCATACAGCGTAGGCTGCAGAACTAAGTCTCTTCGACAATTTATCAATATGTGGGCCCCACTGAAGCTTTGAATCTAAAGTAATATCAAGAAATACTACGGTATCCACAAGGTCCACATTTTTATGCTTTATGTTAACAGTGGTGTGAACCTCTTTATCATCCGCGTAATACAAATTTTATACATTTAGTTTTCCCTTCATTGAGGCACAAGTTATTCGCATTAAACCAGTAAACTATTCTTGAGATAGAATTATTTACATTGTCATAAATTTGCAATCGTCTTTTAATTTTAAACATAAGTGAAGTATCATCTGCAAATAATACAATCTCATGCCTGTCTTGTACAAAAGCAGGCAAGTCATTAATATATATAAAAAATAGAAAAGAACCAAGAATTGAACCCTGTGGAACTCCCATTTTAAGCGAGGCGCCCTGGGACTTCTCCCCGTTGACGTCTACTTTCTGAATCCTCTCAGTCAAATAGGAGACGAGTAGATCCAGAACAGTGTCACGAAATCCATAGTAGTGTAATTTCCTGATCAAGGTTTCATGATGAACGATATCAAACGCCTTGGATAAGTCACAAAAAACACCCAGCGCATTTGATCTGGTGAACTATGAAGTTCTCTGGGACAAATTTTCCTCGACTCAGGTTCCGACAGAAGTCCTAAAGATATTTAAATACTGGTACGGAGGCCAAACCAATATGTAGTGAAATGGGGCGACACGACATCCAGCGAATACAGGTTGGACTGCGGAGTACGTCAAGGGGGGCTTACGTCTCCGGACCTTTTTAACTTTTATGTTAATGACCTGATTGTGGAGCTGAGAAGCACCAAAATCGGATGTCATATCGGTAACGTATGCGTCAATAACATAAGTTACGCTGACGATATGGTGCTTCTCAGCCCCTCAATCAGCGGTTTAAGGAAGGTACTGGCGATCTGCGAGAGCTACGCTGCTAGACACGGCCTTAAATATAATGTGGCCAAAACAGAGATGCTCGTTTTCCGCGCTGGCAAAGGTCCGGAGACTGTACCTAATGTGTACTTGTTGGGTTCGCCGGTGAAGGTTGTGAGGCAATTCAGGTATCTAGGACACATAATGACCGACACCATGAAGGATGACCTGGATATGGAACGGGAGAGAAGGAGCCTGTCCATCAGATGCAATATGCTCGCGCGAAGGTTTGCAAAGTGCACAGATGAGGTGAAGGTCACTCTATTCAAGGCTTATTGCATGTGCCTATACACCTGCCAGCTTTGGACAAATTATACCAGAAGTGCCCATCATGCCATAAGGGTGCAATATAATGACGCATTTCGCATCCTTATGCAGAAGCCTAGATATTGCAGCGCATCGGGCATGTTTTCTGATGCACGGGTTCCCGATTTCTTTGCGGTTATTCGATCCCGTATTGCTTCTTTCTGGGAAGGAATACGAAAATCTAATAATGCTATACTGCAGTGCCTGTCCGAGGATATACAAAGTCCTATATATCGATTCTGGATATTCGCTCACCAGAGCGAGAACAGAAAATGATGCAACTTAATTGTGTAACATATTTTAGAATTTTCTTTGGATTTTATTTTATTTCTTATTGTTGTATAATTATGGGTTATGTTGCCTTGAAATAAAGAATTTTATTATTATTATGATCTTTATTTACTTTCATTCTTAAATATACATTTTTTTACAATATAAATATAAAAAATATAAATATTATAAAAAAACCTACATCTAGCGGGTCCATCGGCAGCGAGATAATGCCCAAACTACCGGTGGTTAGGGCTGCAGGGTGAGGAACCTCCTGACAATTCGTGCCGTGCCAAGAATTACCGCCTTCTGTATCAGGCCCTTGATCCATCCGCCTAGCGAGAGTCTCTCAAGATGTTGGTCAAGACTCTTCGCTATTAGACCATTCACAGACACCACTATCGGGACAATAACAGTCGAGTCCACATCCCACATGGCGGTAACCTCGTGAGCCAAGTCAAGGTACTTGCTGAGCTTGTCCTTCTCAGCTTTCACGAGGTTCGCGTCATGGGGGATGGTGACATCGACTATCATTACCCGGCGTTGGGTCCGGTCTATTAGCACGATATCAGGCTTATTGGCTGCAATAAACCTGTCCGTGATGATAGAGCGGTCCCAGTAGAGCAAGGCACGACCATTTTCAAGAACTGGCGCTGGTGTGTATTTATAATACGGCACTTCAGTCTCAACAAGGGCGTATCGGAGAGCAAGTTGCTGGTGAATGATCCTGGCTACTTGGTTATGCCTGTGCAAATACTCACTGTTAGCAAGATGCGAACAACCAGAGACTACATGTCGGAGGGACTCCCCAGGGCGGTGGCATGCCCGACAGATGTCGACGGTTCCGTCCTTCATGATGTATTTTCTGTAGTTGTTCGTCTTGATAACCTCATCTGCAATTGCACAGGCAAACCCCTCGGTTTCTCCAAAGAGGTCCCCAAAGCGTAGCCAGTTCACTGACGCCAGCTGGTCCACATCAGACCCAGTGAGGGAATGATAGAACCGGCCGTGCAGCTCCTTGCTCTTCCATACGTCCTTCCGGTCGTCAGTGCTTAACACCGATGGTTTGCGCCAGTTCTCATTCGCCATGGAGAGAGGCGTGAGGCCTTTATCAACTGCTACTACCTCTCGGTGCACACCATTCTCGTTGTTACGGAAATACTCCCTGAGACTATACACCTCGCGATTATGGAGGTTCTTGGCGTTTAGAAAGCCACGACCCCCCAGCTTCCGCGGGATGTACAGTCTCATAACAGACGATCGTGGATGAAGCATGCGGTGAGATGTTAGCAGTTGACGAACCTTTCTGTCCAGAGCGTCTAACTCAGTTTGAGTCCATCTTAGTATGCCAAAGGAGTATATCAGTAGAGGCATCACCCATCCGTTGAAAGCACGCGTTTTATTGCCTCCCGACAAAAGGCTGTTAAGAACCTTTGTCAGACGCCAATAAAAGCGCTCCTTCAGAGACTTCTTGATATCAACTTCCGATATACCCAGAGACTGTGACATACCAAGGTACTTGTAGGTCTCGATCTCGGAGAGGGATTTGATCGTTATTGTCTCTGAAAGTTGTAAATTTTCAGAGTTTACAACTTTCCCTCGCTGTACATGCATGACCGCACATTTATCCACACCGAACTCCATCTTGATAGCATTGCTAAAAACCTCTGTTGTTTTTAACAATTCTATTAGATCTTGGCGATTATGTGCAAATAACTTAAGGTCATCCATATAAAGTAGGTGAGATATGATCTCACCACCTCTACGGAATCGATAGCCTAATCCTGACTCCTTCAGCAACGTGCTGAGAGGGTTCAGAGCCAGGCAAAACCACAAGGGACTCAGACTGTCGCCCTGGAAGATGCCGCGCTCAATCCTAATCAAGTCCTGCGGGCCAGAGGGGCCCGATGCATCGCCTGGTTGACAAAGGATTGTGGCCCACTGGCTCATACACGTGCATAGAAAAGATTTCAGGCCTGCATTTATTTTATACAGATCTAAAATCCTCTCCAGCCATGAATGAGGCACCGAGTCATAAGCCTTTTTGTAGTCAATCCAAGCAGTGCAGAGGGCCCCTCTCCTCCGCCGGACTTGTTGACTAATGGTCATGTCTATGAGGAGGAGCTCCTTAGTACCACGGGACCCAACCCTACACCCATTTTGAGTATCGGCCAAAATATTGTTCACAACTAAGTGTGCATAAATTTTTTGCCTCAAAATGGATGTAAGGAGCTTATAAATGGTTGGTAAGCACGTGATGGGTCTATAGTTTTTTGCTTCCATGGTACTACCAGACTTATGGAGCAGGAAGGTCATACCGGTGGTAAGAAGACTGGGGAGAGAACCCACCTCCAGGGCTTCTTGGAACTGCGCTGCCAAGCGGGGGTGAGAACGTCGGAACCATTTTATCCAAAAGTTGTGCAATCCGTCCGGCCCAGGACTTTTCCAGTTCTGTGCCACACGTATTGCACAACTAACGTCATGAGGACCTATAATAATTGATTCCATCGGCTCGATTTGTTCGCACTCCCGCGCGACAGCACAGATCCAATCTCCCTCCGTGTGTTCAGCAGGCGCCGACCAGATGCCGCGCCAGAAATCATTCATGGTATCAGCATCCGGCCGCCGCCCACCACTTCCACGCTGGTCGGTTCCCTCCCAATCTCGGTATACCTTCCTTTGATCGCTGTGAAAGAGACGATTTTGCCAATATCTATTGACACGTTCTCTGTAGCGACGAATACGGTTAGCCCACGCATACACTTTCTGCTTCAGGTAATCAATGCGTTCCGTGGCATTGGCATAGTATTGCTGAGGTCTGATACCAGTTCCAGCAAATGCCTGTGTCACGAAACGCATTATTCGAGGGCGTCTGTTCCCTCGTCTGAAGCAGATTAGCTTTGCAATGAGAGTCCTTGACGTGTTAATACGACGCTCTATCCGCTCTTGCCATGCAGGTACGGTCCCGGTATCCCGCTTTACACGTTCTGAGTCCGGGAACCGGACACGTGCTATGCGACATACCGCGATCGCACCACAGTACATGATAGAGTGCGTATCAACTAAATCTTCACTATCCCGTAAATATGGGGACAGCAAAGCGTTCACGACTCCCATTAGCGCTATATTTCGTTTATGGGTGGGCAAACGAGGTAATCGAGGCCTAGATTCCGGTGCAAATCGATATTGGGAAATCGCATCCTCCAAAGCCCCCCTCAGTTGCTCTCTTACCTGGTCAGTTATACTATCGTTTGTCCGACCACTCGCATCGATGACAGAATCCACAGGGCCCGCGGGTGTCTCGCTCAACTCCATTATAGGAGCAGGCAATGCAGCCGGTGGGTTCCGCACCAAGGCAGGGCTCGGGCAAACAGCTAGTATCTCCAGGCGTAGCCGCTCAAGTGCAGAGTCATCCAGAAGCCTAAGCCGTTGAATTACTCGCACCTGATCCGATAGCCGTTGTGTGGTCACGTTGACGGTTGGTTCAAGAGCCTGGAACAAAGTCAGCATCCTAACACGGTAAGCCGTCAGGTTAATTCCCCCCCCTGTAGCCCCATAGTATGCTCGCATGCAGTTCTCGTTCATTACTTGAGACCATCGCATGCGGCGCACTACACCACCGGTAGCGGGAGCCGATTGCGGGGCAGAAGGCCCCGCCAGCCCCAAGCGTGCCGACAGTGGGGGACGTCCTCGTCGCGCAGGTGGTCGTGGCGGCGGCGTCCAGGGTCCACTGTCATCACTCGACGAACTGCGTGCACTCGGTTCGTTATCTTCACTAAGCACTGCGCTCGGAGACGATGACGGGGGGACGGGTGATGGTGGTTGTGCGCTCCTTGGTTCCGCTCTTACTCGTGACGTCGATGTTTTTGATCTTGTGATCATTTTATTATATTTAAATTTCTTTTATGCGACGTTTTTCCGAAATCGGTGCTATGTTGACATTTGGATGTCATATCGGTTTGCTGTAATTTCCTTTTCTTTTCAGTTAAATGTATATTTTCTTCCAAAAAACATGCGGCTGTTGTTGCATTAGATTTAATTTTGAATTTTGATGTAAATTTTCCCAGATATTAAAGAAATAAATTGTAAAATCAAAATAAAATATCACATAAATACAATTGACGTCTTGTCGTGGCAGCGGTTTTTTTTTTTTTTTTTTTTATTATTATTATTATTTATTATTATTATTATTATTATGTGAGTCCTCCCAGGCCTCATATATATTTTGTATTAACTCAACACCAGCATCAGTTGTTGAGCGACCCTTTCTAAAACCAAATTGTTTACAGTGTAGAAGATTATTTCTGTTAAAAAAGCTTTACATTTATTCCAACATATTTTTTTCAACGATTTTGCTAAAAGTAGGTAGCACAGAGATAGGTCTAAAATTATTGGGGTCTGATGTGCTACCAGATTTGTGTAATGGAATAATTTTACTCAGTTTCATTAGATCAGGAAACACACCACAGTCAATGCAATCATTAAAAATACTAGCAAGTATTGGAGCTATTGTTTCTATTACAGATTGGGAAACATCTACAGAGTTGCCCCACAGATCCACGGTTTTCTTTTTATTCAGAGTTTTAAATGACTTTATTAAATCATTTGCACAAATATAGACAAATTTAAATTTATTATCACAAGTTTTAACATTATCTTTTAGAATAGATTCGGCAACAGTGGGAATCGGAGGAATCCAAAGATTTTGTGATTGAAACTGGAATGCCAGTAAAGAATTTTTCAAATTCTGTAGCTACCTCAATATCTACTGTAACTTTCTTATTTTCAATATTTAAACAAAAATTGTTGTTATTAGTTTTTACTCTTCTGGTTTCACTATTAATAATGTTCCATGTCGTTTTAATTTTGTCACTACTATTTTTTATTTTAGAGCTTAAATAATTGGACTTTGCAAATTTACAAACCTTTTTAAATACTTTGGAATAAGTTTTTACATACAATTTAAATTGATCACTAGTATTTAATGAACGTTCATTGTAAAGTTCATAAAGTTTTATTCTGCTTTTGTAAATACCTGGTGTGGCCCATTCACTAAAAGCTAACCTACCATTGACTGAGATGGTTTTTGGTTTTTGGATGGTTTGGGCTCATAACTCCAAATCACTACTATCATACGAGTATCTTCCAAAAATATCGCTCTTGCCATTCCTGGCAAAAATACAACAGTTATTTTCAAAACATGTAAAACAATCCATATTTTGACAAGTAAAACATGAAAATCGGAAGATCGCTGAAAAAAATAGTATAAACATATACCGGGTGTAACGGAATACCGCAATAATATTTAAGGTTGTTGATTAACAAAAAAAATGTTTTATGACTATTCTTTGTATTTTTATTATATGCCTCCTTTCGATTTAATACGCTGAACTGTTAAGCGTATTAAATCGAGTAGCGCTGTGAACTCGCTGTGAACGGGTCCGCTGCGCCATGTTTTCGTGTTTGTAAACACTGTATTTAAGAGTGATTATAAAATAGAACAACTAAAATATACTGTGTAAAAGTGATCTATATAAATAAAAATAGTGTGCTACATAAGAAAAACGTATAGTTAAACCGTAAAAAACTCCCAGTGATATACAATAAACAAACAATGTATAATTTCAAATTCTATATGGTGAAAAGTACCTCCCAGAAGAAGTTTACTTTAAAGGATTAAAATCAACATTATATTCAAGGACTAAAATCAAATCAATATTATATTCAGTAAATTAAGCATCAAAATCAAATATTTAATGCATAAGATCACAGAAGTTTGGGAAAATATACAACCTGTAAGTAAATAAATAAAATTCTACCTTCTATTTACTGGAATATCATGCCAACATTGTAACAGTACGACTATTCATCATCTACCATCACAAAGAAGCACTACAGACTACAGATAGCTATTCGAAAATTGACAAAATAATAAAGTCACTAAAATCTCAAAATATAAACAAAAGACAGCTGACTCATACAGTACAAAACTCATTTGACAGTGCATATATTAGAATTACTGACATCTAGCGGAATAGCTGCAAAATCACGTACTGCTTCAAAGCATTGACCATTCAAAGTAATCACAGAATAAAAAGCGCACTATTGACGATTGATTATTTTCGCACATATCCGTAAGATGGAGACACCATGTAAAAAGTGCAACCTTACTATATTGGAAAAACATTATTTAAATGCATATCTTGTAAGTTTAATCATCATTTAGAATGCACAAATGTTTCAATAAAAAGATTCTTTTTAATGACTAAAGAAAACAAGGAAAGCTGGAAATGTGATCAATGCTGGTCTATCGCTGAAAATTTTAAATGTAATATAAATGTTTCGACAAGTAATTCATTCCAGTCTTTATCAGACGAGGAACTTATTGATTATGAAGACACATCACCGTCTCCACCCACACCAACAAATAGATTAAATAGCAGCTGTCCAGATATTAGAACTATAAATATGGAAGACAAAATCGAAAAACTGGAAAAACAAAATAAGGACTTACAAGAAAAATTGCTTATTGCCGAAAATGAAATTGAAAATATATTAAATGAAAATAAAATATCTGACTAATATGTGTCACTCAAGTTCGAAAAAAAATATTACTGTTAGAAAAAAGAAAAATTTAATCAAAAGCACGCTGAATTTTTCTTGCGATGTCGAAAATGACAACTTAACATTGAATTCACAATTAGAACTCTCCAGTGCAGCGCCATCTAGGGCTATAGAAGAAAACCTTGTGAGGACAACTGATTATAATAATACAAGTAAATCAAAATCAAGCATTTATCTCATTAGAGATCAGCAGTTACGCGGACTGACAGAACAATTATTAAAGTCCCGGTCTGGGAAAGAGTATAATATAAATGGTATGGTGAAGCCTTTTGCAACATCATCACAAATTTTGAGTAGTTGCATGTCTTTAAAAGAGAGTTTGACAAAGGACGATATTTTGGTTTTATCTGTAGGTTGTAATGATAAAAATCCATATGAAATCATAACAAATATATGTAATACCTTATGCAATATAAAACAATGTAAAATATTTTTATTAAGTGTTCATCGTAATTATTTTCTAAATGTAGATAAACTCAACACTAAAATTAATCTATTGACACAACATTATGAAAATTGTAATTTTATAAACATTAATCAAATTATGACAAATTACTTAATAAAAAACAAGACAATTAAAAATTTAATTAGTTTTAAAATAAACATGGAAATAGATTATATTAAATACGAAAATTACTATATAAAAAAATTTATGACAGCAAGGAAACTTTACTTAGAAAATAATATAGCTGGTAAAGACACCAAACTAATAGATACGAATTCTTCACATTCTTTAGCATATTATAAGAAGGGCACGATACCATTTTATTTTCCTATACTGAATGACAATCCTAACAAGTCTTTAGAAATTCAGGGTACTAAAAACAATGAGCTTTTTCGTCCATAAAAGAACCAATAAATTTAGGATTCTCCATCAAAATATTCAAGGATTACTCTCTAAAACAGAAATGATAGAGGTGACCTTGACTGAAGCAAATATGTGGCCTGATGTTTTATGTTTCACAGAAACTTTTGTGAAAAGCAATGAGGAAAAAAATATTATCATACACAATTATGTACTTGCAGCACATTACTCCAGAAATCAGAAGAGAGGAGGTGCTTGCATTATGGTCAGGCAGGGTATTCCTTTTAAGAAAATAGACACTTTTAATGAATTTGTGGCTAACTTTCATTTTGAATGCTGCTCTGTAAGTATTCCCCTGTATAGGGTAATAGTTGTATGTATATACAAGTCTTCGACAGCCACAAATAAAAGACACATAGAGTATTTTCTTGACAGACTGGAGTGTTTGCTTCATAAGTATTTAATCAAACATAACAAACAAAGGATTGTAATATTAGGTGACTTCAATATCAATACTTTAAATATCAGCAATTCAACTCATCATTTTACGGACATTCTCAAAAATTATAACTTAAAGCAACATATAACTGAAGCTACTAGAGGCAAATCATGTATAGACCATATTGTTAGCAATGTAAAAGGAGCAACAGGTCATTTGCTATCCTTCTGCTTATCTGATCATAACACGGCACAGATGATTAGTTTCGATGTTAAATCTAAACCCACTCTACCAAAGGCGACATTTATATTCAGAAGATGTTACTCCCAGGAAAATATTGCCAAGTTTCAAAATTATATAGCGAGCTTGAATTTCACGGAATTATATAAGGAAACTGATCCAAATATAACATTCAATATTTTTTATGACTGGTTCTGTCTATTGTATAAACTTTGTTTTCCTGTTAATAAGATTAAAATTAATATAAGACCACAGGTATCTTGGATCTCAAAAGGAATTTAAAAAAGCTGTGTTAGAAGCAGAAATTTACGGCATAAATATTATAAAAACAAAAATCATATTGACAAATATCATTACCAACGGTATTCAAAAATACTAAAGAGATGCATATATCGAGCAAAAAGAAATACAAATAATAAATTTGTGCTTAAAAGCAAAAATATATGTAAAGCTACATGGAGTATCATTAACAATGAAATCCATCAAGCATCTAATTCTATTAATTATATCGACAGAATTGAAAAAAATCACGAAATTATCTATGACCCTCTCAAAATTGCTGATACTTTTAATGATTATTTTATTACTTTGACAAATATGCCTATTATTGATAATACTGTACATAAAACTTCTAATGACATGTTATACAATTCAATTTACCTTACACCTATTGACGAACATTATGTGAAAAAGATTATTGTGACATTAAATACTACGAATTCCGAGGGATATGATGATATATGTACAAACGTAATCAAAGCATGTAAAGAACAAATAAGCTCAGTGTTAGCATATTTAACCAATTTATCTATGCAAACTGGTACTTTTCCTGAAAAATTAAAATTATCAGTAGTTCAACCGCTTTTTAAAAAAGGTGAAAAATCTGTTTTAAATAATTATACCTATATTATCTAAGGTTTACGAAAAGGTAATACACAATAAAATTATGTCATTTTTTGATAAATTTAAGGTATTAGCAAGGAATCAGCACGGCTTTCAAAAACATAAATCGACCACATCTGCGGCTTTTGACTTAGTGAAAGAAACTTTATTGAGTATAAATGATAAAAACTATACAATAGTACTTTTCTTTGATATGTCAAAGGCGTTTGACTTTGTTTCACATAAACAACTTTTAGAGAAATTGGAATATAGCGGTATAAGAGGTACAACACTAAAATGCATAAAGTCATATCTAGAAAACAGAATGCAGTCTGTTGAAATAACTAAACTAGATACTGGTCAAGTAGCACAGAAATACAGATCGGAATTCAAAGCTTTAAGCGGATTTGGAGTGCCACAAGGAAGTGTACTTGGGCCCCTTTTATTTCTTGTCTACGTTAATGATCTCCCAAGTATTATTAGCCATAAAATTATTTTATTTGCTGACGACATATCAGTAGTAGTCACGACGAATTCCAAAAAAACCTTGAATGAGCATATTGATGAAGTAAATCAAACTGTAAAGACTATAGTGAACTGGCTAAAATATTATAATTTACAAACTAATATTGACAAGACATATTTTATGAATTATACAAATCTAAACCGTACTCTGGATATAAATTATCAAGGACAAAAAATTAAAAATTCAAATAAAGTAAGATTCTTAAGTATAGATATTGACCATAGATTTGACTGGAAACAACACGTTGACAATGTATGTAATAGAATTAATCGATTTTCGTTTGCATTATATAAATTAACTAAAATAGCGACAAGGGGTACAGCCCTGACGGCGTACTTTGCATATGTAGAATCAGTAATGCGTTATGGACTTGTACTTTGGGGTAATAGTACTGATGCACGCAAAGTATTCATTGCACAAAAAAAATGCATTAGAGCAATTTGTGGCTTGGCCCCTTATCAGTCTTGTAAACCGGTATTCAAGTCAATGAACATCTTGCCTCTTCCGTGCTTATACATATTGGAAGTAGGAAAATTTGTCAAGCAAAATCTCAGTTATTTTAACCGCGCAAAAGATGTATATCCCACTAATACAAGAAACGGGAACAGATTAGCTGTCGACTTTGTTATAAAAAGTGCGCGATTTAAGAAAAACTGCTATTATATGTGTATGGTTTTATATAATAAGATTCCACAACAAATGAAAGATATGCCTTTCAATAGATTTAAAAAAGCATTGCACAAATGGTTGATTGATCATGCATTCTACACTGTTCAAGAATTTATTGATTATAAAGAACTATAACATACCAACAATGCACAGGCAAAATAAAAAAGATGATGAATTTGTAACATATTAAATAGTGTATATTGATTAATGTCTGTAATTTTGGAAAATGTTACCCAAAATTTAATTCAAAACTGGCTATAATACCTATATTGTTGTTAAAGGTTTATTTTTATTGATTGTACTCGTAATTGTGAGGCTTCTAATTTATATTTGTGTGCTATTGTTTATGGCTGAATAGGTGGTCAGACAAACAACAACACCTTCTATGTACCCTTTTCAAAGACAAATAAAAATATTCTATTCTATTCTATTCTATAGGCATATAATAAAAATACAAAGAATAGTCATAAATTTTTTTTTTTGTTAATCAACAACCTTAAATATTATTGCGGTATTCCGTTACACCCGGTATAGTAATCAATCCTTTTATTGAGACACGTCAAACGTCATTTTCGAACAGAGGTCTATCCAAAACACTGATGGGACCTCTCATGGATGGTTGACTTTCAGATATTACAAATGCAATCCATCGATTGGTTATAGAGACGCAAAATTGTACTTTTGGATCGAGTTTGCAATCTCAATCCGGAAAAAACGGATCAGGATCGCATATTGGGTTCGGGCACTAGAGAATACCGATTTAAAAATCATACAAGAATCTCATTTTTTTACAAATGACAGGAAAGTTCTTGGCCTTCATCTCACCTGATGGTGAGCGACGATAAGGCCAAAGGTGGAAGCAAGCTTCACCTGGCTGCCTCAATAGCGGAGGAACTGGCTAAGATCTAAGAGATAAGAAGAGAGCTAAGATCTCTAATTGTTGGAACATAACAGTGCTATATATATTGTTTTTATGGCGACAACATTAGATAAGACAGTGGTGGGACAAGAGGCCCTACCATCGAGGCGGGCTTAGAAGCTCTACCACCAACCAAACCAAGCAAAAAAACTTCTGCCTCTTTCGGGTGGTCTTAACTAGTGTTTACCAAGGAGGCAGTTAAACATAGCTACTTTAGTCACTGTTTAAAAAAGTATTCGTTGTTGAAGGCGATCAACCAATTAGAATACAATCAGGTGATCTCAGTCAGATCGTAGAAATTATCAATTCATCCAATCGACTAGATATAAAGTAATACGTAAAGTGCAAAGTATGATAGATCGAACTGCTCACTTATCGGAACTGTCCCCTCCGACAAGCAGCGAACGATTAAACCCATATCTATAAAAGGAGGTTCCCATCTATAGACGCACGCACAGCCGTAAATGCTAATGGTAGAAACGTGAAATTTTGTGACAGTTGTTTTAATTCAAAATGTGGACGCACACTAAGAAGGGATTAAAAAAAATAACCGTAAAGGGATGAAATAGGGGTTAAAATTAGCAACGATTTTGATAAAATTTGAGATTCGAGCTCTTAAAACATTTCATTGAATACGTGTTTCATGGTTTATTGGAATTCACCCCCTTAGAGTGCAAAATAGGGGTTGAAAATTTCTATGGAAAATATTTAAAATCTGCTCCAATTTCTATGAAATTTATTATCCGAGCTCCTAAACAGATAAATAACGGTACACGGGAAAATAATAATAATGCGGGCAAAGTCGCGAGTGGAAAGCTACTCTATTATAAAATGGTTAAACTCCGTCGCCATAAGCGGCGGGTAATTTTGCCAACTACTGTTTGTGCTGTTTACGAGACATGACATGAGGAGAACCACTTGCTAAATAAGTACCTACTTTAGATGGGTACAACGCTGTTGTTCATATTGGTCGTGAACTCGTATAATATTACTAGATTTCCGCCCGCGGCTTTACCCGTAACTCCGAACTAACTTCCGTCTCCCATCCCGTGAGATGGAGAGGGCATGTGCCGAATTTCATCATCACAGATTAAATAGTTTTCGAATTTTCGTTGTAAGTCAATAAATGAGTTAATTTTAGAAATGAGAAACGTGAAACTGATTTTCACAACTGAATGTTTTAGGTTTAAATGATTTTCGCGACTTGAACACAGCTTGTAATTAAATGTATCGCGTCTATTCAAGTCACAAAACTTGATTTCAAAAACGTGATCACAATGTCCATAAATCTATATGATTGGTGAGGTTGTTTTTTTTATTTTTTCTTTACGTGAGGTGTCAATTATCAACTATTTAACTTAAAAGTACATAAATACAATGGATACCGACAATATAACTTTTAGGAAATACAGAAACAAAGCAAATTCAATAGAAGACCTATCAAACTCATCATTATTCAATAGTTCAATGCACAGTTTGCCTGGAAATACTTTCATTGAAGAAACCGATACCACCGAATTACTAAGGAAACTAGAAAAAATCTCATCAGAATTACAGTCTGCTACGCAAGAAATAGACAATTTAAATGCGGAAAACCAAGAATGAAAAAATGAATTAAAAAACTGTAAGAAAATAATTGATAGATACAAAACGGTAAATTTTATGGATACTCCAACAACATCAAATAGAAAGAGGAAAAGACGTAGCTTAATTATGAAGGAAAGTATCACCACCCGTAATCACGAAACACTAAATTTGGAGGTACAAGACTCAGAAAAATTTATAGAATCGAATGAGGAAAGTGCAATAGTACAAGTAGGTTATCCTGAAAATAAAACCTTAGAAGAAAAACAAACAGAAGACACTCCGAAACCATTGACAGACACAACACAACCACAAGAAAAAGAACAAGTAGTCATACTCCATGATCTCGACAAAACTCTATATTAATGAATTTTAGACATAGGCAAATTATTGTAAGATATGACATGGATATTAATTAACATAACATCAAAGAAGTTGACTCGACATGTTTTTTAGGTTTAACAATTGACAATAATTTGACATGGAATAATCATACTGACATTATTATTTAAAAAATTCGTAGTTTTTCTTATGCGCTCACTAAGTTAAGTAATGTAGCCAATATGTCTATATTATTGATGGCATATCATGGTCATGTGTCATCTACACTTCGATATAGAGCTATTTTCTGGGGAAACTCAACAGGTAAAAAAGATGTGTTAATAGCGCAAAAAAAGTGCAATAGAGCGATGTGTCGGATAAAACAATTAGAATCATGCAGACCTCGTTTTATACAATTACGAATTTTAACTTTCCCCTGCATTTCTTAGTCGACAAAGCATATTATTCTATTGATGATTTTTTAAAAGATAAATTTTAAGTTAATATTGACATACCTACCTATATGTAATGAATTAATGATGCACCTCAAATTGACATTGTTTTTATTATTTAAACACTCGACATAGGTAATATTAATGGATTTAATTTATACTAATTTAATTTGTTAAATTGACGTAATTTTAATATTTTATTACTTACCTTTTGTAAATACACAATTAAACTAAACTTACCTTTTATAAATACACAATTTTATAAACGTTTCCCCCATAATCTCCATTTATACATTTACAACAAATCTGTCTCCCACTGTGATTTTAAACATGATACAGTTAGAGAAGCCAAAGCGTAAGTCAGTCAGTGGCTGAGTAACCTAGACTACGCCAGCATTGAACACTTACTCAAAAGTGTCACATAAACTTTGGAACTTTGGAATCATGCACTTTTTTCTTCCATACAGACGTCACACCATTTACACACTCTTATCGTTTGGTTTTGTAGTATCTACCATACCAATAATTATCAACCTTTGCTTGTTTCGTTTTCGTGCTAATCTTCACTGTTAACCGTTCCGTGTACCGTCTGGGTACCAGACACACGGAACGGTTAACGAGGACAGGCTTTGCCTAGTATAGGGGCCAAGTTATCTTTTATGTTCTTAATTACCTATTACATATTGTTTTACATAAGGTTTTAAGTTCAAATACATTAAATAAGGTAGTAATAGGTTAAGACTTTTGGTTGGTTAACAAATAAATTATTATTATTATTATTGTATCGTACCCATATATAATTTTAATATAATATATACCATTATTACGTATAATTAGTAATCTTATTGTATAATATAATTTATAATAATATTGTAATTTAATAACAATGACATGAATAATAATTGTTTTAATAATAACTAATTTTAATATTAATATATCATTAAATGGATTATGACTAATTGTAGGTATCAACTGTTACCTATATCTTCATTTTATATTATATAATTTATAATATAATATTGTAATTTTATAATAAGCATTTGACCTGTATTTGTTTAAATATTAATAAACTGAATCTGAATCTGAATTGTATTGTATTATTTATAATTCTTGACATTCATTTTATATAAGTAAATGGGTATTTTATTGTAATTTAATTTGTGACAATGTAATGTTTTAATTTCTGGACATAAAATAACTATAATTTCAGATTATATACCTACTCGTATGCCAATAAGGTTAAACATAGCTGAGCTTATAATTTTAATTCTAACATGAATGTACCTATGTTTATGAGTAAATAAATGAATATGATTGTCTTTTCACGTCTTTGTCGAAACGATCTGATGAAATGTGCCATACAAATACGTATTTTATTACTTAATTAATATGCATATAATATTACTAACTTAGTCGCCACTCTCTATTTTCCCGTGGATGTCGTAAGGGCCGGCTTAGGCGATCTTATCACAAGACGTTTTGTACAAGCCTACGCTAAGGACGTACACTGATATCAAGATGTCAATAAAATATTATGTCAAGATGTCAAGTTTGTGAAGAGAACAGGAGTTAAATTATAGATACGTGTTTGTCATGAGCGTTTTTTTTTTGCACACTGACGTTATAATGCAATGCGTGCACAAAAGACATTGGACGTAAACCTAATGAATTAATACAAAAATATAAATGTGCGAGTTAGCTGGTATGTACACGTTTATTATTGCATTTTCTGATTCACAGCTGTTTTAAAATATTGAACAGAAGTGATCTTTGGATTAAAAAAATTGACAAGAACTACTTTCCTCGTTACTTTAGTTCGGTGCAAGTTTGGTGATTAGCCTACGAGGTTGACCCGAGTTGGACTCTATGTCCAACTCGGGTCGACAAAAGTTTCTTAAGTTTTTTCTGTTAAGGAACTTTGCAATCAGTAGCTCGGAGTCTGGAATTACTTCCCGAACATGAATTCACATTGCAATGATTTTCGATGTGTCAATGGTATTGACAATATATGTGTTTGTGCCTTTATAACTTCTAATGACCCCAATACACCTGATGACAAAAAATCTCAACAAGCACATGGAATAGATCAACTGACATCAGTATCGTTGCCACTATACTGGCTGTGTTAAGTTTAAAAAGGGCAGCAATTTTTTTTTACTGATTTGGTTCGCTATTCGTGTTAGACGAAAGTTTTGAGATCTCATTGACGAACTTGTTTGAGAAACTTACGCAACTTTCTATTAGTTACTTGAGCCCTTGTATATGCCAATCTTGGGCACAAGCACAAAAAAGGCTGGTATAAAAATACCTCGACTGCAACAATCCCGGTACAGTAAATAAAAATAATAATACTTAGTAAGCACTGCAGTTATACCGAAGCACCGCTCACCGCTCTCAAAAACATTGACAGGTAAAGACATTACATAATGCAGTCATTTTCAACACACGCATATTTCACAATGCAGTTATTATCCGATTTATTCGATTCCCTCGCCTATAGTTAATCCGATATTCACTTACACATAAAGCCCGTGAATAATGAGTGTACCGAAATATTAATATTAAGAGATATAGGCATAGTTTTTTTGTTGTTAATTGAGCATCGTTACGGCCGGACGTGTAGTACTGATTATTCAAATAAATAGGCGATAGCCATTGCTATAGATAACTATTGCCATGCGTACTTGTGATGTGATAGTTAGCGAGCTCCTCGCGTTTTTGCAGCAGAAGCCGGACGTGATGGCTGAAGTCAGCGCTACGCAGATATGTAAGTCATCCTTCAGCGGGACGACATACGTGAAGCTAAGCAGCTGCTGTAACAGTTTCTCAGCAAGATGGACCAGATGGTGTCTCGCCGGCGTGATGGGACTCAGAAAACCCTGCAGGACATCATCAACATGCTCAAAGTGATCGACCCTGACGACGTGCCAACGTTCGTGGCGGAAGACTTGAACAAGTTGCCTCCCATCACTTTCGACCACGTGGACGTGACCAGCCTGCTGAAGGACATCGTGGCCCTGAAGGCGAGCGTGGCGGACATGAGGCTGAAGTATGAAGCATCACAGAATACAGTCAGTGAATTGCGCAAAGGGGTCGTTTGTATACGCTGGTCACTGGCCGTATCTATAGGTCATCCAGCGATGACTCGAACGTCAACACGAGGCGCGGAGCGTGTGTGACGTCTTCGCCTGCGTCGAGCTGCAAGTCAGCAGTTTGCTCACCGAGGCCGGAGCCCCGCGCTGAGACAGCCACCCCCGTCGCCTGCTCGTCCGCAGCCCGCAGCTCAGCGATCGTCGGCATTTTGCGCATCGGCAGCGCAAGTAACCGAGTCCAAGGTCACAAATTCATCTCCCTGTGACTACGCCACCGCTACGGCTCAGGTAGTGCCGAAAACAGATATGGGGAACTCCCCCTCTGAGGATCGCGACAATGATGGCTTCATCACGGTCGAAAAGAGGAAAGTGCGCCGACAAAGAGGGACCCAGAACTCAGAACCGCTGCGGCACCGCACCTACAGGGCCCAACTTCCTGCTGCGAGCTGCGACACCGACCACGGCCGTGTACCTATCCCGCCTGCACTATGCCATCACTGAGTAGGACGTCGGGCAGCACATCCTCAAGAAGAACAACTTCAATTTGAGGGTGCAGTCACTGGAGTTGGCTGCTTTACTGGCCTGGATTCAAGTCCTTTAGGCCATCATTGGAGTTGCGTCACAACGCAAGTTTTAAAGCGTTTGTGGTGCGTGTTCCGAACTTTGCGCTGGACACGTTCATGAAGGAGGACTTCTGGCCGAAGGTGGTGTATAGAAGATTCCGTGGAAGGATTCCAAACACCACTGGAATGGCGCAGAAAACGCCTATATAACTTTACTAACATAGCCTATTAAGCACTACATGTATGTTAGTTTATAAGCTATAGTATCTATAGGACTAAGTTGCCCGAGCACAAATAAAAAAATAGTTTACAAATGTTAATAAATAGTTTAATAACATGTGGCGCACTATGTTATAATCCCATTATCTGTATATTTTATCTATATAATATAAAACCCAATTAACCTAAAATAAATCTGTGATGATGAAATGTCGGTGAAATTGTGTGTTGCAATTTTTGTGTCAAATAAACGTCTATTCATTCATTCTAATTTATTAGTAGCTGCTTAAAGATATATTTATGTATGTCTACACTGTAGAAAGTAGATTAAGAGATTCTTACACACCTGTGTTTATAACAACTGAGATTTTGCTTTATCGTGCACAATAAAAATAACTCTTTCTGACTTTAGACAATGTAAAAATATTCTACATGTGAAATAAATTATTATTATTTTACATCCCTTTAACCAAAACAAACCATATGCATAACACATTTTTTGTCAGAACAAGCAAAACATTCAACAAACTATCCAAGCAATACGACCTAGATATGTTCAATACTTCTCCCAATATTTTAAAACGTCAAATCAGCAACGACTTCTTTTTAAATAAGTAACATTGTCATCCACGGTAACATCTATGTTTTGCTTTATGTTATCAAGTAGTATGATTTTTGTCTTTAAATATTTTCATTTATAAGTAGCCGTACTTTATGTTTGTTTTACTGTTTTATGTTTTGTTTTACATGTTTTACTTATCTTTGTAACTATAAGTGCAAACTGATAATTGGCCATCAGTAATTTAGTTGCCCTACCTAGAATGTGTAACTAGCTGTAAGTTTCCCTAAAATATTAAAATAAAATAAAAATAAAATAAAATAAAATTGAACTTGAACTTGAAAAGCTTTTAACCAACAACTGCTGCCTAGGTCGTTGCTATGACAACAGACACAAGTCTGGTACCTAGGCAACGTCTGATCGTGAAGCACGAAAGCCTGCCTTTCAATTCAATCCAAATTCTTTATTTGAAAAACTTATATCATGATATAACATCAGCAGGCCTATTCTGTAACTTCGGTTGCTAACTAGACTGTCATTTTTGAAAGGAACTTAACATCCATTACTGCTATCATGAACGCTGCCGTAACACATAGGATCACTTATCCAGTAATGGATTTATAGTGTCTTTCAAAAATGACAGTTCTAGTTACCAACCGTATAGTTAGCGAATAGGCCTGCAGATCCTGATAATTATGATAAAACTTATAATGTATCATTATACCCTTGCTTCTTTACTGAGTTAATCGCATAAAAAAACAAAATACATGCCCCACTTACTTGAGAGGCTGACGAATGTACAAAAAACAAGTAGGTACCTATCCTTTTTTAATGAGTCAGAACTTTCAGGATTTCCCCGCGTAGGATATTTAAATAATTTAGCACGACGTTTCGTACGCTATTCAGCATTCGTGAAAATGAGACGACTGAAGCTGGTCGGTGTCATAGAGTGCAGTCACATCATCATCAGATATATTATTTCACCATCAAAACCTCGCTAAGAAACACTGATATAATATCCCAATGATTGCTTGAGTTGGTTAAGTTATATGTTAGTCAAACACGCAGTTTCAAATTAGTCAATACACACAGAGAGACCATCAAGAGATTTTGGGAACGTGTAATGAGGTTTAATATTAAATAGTATACTATTAAAATAGTTAGTTAAATTAATAGTATACTAAATAGTATACTATTACCGTGCTATAACTAATCAACTTCTGCATCGCTCGGTGCCGCACAGCGGAGAACGAGCGCATTGTTCTCCGCTCTGCAAAATAATGCAAGCTTCTGTAGAAAATAAAAGATTTTTTCAACAAATTGAATCCACCTGCCAAGAGATATCTTGTCCGTGGAGTTATTTTCTAATACGGCGCTTGCAAAATGTATCTGGGTTAGTGTGGCGCCGCCGCCGCCGCCGCCGCGGGCCGCGGGCACTCAACAAATGCAATTTTCCAGTGGGTCTATATTCGCCGGGACGCCGCGCCGCGCCGGCAGCGGCAGCCGAGCAGCTGCTATCAAAATAGACTGCTCAACTGCATCTTTTTCGAATGATTTCGAGATGTGCAGTAAATAAACACAATAATGTAAAAAGAATCTGCCAGTACTTGGTGCCGTTGTTGTCTTTGAGCTGAGATGTTATTCGAGAGAGATGTTATAAAAGGTTTTGCTTAGGGTCTTGGCAAACCAACCGATTAATTTTAATTTATTAATATTTATCCCGCATTAAACAATTGCTTTCTAGGCAGAGCGCTACAACAAATACAACCTTCACTTTTCTACTCCTCTGCTATAAAGAGGTATTTACAAAAATTAAAAACCGACTCCAAAAACACTGAAAAGCTAAAATAATAACTGGTACAGAAAATATCACACTTTTATATTGAAGTCGGTGCCAAACGATAATCTCTTAAGTCTTAAAATTTGGCACCGACTTCAATATAAAAGTGTGATGTTGTCTGCACCTATTCTTATAGTATTTTTAACTTTTCAGTGTTTTTGGAGTCGGTTTTTATTTTTTGTAAAATATTTTTTACTTTTTTCTTTTAAGTGAATTTAATAACAGCTCACCGAACGGCCATTAAGGCTTCATCGGATGGCGACCGCTCCCTCAGGAAAGGGGACGGTGAAACACTGCCCTAGATTACACTAGCTAGGGCATAATAATATGGCCTGCGTGCATGGTTGGCCCCGTGCACGCGTTCTCGGGCAATACCCCCTTGGCGAAAGCTTGACCAGTTGGTCGGGCTTGCTCGGGCGCGTGGGTAGTGGAGTCGCAGTGTGGACCTTACCTAGCGCGCCCATAAGAGCAGGGAGAACACCGAGGGGTTTTAGTGGGTAGGCCTGGCACTCTGCCGGGAGAACCCCACACACCCTCGCCGTCTAGCCAACGGCGGGTACGGTGTGGTTACGCATTTCCCCCGAGAAAAAAAGGGCATAATAATATGCGCTAGAAATTGTTTGGGAACCAGAGCGGGCCGATCGTATCTGATGGGGATCTAGTAACTTACTTCGAGCGTACAGGTAGCTCGGGAAAGTTAGAACTGGGGTGACGGCGCTGACGCCGCCTCTTGCAGCGTTAGAAGATCCTGCGTAATAGTATTGGGAGGGTCAGTCGGTGCATGACGGGAATATTAACGTATTTCTAGCGCCTTTTAAAACTAAGATTAGCCGTTATAGCTAGCCTGCTTTATCCTAACAATATAGTATCCTATTTTCTATCTTTTAAATAAAATACTAGCCTTCCCTTGACCAGTTTCATCCACGTTTTTTCAGTGGTATACTAAATATTGCTGCAGTAAAAGAATCACAATTAAGGCAACATTTTTAAGAAAGTCTCGTCCAAATTAGTTCATAAATTTTCAATCCCTGCTTCTACCCTTATTAAAGACCCTGCTGACCTTTCATTTTCCAAGTTTGTCTTTCAACTGATGAATCATTCACTCGGTCAGCAATGTTGTTTACTTTTCATAAGTGGCCGAGATAAGATGGAGATAAAATAAATGTATTTTCCTTCTCTCCAACAACATTCGTAGCGTGTGCTAGAAAGAATCGTGGTTAGCTAAATGCATTTCTATTGAGAAAGGTTTGCTCGGCGGGCGGCGGGACGTGAGGCTCTAGGCTGAATAAAATAAAATGAAAGCGCAGTTATTCACCGGAACCTGTCATTGAACATTGTGGTCTATAATTTTTAAATAAGTTGAAAATAATATTAGAGTACAACCATCATTACGCCTTTTATTTTGAAGTCGGTGCGGATGATCGATGATCATTGAGTTAAAATTTGTCATTGATATCAAAATAAAATATAACGTTATTTGTATTCTTATATTATTGTTGACCTCTTTGTGTTTTGGAAGTCAGTTTTTGTCTTGCATATTTTAATATTTTTAAGTAAATTTAACACCAGCTAACTACAGTTCACCGAAGTAACTTGAAAGAATACAATTGAGGGTCAATATGGCCTAATGTATTTTAAAAAAGTAACACCTAAGCCCTAAAAGCCAAGCATCTTTCCATCATCAGCTTAGCCCTTTACTACAAGAGGCAAATACCTGAATAGCTTGAGGCGAAACATGGAACAGCGTTTCCCTCGATTTTCCTTAGTTTCTATCACCAGATCCTGAAAGTTGGCTGGTTGGCATGGCTAGCTGGCTGATTGATAATAAGTTGCCAAGCAGTCTACCCACAAAGGGAAATGACAACAGCCGCCTATAATACACGTAGTTTCTGTAAAATTGTCAAATTACAACCCCTAAATGCACTCTAATGGACGTAGCCAGTTTGTTATACAGGATGTCCCTAAAACAATGGATAAAACTGTAATTATAGATGGACTTCATCATGGCCTCCCTTACCACAAATTTTGACCTTAGTGAAAATATCACGGTTTCAGAAATATTTATTGTTTTTGAATTTTTTGAAAATGTCCAAATGCGATTACTTTTTATAGTGCCATTTGTACAAATGGAAAGGTTTTTCGATTTTGTTTCTATCCATTTCGCAAGCGATAGTTCAGCTATCACAAACAAAGACTTAAATTTAACAAAATAGCGTAAAGAATTAAAAAAAATTAAAACACAAAGAAAATTAAAAATGAAATTAATTTTCTTTCATGTTTGTTCAGCTACATTGTATAAAAATGTAGGACGCTCATCGTGCCCATCATCTTAAAAACTTGCTTAGCTATTCTAAATTCCAAAAAGGTATCATAAGCCTAGACATTCTGAATATTTTAAAATTCATAACTAGTTGAATAGCAAATAGTATATAAGTTTCAGAAAACTGTTTCTGTCGTAATAATTACTCTAAGGTTCTGTGTTATTGTAAAGGTATAATGAGCCAAGGTATTCTGTATTTTTTAATCTCATGGCTACTTAAAGAGTATGAATATTACAAAGTACTCGGTAAAAAACACATTTATCTGTAAAAAAAATTAAATTGGCCATGCGCCGTTATATACGTCCTAGACCTTTTAATAAAAGAATGTGTAATGCAGTGCGCGTAAACCGACGTTTTGATTTAAGCATTTTAGATGCGAGTCCGCAACTCCGCAATCGAGGATACTGACATCGCATACACGAGGTCTTTTAGACACCCCTAATAAAAAATCCGAGGCCTTTAAATCCGGTGATTTCGGCGGCCATAAAAAAGAACCAAGCTTGCCTTTCGACCTTTGTGGGTAATTTTTGTTTAAGTGATTTCTCACTCTTTCAAAATTAATGTTTAGATTTCATACCTATAATTGGTATCTTTTTTTTTTTTTTTTTTTAAACTTGGTGTAAGATATCAAGGTACAGCACCCAGTAATTTCCCCGCCTGTCTTACCCTTCAAACCGGAACAAAGAGATGCAAGTGCCGCTGCTTGGCGGCAGAAATAGTAAGGTAGAGGTACCCATGCTGACTCTGGTACTGAGCTTCCATCAGTTTTTTGATTAAGTTCTATATACCATCATAACAGCCTACCCTAAGTCAGGGTGTTTAGGCCTTAGTCAACCACGCTGGCCCAGTGCGGATTGGTCGACTTCACATACACCTTTGAATTTCTTCGCAGATGTATACAGGTTTCCATCACGATGTTTTCCTTCACCGTGGGAGTGTTGGCAAACGTACATATGAAATTCGAAAAACGAAAAACACATTGATACATAGCAGGATCGAATCACGGACCTCCCAAGTAGAAGGCCAGCCGAGTCCACTGCGCCACCGACGCTCTAAAACATCGGTCGCCAGTACGTAAATATAGTACGACAATTTGAATGTAAGCATCTTTCTTAGCCGACCTAATTGTCAGCTCCGTGTCAACACAGCGCCGCTCGTCACCGCGTCATGCGGGAACTTTAATATAACCTCGTAACAAGGAGTTCCCGAGAAACAGAACACGTCGTTGTCAAATTTGCGCTTGACGCGTGTTACCCCTGAATTAGTGAATAATATTTATAGCACCAGCTGAAAAGAAACTGTGTGCGATATTTTCTAATTTTCGAAAGGAGATTAGCGAGCTCCCATGGGACGTGACGACAAGGACACGTCGCGGTTCGTCCCCCTGTCTCATTCCAGCCGTTTCTCAAATTTCCAGTTATTATCGTAACGCGATTTTTATGTTGTCTTTAGAATAACGCTTTTACATCCCGTGGCCAAATTATTCATGTTAAATTTTGAGAATTTAAAGTGTCTAATTAAATTGAACCTGATGATTTTAAGGAATCATGTTATTTTAAAATTCTGTCCTAATATCTAAAATTAAAATTTCAAATAAGATTCAAAAAACAGTTGCTTGAGTGCTTTTTTTGATACGTAGTGCTTTAATAAGTGATCATCGCGTTATTTTAAAAAACTTGTAGTATCTACATGCTTTCACTAATATTGACCTAATTTTAATCCCTATAGCAACAAGAGTTATGTTCTTAGCAAAAATAGTTAATTTTCTGTTTTTCATAAGCTTAGGTAGATGTTTTATATTTCCGATCAAAAAATTATCAGTCGGTTGTATGTTGACGATATCAAAACGTGAACCAATAAGATTTAAACGAGTAACGATTTGATATTCTGACTATGTTAAAAGCTAATATAAAGGTAAAAGTTGAGAAGATATATGTTTTTCTTTGTGCGACAAAGCAACGAATTCCGTGACACCCTGACCACGTCGCCGGACGTGGGCCACAAAAACGGAACGAGACTCAGCGAGCGTCCACCGGAAGTCCACACTCCGTCACGACTACGAACTGATACCATTATCAAAGGGTATACAAAATTAATGCCCCGACGCCTCGATAGCCCCGCGACAGATTGTTTCCGCTCCACACTGAGCCATGCTCGCAATTACTATTTTAGGTACTTTGGTCGCAACTGTTCAATTCAACACAGGAAGCATGATACATTTTTTCTTTGCTCTCCATGTTGTGTACTGTTATACTTCATATGTTTGCACCATCTACACTATATTATAGAGGTAAAATTTGTTAATGTGTGTTTGTAGGAAAAATCTCTGGAATCTCTAAACCAATTTTTGAATGAAATATAACAATATTTGTCAATCAGTTCCGAGAAAATTGGGCTGATGTTAAGAATTATCGGCATGTGTCAGAACGTTATTTCTAATTACAATAAAAAATTAAAAAGATATGCAACAAATAATAAATAAAAATAAATAAACATTCAACTATCAAAATCATTCACTCGCGCTCGATTACGTGGTTAATTATATCTTCGAATGAAGCGGATCATATAATCGAAATTGAACTTCACTTGAGAAGTTCGTTTAATCATCTAATTATTTATCATTAATTTTCAGATTGTATTAAAATGAGTTTTTTTTTCAGGTCGTTTAAAAATATTCCTTAATATGTAAGTGTAGAATTTTGAGGTTAAACGGTTGCCAATGAATTCAAATTGACCTATATATAGAGTAGAAAAGAAAATAAGTACATTTCGTTCTCCGCAATAAGTTCTTAATGCCAAGAATGCAGCTTGTGTAAAAATCCCCGAGTATCACCTTAACAACCAGGTTACGGCTGGTAGTGAGGCTTGCCAAGTATCGAACCATCGCAAGATTGGAAGATGTTCGGATTTGTCGCCGTGTTTCACCGGCCCGTGTGCGGCGTGCCAGGGGACCTACTCTCTAAGATCATTACCAAAGTGTAAATACCATACTTCGCTGTACATTGACGCGTTCTGTCTTCGAGCCACTAAGAGTTGCGCGCTCGCGCTCTGTTGAAGTGTGTGTTCGAAACTTTGATTGTAGCGTTTGAGAGCAGACCTTTAGGGGCGTGATAAATAGCGACGAACAGTGAGCTAGCCGCCAACCCAGCCAGTGCGTTCGAGCCACCGGTACATTTGGCACTCCACAACCCACATATTATAAGCTATTCAATACAAACCTGATCTGAGGAATCTTTTGAATATTTGTCTAGATAGGGAATAATTAAAACCTCAGAATAACAACTAAAGCATAGAAGGAACATTAAAATAAGAATTAATTATGTGTTATTTGTCTCTTTCTATCATACAGCACAAAATTGTGTAAGTGTAAGAGATGAGTAATATTTGTCTTTTGGCATATCACAAGGTGGTCACTAGATGAATTGATTGAATTGTCATTTTGGTTAAAAATTAAAATTGGTTAAAATATATAACACGGCTAAATTCTATAGTACCTTGTATCGAAGATAGACCATCCGAGTTTGAACTATTTGAATTGTTTGTATAATATTCGTTTGTGCGTCCCGTGGCTAGTAATATTTTGATGATATTTTATTAATATTTAAGTGATTAGAAAGCAAGAATTCTTTAGGTATTTACAAATAGTGTGTGTTTGTGCACTCCGTAACAAAATGTCTTGTGTAGTTTGGGGCTGCAAGTCTCATTCGTCGCGAAAGGAAAATAATCAAAATTTATTGACCTTAATTTGGCATGTTTTCTCATATTGTTACTGGAATGTGAGCTAATAAGTACACTTATATACATATGAAATATCGCTGAATCATTTTGTACAAAAACAATACGTAATATTAACTTCACTTTTATGTTTTAGCGATTTTTAGAAAATTACTTTGAGGTTTTCTTGATCATGCGTAGTGTTGTAAAAGTTTGTCGATATTTTTATTTTACAGATTTCCTAAAGACAATGTATAAAAAACATATGGATAAAGTGTATTGTCAGACGAAATTGAAGTCCAAGAAAGCATAGTCAAATTTGCTCCAGATATTTTCCATCAGATTAATTTTGTATGTACTTAGTAGTAAAACTATGAAATGGAGACGTCATGACGTAAGTCAAGTTATTTAATGAAAGGAAATCTTTAAACTAAAATATTATTTATGAAAATAAAACCGTATTTAATTTCTTAACTATTTCTTTAAGGAATCCTTGAGACGGATGCCAGGATCAACCAGTTCAGATCATTTTTTTCTAAGAATTAAAATATTAGAGAAAGAAAAGAACTTGAAAAAGGTAAAATATCAAAACGCCGCTTTCGGAAAATTTACATTCTAACTAAGCCCGGTCGCACATCAAGCGTAATAAATCTATCGAAAAATGTCTTAACAATAAATTATGGTCAAATGTTAATGTTTTTAGTTGAATTTCCAAGCATATGTACAAATAGTAGTTTTAGCATTCACTAATTTATCCAAGGTTCAAAATCCATGAGAGTTAAATTTTCGGGTAAGTAAATTAAATATGAGATTAACCCCAAGTACCTCTAAGCGATGCGATAAAAAATGAATTAAATCTAAGCGATGAAATAAAAGCAGTGTGTCTTCGATTTCCTTCCCATAGACTGTGAAACTCTGCAATAGAAAAATTCCAACATTTTAGATAACGGGAAATACCCGTCACTTAAATAGTCCAAATTTTAGGGTACCGTACCTCAAAAGAAACACTGAACCATTATAGGATCACTTTATTGTCCGTTTGTCTGTCAAGACTATCTTGGAAACGCGTGAAGGTATCGAGTTGAAATTAAAACCATATAATTACTCAGTTCTACACTAACAAGTTCTAGTCCCTTGAAGTTGTGAAAAAATCAAACTTCTAAGTTAACAAAAAAAAGGTACGGCCGTTTATGTCGCCAAAAACGTATATTTCGACATTCTCACGGGCATCAAAATGTATAGGGTACTTTTCGTTGATCTAGCTAGAACTATGAAATTTGTGAAGTTATATAGTCTTACACTACAAGTCAGGGAAAATCTCAAACTCCACATTTGTAATTAAATCATAAAAAATTTAGTCTCTATTTAAAGTATAACCTACAATTTTATACGGGACCCTCGGTGGGCGAGTCCGACTCGCACTTCCCGCTTTTAGTCTCATGAACGGCCAGCCTGACCATACCAAAGAGACACAGCAGCTTTTAGCTGGATAAGTTACATAAGAAAATCTAATAAAGACATTTTAGTATTAGGGATCTATTAAATACCTACATAATATAATTATCGACGTTGAAACTAGGTGAGTGATGAGCACGACATCACTGGGAGAAGAACTGACAAGCGAGAATTAGTGACGACCTACAAAATTTCGAAACATCTTGCATATACGTGTCTCTGTCTAACTTCTATTAGCAGCGCCTAATGTCAAAGTGAGTCAAATATATTAAGTTCAGTAGCTATTTTTGCTAGGTTTCTATGCTTTAGTTATTCTTCATATTCATAATAACTTTTGGTTGTCATTCGTGAAAAACGTGCAAAGAGGTTGCACACTCTCGCTATAAAAACGTACTAAAACATAATAACTGGCTCTATGGAATATGCCTCAATTTAAAATTTTAAGAGTAATTATTTTCTCGCAGTCAATGATAAAAAGTAGAATAGGTACCTAACACGTGAAAAAAAAAATTCATCTCGACTCTTGTATCCCTTGATCCGCTCAGGATTCTATTCTACTATAGATTTTGCACTGCAGCCTTCCGTGGCAGTTTTAAATATTCAGTCACCAAGTGTTGGAACAACTTGCCACCACCCATTCGTGACCTTTTGTCTTTTAATAGCTTTAAATCTAAACTAAAAAAATACCTTTTAGACAGACAAAAATGTCTAGCATTGGGTGGTCGTGTTGTTCCAACATACTTGTACACATAGTATAATTTATAATTTCCTGTATATTATTACACTTGCATTTAATATTAATATAATACGTATCTTTTAATTATGTATTTTATTTATAGTAGGTAGGTACAATCTTTACAAATACAAACATTCACACTTAATACACTGTATCATTCATCCCATCGCTTTACTTTAGTATTTTATTTATTTTTGCATTTTCTCACTGTGCGTTCAGCTGCGTAAGTACACGCTTTTTCATGTTAAGGTTTCAGCTGAAAACCAGCGCTGTGGCTCTGTAGGCCACAGCATATGCTGAGCTGCGTCCTATTTTAGCATTACACTACAGCGTAATAATAAATTATTATTATTATTTTCTACAAAATTATCTCTTTGTGTTTTACGCTTTTTATTGTATTCTTTTTTTTGTTTTGTTCCACCTTTATGTTATGTTGTAGTGTTTGTGAAAATAAATGTCTTGAGTCTGAGTCTGAGTCTGAATCCTTCGCTCCTCTCGGGATACAACTTAGTGCCTCGAAAAGAATTAACCTTTTTTTCACTTGTTGGGTAATCTATTAATTTTTCACATGTGACTTACTTGGCATACGTTCCGACTAAGTTATCTAAGTATAAAGATTCCTAATTATGTACATATTTACGGTTTTTCCTCTTAACATGTGCTACAAGACCTTGCTTCTCGCCAAATTTCATGATTCTAGGTCAACGGAAAGAAGGTACCCTATAGATTTTGATTCCCTTGTCTTCTTTTGATAGTGATGGTTTAAAAGCATGATTTTTTCACAGCTAAAAAAACCGTAAATACTCAAGATTTCCGTTTCATATCTGTACGCGTTTTTAAGAAAAAGGGTCTTGGCTGACAGACGGACAACAAAATAATCCTATAAAAATTCCATTTCATTCTTTTGAGATGCGGAACCCTAAAAATCAATATTATCAAGTCAAATTTCACCGGCGGGAGAGTCTGTACCGGGTAGTCTGCTTGGGTGCCTCCGTCTTACCTATTTCTGCCGCAAAGCAGCAGTGCTTACATTGCTGTGTTCCGGTTTAAAGGGTAAGATATGGCAGTGAAATGAATGGGTTCCGTGACTTTATATCTTATATCACAAGTTGGCAACGTACACTGTAGTTCTTGTGGGGGTGCGGGTCGCAGATTTGCTGCGAATCTCACAGGCACCATGTACTATAGGTGACTTACCACTTACTATTAGGTGGGCAGTATACATGTTTGCTAACTTTGTTGTAAAAAAAATATATATATAGTAATATTATTATTTAATAAGGTATCACAATCATACATAAAAAAGGTTGTTATCAATGGACGTCACCGGACGTTCCTGGATTAATGTCGGACAAAATTTGCATAGTGATTTCCTAGAGTGCGATAGCTGGCGGCTGGTGGCTGGAACTAATAAGATTTGCAGATCACCTGTAGCCCGGATATTGAGGATTGGAGCAGTGAATATTCAATGTTGGACGGGCGACGGGCAGTTTGGCGAACAAGGCACGTATTGTCATTAAGAACACCCTAGTCGAAGTAAGATAGATCAACTATTTAATTATCAGACTTGCTTTTATTGCAATCATTATTCTCAGATGCAAATGTAGGTAATATCTTATGCTTAATATGCTTAAAGTGGAAATCATACAGGCCGTTTTTCCATATAAATGTAGTCCCCTGTTTCCTTCCTGGATAATGCCAAAAGTCGGTTTTTATTATTTTAAAAGTGAAACTTTTTTTACATCGCCCCAAAATGTTTACGTCCATCTATCGCATATCGCATTACACAAAACATGAGATCTTTAATTTCACTACTCCGTATAAGACAGGATTGGTCCTGTACATTAGAGCTTGGACAATAAATCTGACTGGCAGTGATTCAATCCTGGGGTAGAGCATTACGTTTTTGTTTTTTATAATTTTGTTATTTTATTGCTTTTTTGTTTATTTTATTAATTCGTTTTTTATTACTTTTTGTATTTTAGTCTTTTCATAATTTTCTTATCAGAAGAAAAGGTTTAAGTTAAGATAAAAAAAATCCGAAAAGAAGACTGATCAACATGTATGGTGACTTAGGCCCAGTCAAAAACCAGAGTTGTGAATAAATAAAACTTAGGATTATATATATAAAGCATAACATTATAAAAAACAATAATAAACAAAAAGTTATTTGCTTACTAGCGGGGCTTGTATATTATTTTATTTTAATTATCAATTCCATACATTGCCATCTAACGAATATCCAAGGAAACTTTTAAGACTTCGACCATACGTAGATTGAAATGAACCAATATTTGAAATAGCAAAGCAAACCAAAGCATACTAATGTGGGCAGAGCAATGTTTCGATCCGAAAATCGAAAATTAAATGCGATTGCACATATATAAAAAATAGAAAACGTATAATGATCGATCTGGATATGAAATACACACCCAAAAACAAAACAAAATCAATCATTCTGTTTATCATACGTAAATTACTGCCATCTATTGTCGGATTTTTTTAATGTTATGTATTGACGTTGTCAACTTATAAGCATATTTTATGCTTTTGAGGCAGACTCGATTTTGAATTTCATAATTTTATCGCAGAAAGTTAACCAATTTAGTTCGAAAACGATATTTTTTTTTAAATTAAAGCATTAAGTAGTTACTTACTATTTTCTTTCTACAAAACGAATCATAATAATTTATTTTATTCCCGTTTGACACAAGCTATGCCATATATCCAGTTTTGGATGAAACTAATATATTTATTTATTTATTTATTTATTTAGGTACATTAACATCATATGCATATATATTAACACAAATATACATTTTAGGGCATTTTAACTCATACACATGACAATTATAAATGTACACAGCATTCACCATTAGGTTGTTATCCTAGCTAATTAAGAGTATATGAAGATTTACAAAAAGAAACAGTATCAAATGATCAATTAAACCTGAAGGATTCTGCTCAAACAACCTATTATAAATTCAAGTTTTTATTTTATCTTTATATGTTTTTAATTTGTCAAAAAATATGTCAACATCACAATTAGACTGCAGTTCGTTATAATTTCTACACATGCGTATAATTGGGGAACTCAAGCCTATGTTGGTTCTACTGTATGGCGTGTATAGGATCTTAGTTATAGGATATCTCGGATATCGACACGGCACTGCTAAGGAGACCTGGCTAAGAATGTCACCACTGTCAATAATTCCGTTTAGGACTTTGTATAAAAATACCAAATCGTGCTTCACTCGACGGGCCCTCAGCGATTCAAGATGAAAATAGGACAGCCGAACTTCATAAGGACACCGGTAAGATAATCCTGAAACCGAGAACGCAAGATGCCTTGTAAATGAGCGCTGAATCGACTCCAGTCTCTGTGATGCTACACTATAGAAGGGATTCCAGACGACACTGGCATACTCCAGATTACTGCGGACCAAGGCATTATAAAGAAGGATTTTTGTTTGGGCCTTCTGGAACCCCTTCGTGTTGCGCTTCAAAAACCCTAGCATTCGCGAAGCTTTTTTGGCAACCGTATTGATATGCGTTTTGAAATTTAAGGCACAGTCTAAATACACTCCCAAATCGCAGATCTCATTAACCTCCTGCAGCGGATGACCATTCAAGCTATAGAGATGATCTAGTGGTGTTTTTTTCCTTGTAAATTTGATATGGAAGCACTTATTAATATTCAGTATCATGTTATTCTGAAGACACCACTCCCAAATACTATTTAGATCCGCTTGTAATGATTCGCAATTACTTGGGGTAGCATTTATATATAGCTTCAAGTCATCTGCAAATAGCAAAAACTTTGACTGCTGTATTACTTGGCAGATGTCATTGATAAATATCGAAAACAATGTAGGCGAAAGGTTCGACCCTTGTGGGACACCTGAGGTGGCATAATAAGTATGAGATTTATAGCCACATGTAGCGACTATTTGCGATCTATTTGCAAGGTATGACTCAAACCACCGCAGAAGAGAACCACCGATACCAAAGGACTGTAGCTTATGTAGAAGTATACTATGATCAACCTTGTCAAAAGCACTTTTGAAATCGGTATAAATTGCATGAATTTCATTTCCCTTATCTAACCCTGAGCATATATCCGAGACAAAGGTTACCAAGTTCGAAACGACCGATCTTCCGCTACGGAATCCGTGCTGATTCTTAGAAATGCTATTCTGAACATGATGCGCAATAAATGGCGTTATTAGAGTCTCAAAAAGTTTGGCAAAACATGACAAAATGGAAATAGGTCGGTAGTTCTCCACTGCACTGGTGTCTCCTTTTTTGAAAATGGGTACCACCAATGCTTCCTTCCACTTATCAGGGAAAACACCATCAGCCAGAGATTTCTTAAAAATTAAAAAAAGGGGTAAAGCAAGAGCGGAACCACATCGCTTTACAAACATTGGATGAATGCCATCAGGGCCGCTGGCCTTGGAAATATTTATTCGCTTTATTTCCTTTAAGACTGCTTTTTCTGTCAGAGGTATACAGCTCATGGGCTCTGAGGTCAGTGTGACACCCCAGCATCGACCCGCGGTGACATTATTAACGCTCGAATAGATAGAGGCAAAGTGACCAGCAAAAAGATCGACTATATCCTTCCGAGTGCTGGCAACTGAATCGCCTAAGTGCATGGAAGCAGGCAGGGACACATTATTTGATTTTTTCTCCTTAACATATCTCCAAAACGCTTTGGGGTTGACACCGATCTCATCCTCAATATTTTTTTTATAATTTGATAGACAGTCCTTATACAGTTTATGACACCTTCCACGAATAAGCCTATATTCTAACTCATCTCGAGGGTTTTTAAATTTTTTAAAGCGTTTCCTAATAACGTGCTTCTCAGCCAGCAGCCCTATTAAAGCACTCGTAAACCAAGATGGATGTTTTGCATTTCTCGGCCTACGGACAGGCGTATATTTAGTTATAGATTTAAGTATTAATGTGTAAAAGGTGTCAACCATGTCGTTCACATGTTTATTCATAAAAGTGTCGTGCCAATTTACAGCTGTTAATTCCGTGATAATACTTTTATAGTCTGATTTAAAGAAATTAAGGTCTGAGCGTGAGTTACTTTTTGGAATTTTATTTTTGTTGAAATTCAATGTAACGTGCAGACAGGGGTGGTGTGGGTCCAACTTTGATAAGGGATCCAGTGATTCACAGAGTTTTGCTGTGGCTAGGCTGCAGAACACCAGATCCAGAATTTTATCATTGGTGTTACGTATATAATTCATTTGGTATAGATTGTTAGCGGCCATGAAGTCCACAAGCTTTGAGTCCAATAAATTGCTGCACTTAGAAGGTGCAGTATGGATTTCATTTTTGTTAGGTAGCCATATTATAGATCCCTGATTAAAGTCACCTAATATTAGAACTTCATTTACCTGACCCAACACGAAATCTGCATTATCAATGAAATCGGAGAGTGCCCTTGAATTGGCTGGCGGAGCCAAGTAGATGGCACATAGAGCAATTTTCTTAAGTTGGTTATTGACATTAATTTTAAGAGTAACCCATATAGCTTCAAGATTACATTCCCACTGATGCATTCTGGTTGAGACGATGTCGCGTGAAACTGCTACCATAACGCCACCTCCATCCCTCTTCGGACCCACATCATGCCGTCGATCCTGGCGATACACGACATAGCGGGAATCTATGAATTCTCTATCATATATTTTGTCATTTAGCCAGGTCTCCGTAAATACTATAATACCGTAGTCATTTTGCAAAATGTTTTTGTAAACCTCGTTAGTTTTAGTTCTTATACCTCTTACGTTTTGATAGTATATGCTTACGGAATCGAATGTTAGTACTGCAGTTACTACACTCGCAATATACTTTCTAAAATAGCAATAAAATTAAACTAACAGTTTTAAGCTGTCTTGGTTTCGTATAAATAAAGCAGAACAGTTCTCATTTTTTCTTACATACACTCGTCCGTCGCGGACCCAAACAAATTTGTACCCTACTTCCTTAGCTTTTTTACGTGCACAAGCATGAAGTGATTTGTTAGATGGAGTTAGATGTTCGGCTACGTAGACTGAAGATACAGCTCCAGCGTAACCCAGGTGGTGAGAATTGAGCTTGTCTTGACGATTTTTGCCTTTGTTAAACTTTACTACGGCTGCAAGAAGGATATCACGCTGCCTGATACTTCGAAGCTTGGCAACCACTCCGCGCGGCCTATCACTGTCCTTATTTATCTTCGCAATCCTGGTTATATGTTGAATATCGTCCTGTATCAGTTGACAATCTACGGTCTTAGCCAATTGGATAAAAGTGCTGCTTAGGTCTTCCGAGCGGTTTTCTGGTATGCCGTTGATTTCAACGTTGCTCTCGCGCATTTTTTGTTCAATGTTAATGAGCCTCCCAGTCAATTCAAGAACAGAGACCTGTAGTTTTTGATTTTCGGACCGCAACTGGCCCAGAGCCTCTTCCTTTTCTTCCAGTGATTTTTTAACATCCTCGTATTTGCTGTTGAAAAATTCCAAGGAGTCATGATAGCTTGACATTTTTTCCCTGATGTCTTGTAGCTGTTCGGAAATCTGTTGTTTTATAATAGAAGTTATCTCCTGTCGCAGAATGTCCCGCAAACTCTCTTCGGTTACGTAGCAATCGCCAACTCGTTTAGGTCCTGCATTGTCTACGTTTTGTTGATTATCGGAATCCTCAAGATTCCGATCCATTGCACGTTTCGATCGCTTTGTGACATTATCGATCTTATTATCAGGGCTTATGTCCTCATTGGCAGGTTCAGCTCGAACCGGAGTGTTCGCATTGCCGCCTTTAGGCTGTTTGCATCGACATTCCGGGCATGTCCAAGATATTTTATGGCGTGGTTCCATTAAATTAAAGCGTTTAGAGCTTATATTACTGCACTTAAGGTCATATTTTTGCTTACAACCAAAGCATTCCATAAATTCTTTACCTTGAAGCTTATTTTTGCATCCAGCACAAGTCGATGGATTTGGCGTCATGATTTGAGGTGATGCTTATCTATACTTTTTGTTATGCAGTATGCAAATTCCTCTTTTATTGGGTGGTAGTTTTGTTACTGCTTTTTAATGGTTGTAGGTTTTATTGTTGAAAATTCTGGAGACTTAAACATAATATTTTTCCTTTTTTATTAAGATTTTAAAAATTAAATCAGTTTGCTTGAGGCTTTATAAAAAGTCTGAGTGAAATTATAAAGCAAAAAGAGTTGTCGCTACCGTGGATTTGAACCGCGTACCACTGGAACACGCTGCTCAGAGTTGGTTTGTCAACAAACGAAATGCGCAAGCAAGTCGTTGTATGTGCTGGCCAATTAGTGAATCAGGTGTTATTATCTTGTTCGGTTTGCGTACTTGTTGGAATTCTGTTTCAAAACACCTTCTCGGTTTTTTAAAAAACTTACCACAAGTTTTATGTACCGTCACTTTCACTGTGTTTTTTTAAGATTACTCATAACACCCAGTGTAATTATTGTATATTTTTTACGCCAGAGTAGCGAACTATTTTGGGTAATAGATCACTACAAATTTTCTAATCAAAAAACACTTTTAACACTGTTTCAAATTTCTTTCGTAGCGACACTGTACTAGCACAACCAAATGCAACGATCGATCGAGTTATCATCAATATATAGATTGTTCCCCGCGGTAGCCCATGCAAGACAGGATGTTACTGTTATGTAGTCATACTATTAATTTATTTTAACAATCCCCTCTACCACACAGAATATGGAATATGGAAATATTAATAATATGAATTTTGATTATTTCCCATAGAATAATGTGTCATTCACAGAAAGGTTTTATTTATAAAGACACTAAAGAGGGTGGGCCCAATTCGATCAATGTCCTTTATGCTTACGAACTCAAAATAAGTTTCACTTGCATCGTGGTTTCATAAAATCACACAACGATTTTTTGTGAAGTATTTTTTTTAGGAAGAGATTTCTCAGCTTCTTCATCATCATCACCACAGCTCATATACGTCTCCACCGAGGGGCACGAGCCTACCCTAACATGTTAGGGCGATTAGACCTTAGTCAAACTACGCTGGCCCAGTGCGGATTGGTTGACTTCACATACACCTTTGAATTACTTCGCAGGTGTATGCAGGTTTTCTCACGATGTTTTCCTCCACCGTAGGAGCGTCAGATAAATGTACGTATAATATTTGTGAAACGAAAAACATTGATACACACATGATAGGATCGATCGCGGGCCTCTCGATTCTACTCGGGGCACAGTCCAGTGCCGAGGCCACAGCGCCACCAACTCTCATTACTCAGCTTCTTCTGTGCTGATTTCGAAAAATCCATAGTCGGTTCCATGATAACACACAATCCAACGAACCCCTGCACCGAATTTTATACTTCTAGCTTCAGAAGTTTTGACTCTACGTTGATACCTCAGTCATTCAGTCGCGAAAAACTATTATAAAAACAATAGAAGAAAAGAAGTAGATATATATTACAGTAATGAAATTGCAATACTTGTGGCGATTTATAAATCAAAAATCGTGAATATATCTGAGCAAGGGTTATAGATGCGCAGCTGTCATTGTGAGGGTAAATAATACCCGAAATAAATGTCGAAAGGGTTCGCGGCGGCACAAAGGCCGCGCGAGGACCGCGGCATAAGCCCGCTCAAGGTGAACTGTGTTCAGCCTTCGCTTGGTACGTTCAATGGAGATTTTCTTCGAACATTTAAGGGTCTATACCTCAATTAAATCTAAGCAAATGTTATCAAGTGGAAAGCTTTCGTTTATTAACTTAAAAAGGTTTATAGAAGCGGGTTGTTTGGAGTATTCAAAATAGTTTTTTGTCGTGTCATATTTGAATACAGTTTTGATCCAGGGAGAACAAAACAGAAAAGTATCAAAAAGGCGAGGATGAATTTCATGACAAACTGAAGTGGCCAAATGACTGAACAGACTTTACTAAAGCGTAAAAAACAGAAAAGAGAACCGTATAGCATAGGAGCCTACGTTAAAATTGCAATGGAGTAGATAATGAAACCAATAACCTAGAGGATATCTTTGAGCCACGTACGACGGCATAATGAGCGACAAGGAAAAAACGAATTATTGTATAAAACCAGGCGCTATGTAAGATATCCATTTGAATATCGATAAAACCTCTAAGTGCACAGACCCTGTACGATCAATACTTCGAAAGAATTCAGCTCGAAAATCGCGCTGGGAACGGCCCTGTGTAATATTGTTTGATTTGGTATTATCTTATCAAAAGAAAAATGTTAATAGAGGATCAAGGCATACTGTAACAATAAGCGGTTGCGACGAATGTGTTTGATAGTCGCGTCTTTCCCATATTGATGTCTACATAATAATTTCCAAAGGAAATGTCCAAGAATGGGTTTGATTATTCAAAATTAAATGTTTGTATAATATTTGTGAGTTTTTCTTTAAAAATGCTAAATAAATTGAACAATGATGAATGAATCAATATTAGAAAAAATATCGTCACGAGCGGGAATCGAACAGTCATCTCAAGAAATCTGTAAGATTTCTAAATTGGATATTGATACTGTTATTAACAGTGAAATAAAGTCTTCCTTGGCTTAGCAAAGTACAAAAGAAATTAATACAGCTGAAATATCGTCGAGACTGGTAAGTGCTCGATGGCCTAGTGGTTACGGTGTCAACACGGTATATTGAAGACGCGGGTTCGATTCCCGCCCGAGACGATTATTATTTTTTTTTTTTTTATTTGGCTTTTCAACAGTACAATTTTGTAAGGACAAACTAGAATTACAATGAATGAGAATAACAGTCTAAGTGCCTCATAACTTATAGAAAAGCACTGCATGTGCCTAAGATGTGTGCATTATGCGTATATTTAATTATACGTGTTAGCTTAACATGACGTTTATCGTCCTAAAAATAATAATGGGAATTGTAAAACTATAACTTATTGCAAGGCCAGAACAGCCTTTTTGATACCAGGTATTGAAGTATGGCAACCGAGATACAGTATATTTTTATACTAGTTCAGTCATTAGTTCAGTCATTCATCAACTATTTATCAGACACCTGCTATACACTACCCAATGGATTTTGTTATTAGGTTAGGTTTCTGAACTTGTACTTTTTTAACCAAATAAATTATTATTATTATAATTTAAGTCAATAGCAGCTTCATAGACTTTGTACAATGCATACATTCTGGGTAACGAGCTATGCTTCTTTAAGTTAGTGTAATGTGCTGGTATGGCAAACAATTTTCGATTCGAATTGCGCGGCAATTTACTTAGTAAATAGAATGAAACTCTATTAAATAAGTCGGGACAATTGAAGAAATCTGCTTCAAGTTTTTTAAGGAAACTAAATCCAACATCTCTCGACGCTTTTCTAATCAAGAGATCCCAAAATAAATTTATCTATCACTATATGCCTTAACTTTTTTGCCCATTTTAGATGCATAATTATGTAAGATGCCACAGGAACCTTTTTTGCAGCCGTTCAATGCGTGTAACGTGAACTCCATACCCTGGAGACCAAACAACACTACAGTATTCTAGTCTTGATTTATTCATCATTTTTAATTTTATTTGTGTATTGTCGATAAGAACACCAAAAACCTAATCCATTCGTGTAAAAGATGCTTCTGTAAACCAATATAATCTTCAATAGTAACCTTTGAAATACATTTATTTTTTTGGAATATTAATAAAATAGGTAAGCCAGCTAGTTCCTCAGATGATGAGGAGTCCAGGTGAAAAAATATAGCATTCACCGCCATTATTTACTTCTCTAATTAGGGAGGCGTAACTACATTGTTATATTTATCGCCTTGACCTAGATATCGTCCCTCCGCTGCGTAGAGCAAACGTGTTTTTTCAATCCTGAGTACACAAACCCGCACTTTTATTGTATAATTTAACTATTGTCGCGATCGCTTTCTTTTTGACATCTATTGCGCCGTTAATGCAAGGCCTATGATTATGTATCTTTATCAAGCAGCCATGTATGTACTTGAAAAATTAAAACCGAGTTCGGTAAATTTCGTTGCACAGTGCCGGGGACGAACGATAAATAAGAATTGTGGTAAATAAAAACAATATTTTTAGTACCCCGCGGGCCGGAAAGTGGTCGCGAAACGACTTTGGTCCCGCGCCACCCCTGACGACCCCGCTAGAGGAGACAAGAATATTTTTACCCTACTGTCTTCTTTAGGTTGGTGTGACCATTTTAGAATATTCGTAAGATTTATGACACTCATAAATACCAGATGCAGCATCATACGCTCTTAAAAGATGAAGTCAAACTTTAAATTAAAAACAATTTAATTAATTTTATTAATAAAATGTGAGTTGGACTCGCCCACTGAAGGTTCCATACAAACATATCTGAGTATATAAGTTCCTAGCAATGTACATATTTACGGTTTTCGGATTTTTTCCTTAAAATGTGCCATAAAAAATGTTTCTTGCCAAACTTCATGGTTCTAATCATTACCTGTTGACCTAGAGAGAACATAAAATTTAGTTTTGGTTCCCTTGTGAAATAAAATGCTAAAATGTCTTTTGATCGAGTTGACTTACAAGTATATTTTACTAGCTGTGCCCGCGAACTACGTTTCGCCGTATAAGACTTCAACACGTTCCTTGTTATATCTTCTACATTTGTCCCGTTTTAGCAACATTTTTCATTGATTCTCTCTCCTATTGGTCGTAGCGTATAATTTTTCAATTCGGACCAGTAGTTCCAGAGATTAGCGCGCTCAACCAAACAAACAAACAATCAAACCAACTCTTCAGCTTTATAACATTAGTACAGATTCGCAACTGAAAGAGAGTGTAGACGGAAGTATTTAATATAAATTTCAGTTTGATATCTCTACGCGTTCACGAGAAACAGGGTCTTGACAGACAGACGGACAGATGAACAGACGGACAATGAATTGATCCTATAAGTGTTTTGTTATTTCCTTTTGAGGCATGGACCCTAAAAATACAATAATATGAAAAAGTTGCTTGATAGCATGTACGCGATGAACAAAAAATATTTTAATAATTTTACGTGATGAAATGTTAATGAAAGGTTATTCGAGTTCCCAAATTGTTGTTTTAAAATAAGTTCCGACCTCACTGGGAATAAAATAAAACAAGTTTCCTGCCGTAATCACTTCAAAGACGGTTGTTGCTAATAAAATTATGGGTCGACAAAAAGGTGCTCAGGGATTTCTTCTACAATACAACTTCAGATTTCACAACAGAGAGCACAATTTAATTTTTATGCAGCGTGAGCAAGAGCGATCAGTTTAGATTATGAGCAATCAGTAACCAAAGTCAATAGTTGCCAGAAGACAAATAGGCTTTTCGAAGACTTATTTCCATACTTTTAATTCTGCATATGCTATACATGAGCTTGCGTGGATAGTATCTAATAGAAAATATAATATTATAAAGAGGAAAGATTTGTATTTTTGTATGTTTGTATTGAATAGGCTCCGAAACTATTAGACCGATTTGAAAAATTCTTTCACAGATCGAATTCTACAATATCACTCAGTAATATAGGCTATAGAATGATTTCCTACGAGAAAATATGGAATTCCCACGGGAAAAACGAAGATAATGCGGGCGAAGCTGCAAGCGGAAAGCTAGTAGATAATATAGTACATTCTACTACTATTATACAGTGTGTAACAGAAACCCTGTAAACCCTTTTAGGGGCATGTTCAGAATCGATATACGACCATTTCTATGTATGTCATTTTTTAAAACTCTTCAATAAACAATATTTTATTAAAATTATAAACTTAATTTTTGGTAAACAAAATAAACAAATAAGTAAACATATACGCTCCTTTAAGGGTTAACAGAGCTCTTGTTACGCACTGTATATTTTATGTTTTTGTTATCTATCTTGAGACTTGACTGACAAACTGCTTAAATAGTTTTGTGGAACACTGCTTAATGTTAGGAAAGAGAATGTATCTGTATGTAGTAATAACAGATGAATAAAATAATATAGCGCCTTGTCTGCTTGACGAGGTAAAGAGCATTGCTGGAAATGATTATTGTGTGTCAGTAGCGGGACATAATTTCTCAAAGCGGGACTGTCCCACCTGCCTAAATCAGGACGGATGGGATCCCTAACGTAGATGGTTTTTATCAATTTTAATACATCACTAGCTATTATATCACGCGCTCACTTCATTATTTGAAATCTTTGCTGGAAATGATTATTGTGTGCCAGTGTACTGCACTGACGTCCAAACACGTAAAGTAAGTATGGCGGGGTCGGTACAACAAAGCTCGCAGGTTTAAAAGCGTCGACGTCACGATAAAGGACGGCCTCTGCCGGCGCTTCGCCGCGAGCTCTTCAGCCGCTGGAGTGACGGCTTGATAGTCGCCTGCCACCTCAACTATCGAAGTTTCACGTTTTACAAAAAGTATTTATCTATAAAATTCTTTATTGCACACATAAACATTGGATACTACGGTCAGTATAAGGTTTACAAGGGCAGACTTTTATCTGGGAGAGATTTCTTCCAACCAACCCAAGTTCAATGTAAAATGTTGTGTAAATGCGCAAACTATTCAGTTTAGAAAAACATGATATTAGAAACCTCAATATCATTTTTGAAGACCTATCCATAGATATCCCATACGTATGGGTTTGATGAAAAAAAAAATTTGAGTTTCAGTTCTAACTCAAACTCAAACTCAAAAATCTTTATTCAGTATAGACCTTTACAGGCACCTATTGACGTCAAAAAAAAACATTAAAAATCTTCAACTAAGAATCTAATATTAACTAAATTATTTAATCCTTGTACATATGTACACACACCCCAATTTTATCGCAGAAATCATCTTTCAAGGGAATCAAAAGGATAATCGCTGAACCATGTTAGATGATATGTATGGAGATAGTTTGAGTTGTTAGGAAGGATATAATAAGAGGATCGGATTAAAAAATAAACTACCCTATATTACTTATTCCACGCGGACGTCGCGGGAAAAGGCTAGTTTAATATTTTCAGTTTAATATGACTACGTGTCCCTGACCAATCCGCACTGTCGACCAATCCGCACTGGGCCAGCGTGGTTGACTAAGGCCTAATCACCCTAACATAGGGTAGGCTCGAACCCCTCGGTGGGCATGTATATGAGCTGTGATGATGACGTGTCCCTGAGATTTAAAAAAAATCCAATAAAATTCACATCGAACACTGAATTGTCAATAACAACCTGAGCGACACGCCGCCATTTTTCACGGCAGCCGCTTCGGTTTGATCACGGCTTGATTGCCGGACCCCGATCGCCATTTTCATTTTAATAAAGCACGCTTCACGCACTGTTGAGCCTTTGGACGGCTTTGTTGGTGATGCCTTTATAATGCTACTCTAATTGCCTCCAGTATAATGTGAAGACGGTCGGGAACCACTTTCCATAAGGCGATTGAGTTTTAACTAGAAGCACGTGAAAAAAAAAATATTTTAGAAGAAAATCTGTTTCTAAAACTAAGTACAAATACCCGCTAAGACAGCAATGTATGAAATCAGCTGCAAAAATTAAATTAACAAAACATAATATTATTTCAATAAATAATTCCAACTGCAAAAAACGATGACAGAGTAGTAAAAATGACACCTACTACGCAACGGGTCGCGGGTTCGATTCCCGTACGGGACAAATGTTTTGTATGGCCTACAGAAATTTGTTCCGGTCTGGGCGTATGTGCATGTGATATTCCATGTTTGTAACTGCACCCACGATACAGGAGAAAATCCTAGTGTGGGGCGACGTTTTAAAAAAAAATTAAGAAAAAAAACATAAAGAGGTAAATAAACTTATGACACAAGTATTTATGATAATATAAAATCGCTATCTTTTCTCTTTGTGACCGCGGCCATCTCGCATTAGAATTTTATTACATAATGTACTGTATTTTGTAAGTCAAGTCCATTTATTTTATAGCCATATTGCGATATATATATATATTATATATACATATATTGCATATTGCGGACTGTACAAAATTTCTCCGCCATTTTGTCGCTGCAGCCATTTTGGATTTACAACAATAATATATCTCTTCGGCGAAGACAGGATAATCAAGATCGAACTTCACTTCAGGTAAGTTCGTTTGATCATTTAATTCATAATAATATTGTCGTTGGAACTAAAGGTGTATACCAAATTTCAGTTCAATCGGACACTGGCCACTTGGTCAAAATTTACTTGCAACATTTGCCAAAAAAAACCAATAAATAAAGAAATGGGGCAAGTTAAATAATAGCTTATAAAAACTGATATTTTTCATGATACTGAATCCATTATAGAAAAGTAAAACTCTAAATTATATGTATTTGTACACTGCACACACAAGTACACATTACGCGCGCACACACAATCCGAAACTCATGAAAAGTTAGAAAGCGATCCAATCCCGCTTAAAAATTTGGTGGTAGCAAAAAAGCTTCGGTTACAAGTTGGCGGCGACCCTTGGATTGAGGCCGCCCGCCCGCCGCAGCTACGAACTAGTTTGAAAAACTACATGAGCTACGAGCAACCGGCTACAAATTGCTACGAGCGCGCCCGCTACGATTCGCTACGATATCCCGCGCTACGGCTCACTGCAAACTCCGTTAAAAGTTTCGTAGCACTCTGTTTATGTACACAATGAATAATTAATACTATACGAGTTTGTAGAGCGATTAGTTCTTGACCGAAGCAGTAGAAAGGTTTCTACCGCCGCCAGATTGTTGATGTTACAAATAACACATGTACATTGTATGCAAATACTTTCTGAAAGAATGTCATATTCACGATTGTTATGATTTTATATAGAACTTTGTATTTAAAAAAAATTGCTAAATAAATCGAAAAATTAATAAAATCAATAAAGAAATAATTTCGTCTCGGGCGAGATTTCAACTCGCGTTTCCAACTTACCGTGTCTTGACCAATTAAGACACCGAGCTCTTACCAGCCCCGTCGAAATTATTAGCCATATCTATCTCCTTTATTCTTTGTTAAGCCAAAGTAGTCTTTATTCATTGTTAATAACTTCATATCAACATCCAATTTAGAAATCTTTACAGATTTCTTGAAAACTGGTAAGAATAAAGCAAGCTTATAAATTTTATATAGAACATTGCATTTTATTTAAAAATGCTAAGTTATTAAGAGTGAATAAGGACTACTTTGGCTTAACAAACTATGAGTCTAATAAAAAATATATGAAATATTAAGCTGTGTCCTCAATACATTTGTACAATAGGTTTCATCACCAAATCAGCTATTCACTTAACACCAAAATTGATGGTAGTAATGTGGGAACAATTCATAGTGAAATCTGTGAATCGAAGTGATACAACCAAACTGTACAAATTAGCGACACGCCTCAGCGGTAACTGTTGAACGGCGCCGGTAATTACATCAAAACAATCCGACTTCAAACATAGTTGTCAAACAATGAGCAGACACGCTTGTATCGTCGTCAGTGTCCCGAAGCATATCAGATTCAGATATTTAATTAAATAGGCACACGTGTAGAATTGTAACGCATTGACAATGCGAGCGGGTACACCTGCTGTTTCCTTGTACTCCGTTGTATACTGCGTAAATAACAGGATGGAACCAACATTAATAGAAATCTTAAGGTGCCAAAACCATTGTACGAGATAGATATTATATAGAAGAACAGAACTATTCGCAACAGCAATTTTTCAAAATAGTCAGGAATAAGTGTGTTAGGTCTTCAGAAGAAAATATGCACTTTGTCATCAAATTGTAGAATACTTTAGGCTACTGACAAAGGAGACTGTAATTTAATATTTTTTACAGAAGTTGGAGTATTCGAAGAAGTCTACAACCAAGACTCTCGGCATCATCAAGCCATGATGCACCCAAAGCTGGACATTAGACTCCCATTATCTGATCTCATCGATATCAACCATATAACCCAAGCCAAATTTCGTAAGATCATTCTTGAAACACTTAAGCTCACACATTGAATAGCCACTTCAATTGCATTACATTTTATTTAAATTTATATTATAAGTTACACTTTTTATGTTAACATTTTTTTTTTACTTTTTTCTCAGTGTCTCGGCTTGCCATTCTAAGCATGTGGTGTTTAACTTCAATTGACTGTGCACTTAGTTTTAGATTTTAATAGTTTTAGTAATCAAAGTTGTACTATAGTGTATAAGTTGTTGGTAAACCAATAAAGCAAAATAAAAAGTAAATAAAAATTTGAAGAAGTTTGGGTCGTCTTCCACAACACTAACTACTTCATTATTCACAGTTCATGGTCGATATAAAAAAATAATTACTTCATAATTATCTTGACATAAAGAGCCAATTTCCAAACAGGCATAGAGTCAACTTTTTTCTCTCTCTTCATCTTATATTTGCAACCATCTTGGGATATTTAATGCATATAAAAGGTAAATAAATAATAATCTTCGAATTAGAATTTATTGTTTTTCTGGGGGATGCACGACCAACAGTAGCCGTCAAACAGTCTTTGGCTAAGATTGTGACGATTAATTGTTTTTTGCGTCAATTAGTGCCATAAAGGCCCGTGTTCAATAAAAATTATTTAATTTGATTTGAAGATATTTGTGAAAAATCAAGTTGTGTTATTACTCACTGATCAGCACCGTACACTAGTCAACCTCACCGGCCCCCCTATTCAATAACTTTCTTTGCGAACTCGAACTTTAGCGAGTGGTTTTGTTATGACAGCATTCAATGGAACAGCAATGGATTTATGATGGTTATCTAAATGACAGCTCTGAGTTGACAAAGAAAGTAAGTGAAACTAAGTTGGCAAACATGCAGGCAACCCACCTGGTGGTATGTGGCTTCAGTTGCCTATAGTTCGCGTGGTTCCTGTCGGATTTCCTAATCTACCACCTCTCCAAGGATTCAAAGTGTGACTTGTGACATAAGATGTCAAGTCACAGTGCCCAGTAATTTCACTGCCTGTGTTACCCTTCAAACCGGCACACAGCAATGCAAGTACCACTTGATGGCAGAAACAAATAAGATACATTATCTTTCTCGTAAGAATAATACTACCCTCCTTACTGATATTTGGTCACAGTGGCCAATCTCAACAGAGACTTGCCACCTGCACAGGAGATATTACAGTGCACAAGTGACTGCGCAAACGCAAATGCACTCTCTGTTCCTTCACTCGCCTAGTCCGATGAGACGGTTAGCCGACACGACCGGGGCGAAATCAAGCGCAGGACCAACTGCTTAACGTGCCTTGCGAAGCACGGAGGAGCTTGAGATGTTTCGTATTTTGGTCACCAATTATAGAACTAACCACAGCTAACATTGCTTAACATTAGCAATCGTTCGCTGAATGCACGCGCCAATGCGCCAACAAGCTCCTCGTAACAATAGTGAGTCTTCCTCTGTATGCGTAGAAACCAGTATAAGATAAAAACATCCTGATGATTGACTAGATATTCGATAAATTGTGATACCACTGGAGCGTCAATACCCCATTTAATATTACATCGTTGGCGCTCGCCTTTGCAAATTGCGTTCCGGGCCATTTTAATAACGCTTTCGATAACATAACAACCGCAGCAATGTGTTAACATTTGCCTTTTCCGTTATAATGAGGCCAGTTAACGCGCGCTTCGAAATAAATTTGCTCTCCGATGTATAAAAAATGTAGTAATGATATTATCTGCGTATGCATCGATAGGGGGGGGGGAAGAACAGAGGGGCAATTGTACTATTTACGAACGTTTGAACCAAAACCAAAACGTTACCGTTCCCATATGTTTTGACATCTGAGGGGCAATTTGGTTGAAACGTTATAAATAGTGCGATTGTACCTTTTTTTTTTTTTTTTTTTTTAAACTTTGCCCCACACTTGGATTTTCTCCTGTGTCGTGGGTGCAGTTACAAACATAGAATATCACATGCACATACGCCCAGACCGGAACAAATTTCTGTAGGCCATACAAAATATCTGTCCCGTGCGGGAATCGAACCCGCGACCCGTTGCACAGTAGGCGATCACTCGACCTCTGCGCTAACCGTGTCATGTTGTTGAAACGTTAGATGATAGGACACTTCAAAATAGATTAATGAAGGTGTGTCATCACAGTTTTTGTGGAGCATTGACACACCTTAATAGGGTAAGCGAAATTTTTAAATAAAACGTGAATACAAAAAAATATATGAAGAGATGAGTGTATACTCGTAAAACGCACTAGTTCATTTCAATATATTCAAGTTATAGTTATAACAGTATCTTTTACTTATTTCTTGTTACAGTTTTACGAGGGCGATTCAACAAATATTTAGCCTACAAAAGAAAAACGAAAATTTTAAGAAAGTAGAGATTTATTTTTCAACATAGTCTCCTTTCAATTCAATACACTTGGCCCAGCGATGCTCCAACTTTTTCAACCCGTCCAAAAAATACGATTGCCCGAGGTCTTCCATTCCAAAAACAAGAATCTAATCACTGAACGATATTGTTATTTTTCCATTTTTGTAAAACCGACCGACACGCTCGCTTCCAAAGGCTGTCAAAACAAAAATAATGAAGGGAAAAGATTGAAAACTTCTTAGTAGACTTCAAAAAGTATTTACTGCACGATAGTAAAACTCTTTTGTAACAACAGCGCCATCGGGCGGCGAGGCTAAGTAATAATTGAATGCCCCTCGTATGTAGCTTTTTATATACCCAGTGTTTTTAAAATAAGAACTGGAATACTTTTGTACGCTTATGATATCACGATAATGAACAAATTATAATATAGAATGCTCTAGAACATAGGAAACAAAACAGCTACGAATATTAATTTAATATTAGTGATTAATAACATGAAACTGAATCGGGAACAACAAAAGTAAATAATTCAAATTAAGCAGGTTTTGAAAAAATAATTAAAAAGCTTTATTACTTAATTCTCATTTGAAATTATGCGAAAAATACGCATTAGGCATAAGCATTAGGTTTTAACCCGCACCATAGTGTAGTGATTGTGACCATCCAATATTAATCTGGAGGTCTGGGGTGCCATTCCCCATGGGGCAGACGTTTTCTGCTCAATTTGGTTGGTGGTAAGGCTTCTGAGCCCGCACAGCTGGGTAACGCCATTTTATCTGACTTTGTCGCCATATCTACAGTGTTAACAGCGTTTTGTGATCCTACAATTAGAGGTAAGATAGCCAGTCCTTCAGTTGTTGAGGAGTTCAAGTGAAACTAACTACCGTCTATCGCTCTTATTGTTTTTATTGCTGCAAGTGGCAGACGAGCAGACGGCCCACCTGATGGTAAGCGGTAACCGCCGCCCATAGACTTCGCCATTATCAGGGACATGGCTACGTCGCTGCCATCTTTGTATATATATATTACTCTTTATTGCGCATAGTAACTTACACTAGAAAATTTTTCACAGATAATGTACACAAAGGTGGACTTATCTCTCATAGAGATTTGTTTCAGCCAACCTGTGAGTATAAGGGATATATTGTTTTGTGGGAAACACACAAGCGCGTAAACTACATAATATTTACTCTCACTATAAAATAAATAAAAATGCTCTTTTCAAACCTCTCTTGAAAAGGGACATGTAGTAGCGTTCGGGAAACACAGCAGTGGGAAGTTCATTCCAGAGGCGGTAAGTTCGTGGTAAAAATGAGCGCTAAAAGCGAACTGTACTAGACGGTATTGCTTCCAGGTAATATGAATGAACCCCTATTGTTGACTGTTTGTTGCACGTTTCAAAACTTTTGTATAAGCTTTATTTTACTTTATTTTCCATTTGTAAATTTTACTGGTGTAAAAGCGATAGCAGCTATCGCAGATAAAACACAAATCTACTTATGAAATAAAATTTTGTTGAAGTAGCGTCGGCCCTTAAGGCCCGCCCGCCCGCGCAGTTTACGACCGCCCATAAATACGGCATCAAGGCGTTTTGTCCCGAATGCGATCGTAAACAAATATCGGCCTATTGCACGTGTCTTTTACACCCACCGAACATAACGGCTGTCATTAAACAGTACATGTGACAATCTGTCATACCGGATCAATTCGATGTTAATTACTGCGTAATTTGTACCGACTTCCGCACCGCTGAACATTTCCGCTTTGAGCGATCATCAATAGGTTATTAAAGTGACAGCCTCCGCTCATTATTGTAAATATTTACTGTAGCGTAATATTTACATAATTTGGTGTTTTAAAAGCATTTTGTCGTTATGAATCTTCGTTACGTGACCTTTCATGCGAGTGAGCAAAGTTACTTTGTTTACTTACACAGTTTGTTGTAATTTCATAAGTGCGTTCCAAAATAATGTGCTAGGTGGAGAGGTGTGAGGATGCTTATAGTGGGTCTGTAAAACTGTAGGCATTTCCATCAAAGATATGTCGGTGGCGCTGTGGACTCGGCACTTGCCTTCCAGTCGGGAGGTCCGAGGTTCGAAACTGCTCCTATGAGACGTCCGAGAGAAATTATGAGATTCGTTTTACCGTAGTACTAAGTTCCCGACATAGCCCAAAGAATTGCGAGCCTTAAGCGGACATGTCGCTCGTAGGACTTACCACACTGGGGCGGAAATGGACTTGTAGGAGCTGCATAGCAGGGGCCTTACCATGATCGCTTATAGCAAAGTCAAAACAATATTGAAACAGAGACACCGCTGTTGCTGCGTACAGCGCCATCCCGCTCTCAGCGCGGTTTTAATATTGTTTTGAGCGATCATGGTTAGGGGGCTGGTGACGCAGCATTGGTAGGTCTCTCGCGAGGTGAATTTCTGGTGACAGTTGCCGGACGTCGATGGATGCGGGCAGTGCAGGTCTGATCATTTTAAAAATTCCTGACGGAAGCCTTTTCCTAACAATGAGCGTCTCTTGATTGAATATGTGAATAAATGAATGAATGAATGAATGAAACGATACATTTTATCCAATTTTACAATATGCCTACGCTTGGTCGATTTTTTAATTGTCTAAATATGAGCTTAAGGCGGCACACAAAGAATAGAATTCGAAATCGTAAGATTCGCATACAGACCAGATTCAGTATTTTTGAATATTCATTCCGTAAATTCTGCAAGGAGTGGACCTAAGGCCACAGCCACACCGCAGGTGGCACGCTTAGCGGCAAGAGGTTAGTTGGTCGCTTAGATTACTCATCCTAGTGAACCAACACACTGCATGCTATGCGCGCGGCCCCAGCGCTTGAGTTCAATCCACACATTTCCGGGCCGTGCCTGGGACTGGTACTTTTTATATGAACTCGTTCACACACGTCCGTGTCCGGGCCGACAACGGAGCTTCCGTGCCCGGGCCGACACCGTGACGTGCGCCCGTCCACCGATATCACCAGTGCACGTCAAAGTTTTTTTTAAATAAAATGAATGACGAGATTACTAGAAGCGATATGCATCTCTGCGGTTTTGAACAAAGTCATAATGCATATTGGTTTCCGTAAATAGTGCTGAAGAGGTACAGATTGAAGTTGGTGGCCCTGACGTGGTACGGATCTCCGGTTTTGTTACGGACACGGCCCGGATGTGAGTGGATAGACCTTTAGTGGGACACTTGGTGCCTCGATAGCAGCTTAGCGGTTAGCAAGGTAAACGAACGCGTCGGTTATTTGCTTGGGTTACTAGGATACATTATGCAGGAATTGATGGAGAATAGCCCCTGTTTATAAAAACAAACCATTGTGGACTCCATCCCACACGTTACATAAAAATGAAGGTGTGTTAAAAAATTGTGGCAAAGAAGTAACCAACGAATTAAACACAGGCGAAGTGTGCTATTATTATTTTACAATTGTTTTACAGTGATATTAAAATTACATTTTACTTTTTTGTATACAATTTAAAATTCTCCTTGAGTAGATCTCAAGATATTCATATCTTGTACTCAACATGTTCGATTACTTCGAAATTAAGGAGCAACCATTTTACTACAACAAAAAATATATGTCTACTATAAATAAAATACACTTTAGATCACCAGGCACGCGCTGCCAGTGTGGCCACTATCTATCGAAGCATTTTGACCACTTAGCCAGCCTCCTAGGTAACTTCTAAGCCTGCCACCTCCGGTATGGCCTTTGCGTAATCTCTCGATTTTTATTTCTACTAGTAGAATATGCGCAACGTACATACGTTCCGTTTTACATGCGATTCATCGCTGGTTTTATAACTTAATTTTCTGCGTGAAACGGTTTCTAATATATAATTTGTTTTTAATGACAATACTGAATTGGTGTGATTGAAAAATGCGTCTCCAGGGTGGGCACTCCGGCTCGGGCGGTGCGTGCCGCGCGCCGGAAAGCCACTCGTTCAAAATGGCCGCTTTGCATTTCCGCCGGCTTAGCGCTAACGACGCGCGCTTACGCTGAATACACATTATTTATTTTTCTACTGCAGCATGAACTGTCCGGGCTTTTATGCTAAGCGACCTCTTAGTGTTTTAAGCGCGGAATTACAATAATTTGTTTTTGTAAAGTGCGCCACAGGTGAAGTAAACAGAAATAGGTACTTCAGCAATTGATAGTTTTGTTAAGTTTTGTCTCCATAGCATAGTTAGTGGATGAGAGCATAGAGCACAGATCTCGAGGAATCATTGAAGTTCAGCATTCAATATAAAATATATGACATTGATAAAATTAAAGTTAACGATTAATGATTGTTTCTGAATTTTCAATTGTTGATTTAAAAGTCCAAATATTTTTTTTTCGTAAAATGAAAACGCTATTATTAAAGCGTTGTGGACTCGGCACTGGCCTTCTAATCATGAGGTCCGGGGTTCGATCTTGCCATGTACCAATGTGTTTTACGTTTTTTGAATGTTATAGTACATTTGTCCGAAGCTCCTACGGTGATGCAAAGCATCGTGAGATAATCTGCATACAAGAAATTCAAAGGTGTATATGAATGTGAAATCGACCAATCCCCACTGAGCTAGCGTGAATAACTAAGGCCTAAACACCCTTTATGGTAGGGTATGTTACTTTTTATTAAAATGTCAGCTATAATAATATTCTTACGTTTGTGGGGTGGGTGTTCAATAGAAAATTCGCGAAACACCGACAATTATGAGATAAGATTTAATTAAGCACTAATTAAGCAACTTTACTTAACACTGAACACTACTTTACAATCACTGAAAACTTTACAGTAACACTATGGACACAAATCACTTCACTGTAAGACGTTACTAAGCACTGAACACACAGAATTATCCACTATGTATCGCTTGATCCGCTCGGTTCGCTCTCTTGAAAAGAACTGTCCGTCTGCATTCGCCTACGAGCTTATATAGTAGGGCCGACGAACATTCGGGGCATATGAGAATGTTCCATTCTCGAATATTCCGTACCCAATCGATTGTTTATCTTCTCTTCTCGAAAGTTCCGTGGTACCCTTCGCGCTTATGTAGTAGGACCGGTGAACTTTCGAGACATTCGAGAAGGTCCTATTCTAGAACATTCCATACCCGATCGATCGTTAGTCTTCTAGAAAGTTCCGTGTATGCCTTCGCGCTTCTACAGTAGAACCGGTGAACTTCCGAGACATTCGAGAATGTTCTATTCTAGAACATTCCCTACCCGATCGATTGTTTGTCTGTCTAGAAAGTTCCATCGCATTCCCGATTATGTTTGTCTTTATGAGCAAGTTCTATCTCTGTCTGTCAGCACGTTTGGAAGTTTCTAGATGCATCTCGATCTATCTTTTATCTCTGGAAGGTGCCCACTATTGTTGTCTCTTTCTTATCGTGCTATCTCACTCACTCCTATTAAAAATTTAGTCATATATCGAAGTGTGGTTCAAAGGCCCATAAGGGGTCCTGAAAACGCCTGAAAACGGGTTTTCAGGTTATGATGTGGTTCGATAGAGGGTAGCCTGAAACGGACTGAAAACATGTTTCAGGCGCCTGCAAACAACGGCAACTTGGGTAAAATTTCGATATTCTAGTATGTGATAGAGCACCTCCTGAAACGCGCTGAACTGCGTTTTCAGGCTGCTGAAAACGCTTCTAAGACCAAGAAAACCACGCCGGAAGTTTCTTATACCATCGGCGTAACAATATATATGTGAATTCAGTGTAATATTATGTTAATCATTGTCAGTTAAGCATTGCAACTTCTTTTACGTTAGTATCAATCTTTCAATATGGCACCTACAGGTACAAATTTGGGTCAGATGGTGGTAGCTAGCCAAGCGCACCTGGCTAGCTACCACCATAACGGTAGGGCAGGGGGTGCGAAGAATCCCCGGGTAAGATCCGGCTACCATCTACGACGACTCGACCTGGCAACCTACAACACGCGTACACTGAGGACGGACGCGAAGTTAACGGAGTTGGAAGAAGCTATCAGTAAGCTACGCTGGGATATCATTACTCTATCTGAAGTCCGAAGAGAGGGGGGGGGGACTCGATAATCCTTAATTCCGGCAACTTGCTGTACTACCGGGAGGGCGACCAACAGCCCCAAGGTGGTGTCGGGTTCATCGTCCACAAGTCCCTCGTCAACAACGTAATAACCATCGGGAGTGTGTCGACCAGAAAACGATATTCGTTGTATGTCATACAGGTTTACGCTCCGACCTCGACACACCCAGATGACGAAGTGGAGGCTATGTATGAGGAGATCTCTGAAGCCATACGTAGCCACAATACCCACTACACGGTTGTGATGGGGGACTTTAATGCTAGGTTGGGGAAACGTTGCGGTGATGAGTTGAGAACGGGGCAATTTGGATTTGGGCACCGGAACACCAGAGGCCAGATGCTAGCGGACTTCATGGAGAAGGAGAACCTATATGATGAACTCCTTCTTCAGGAAGTCCGAATGCCGAAAATGGACCTGGATGAGTCCGGACGGTAATGTCAAAAATGAGATAGATTTTATCATGTCGACGAAAAGGCACATATTCAATGATGTCTCTGTGATCAATGCCGTCAAAACGGGGAGTGATCACAGACTGGTACGAGGCACATTGAATATCAATATTAAGCTGGAAAGATCTCGACTGATAAAGTCTACGCTCCGACCGTGTATCTGCGCAAATCCAAAACCCTGAAAGGTTTCAGCTCGAGCTCCAGAACCGCTTCGAAGCCCTTGAGAACAGCTTAAATGTGGACAATTTAAACAACATGGTGGTGGATACTGTCCGTACGGTAGGGTCTAAGTTCTTCAAAACCCGCCGTCCCAGAACAAAACTCTCCGACAAAACACTCCAACTTATGGATCGGAGACACGAAATGAGGCTGCAGAACTCAACAGATGTTAGTCGTTACCGGCAGCTTAATAGGCAGATATCAAAGTCATTGACATGCGATCTTCGCCGATTCAATACGGCTTGTATTGAAGAGGCTATCGAGCGAAATAAAGGCTCCAAGGTATTTGCGAGATATCTGTCATCAGCTGAAGATTGACAACGGTAGCCTCATTTCGTCGAAGCCTGAGATCCTGAGGGAGATCGAGAGTTTCTATGGACAGTTGTACTCCACGCAAGCACCTGTTGAAAGCGAGGCTAAAGACCCCAGAGCCAAGCTTACTCGACACTATACTGATGATATCCCGGACGTCAGCCTGTACCAGATTAGTATGGCTCTCAAACAACTAAAAAACAACAAGGCGGCGGGTGTTGATGGAATCACTACAGAGCTTCTCAGAGCGGGCGGTAAGCCGATACTTAAAGTCCTCCAGAGGCTCTTTAATTCCGTTATTCTCGAGGGCAGAACGCCTAAAATATGGAGTGAGAGTGAGGTCATCCTTTTCTTCAAAAAGGGTGATAAAACACTCTTGAAGAACTATAGGCCGATCTCACTCTTGAGTCATGTTTATAAGTTGTTTTCGAGAGTCATTACGAATCGTCTCGCTCGCAGGTATGACGACTTCCAACCTCCCGAACAAGCCGGTTTCCGAAAAGGCTATAGTACCATAGATCACATCCATACGCTGCGACAGGTTATAAGAAGACCGAGGAGTATAATCTGCCACTTTGCTTGGCGTTTGTGGACTATGAGAAAGCCTTCGATTCGATCGAGACATGGGCGGTGCTTCAGTCTCTCCAAAGGTGCCAAGTGGACTACAGGTACATAGAGGTGCTAAGGTACCTATACGGAAATGCCACTATGTCAGTCCGACTCCAGAACCAGAGCTCTAATCCCATCCAATTGCAGCGAGGTGTAAGACAAGGAGACGTTATCTCTCCAAAACTCTTTACCGCTGCATTGGAGGATATTTTCAAGCTTCTGAATTGGAAAGGATATGGCATTAACATTAATGGCGAGTACCTAACACACCTCCGTTTTGCCGATGATATAGTTCTAATGGCTGAGACCTTGGAAGACCTGAACACCATGCTTCCCAAAGAGTGGGTCTTAAAATGAACATAGATAAGACAAAAATCATGTCGAATGCCCATATTGTACCCACTCCAGTTAATATTGGGAACACTACACTTGAAGTTGTTGACAGCTATGTATACCTGGGTACAGATAGTCCAGTTAGGTAAGTCCAACTTCGAGAAAGAGATCTCTCGTCGAATCCAGCTCGGATGGGCAGCTTTCGGGAAGCTACGAAAAATCTTCGCGTCCAAATTACCTCAGTGTCTCAAGACGAAAGGCTTTGACCAGTGTGTTGTAATGTATGCTGGCTGTATTCATTAACCATAAATAATAATATAATATTTTGTTAAGTTCTTGACGTATGCCACGTTCTGTTATTTTGGCTGTCTGGAATTAAATATGCTAAAAGACGGATGTGTTTTACTTAAATGCCCATATTTTTCAATGGCGACGAGGCCATAATCGAATCCACGCGAAATATTGTGCCTAAGGAAGCTGTGAGTGGGGCGGCGAGTCGAAATGGCACTAGGAAAAATCGAACCTTTTGAGGTGAATGTTGGCAGTTGGAGCCTTTATGTGGACCGGTTAGAACAATTCTTTATTGTTAATGATGTGAAAGAAGAGAGAAAGGTACCTGTCTTACTAACTATAATTGGCAGCGAGGCATATGAGTTATTAGATACACTATGCGCTCCTGTAAAACCAAGCGCTAAGAAATATAAGGAGTAAGTAGAGCTATTGAGCAGTCATTTGCAACCGACGCCGAGCAAATTGGCCGAGCGATTTAAATTCCGTCAGTGTATACAAAGGAAGTCTGAAAGCATTATGGAATATGTAACGCGATTAAAGAGACTTACCAAATATTGTCAATTTACTTCATTAACTTTGAATGAAAATTTACTCGATCAATTTATATGCGGCTTGGTAAATAATAATATACGAGAAAGATTATTTGAGAAGGAAGACCAGACGTTTGATGAAGTATTTCAGATGGCAGTAAGCATGGAGGCAGCAGAGACGAACGCAGCAGTGGTGGAAGGGCGCACCAGCAGGCAGGTGGACGCTACATTGGCTGCAGTGGGATCTGTATACGCTATGGAATCAAGGAGAGGTAGCATGCAATCTGGTCGAGGGAAGTACAGCAATCATTTAAAGACAAGAGTTAAGTCACAACCTAAAGTAGGCAATGAATGCACTGCGTGCAGGGGAGAGCATGAAGTTGCATCGTGTAAATTCCGATCATACGTCTGTCGGGTTTGCTATAAGAAGGGACACTTGAAGAAGAGATGTCCCAACCTGAACGCAGAAGGGAGGTGCTATAAAGTGAGCTTGGAGGAGGAAGGGGAAAAAGGATCTATAGATGCTGATTGTGAAGGCAGTGAAGAGGTATACAATTTCTCTTTTGTATCCGATTCAGTAAGTGATTTTGAACCGTACACTGCTGTTGTATGGGTAGACGGGTGTAAATTAGTGATGGAAATCGACACAGGCAGCGTAATTTCATGTATCAGCAAGGATTGCTATGACAATCTTTTCTCAAGTTGCGATTTAAGAAATACGAACCTGGTTTTACGATATTATACAGGAGAAAGGGTTAAACCAGTAGGGAAAATTACGGTATGGGTGAAATATAGAAATAAGTGTAGGAAATTAGATTTGTACATAGTGGATAGCGGTAAGACTAGTTTAATGGGCAGACAGTGGATTAGTCAATTGGATGTAGATATAAGGTCGATTGCATGTAACCTGTTACAAAAAAATGAGGGGGTTTTTAACTTGAAACAATTCAGTTCCAGATACTGTGAGGTGTTTGCAGACGGCCTTGGGAGGTACACTTGTAACGAAACCAAACCTAGCTCAATGGTCGAAGTCTCTCCATTGATCTTATCTCCATGGTTTCGTCGAGTCAATTATTTGATCAAAGAAGTATTGTTGTAGAAATATGACAATTAAAAATAATATTTGAAACTTTGAAGGATTTGATTTTGACAGGAATGTCAGGGGATATATTTTAGAATTTTGTGCAAGCCGGTTGATCTTCGTCGCACTCTATGATTTTGCATGTTTAATTTGGATTAATTTGTGTATGCAAAGATTTGAGAATTTCAAGATATAAGTATTACAAGTCCGAATATTTCATTGTGAAGTCCTAAACTCCGACCGAAGTGGACCCAGCTAAGTATCCTACATTTCGTAAGACAACACAACGCACCACACGTTTATTTGGTCTGTTCTTATTGAACTACACAAATAGAAGCTTATAGATTCTGTTAGACGTGATACATCAGGTAGGGGACCTTAAACAAATATCATTATCGTCATCTTCTTCATCAATGAAATTAACTTATAGTAAGCTCAATATTAAACCGCGTAACAAGGGCGGCACTTACGGAGTCATATCAGGTATGGTTAGGCAGAGAGAGGAGCCGAGGTGGTGAAGGTGAATGTTGATGCATTGTAAAGTAGCTACTTGAAACCTGCACCTGGGTCGTAAGCCCCAGGCACTGCTCTTGGCTCTCTGCAACGTGATGGACCCGGCACCTACATGGTGAATCCATGGAATGCTACGTTATCGTCTCTGTTACTGAATGTAATCAGGTCCCTCTGTAAGAGGCCTGCACCGTTATTCAGGTCCCTCTATATGAAACCTGCACCGATTGTTCAGGTCGCTCCGAAGGACACCTGCTGCGCTATATTCAGGTCTCTCTATAAGAAACCTGCACCGATTGTTCAGGTCACTCCGAAGGACTCCTGCTACGCTATATTCAGGTCCCTCTGTATAAGAAACCTGCACCGATTATTCAGGTCACTCCGAAAGGAAGCCTGCAACGCTATATTCAGGTCCCTCTATAAGAAACCTGCACCGATTATTCAGGTCACTCAAAGGAAACCTGCAACGATTATATTTATTCCTAGTTTCTCGAAGAGATTCTAGTGGCTTATTCCAATATCTGGTAATATTGAGTGAGTTTTTGATCATATTTTCCACTGAACTCGGCTATGAAATACGCTGTAATAAGAGCTTGTGCTTAATGCATTATTTGTCTCGTGAGTGAATTATTTTGGCACTATGAAATGATAGTGTTTACCTATAAAAACTTGAAGAGATGTGAAGGGATATATTATATTGGGAACATTATCTGCAACGGCAACGTGTCAGAAGGTTAGGCACGTTAGTCGACTATTACTAAAAAATATTTGCTTCAGTGTCAGAAGGTTAGACACTGGAGTTGTTCCCTTCGACGACTTTTCCGACACATCTTCTTTATCTATGAATCGACGAATTGTTCACACTATGGAGTGGTGCCTAAATCTTGAACTCTTCACTAAAACAATGCGCTATTTGAAGTGAATACTTTGTGTTGTGCAAAATGGAAATTGTGATAAAGATCTCATATAAGTTTCATCATTATTTTAACGTAAAGCTTATTCTATATCTATCCACTTGGAAAAGATCTTGGGTTACATAAGCGGTTACAACGTAGATCCTAATAAAATCACTAGTCGATCATTGGCCAAACTTCATACAAATCAAAGCAATTTTGTGCGTTTCTTTTAAAGGCGTAAATTGTTAGTAAAACTACGAATAAATCTGTGTAGAGGGGTTTTCTATTTAGGGTTCCGTTTGACGTTAGGTTGGATCGTTACAATTTGGTGCCGTGACCAGGATGAGAATAATCTGGCCGGCTTATGAATAAAATTTATCACAGATGGGAAACTTATTATTTCATGTTATAAAAATAACATGAGTTGCCATTGAGATCAGGTTGATATTATAAATTCGTACTAAAATAATATTTGCACAAAATATTGCTTTGATTTGTAATTTCGTGACTTAATAGTCACAATTTGTTGTCAGTGAAATGGACAAAGTGGATAGATAATTAGGATAGGGGGAAGAAAAAATGTCTCACACCAGCATAAATTCGTTTTATAAATTTCACAAAAAAATTGGTTCGGGTTGTCTTGTGTAATAAATATGTTAAAAGGTCATTTCATAGTTGCGAGTTAGCTCACAATAGCACAAGATGAAAATATAACAACCCGATCTGAAATTATGGTTTCGAATTTTTTATGTTCAATTTCTTCAGGCTAAATAAATATCTGAAACCAAAAAAATGAGAATACAATTTAAATTCTTATATAGGTAGGATAATATACAAATGTTATCTCTCACTATTAAAATTAACAATTTGTAGCAATTATAATTGTTTGATTTTGTTGACAATCAAAATAAAATGAATTATTGTTGACAGGAGTACAGACTAAATAGAATAATGGTATAATATTTTCTCATAAGTTCATTCGAATCAATTCGAATGAATTAATAGATTTTTGCCAGATTTCATTTAATAAAAAAAAATAACTTGAAATATTTATTTTTCGCTTTATAAATTCTCTATTCATGAAAAACCGGAATCAAGCGTGTTAATCGAATTAATGAATACTCTCTCAGTTTGAATGAAAAGTATATTCTGTCTTTCGATTAATTTTAAGGTAGATTTAGAACCCAAAGTATGCGTAATGCCAAAGCGTAGTTGAAACATGAAACATGCCATTCATTACACTTACAAGTACCCTTACAGTACACGTTACAACCAGAACTTAAATCATTTGTACATACAATAATACTATACGCGATTCCCAATGGAATCAACATAAAGTTGCGTTAGGCTTTGGGTGCTAATATATCACCCTAGTCGAGCCAGCTTAACACTTACGGCAGTGCTGCGAGGGAGTACCTCCAGTGTATCCTACATACAAGTTGGGTTTGGCGGGCACCTTCCTAGGGCAACCCTTGCCGACTATCTAGAGGTGCTCAAAATTCCTAAACTTGAACTCAAAACATGCGCTACATTGTTTTAGTATTAGGTAATGTAGGAAGCGTAGATGAGTAAGCGTAGTAAACAAACTGAAAGTTAGGCAGATTTGCTTTTACATTCATAACTTGACAGAGAGTAAGACAAATCTACTTAAAAACTTAATCAGTAATTACATTATTCTGGGCGTTTTGGAAATGTGTGTAGTCGTAAATTAAAATTTGAGATGTTGCTTATTTTGGTCACCCATCATAGGGCTGACCATAGCGAACGTTGCTTGACTTTAGTTATCGTTCGCTGAGCGCACACGTCAATGCGCCACCAAGCTTCACGGAAATAGGTATAATATGAATGTCTGTACTCGTATTGTTGGTAGGAATAGGTTGGTGGGATAAAATTGCGTATATTATTTATTATGCAATGATATTTGATAGGGTAGTAATATTGCTTATCATTGCCTATCAAAACCAATCCTAAGCGATTATCGAGAAAGAAATTAAAAGAATAAGATTAATTTAACAAGCCATAGAATTATCATACTCTTAACGAATCCGTACTTACCTCTGCAAAAATTACGTATCTTCTTGTGTAATTTATGAAAGATTTGAAAAAAAATTGAAAAGAAAAATGAAAATGAAATATGAAGGAAGGAAAAAAAGGAAGTAATCCAGTACGGACATAAGTTCGCCTTTACCACGCCTTTAGTTATCTTTTCCTATGTATAAAATGTGCAATAAAGAGATATACAACAGCAAAATCTCTCTATTGCGTAATGAATTGGAGAATTTATGGACTTATGTTCAGTAGAAATTTCTGCCAGTCAACCTGTCAATGTGTTAGAGTTTGTGCGTTTTATTATTAGGAAACGCTAAATATGATTAATATTATACAAAGTGGGGAATATATTGGAATTGTAGCAAGGGTGGACTTAAGGTTAGGGGGAATTTCTGCCAGTCAAACTGTCAGCGCATAAAAGATTACGCGTTTTATTTTTAGGCAAAGCCAAAAAATTATAAATATTATACACAGGCCTTATATAAATATAGCTTTGAAAAACTAAAGACTTTTAAAATAGTTTTATAGACAGATTGGTATTATGACGGATGTGTCGCCGATATTTTCGAAGGTCAAACTAAACTCACTAAAATTTTAAAGCTGTTGAGTTTGCTGGTTATGGTGAACGCGCTTAATCATCGGAACTGCTGGTTCGAATTTAGGAGTTCCCTTAGTGCTGGATAGGCCATGCCCACACATTCCTCGATAAATGATCCTCGATGAATCGGGCAATATAACATCACGCAGTGATCATGCTGATGGGGCTGCGGACATGCTAGTGTAAGATATGTATACGGAAATAAAAACCTAGGTTTTAAAACAATAATATTTGTACGGTCAACACATTAGGCAGGATAGTATGTGAGCATTATCCAGTACTAGGTGCAAATAAGATAATCCTTACGAGGAGTCTATACGTACGGTTTTACAATAAAGACCAGTATTAATTTTTATTAAGGAGCTTTGTTTGGGCCAGTATAAGATTTCAATAGTGGATAGACTTACGGGTAGGAATTATATTGATTATAGTAGAAATCTAATATGGGTTTATTAGAAGTTACAATTTGATGTAGGTATATCTTTATCTTTTGCTATTCTTTAGGTTTCGAGTAATTCTTTCGATCGTTCCGACAGGAATTTCTGTGTATTTAAAAAAATAATAAAACTGTAACGTTGGGAAAATGGAGACAATAACAATTTTTGAAATTCGAGTATACGAGGAGCATCTCTTACATGCAGCCCCTGAACGAGTGATAGGATTTAACCCTTTGTGTTTTGGTTGCTATTTTCTTTGACATTTGCATCACTTATATTAATATAATATTGCGATCGTTCACAAGCCCTATTGCTAAGTTGACTTGGCTAGTGTGCGTTTAGGTTTTGCATTGTGAAAGATGTTTCGAAATTTACTAAGGTGGGATGGAATGATGGCTTTAATATTAACGTAAGAACTTGTGTTGGGTCTTATTTATTGATTGCTTGACCAGGTGACACTATACTACAATGGATTTCTGTACTGTTTGGTGTTAGGTTAAATAAGGTTCTTAGGCGAGTTGAAATAAAATCTTGTCTAGGACTATAATATTTACAAAAATCCATACTCTACACGCAGGGCACAGGCTGCCCTAATGCCAAATTCGTACACTATACAAGCACCAACTTGGGGAAATTATAATGGGCTAGAGGTTATTCTGGATAGGGAAGAAGGAGCAGTTGGATAGCTATCACTTATATTCCGTTGATGTTTTACCATATCTGGGACGAGACCTGTAGGTCTTTGCTGTCTCTGAGGGGCCTTTGCACTCTACGGATAACTCCTTCTGACTTTAGTCGCCTCACAACCGGCTACTTGTCCGGATATCGGTAATAAAGAGGGGCGGTGATATTTGTTCATGCTTGTGATGCCTATTGTTCAGAGTCTCCGACGGTTTATTATGGTTTATTCAAGTTGGTTGAAAAACACACCACGCTACAAATTTCATACCTGTTAAAGCAACTAATGAATATCCATTTATTTTATTATAATTGAATTCAAAAAATATGATTTATTTAAAAGAAGGCCATCGTACCTTACTGCCTTACTCATGGTGGGAGGGAACCAGTTCATAGATAGTTAGAAACATTTTTTTTGATAATAAATAACTGGACAGAGCATACTAAAAAGAACAAAATGGTGGTCTTATTGCCATGGACAATTTCTGTCAGGCAACCTTTATCAAACTATAGTACGATCACAAGGGATTTCATAATATTCAAAGAATATAGCACCGAAACTTTATCTTGTAAGTACTCGTACATATTAGGCATACAGTAAGGTGTACAAAAGACGGACTTAGTGCTTGAAGTATTCTCTACCAATCAACTAATAACAATAAATAACAAAATTTATATTGTTCATTAAGGAAATAATATTTCTTGTTGGGAAAAATATTATGTATTATTATGAAACTGAGTCTGAAGGCTTAAATCGGATTTAATTGAGTCTTGGGGGTCGTAACAGTTGAAATTAGGATTAATTTGAAATTATGCTTAGAATACGTTTACGTTTCCTTTTCAGGTTGGTGACAGCGTTCGTTCTTATAGGCCATAAAGGCGGGGGGTCGTTAGATCAATTAAGATATTTTGTTTAAGATTTGAGAAAATAACAGCAAACAATCATAAAGACGGGGGGTCGTTAGGTTAATTAAGATATTTTGTTTAAGATTTGAGAAAATAACAGTAAACAATCATAAAGGACGGGGGGTCGTTAGGTCAAAAATGTATTGAATAAGATATTTTGGTTAGGATTGGTTGAGAAGATAACAGTAAGCAATTATAGAGGCGGGGGGTCATTAGGTCTATTAGAATTAAAATAGACATAACAGATAGTTTGTTTAGGGATCCGTAGGAAGGGAACTTAGTACAATAAATGAATAAAGTTCAATGTTCAAACTCAAAATATACATTTCGATAAAGTCTCATAAGATCGATTAGGTTAAATAACTGGTTTTAGAACTTAAAAATGACATGAGCACTGGACACTGACACGAACGTGGTGTATATACATATAATTTAATTTTCGGAGCATATGAAAATTACCAAAATGTCGATATTATCGAAATGTAATCATCAACTGTGAGAACCGGTCGCTGCTTGTACAAATTCACGTTATACTAAAGTTTGGAATTCATTTGGAAAAGGGGAATGTTTTACAAAAATTAATTGTAAAAGAATCAGGAGTTGAGTTTCATTGCGATAAACTATCTATATAGCTAGTTGGGGAATCTTTGGAGCTTTGTTATGATAGAGAGGGAAAACAGATGCATGAAGAATGTTATATGTATTATATAATAATATTTTATTTATGAAGAAAGAACTTGGGAGGTTCAAAGATTTGTTCGACTGGTATTTAATAGATAGTAGTTTAATGGGTTGGTATCTCAAAGCACTACTCTGAACAAAGGATTGTCTTCATATGTGTCTTGGTGTTAGGTTTAATTTTGTTTGGCACTAACTGCTTAGTTTAGCTAAAATTGAAGACATTGCCTTACTCCACAAGAAGCTAGGACCATTACTGAAATGACACTCTACATTTTCCTGGCTGGCTATAATTTTTCTCGGAAGGGATGTAACAGCTTATACTCTTTTGAAGTGGGATGGTAATGTTTGCCTTTGGACGTTTGGAGTGTTTCGATGTGGGGCCAATGAAAATGCTTTGTGCTGCCGTTGCTAAACCAAGGCCTGGGTAGTCAAGGTAGATACATTGGACGTCATTAGGGCGGGTTTCCCACTAACAACCGGAAGTTTCTTCTCGGAGCATGCCAAGCTAGAGGGTGGAGCCTTACTAGATTAGTTCAAAAGGAGTTTGGATTTATTATTGATTCTTGGATGAAGAGTAGTCAGTTCAGGTTTAAAAACACACCACTTAGAATACATTTTATATATTGCTACAGATATTGCTTCCGAGTGTGTTCTAAATAATAAACAGATAATTCGGTTAAATATATCTTTTTATTTCAATATAAGTCGCTACTATTCAATAGGTTATGGGCCCAGGGTCGTGTTTTTCATATTGTGATTTCGTGAAATTTTTCAAAATTCAAAATTTCAAAATTTTCGTGTGACGTGTTCATGTTCATGTTAGACAATGTTAGATTGCCAATTATTTGAAAAAAAAATTTCGTAAGCAATGGTTTCTTCAAAACTAAAAAAAGAGAAATATAAAAGAATTCGATGGTGAAAAATACAGCATAATATGGAAATTTAGAATATGTTCTCTATTGAGTGAGATGGAAATTTTAAGAGACATAGACGAACCGATTCCACAAGCCCGAAGTAATGCATGGGAGAAAAACAACCGGACTACTCTCGTTAAAATCAGATTATTAGATCACGAAATTAAACTTAAAAGTGAAAAATCTAAAATAAGCTCCAAAATTCTCAGTGTAAACATTAACCGGCCCAATAAAAGAAAGTTTAAAGAAAGCCTTCGTCTACTCGCCAAAATAATAAAAAAAAAATACACAGAGCAGACACGAATTTGTAAAATGTCATCATTGTGGGCGAAATGGACACGTGAAGAAAGACTGTTATTATTATAAAAGAAATAACCAAAAATTTGCCTTTGAATGAACCAGAACTATTTAAGCTGTTGAAACGAATAAACCATCCACATCAACATCAGATGATTTTTCTGAATATGCTTTCATGACTGGACAGTACCAACAAGAAAAAGATCGTAATAAATTATAATTTATACTGAACTCTGGCGCATCGGACCATATTATCAACAGGGATGATATCTTCATTTGTTGGCAAAATTTTAATGAGCTAATAAAAATTACGGTGACTAAAAAGAGTGAATTTATTTCAGCTACGAAACGTGGATCTATTAAGGTCACCAGCAACATGGGCGTTTCCGGAGTACTCGAGAACGTGCTGTACTGCCGAGAGGTGCCGTACAACCTGCTGTCTGTGGCCAGGATGCAGCAAGCGGGGCTGACGGTAATCTTTGCCCAGGATGGAGTTCACGTAATTAAAGATGGTAAAGTCATCATGAAAGGTAAATCTCACCAAAATTTCATTATTGTAGATTTTAATTTACCTGTAAAGATGAACGTATCAGTTTCCCAAACATGTCAAAGTAATGAATATGTGATATGGAATCAACGTTTAGGCCATATAAGTAAAAGTAAATTTCTTGAATTAAAAGGTCATAAAATGATTGGTGATATAAAAGAAATTGAAAATGTTTCGCCTACTTTATGTGAAGCTTGTATTTAGGGAAAACAGCGACGGCTACCTTTTAATAAACAAAAGGACAAAAGTATGTATTATTGTACACTCTGATGTAGCAGGCCCTGTCACTCCTTCAACAATTGACAACGCAAATTATTTTGTGTTATTTGTTGATCGATTTACACAGTATTGTGTGGTGTATATTTTTATTAATTTATTATTTAATAATTTATCTTGTTAACAAACATTTATTTACTATCACCTGTCCCGGTGTCTGTAATGAGTTCTTGTAAGATAAATTTGACACTGCAGTGTAAATGGAAAGCTTGAATGGGAGCTTACTGTACCATCATTAATATTGGTGTATCCCTACATGGATATTGTTGTATTGTTAGTACCATCAGTGGTACTAGTTAAACTATGGTTCGATATACAAATACAACTAAACAATATCGAAGTAATAGAACAAGGAAAGTACTATAAATAATAAAAGGCTATGGTACCTTAGACCACATCCATATGCTGCGACAGAAACATTTGTTACATTATAAATCAGATGTACCTATTCTCGGCGTTTAAAGACTTTGTCGCGAAAGGTGAAGCAAAGTTCAATTCGAAATTAGTATACTAATTATACAGTGATAACGGTGGTGAATATTTGTTTAGTGATATAAAAGATTACTGTAAACAAAAAGGTATCACATATCACTTAACAGTACTGCGAACTCCACAGTTAAATGGTGTAGCGGAACGTATGGTTAGAACTATTACTGAAAAAGCTCATTTAATGGAAAGTTGGAGAAATATTTTTGAGGCAAGGCAGTATTAACTGCAGTACATTTGATAAATATTACTCCAACAAGGGATTTAGAACTAACCAAAACACTATATGAAATGTGGCATGATGGAAAACCTAATATAAAAACACTTTGGGTGTTTGGTTCAACTGTGTATGTACATAGCAAAAGAAGTAAAGGTAAATTTGACGAAACGTCATGGAAGGGTATTCTGGTAGGTTATCACCCAAATGGCTATAAAGTATGGAACACAGATTGTGAAAGATTTGAAACTGTCAGGGACGTTATTATTGATGAGACTAATTTTGTTGACACCAGGCCATCGTTGAAGCCTGATGGGAGTAGTGGTGAATGCTCTCATGGTGAAACTGATAAGGCTGAAATCAGTACCTTTAAAGTCTCAATGTTCTAGCATACCTAAATCAATAATATCGGATATTGATGAACAAGGCAGTGTTTCTATAATTCGTAAATTAGGTAATAAAATGCCACTAACTTCTGATAGAATTGCAGATCCATTATCTGTTAATGATCAAGTTTCTTAAATTGATCAATCATTTAACCAAGAGGAGTGAAAGGATAAAAGGTCGACCATCCGTATCGTATAAAGCTGTGAACGAAGAGTACTTGTATAGTGCTCAGTCGGTTTCTTCAAAGGTACTTCAAAGGTCTTTTGATGAGATAAAGTGTCTAGATAATAGAGCTCAGTGGAAAAAGGGGTAAATGATGAACTAAACTCCCTCAAAAGTAATAACACGTGGACTCTAGTGCCGAGACCAGAAAATAAAAATATTACAATGAAACTTTCACGCCAATAGCTAGAATATTTAGTTTCCGTTTTATCATATGTTTTGCGAATCAAATTATTTACATATTTATCGCATGGATATTAAGACTGCATTTTTAAATGGCATCTTAGTTAAAAGAGGAATTATATATGAATGCTCAAGGTATCGTAACTGAAAATAATACAGTATGTAAGTTAAATAAAGCCTTGTATGGGTTGAAACAGGCTGCAATATGCTGGTTTGAAGTATTTGAAAAATCCTTACTTGAAAAGGGTTTTACAAATTCTGCAGTAGATAGTTGTATTTCTAGTTTGCACAAAAAGGAAATAAATAAAAATATATAAATAGTTTTATATGTTGATAATCTCGTTATAGCTTGTGCAAATATTCAAGCAATGTTCAGTTTTAAAGTATATTTGATGACTAAATTTGAAATGACTGACCTAAAAGAGGTAAAATTCTTCCTTGTTATAAAAGTAACAAGATATTCAGATACAATTACATTAGATTTATTCAAATAATTTTAAATTTTAATATGAGTGAGTGTAATCCTGTCTGTACTCCCACTAAAGCCAAATTGAATTATGAGGCTCTAAACTCAGAAACCATGGTGCTCCCTGTCGAAACCTCATAGAATGTTTAATATATGTAATGCTTTGCACACGCCCAGTTTTAAGTACTTCTGTTAACACCTTAAGCCGCTATACTAATAATAATAATCAAGAGTTGTGGCAATGCCTTAAAAGGGTATTAAGATATCTTAAAGGTACCATCTCTTTGAAATTAACTTACAAAAGAAGTTAGTATGAAAACATCCTGAGTGGCTACGTAGACTCTGTGTAGTCAGGATACTAGTGACAGGAAAAGTACAACTGGCTACAACTTGTTTCAATTATATGACAGTTGCACAATAACTTGGTGCACAAAAAGACAAACTACAGTGGCAGTTTCATCTACACAAGCCGAATACATGACTTTGTATGAGGCTGTCAAAGAAGCATTATGGTTAGCACAAAGTATCAAATGAAAATTGAACAACCCATCATTTTATATGAGGGCAATAACGACTAAATAGGCATTGCTAATAATAACCCCACTAATCATAAGCGCTCTAAACATATTGACATCAAGTATCAATTCTCGAGAGAGCAAGTTGAGAAAAATGTTATTAAATTGAAATATATTTCTACAGGTCAATAGCTGGCTGACGTGTTGCCTAAGCCGTTACCGTCCTCTACCTTTCAACAAATGAGAAAATGGGCTTAGAATATGTAGATATGTGTTACGCTATTGTGTTAGTGTGATATAGTGTTAGAATGTTATTTTTGTTGAATATTTAAGATGAAATGATCTGATTAGGTTTTCCTGGTTTCCCTAATCCTTGCAACAAATGTTGGATCATATTGTATTCCCCAGGCAAGCACTCGGAAGGAATATTTGTTGAATACTAGGCTTTGGTACAAATGTGTTGTATATTTGACTTTAGGTTAGAAGATTATTTTGAGGGGAGCGTGTTGAATTATAGAAAGGTTTTAATACAAAACAATCTTCATAGTTATAATGATGGAACCAGTAAAAAGGAATTACTGTCTATGTTTAATGACTATGCTCCGCTGACAGATTTGATTTGTCATTCGTCTTGTTTTATATCTTTCGATTGATATTGCTTCCGAGTGTGTTCTAAATAATAAACAGATAATTCGGTTAAATATATCTTTTTATTTCAATATAAGTCGCTACTATTCAATATTCGTCGAGTCAATTATTTGATCAAAGAAGTATTGTTGTAGAAATATGACAATTAAAAATAATATTTGAAACTTTGAAGGATTTGATTTTGACAGGAATGTCAGGGGATATATTTTAGAATTTTGTGCAAGCCGGTTGATCTTCGTCGCACTCTATGATTTTGCATGTTTAATTTGGATTAATTTGTGTATGCAAAGATTTGAGAATTTCAAGATATAAGTATTACAAGTCCGAATATTTCATTGTGAAGTCCTAAACTCCGACCGAAGTGGACCCAGCTAAGTATCCTACATTTCGTAAGACAACACAACGCACCACACGTTTATTTGGTCTGTTCTTATTGAACTACACAAATAGAAGCTTATAGATTCTGTTAGACGTGATACATCAGGTAGGGGACCTTAAACAAATATCATTATCGTCATCTTCTTCATCAATGAAATTAACTTATAGTAAGCTCAATATTAAACCGCGTAACAAGGGCGGCACTTACGGAGTCATATCAGGTATGGTTAGGCAGAGAGAGGAGCCGAGGTGGTGAAGGTGAATGTTGATGCATTGTAAAGTAGCTACTTGAAACCTGCACCTGGGTCGTAAGCCCCAGGCACTGCTCTTGGCTCTCTGCAACGTGATGGACCCGGCACCTACATGGTGAATCCATGGAATGCTACGTTATCGTCTCTGTTACTGAATGTAATCAGGTCCCTCTGTAAGAGGCCTGCACCGTTATTCAGGTCCCTCTATATGAAACCTGCACCGATTGTTCAGGTCGCTCCGAAGGACACCTGCTGCGCTATATTCAGGTCTCTCTATAAGAAACCTGCACCGATTGTTCAGGTCACTCCGAAGGACTCCTGCTACGCTATATTCAGGTCCCTCTGTATAAGAAACCTGCACTGATTATTCAGGTCACTCCGAAAGGAAGCCTGCAACGCTATATTCAGGTCCCTCTATAAGAAACCTGCACCGATTATTCAGGTCACTCAAAGGAAACCTGCAACGATTATATTTATTCCTAGTTTTTCGAAGAGATTCTAGTGGCTTATTCCAATATCTGGTAATATTGAGTGAGTTTTTGATCATATTTTCCACTGAGCTCGGCTATGAAATACGCTGTAATAAGAGCTTGTGCTTAATGCATTATTTGTCTCGTGAGTGAATTATTTTGGCACTATGAAATGATAGTGTTTACCTATAAAAACTTGAAGAGATGTGAAGGGATATATTATATTGGGAACATTATCTGCAACGGCAACGTGTCAGAAGGTTAGGCACGTTAGTCGACTATTACTAAAAAATATTTGCTTCAGTGTCAGAAGGTTAGACACTGGAGTTGTTCCCTTCGACGACTTTTCCGACACATCTTCTTTATCTATGAATCGACGAATTGTTCACACTATGGAGTGGTGCCTAAATCTTGAACTCTTCACTAAAACAATGCGCTATTTGAAGTGAATACTTTGTGTTGTGCAAAATGGAAATTATGATAAAGATCTCATATAAGTTTCATCATTATTTTAACGTAAAGCTTATTCTATATCTATCCACTTGGAAAAGAACTTGGGTTACATAAGCGGTTACAACGTAGATCCTAATAAAATCACTAGTCGATCATTGGCCAAACTTCATACAAATCAAAGCAATTTTGTGCGTTTCTTTTAAAGGCGTAAATTGTTAGTAAAACTACGAATAAATCTGTGTAGAGGGGTTTTCTATTTAGGGTTCCGTTTGACGTTAGGTTGGATCGTTACACACTGGTGGCACGGTTGGGTTTCGTTTGCGAGATGGTGCACAACCCGTTTATTTACGCGCACGGCCGTTGGCGTATGCGATGCGAGAGCCGGTAGAGCGTGCATTAGAAGGTATGGTCAAGGACGGTATCATCTCGCCAGTCTCGACTTCTGATTGGGCTACTCCTATTGTGCCAGTGATGAAGAAGGATGGAACAATACGTGTATGTGCTGATTTTAAAGTTACTTTGAACAAATGTTTAGAGATAGACCGCTATCCGTTGCCAAAAGTAGAGGACCTTTTAGCTAGGTTACACGTGGGAGAAAAGTTCTCTAAGCTCGATCTATCACAAGTGTACGCACAATTTGAGTTAGACGAATCAAAAAAATATACCGTTATTAACACACATAAGGGGTTATTCATGTACAATAGGTTGATCTATGGACTGTCATCAAGTCCAGGTATTTTTCAAAGAAAACTCGAACAGCTGTTCGCCGATATACCAAACGTGGGAGTCTTCTTAGATGACATAATAATTACGGGGCCTGATGATGCATCACATTTGAAGACGTTGCACATGGTATTTGAGCGGCTGCAAAGAAGTGGTTTGAAGGTGAAGAAAGAAAAATGTGAGTTTTTTGCAGACAAAGTTGTGTACCTAGGGTACATGATTAACAAGGATGGTGTGCATACATGCCCAGATAAGATAAGGGCTATCAAGAACACCAAAGCACCTATTAACGTGTCGGAGCTAAGATCGTTCTTAGGGTTAGTTATGTATTATGCCAAATTTGTACCAAATCTAAGTAATGTGTTAGCACCGTTGTATAGGTTGTTAAGGAAAGATGTAAAGTATGAATGGGGTACAACGTGTGAGGGGGCGTTTGTTATGATAAAAAAATTATTAATGTCTAGTGAGGTCTTGACCCATTATTCTTTAGATTTGCCGTTAGTTTTAACTACTGACGCTAGTGGCGTAGGAGTAGGAGCTGTGATATCGCATTTAACCCAGACCGGAGAACGTCCGGTTGCTTACGCTTCACGCATGTTGAATTCAGCGGAGAAAGCATACTCTCAGATTGAGCGAGAAGCACTGGCTATAATTTACGGGGTAAGAAAATTTCATCAATATTTGTACGGTAGGAAGTTTATACTGCGCACAGACCACAAACCGTTAGTGACTATTTTTGGTAACAAGGTAGGCATCCCTGTTATGGCCGCGAGTAGGTTGCAGCGTTGGGCTGTAATACTCGCTGGCTATAACTACGATATAGAGTACATACGAGGTGAGAATAATGCTGCTGATGCATTATCGCGACTTCCGGTAGATGACGCACCTAAGTGCGATCAGCAGGAAAAGACGTACGTCAACTTTATTCAAAATTTTCTCCCAGTTACTCGAGATCAGGTTCAAGCTGAATTGAAAAATGATGAAATTTTGAATCTAGTTATAATGTACATAAAAACAGGTTGGCCAAATCATTGTACAGACGAGAATTTAAAACCTTATTTTATTAGACGGCAGCAATTGTATATAGATTTGGGCTGTATAATATGGGGTTATAGGATGGTTATTCCGAGTAGCTTAAGACAAACCTTATTGAGAGAACTGCATGTCAGTCATATGGGCATGGTTAAGATGAAAAGCATTGCTCGAAGTGTCATGTGGTGGCCAGGTATAAATGCTGATATAGAGCAAACTTGTAGGACGTGCGAAGCTTGCGTAGCGGAAGCATCTGCGCCACCTCATGCTCCACCACATCCGTGGCCGTATGTAACTGAGCCGTGGGCGAGATTACACGTAGACTTCCTGGGACCATTCAATGGTAAAACATTTTTAGTGCTCATCGATTCTACAACAAAATGGCTAGAAGTTTTTTTGATGCCACGTACTACTGCATGGGCTGTTATAAAAGTGTTGCGAGAAACGTTTGCTAGGTTTGGGTTACCCAAGGAAGTGGTATCGGATAATGGGCCCCCGTTTTCCAGTCAGGAATATTTGCAATTTATGTCTAGTAACGGTATTAAAGTAAAATTTTCACCGATTTATCACCCCTCTTCGAATGGAGCCGCAGAAGGGGCGGTTAAACTATGCAAACGTGTAATGAAAAAGTCACTTCGTGATGGTGTGGACATAGAGGTGGCATTGCAAACTTATCTGTTGGCATATAGGAATGTGGAGCATAGCACTACTGGCGCAGCGCCAGCTATGTTGCTGCAACGTAGGTCTTTGCGGTCTAGGTTGGATCTTTTGCATGGCGAGCGACAGGTTGAAAGTAGAGTGCAGGACATGCAGCTTAAACAAGTGAAGTATGCAGGTGGTACAGACAGGAACTTCGAGGTAGGGGATACTGTTACAGTTCGTAATTACACAGGAGGAAGGAATGGGTACCAGGGGTTATTGCAAATACTATTGGTTCACGTAATTATGTAGTGGGCACGGATAACGGGCTATCTGTAAGTAGGCATGTAGATCAAATTCGAAGGCATTCCGGCTATGAATGGCATACGCTTGCTGTTCCGATTACATCTGCTGGTACCGAACATTCAGAACCGGTGGAGCCCATACCGTCCACCAGTGAAGCTCTCACCGTTCCTCCAAACACCGATAGGGTCTTAAGGCCAAGGGAGCTTCTTAGACCACCCGCCAGGTACAGCGATTAGGCTAATATTCTTTTTTTATAGTTGTCATTATAATTATTAAGTTTGTTCTGGTTTAAGATATTATCGTGAATTTAGTGTGAGGGTGTAATGTATGCTGACTGTATTCATTAACCATAAATAATAATATAATATTTTGTTAAGTTCTTGACGTATGTCACGTTCTGTTATTTTGGCTGTCTGGAATTAAATATGCTAAAAGACGGATGTGTTTTACTTAAATGCCCATACTTTTCATGTGTGTTGCCAGTGATGACCTACGGAAGTGAAACGTGGCCATTCACTATGGGTCTCGTCCGAAGGCTCAAGGTCGCTCAGCGGGCAATGAAGAGGGCAATGCTTGGGGTCTCCCTGCGTGATCGGATCCGAAATGAGGAGATTCGCCGGAGAACTAAAGCAACCGACATTGCTCGAAGGATTGCTCAGCTGAAGTGGCAGTGGGCGGGACACATAGCGAGAAGAACCGATGGCTGCTGGGGCCGAACGGTTCTCGAATGGCGACCACGATCCGGACGACGCTCAGTGGGTAGGCCCCCGACCAGGTGGACCGACGATCTGGCAAAGGTCGCGGGAAGACGCTGGATGCGGGCAGCACAGGACCGATCGTTGTGGAGATCTATGGGGGAGGCCTATGCCCAGCAGTGGGCGTCGTGCGGTTGAGATGATGATGATGATGATTGTTAGAAAGAGGGAAAATTATCTCTAAAACAAACCGAATCTTATATACACGAATTCTTATTTCCCTAGCAACAAGTAACAACCGTCCGCACCGCTTGTCGAGCCAAAAAGTGAAAATGTCATACGAAAACGTGGACTCGTCTCCCGCAGACTGCTCTACCGACAGGTCGCAACCACAGATTAAAGAGTCACAACACTGGTCGGTAAAACGGTCTTAGACTGGAGTTGCCACTGACGATTTCCTTTTATTGCTAATAGTATTTTAATTAATGAATTTAAGTATTATTTTGTTATTATTATTACCTTGTTTGTTTGTGTTCACATTACTTAGCTACCATATACTATTTCTATTACTGGCAGGGCTGCTGGAATACATTTCACAGAAATAAGCAGAACCTTTGTACAGTATTTCCATGTGTCTATTTTATTTTATTTTATTTTTATGTTTTTGTTTCTATTTTTTTGTGTGTACATAAATTGTAAATACATAAATAATAATGCTTTGCCGCAGAAATAGGTAAAATAGAGATGCCCGCGCAGACGAAATATGAACGGAGTATTGATTGATTGAATTACTGATTAAACATCCCTACTGATGGTAGTTATTCATACGTAAACCAAAACAAAGGTTAGACTTACGCGCTATTAATATAAGTTAGCAGAAGTGGATTAGACCCCACTTTACAAACTATTACCTGCCCCGAGCCGCCCGGGGTCGCCGTCCCGATCACTTTTGACACCGCATACCTACCAAGTTTCAGTCCCTGAAGATCAGCCAATATGTTGTTTATGAGATGGGGTAGCTTAATGTGGAGTTTTCAGTTTTGCATGTACTTACATTTACACTAGTTTTCTGTCCCCGATTTCACCTCTCGATCTTCAGAATCAACTCTATTTTGGTCAACTTTTTCATTTATTAGAAGTATTTAAATGAAATAAAATATTTTTTTATGGAGAGCCCGGCAAATGACCTCCTCCCGCCTGATATTAAGCGGTGAAAGAGGGCCTCTTTCACCGAAATGACCTCCTCCCGACTGATATTAAGCGGTGAAAGCGGGCCTCTTTCACCGCTTAAAATGAGTTGACTCCTATTGGTCTTAGCGTGATGATATGAAAATCTAGCCAGGATTTCGGCCTGGTCGCAGCGTTATGGTGTTTCGGTAAATCCGGCTAAGTGTCAAGCAATTATTCTGGGGAGTACACGTCAGTTACGAAAAATTTCGCTTGCCAACTTACTCTCGGTAATTCTTGACAATACCATCATTACATATAGCGACCAGGTTAAGGACCTTGGCCTTATTATTGATAGCTCCTTGAGCTGGGTTCCACAGGTGGCCGATATCAGTCGTAGAGTAACAAATACTTTAAGATATTTATATAGCTTTAAAAACTTCCTTCCAATTCCGACTAAAATTCTGTTGGTACAAACACTTATTCTGCCTCTACTTGACTATGCCGACGTGTGTTGCTCGGAGCTACGAAGCGACCTCCTTAATAAGTTAGAACGTTTAATGAATAATGCCATACGGTTCATATTTGGCATCCGTAAATACGATCACATCTCTAGTTACCGGTCGCAACTTAAATGGCTTCCCATTAGGTGTCGCAGAAGAGTCAGGACTTTATGCACACTTTTTTCAATTATTTTTGATCCCCAGTCTCCTACTTACTTAAAAAGTCGATTTCAGTTTGTGGAGGATATAACCCAACGCAACCTTCGCTCTTCTAGACGTCATATTATTGATATACCTATATTTCGCACTGGCTTTATGTCCGATTCCTTCACTCTACAAGCAATAAGGCTGTGGAATTCCCTACCGATTGATTTGAGATGTTTGACATCAAAGCCCCTCTTTAAGAAGAGAGTTCGAGAGCTTTTCTTGAAAATTGCAAATAAATAACTTGTTTCTTCTTTTTCTCTGACAACTCATAAATATCGTTCGTGGACACCATCATTCATCATCTGTATTAATATTTATATTATTATTATATAGTTATAATATATATTTTATGTATCTGTATATATATATATATATATATATATATATTGTATGTGTGAGTGTGTGAGTATGTGCGTGTATGTAAGTATTTTCTTTTAATATTACATTTTTTTTCTTTTATGCCGCCATCTATTTTCTCTGCTTGGCCCAATGGTTGACTGGTAGAGAGCGATGTTCATCGCTAAGTCCGCCATATGTACAAACCTATTGTAACATGGAAGTATAAATAAATAAATAAATAAATGATATATAGCCTAAAGCCTTCCTCGATAAATGGGTTATCTAACACTTAAATAATTTTTCAAATCGGACCAGTAGTTCCTGAGATTAGCGCGTTCAAGCAAACAAACAAACAAACAAACTCTTCAGCTTTATAATATTAGTATAGATAATAATCATTTGTTTAACCAAAATAAAACGAAAAAACGTTTTGTTTAACATTGGAAAATGACGCCTCATAGCTAGATTCTTGTTATTGTGAACTTGGCCTTACCATGACTTACAACTTACTGACGCCAGGAAGTCATGAAATTGTATCAGAAAATTTGGATAGGTTTTAGTGGATAGGCCTGGCACTCTACCGGGAGATCCCCACGCACGCTTCCCGTCTAGCCAACGGCGGGTACGGTGCGGTTACGCATTTCCCCCCTGAGAGAAAAAAAAAGGTTCAATATCCTTAATCTTTTTTTAACTTGTCAGATTGTTAAAAAATTTACGTCAGCACGATATTATGTCATTAAATGGTATAGTTTTTATGTAATGCAATTGAAACATGTTCCTTGCTCACTTCTTCGTCAATCCAACAGTGTTAGTATATTATTGTAACTTTTTCTCCACACACACCGAACAAGCGTCAAAACATTAATTGTCAAAAAAACTAAAACGGCGGCTGTATGGCAATTTGCCTAAGGTACATGCCAGTGTTGCCATAATTAATATTAAAAAGCTACCACGGCTCTGTTGAGTTGTTGTCTGTTGGCAAACTGGAAATTCGCGTCATTAAATGAGTGTCACGAAATGGTTCGATTAATTAGGACACATTACATGCTTTGTAAATACTTATTTTAGTAATCTATCAACTAGAGCATGAAATCAATGGGTTCATAATATTTATAATTTGCATAGTATGTTTAGGTCAATAAAATAATAGCACATCCTCGGTAAAACAAATTTTTAAAAGTTGCTAATAATTGAGGACATTAATCATAGTGAAATATATACGAAATTTTTGAATATGACTCTAGGAGCGTCAGACAAATGTATATGAAATTCGAAAAACGAAAAACACATTGGTAGGTTTCGAGGCCCGGACTTCTCTCTCTATACTACCGACGTTTTCTATTACCGATATTAGAATACAAAAAATTGTGAAAGATTAGAAGAATAATGGGATAGTCTTTTTTCTTCAATTTTTTCTTTCTTTTATTATCCTTTTTCTATAATTGCCTGAAGTGTAGAGCTGTGTAACAATGTGACCGCCAATTGGTTTTGTTTCTTTGTTATTCGCTGTGTCCAGAGCGATTCTATAAGAACTGTAAGTAAAATTCGAATCTGAATCCGCGGTGAGTTCATGAATTGGTATTCTGTATAATCATTTCTACACTAGCGCCACTCGTGCGAGCGTGGCCGCGAAACGAATCACGCAAACGTGAGATTTTGTATGACATGACGTTTGAATCGGCATTCTGTAATGGAAATCCGTCATCACTTCGACGCACACTTCGCTCTTAAACTCGAATTCATCTGAATGTCATTCAAGACCTAAAGCGAAGTGAGTGTGAACGTCGAAGTGAGATGCGGGATTTTGTTTGTATTTTATAGAATCGACATGCTGTTATTTTTGCAAAAGTATTGTGATGTATATGTATATAATTGTAAGTATAACATAGATCTTTTGATGTAATCAGCAAATACAAAATTCTTTTATAACTAAAACATGACGTGTACTTTTGTCCGAGCATTATTCAGTTTTGATATGACTCTACTCTTGTCTATAGAAGAATTTAATTTGGATAAAATTGTTTTTTATCCAAATTAAATTCTAAACAAGCAAACTGCCCACCTGATGGTAAGACGTGGTAACAGTCACCTAGAATACATGTGGCTCCTGTGAGATTCGCAGCGAAACTGCAACCCCCACAAGAGCCACAGTGTACATTGCAAACTTGTGACTTAGGATGTAAAGTCACGGTACCCAGTAATTTCAATGCCATATCTTACCCTTCAAACCGGAACACGGCAATGCAAGCACTGCTACTTTGCGGCAGAAATAGGTAAGAAGGAGGTACCCAAGCACACGACGCTGGTACAGTCTCCCTCCCTTGTCAAAGGAAACCTTATACTACGGACATAGGATATTTTTTTATTCGAGTATAAATATAACATAAGTTGTGTAAATGATTAATCAAACTTATCTTCTTGTTTGCGTCGTAAGCACATTGTCATATACACTTTTATATTAATCTATAAATAAAAATTAATCGCCAAAATGTAATGTACTTGCATAACTTCCAAACGACTGCACCAAATAGGATAATTCGTGTTCGTTATTATCAGGACAAGGAAAAGAAAAATAATGTTAAAAAATTAAACACATTTTTTTAAAATCTACTAATATGAAAAAATTTGGCGGCACGAAGATTGCCGGGTCTGGGGGTTTATACAAAATCGTTGCCCAACGTAAGGATTAGCGATCGCTGTGTCGAATTATTCTATCCGTAATAAAACAACATATAAGTACTCAATCTAAGAAATGGAAAAGAAATGACGGAAAAGAAAATCAATATGTTAATTTAATTTTAATGAACATTAGTTATTTTGAGCAGTATATGAAAGTTACGAATAGCAATTCGATACTTCATCGATTCATTGTGAATCAATTTGTCTACCAACTTACATATCGATGACATTGATCGATTCGCCACGTTATTTAGCGATGGTATATGTCAACCCATACATTTTGTTCTTATCGAACTTCGTTATCGTTTTTTAATTGTCTCTTTGTCTAGGCCCCCAGCCCCCAGCTAGTATTTCTAGCTAGATAGTTAACTATAACTATAACTCTTAGTTGTAAAACATATGTACTAGTACATATATATTACAACTAAGAGTTATATCTTAATACTAGCTGTGCCCGCGAACTATGTTTCGCCATATATTTTTTTCCCGTTTTTGCATCATTTTTCATTGACGCTCAGGTCCTTTTAGTCGTAGCTTAATGTTATATAGCCTATAGCCTTCTTCGATAAATGGACTATCCAACACAAAAATAATTTTTCAATTTGAATCAGTAGTTCCTGAGATTAGCGCGTTCAACCAAACAAACAAACAAACTCTTCAGCTTCATAATATTAGTAAGTATAGTATAGATATGTGAAAGTTACACATTCCACGTTTACACTTCACACGGAACAACATAGAATTACTTACCGTTATACGATCAGCTAGCACTTGCAGACTTTTACAGCCGCCCATCAGGAGTTTGAGGGCGGCACTTTATTAACCGTGCGTGCGTTACGTAAGGGCGGGCGGCGGCTCACTATATCGCGCTTGTGCTTCAGTATTAATGGAACCGAACTTAGGTTTGTTCTCTGAACCGAGATGAAATTCGTCTTGTGCTGTTTAGTGGCTTCGTTCGCATTGTTGTTGAGCCCGATTATGTTCCGTTTACTTTGTATACTATTACCTTGCTTTTTCGGAGAACATATACTTTGGGGGGGAAGTGGGGTTATGTGGTGAGGGTCAATCAGGGGACACTTTGGAGTTAAATTTTGTATTGTCATTCGTCTTTTATACGTGTGCAAATTTTCAAATCAAGTCGACGTCTTGACGTGGGTAACAATTTCGTTGAAAGATTCCGCGTTACATATACCGAGTGTAACTGAACACCCCAATAACATTTAAGGAGCATACAAGTTTGATACTTAATGGACCTTCGGTGCATGTCTGAGATCTGGAAAACCAAATACTTTCAGAGTTATTTGATTATAAACTGAAAGCAAAAACTTTCAAATGACATCCATAATCAGCTTTTAACACAAAAGAAATTTAAACACAAAATGACACGTGACAGACGTGAGCGTAGTATTCCTCGTACGCTTGCATAGGGTTGTCGACACTTAATACCAAAAATAATTTATTTAGTTCGTATGGGAAAAAAGAGTAAGTTTGTTAGCCCTAATATTTTTCCTACAGAATCTCTACGTCTGATGGATACATACCCTTAAATGTTATTGGGGTGTTCAGTTACACTTTGTATACATACATACAGGTCAAGCTAATAAAAGCGTGTTAATAAAACAAGACCTTTGCAGAGCCTGTAGCCACCAGCAGCTATCGCGCCGTTCACCGCCGCCAATGTTTCGCCGCTCACCATATTTTTGTAGGTAATTCAGTGTGAACAGCGTGTTCACAGGAGCGGAAAAAAGTTTCGCCATTATTACCGCTCACGCTGTATGCGTAATCAGTTTATTGCAAAGGAATTTGTAAACAAGCCTGCGAAATTTTTATTTTATTGCCCTTTGAGATCGTATTTTTAATGGGATATTAAAAACCGATGTTTTATGACGGTGCTTCTAACTAAATCATACGAAAAATTGTGAAAATTTGTCTACGACAGAAGGTTTTATTTATTTACAAATACATATCTTTATTGAAATTTAAAATGGAATTAAGCCGAAAAGCCGAATTAAAACGAAAGCCGTCATCTGATAAAATTAATACAGCAAAATATTATTAAGATTATTCGAATTCAAGATCTCTCACGTCCACGGGTAATTGTGGCAAAACTCAAACAAAGATTGCTGAAGGACAATATCATAGCCGGCATTAGAAAAGCTCGCGGCTTAACCACAAAACAAATTAATTATCCCGGGGAAGAGAGAAAAATTTTCGTTAATGAGCATCTTACTTCTCTGAATAAATTACTCCTTAAAAAGTGCAAAGAGGTGGCCGACAATAAATCTTTTTAATTCGTGTGGGTAAAAAACTGCAAAATCTATATGAGAAGGAACGAGAACGCACCACTGCGGACAATAAACACGGAAGAAGACTTAAAAACCCTGCGCTAATATATTTTGACCAGTGTTTTCTGTATTTCGTAGTCAATTTTATTTCTTTATACATAGCCTACGTTTTTGATATTTTTTCAATGTATTTCGAATTCCATCCATACTCGAATTCAAATTTCTTACAAAACAAGCACCGACACAACACAGACACACCACATACACAACATTTCGAAACATTTTCTACACAAAACACACAACCATCTATTAACATAACTCACTACAATAATATTTTGTCTATTATAATTTTTTTTATTCTAGTCTATTATTATTATTATTTTTTCATTAATGGATCATACAACACGCTGCATCACAAAAAATAAATTAATTTAGTAATCGAACATTTGCTGTCGTTAAGGTTATTATACTATAAACACGAAATATGTATTAGGTACGGCGGAGTGTTCCTCGCCGTATTCTACCCTATATTTGAAATTAAAACTAAACGGCATCATCGTTTCGTGAACGCTGTTTTGATATCGCGTATCAGAATTGCGCTGATATTCATGATTGCTTGGATATGTTTGTTATCTTACCTCACTAAATACGTAGCATTTAACGTGAAATTATTACAAACTAATTTCGAATTATTACTATTCTTCAATTTTAATAAATTTTTATTTCTTTTACATAGCGAGCCGATTGAAATATTGAAAGTCGTTTCCGTATTTTCTAATAATTGTAGGTATGAGATATTCGTGACTTTTCGTATTTACTTCTTTTATTACACCAATATTCAACATATATTATTTTTTGTTAGTTATCATGTTTACATGTTTTTAATATATATTCCAAATAAACAACTTCATACTGTAGATTATGTACACGATACTTTCTAAAAAAATTACTATTTATTATCAAAATATTCGTGGTTTACGAACGAAAAGTCACCAATTGTATCAGAGTATATTACTAAACAATTATGACGTACTCATCTTTACGGAAACTTGGCTTTGTGAAGGATTTTTGAGCAGTGAATTCTGTGATAATAGATATGATGTTTTTAGGCAGGACAGGAATTTAACTCTCACTAACAAATTATCTGGTGGTGGCATTATGATATGTGTTAAGCGCGAATTATGGGCTAGTGTTGCTAAGCAATCATCGTGTGAGCTCCCAGAAGTATTATGTGTCACCATACCGGGTCGTGTCTTATCTGATCTTAATCACAACAATTACACTGCTTCTTATGAGAATTTACATATATTTGGTACTTACATACCAGGCCGGTTCTCTATTTTGTCTCATAATTTTTTTATCCATAATCTAACGTGTCATAATGTTTTTTGACATAATCATCATATGTCCGAATGATAAGCACCCCTTAATTTCTCATAATATCACTTGCCCGAAAACCGAAATCTCTAAATATAATATGACCTAATTTTTTTTGCTATAAATATCAAAATCTATAATATTTAAAATTCCTAAAAACCTTTTCTATAATAGTCATAAGTCCTAACGTAATATCTCATAATATAACGTGCCCTAAAATCGAAATACCACAAATATAAAGTTCTTTCATTATATGTATTACCAAATCCATGCATACGTTTAAAAACAGTCACTTGATGTAATGCAAGCAAGCATGCAGCATGCAAGCAAGCAAGCAGCATGCAAGCATGCAGCATGCAAGCAAGCAAGCAGCATGCAAGCAAGCATGCAGCATGCAAGCAAGCAAGCAGCATGCAAGCAAGCATGCAGCATGCAAGCAAGCAAGCAGCATGCAAGCAAGCATGCAGCCTGCAAGCAAGCTCAAAGCATGCAAGCATGCAGCATCCATGGCTTCTGTCACAGCTCCGGCGCTGCGGGGCTCCGGCGGTCCCACGCGATCTTATCGTCGCAGATGGTTTTCGCCCACCGCCGCGGCTGAGGCTGGCCGGCGCAGCCGGCCAGCAAGCCGAAGCTGCGGTGCGGTCGTTAAAACCACCTGCTCCTCAGCTCGCGGGCCGCCTCGCCCCTCCGCGCCTACGCGGGTTTAAATAACACTCTAGGGGTAGGGCAGACAAGACTACGTGGTATCGGTTTTACAGCGATTTATTTCTGTCACTGAATTTGAAAACGTAACGGTTGTTAAGGTTCATAAGACAACATTTTAATTCAATTTGTTATTATTGATAGTAAGTCTAAGCTTTATGATATTGATAACATAACCAAGATAAATCAACTTTTAAACATGTTTTAGGACTAACAAAATTATTATAAACCATCATTCGGACTAACAATATTATACAATATAACACTTAGGACATGTGACTTTATAGCAAGTAAAATTAGGATATCTTATTATTGTAGCACCCGATATTATGACACAAAAGCATTAGAACTAAAGACGATTAGGTAATATACAATTTCGTATACTCGAACATTATGGAAAGTGATGATTATAGCAAGCGTTTTCGGGATTATGATTTTCGGACGATCGATATTCGGAGAAGAAAGGGACTACCACCAGGCTATTCGAACAGTGAACGACGGGATATGGACTTGAATATTTTTTCTAGTATTTTGAACTGCGCAACTAGCTCTCATCCGTCAGATTATTATCTCATTACCGGCGATTTTAACTTACCGTCTGGAATGGTAATGAAGCATCACTTCGAAAAAATGTGTCATTGAGAATTCAAGAGTCAGCTAACGGCCTTCTCGATATGTTTGCCCACAATGGTTTTACTCAATATAATAGTGAAAAAAATGTTTCTAATAATATATTGGACTTAGTGTTTTCTAACTTACCCATTAATATATATCGCTGTGATAATTCAGTTGTTTGTGAAGATAAGTATCATTCTTCTTTAGTAATTGAATTGGCTGAAGTCAGCATTAAATTACTACCTCGTGCAGCGCGTGATGTCTATAACTTCAAACACGGCAAATATTCAAAAATAATTGAATTTCTTAATTGTGTCTCTTGGGAACATTGTCTTAGCGCGGGCACGATTGATGAAGCAACTACCTTTTTTTACAATCAACTAAACAGTTGTATTACCAATTTTATACCAAAGCGGCGAACTAATTATAATTCTACTTCATATCCCTCATGGTTCAGCTCTTCTTTAATTAAGATCATAAAGGAAAAGTCTAAAGCACATAAAAAATGGAAGCGTACTGGCAATCATGGCGATTATCATGAATTTAAGTTACTAAGACGCCGTCAAAAAATTGTGCAGAATGACTGTTATTGCAAATACATAAAATCTTCCGAACTATCGATTAAAAAAGACCCAAAAAAATTTTGGAATTTCATAAAGTCCAAAAGGGGGCTTATCAGCATTCCGCAAACAGTCACCTACAATAATAACGTCTTTCACAGTGCTGATGATGTAAGTAACGCCTTCAACGAGTTTTTCCACAGTGTTTTCTCGCCTCCCCTCAGTGACTATTCACACTATGATGTCCGCACAATGCCCGAGTCTGGTGTTACGCGCACTATCTTTAGCTTATATTTTACTGAAGATGCAGTTTAAAAAAAAACTGAAATCTCTTGATATTTCTAAGGGAGCTGGTTGTGACAAAATTCCAATTATCTTTCTTCGGAATTGTGCATCAGCTCTAGCCAAGCCATTAAGCATCATATTTAACCGATCGTTGAGTGAGGGCATATTTCCTTCTATGTGGAAGAAGGCAATCATTGTGCCCATACATAAGAAGGGTGCTCGCGTTGAAGTGACGAACTATAGACCTATCTCTATTCTCAATTGTATAGCAAAAATATTTGAAAAATTAGTATACGATCATATTTACCCTAACATTGAGAGTGGAGTTACATCTCAGCAACACGGCTTCCTGAAGAAACGCTCTACCTCTACTAATCTACTTCAGTTGATCGATTTCGCACACAAACATATGGACAAGGGTAGGCAGGTTGATGTGATCTACACTGATTTCGAAAAAGGATTCGACCGTGTGGATCACACCATCCTGCTTATCAAGTTGGAACGACTTGGAATCCACGGCGATCTACTACGTTGGGTGAAATCCTACTTAAGTAAACGCTCCCAGGCAGTTGTGATAGGCGGATGTAGGTCTGATTACGTATCAATTCCTTCAGGCGTTCCTCAGGGCTCCCACCTCGGACCTTTATTCTACTGCGCTTACCTTTTTGACATTTACACGTGCATAAAAAATTCAAATTATTTGTTATATGCTGATGACAAAAAAGTATTTATAGATATCAGTAATATTAGTGATTGTCTCAAATTACAGGCTGATCTGTCATCTCTCTCAAAATACTACAAAGATAATAGAATCGCAGTAAATTCCGCAAAATGCCAATGCATATCTTTTACTCGACGCTGTTCGCCACTAAATTTCGTATACACTATTAACAACACAGTTATTGAAAGAGTTGACACGATTAAGGATCTTGGCGTGATTCTTGATGCTAAACTTACATTTACGACGCATATCGAACATATATTTAAAAAAGCGTACCGAAATCTAGGGTTCATATTAAGATCTTGTAAGCCTCTCAAGGATAACGACTGCTTAAGAGTTTTATATTTTGCATATGTGAGGAGTATACTGGATTATGCTAGCAGTGTTTGGTCACCCTACCAGGCTGTACATATACAACGTATAGAATCATTACAAAAACGTTTTCTAAGGTACTTACAATTCAGAAATAAAACTTATTTCGATAATTATAGGGATAGATGCAAACATTATAGGATTATGCCTCTTGAGGATCGTAGATTATTAGTCGATATGACGTTGCTGCATGGGATTGTTAACGGGTACATAAACAACAGTTACCTGGTACAACAATTTAACTTGAATATAACTCTGCGCCGCAGCAGACCTGCAAAATTAAAACTGTGCCAGATACCATATTATAGAACAAAATACGCAAGGAACTCTCCTATTTATCGTATATTCACACTTTATGACAAACAATTTTCCGATATTGATCCATTTCAATACTCTTCTAAGACATTTCAAAAACTGATAAAAAATTTTTTTTTTAACCATTAACACATTGAGCTATTAAAACAATTACATCGGATATTTGGGGCTCGCTATCTGTACACCCCCCCCCCTTCCCGGCGCCCCTTTACACTCTCTCACACACACACAAGTACATTCACACACACTCATACACACACAAAAACACACAACTTACATTCGTACCCTGTATGGGATTATGTAAAATTTTGTACTTCACTGTTTTTCTCTAATTGGTAAATTTTAGTCTGTTCTTAGTTATCGTACAGTACTTTTTTGCGAAACCTGTTACTGGTATCCTAAAATGTATTATAATATGTAAATTTTGTATTATAAATATGCTGTTGGTTTCTGAATAAAATAAAATAAAGATTAAGTAACATGACTTAATCGGCGCGCCATTAAGTTTCAGAGTTTTGTGGTCGGTGTTCGTCTGTTAATATAATATAGATCGGTGGTCAGATTGTTACTGTGCGCATATTTTCCTATATTGAACAATTTAGAGAGCTCCCGCGCGAATTCAAATTCTCAGAAATAAACGTAAAGAAAATATTTACCAATGATTCGCCGAAAACAAAAAAAAAAACTTATTTTATATTATATGTGTTGCTACACAACCATATTACTCATCCGTTGAAACGATTGCCATAGCTATCAAAACTTCATCGGATATTTTTTTACGTTGCCATCTCGATACGTCACGCCATCAGCACCAGAGTACCGACAACACTAGACTCAAGTGACCTACGATATTTAATCACAGGTTTCAATCACAGGCATTTCCAGACAGTTTTATAAAATTTAACAAACTAATATTATTGCAATGTTGATAATTTAGAAGAGGAGACAACAGAAATTCTGTGTCTATAACTTCTTTGACGCCAATGACTGTCTGTAAATTTCCATGTTGACTTATTAAGTAAGGATTTTCAAAGTAATATGTACTACCAGTATTAATACCCTTCAAATCGGCCCCTTGATTGTGTAACTTGAAATATATCACTATACACTATTTTTTTTTTGCTTTAATAGAAGCTCATTCATATAATAAACAGAAAGAAAAAATCGGTTTTTGAATAACTATAAAAAAAACCAAGATATAAGGTATTAAAGATTTTTCTCTATCTCTTTCTAGCAAAACGGCAATTTACAAGGAGTTTATATGGCCGTACTCAACGATGACGTCACGGTTGATGTCGGATCTCTCTGTCTAATCGCCTTCAAATTAACAACTTAAAATGCACGTATCTAATGTATTTCTAAACCGATTTTAATTCTAATTTCACAGGACTGCTTCTTTTTCGAAGGTATTTAAATATTTAATGACAAGACGTAAAAATTAGAATTCAGTCATCATCCCAATTGTGACAGTGAAAGTGCAACCATTACTGCTTTATAAAAGACAGTCGGAACAGAGTCTCGTATAGTCGCGGCACTGATGATGAAATTTAAAAAGATCGTGATAGATTCTTGTAGTCGATAACGGCAAACGCACCCCACCGATTTTTTGTGGACCCGATAAATCGGCCCGATTCTTCCGACCGACTCAACGCATAATTATCACTTTGTCGATGGCCGACTTTTTGTAGTTCGTATGCGTTGCAACATAGAACTCCATGTGTAATATCCTGTCAGCCGCCAACAGGTTTCATGAGACCGGTGTGGCTTTACGCTATGTAATAATTGAAAAATACCCTCAAGAAAGGAAATTTATAAATTAATACATTGCTTTTTACAGAATGAAAAATATGCTTTGGTTGTGAAATATTTTTTTTTGTGAAATATTTTTTTTTGAAATCATAACGTGACGTCACACCGATCGCATGCGACCGCCTGGAGATGAGAGGATAATTTCCATCAACAAAATAGGTCACCGATAGTCGGTCGTGTGCATTCGCACTAAGCCCCCAGAATACAGCGAAGCAAGCACGTCAGCTTTGTAGCAGATGGTAGAAGTACTCGCGCAGACAAATTAACTTTTGAGGTAAGTGTTGACGTTTGTAGATACCATAAAATCCAGAATATTATATTTGGTAATCTTACATTGCCCACATTAATTATTAAGATGTACGTTTCACGAAACCCAAGCGTGTCACTTTAAGACATACACTGCCGGACAAAACTAAGTAATATTATAATTAGTTTATCATTTTTTAACTTTTTTACAGTCTTAGAATCTACTTCATCATCATCAGCTCATTTACGTCCCCACCGAGGGGCGCGAGCTTACCCTAAGTTAGCGGTTTGCGGTTTGGTCAGCTTCACATATATCTTTGAATTTCTTCGCAGGTGTATGCAGTTTGCCTCACGAAGTTTTCCTTTACCGTAAAAGCGTCGCACAAGTGTAATGGTACATAAATTCGAAAAACGAAAAACACATTGATACGTGGCAGTCTTGAACCCCGAATCTCCCGATTAGAAGGCCAGTGCCGAGACCACAGCACTACCGACGCTCAATAATATACATAATAAGAATTATTAATTATAATTGATTTTTTTCTCGTTCTGGAAAGTTTTCGCCGTAATTTTTTAAAGTCATGTTAACATTTTTTTGAAATTCTCATTAACAATTGGCACTAAACTAGATCAAATACTATCTTCCTTTCAATATGCTTTTCATTTCAACAACATTGGAAGTGACCAATTATTTTCACAAGACAGTATATGTGAGGGAACAGCAGACGCTGTTTACTTGTCACAGCGGACGAGAACAATTTCATCAGTTAATTAATATGGGACTTGTTTGTTTGGTGACATATTTGATCCAGTATATTGTATGGCGTAAATATTTAAACCGCTTTCAGGGATATTGGAAGCTATGATTAATAAATTAAACGTGTAATCTCGATAAAATATACCTGCAACAAATGTAGGTTTACAATTTTTTGCAAGTAGGTACACTAAATACGGGAGGAAAATTTCGCATGAAATAATTTATTGCGTACCTACTGTTACCACAGGAAGACTCGGTACCAGAGTCGTCAGCATGGGTACCTCTGTGTTATTTATTCCTGTCGCCAAGCAGCGGTGCTTACATTGCTACGTTCCGGTCTAAAGAGAGTGAAATTATAGATACTAGCTTTCCGCTCGCGGCTTCCTCCACCTTATTATTGTTTTCCCGTGGGAATTTTATATTTTTCCGTAACATAATGTTGTAGCCTTTTATATAGAAGACTGTTATTTATATTTAGGAGCTTGGATAATAAATTTCATAGAAATTAGAGCAGTTTTTAAATATTTTCCATAGAAACTTTCAACCCCTAATTTGCACTCTAAGGGGGTGAATTTCAATAAACCATGAAACACCTATTCAATGAAATGTTTTTAAGAGCATGAATCTCAAGTTTTATCAAAATTGTTGCTAATTTTACGATATTTCGAAAAAAAAACTTTTTTAATACAAGCTTTTATATATTTATATCCTCATCATATTGCATTGTCACGCGATATACATGCAAAATTTTAGTTAAGTCGGAGACCGGGAAGTGGGTCAAATTTAACTAAAAGCTTGTAATAAAAAGTAAATAAAAGCTTGTAATAAAAAGATCAATATAGTTGAAATTTCATTAGTTCCCGGTGGTGGTTTAATTGGTCATGTCAACAATTAAGGTGTAAAATGAAAGACTTGTTCGGCCATAATGAATCTTTATTTTTTATTCCTCTCTAACTCTAATAACTATCTCGCTCACACACAATCTGTCATTACATTTCTTTTATCTCTTTCATACACTTTCACTGTCATATTTTTCATCTCTCACTCACACTTACGTTCCTTTACATCAATACCTTACATGCCCTTTGAAATATATAATTTTATTTCTTTAAAAAAAAAATATATTTCACATTCATACAATACCTTACATGCCTTTTACAAAACTAATACAGAACTTAAAACAAAAAATCAACTGCTCTTTAATAACTTACAATGTTCATGTAATGCTATTATAAAAGAAAACTATTTTTTTTGTATGTATTATTATATGTAGGTAATTACTTAATTAACAAAATTAAAAATATAACTAATACTTATTCTTTACTATTTGAACAAAACTAATGCATAACTTTACTCTCAATTAACTGTACCTACCTGTAAAATACTAACAATATTTAAAAAAAAAAGCTTTCTCCAACAGAAAAAATTAAACTAAAATTACTTCTTAGAAACTTGGGTTAACAATAAATCAAACTTACACCTTATTGACACATTATTGGTTTCAACATAACTTACCTACTAAGATATCTAACTTACAACCATTTCTAAATGAAAACAACTATGTCTTAAATACATTCAAAAAAAGTCTTATGGATTCAAGTTAACATGAAATGAAAATAGTTACCTATACTTCATTTTTCTGACACTAATTACTTTTTATAGTAATTATTTTAATTTTTACAAAGAATAATTGCCCTTATTTTATTCACAATAGCCTGACATGATAATGAACAGTTTAAAATTTATATCTTAATAAACAACAAAACTTACATATTCATATCTTAACAACTTTTTATTGATAAGTATATTAAAATATTATCTTAAATTATTACTTTTACCTTATTATTTCTTTTTACAATCTATTTATTTATTATTTATATGAAATTGGTATATTGGTATCTCGACCTCGGTTAGTTACATACATTTTGTGTGTCTGGCCAGTCTCGCTGTCCTCATTTGTGTTCTCCATGTTACATTGATTAGAATTGTTATTAAAAATGGCATCTTCTTCATTATCTGAAAAGGAACTTAGATTTGGGGGTGTGGACATAGATTTCAGGAATTGAACATGAACAATTTTCTTCATGGATGGTTTCCATACATCCTTTATTTCGTAACATACTGAACCAACTTTTCTATTTATTATGTATGGACCTTTATACTTGGGTGTTAATTTGTTGTCCGTTTGTTTATCCCATTTATATAAAACATAGTCTCCCACTTTGAAGTTATGATTTAATCTTCTTAAGTCAAATCTTGCTTTGTTATATTCATGGACTTTTTTAATATTATCTAAAGATTTTTCTCTTGCTTCTAATAATAAATCCAATTGATGAAATCTGTTTATATCGTCAAATACAGTTCCAAAATGTATTTCGTTAGGTGGTATTCTAGGCTCATACCCATACATTAAATAAAATGGTGAGTAACTTGTAGTTTTCTGTTTTGAAATATTTATAGCTAACACAACTTTTGGTAATAATTTGTCCCAGTCTTCAGAGTTTTCCATAGCAAATTTAGTTAATGTTGACATTATGGTTGCATTCGCACGTTCTACTAATCCATTACTTTGTGCTGTATATGGCGTAGTTGGTATATGCTCTATTCCAAACTTGTTAAAAAAAATTTGTGTTGCTTGACTTATAAAACAAGGTGCACTATCTGATATGTATGTTTGTGGTGGGCCATACACATATATAATATCATTCTCTATTGTATCTATAACCGTTTGTGCAGACAATGAATAGCATGGTTTTGCAAATATATATCTTGTGGCATGATCTATGTGAACAAATATGTATGTATTACCTGACTGTGTTTCTGGCAACGCTACAATATGATCGGAAGAGATAACTTGCATTGGTGTTTGAGGAATTGGTCTTTCTCCCAACTTTCCATATGCATACTTCGTTCGTCTATTAGTTTTCGCACACACAATACATGCTGAAACATATAACTTTACATCTTGTCTCATTGACCTCCACCAATATTTACTTTTTATTTTTGATAAAGTTGTATTAAAATCTAAATGCCCATTGTCATCATGTGCAATCTTTATTATATTTTGCCTTAGGTTTTGAGGCGCTACAATTTTTCTATTGTTGTACAATTCTTTTTTGTTAATGTGTAATAAAATATTGTCACATAATATAAAAGTATCATGGATTTGTCTTAAATGATTTGTATTTGGTTCTTTTGATAATTTTTGACATATTTGTTGAATGAATGAATCTTTACTTTGTGCTAATTTCAGTTTCTCTGTATTACTGCTAATTACCAACATACAAATGTTTTTTAATGGATATCTTGACAAATGATCCGCAATGACATTTTCTTTGCCTGGTCTATGCATTGACACAAAATCAAATGGTGCCAAATCTACTACATATCTTGCAAATTTTCTATTTATTTTAGCTTTATCTATAATGTATGCTGTTGAATAGCTGTCTGTCACTAATTGAAATTTTATTCCTAATAAATAAATACGAAATTTACTCACAATTGCCCAATGTACAGCTGTTACCTCCAATTCATTAATGTGATATCGTGTCTCAGCATCTTTTAGACTTCTGCTGGCGTACTCAATAACCTTCTTTTCACCATTTTGAACTTGTAACAGGCATGCACCCATTCCTTGGTAGCTACTGTCTGTTTCAACAATTGTGTCTGCATCTTGCTGAAAATTGGCTAAAACTGGAGCTGAAATTAATAATTCTTTCAACATTTGAAATGACTTTTGTTGTTCGCTTGACAATATTATAGTATTTTTATTTTCTTGTTTTTGTTTACTCTTTTTCAATATGTCTTGCAACGGTTTTGCTATCTGTGCATAATTTATAATGTATTTTCTAAAAGCACTTGTAAATCCTAAAAATGATCGAACTTCAGTTAGTGTACTTAATGTCTTATATTGTTCAACTGCTGCTATTCTTTTTGGATCTGTTTTTTCTTCTTTGTAGCCAACTAATTTCCCAAACAATGGTATTTCATTTGCAATGAATATACATTTTTCTATGTTAATTTTTAAATTTTTTTCTCTTGTTGCTTCAAATACTTTTCTTAATACTTGTAAAAATTTTAATATTAAATTTTGGCCTCCTGTTATGTCATCAAAATATGCTCTCACTCCATTGTCATACAAATTGCCATATGTGCATTTTATTACCTTAGACATTATCGATGGACCTCCAACTAAGCCAAACATGACTCTCATAAATTCGACATGATAATCTTGTGTTATAACAGCTGTTTTGTAAATATCTTCTTCTTTAATGCATATGTTGTGGTATGCATGGTAAATGTCTAATTTGAATTTATATAAAAATTGTGAAACTGTTGTTATGATGTCTTCCATTCTTTCTATTGGCTGAGAATCTAAAATTGTTATTGGATTTATTGTTTTTGAATAGTCTACAGCTGGTCTGTATGGTGTGGTTTCATGAAATTGTTGTTGAATTACAAACATAGGTGTTGCATATGGTGACTTCGAAATTCTGCATATTTTTTGCTCCATCCATTTTTCAATTGTGTCTTTTAAAAATTTTCTTTCAGGCTCGGGCAACCTGTATGGTTTGCAACTTATTGGTTTGTTGTATTTTAAATTTATCTGTAGTTCAAAATCTTTAAATTTTCCTATTTCATTTGAATTTTTTTAAAATATGTCTTCAAATTCTGATACTAACTGCATAACTTTTAATTCATCTTCTTTTGTAACTTTTTTATACTCTACACAACAAGCTATAGCATTATTTTCAGTGCATATAGATGGAAAGTATTCAGTATGTGTCGGCGTAATGATACATATTTTACCATTTGGTTCATGAATTACTCGAGCATACACTGCCAATTGCCAGTCTTTTCCAAGAATCATTGGAACGGGGAGATCTTCACATATTGCTACTTGTGGCATAATACAATCTATGTTACCTACCTGTACTCTTACAGATAGCCAACCAATTGGTGTAAATGTGCTTCCCGCTACTTTATATGTGCCTTTTTGCCAAGAATATATTTCTGTATCTTCTGGTAGAATTTTTTATCAATAATTGTCAAAACTGAGCCCGAATCTGGTAATGCTTCTAGCGTTAATGATCCATTTATTATAACTGGTATTAATGTTACATTTGGAGTACTATTTTGAATACAACTTATTTGTTTTGAATTGCCTTTACTATTGTGATTGTTAATATTACTCATAGAATGTTTCGATGGAATTTTGTTATGTTCGTTACTGTATGACTTTAAACTTTTATCCTTTTCTGAGTTATTTTCAGTAGACATTGTACAATTATATGAAATATGCCCTTTGTTTTTGCATTTATAACAAATCTGATCTTCTATTTTATCTACTTGAGGGTTAAATCTTGGAATAAATCTACTGTTTTTATGTGTATCTTTTTGTTTGTTAGAAAAATTTGTACTCACAGTTTCCAATGAATTAAAATAATACTTTTCTTTTGGTAAAGTTCTTATTATTTTGTCAAATTCTGCTGCATGATTCAGTATTTCTTCTACATTTTGACAATACTGTGTAGCTAATGGAATTGTCTTCTTCAGATATTTTTGTGGGAGAACGCTCGAACATTGCATTTTTATTGTAAATGTATTCTGTAATGGTTTCTGTGGGTCGTAATATTCTTTTTGATTGATAGGTTATGAATTCAGCAAATGTCATTTTAACATTAAATCTTTCTATAATTTTTGACTTCCATTCATTCCAAAATAATATGTTTTTACCATATGCTTTGTTCCAGTCACTCGCAGGGCCTCTGAGTCTCATCGATGCATTAACCAATGTTAAATTTTGTGACCAATTTGCTAACGCTGCTACTTTTTCAATCTGTCTAATCCATTCATTTATATTATCCAACTTATGGCCACCATACAATGGAATGGCCTGACTTGTATCTGATGTGGAGAATACTTGTATACCTGACTGACTTTGATTTGATATTTTATCTAATAATTGTGACTGTGTCTGTAATATTTGAATAATCATTGCATCCATTTTACCTGATGATGACTCTTGATCTGCATCATCATCTCGAGACTCTTTTTCTTTCAACATTTGTAGTTCTAATTTGAGGTTATTTAGTTCTATCTGTTCAGACAATCTTTTATGCTTCTCCTTTTGATAATTATCCATAATTCCATTCTCATGTTTTGTTAGGTTATCTTTCAAAATTCTTTCTACCAACTCATTTTTTACACCCGATGTTGGCAAAAATCTTAATTTGAGTTCTTCCTTCAATTGCGCAACATTGTACTTTTCAATATCTTTTAAATCGATTGATTCCATGATTATGCCGTATGCCAATGTCCAACCTAAAAATGTGCTTTTGGAAATCTGTAGTAATCACACTGATTTTAATACTTACAAGCGTACAAACGTACAGTACGAAGACTTAAAAACTTTGGTATTAAACGTATACCAATATTTGCTATTAATGACACGTATTAATAACACTTTTATTGTTTTTATCCGCAGCGCCATGTAAAATGAAAGACTTGTTCGGCCATAATGAATCTTTATTTTTTATTCCTCTCTAACTCTAATAACTATCTCGCTCACACACAATCTGTCATTACATTTCTTTTATCTCTTTCATACACTTTCACTGTCATATTTTTCATCTCTCACTCACACTTACGTTCCTTTACATCAATACCTTACAAAGGTATGTTCACGACGCATGTTCGAATCCTGTCCCAAATTAAAGTTTCTCTCGTACTGAACTTTCAATCTATTTAGCACTTTTTTTAAAATGCAATGTAACGCAAATAGGCCATGATCACATCTAACCCCCCAAGTCACGATTCAGAGCGACCGGCCCGCATTTACAATGCGGTAAAGTGAATTGAAATGTGTAAAGAAGAATCAGAGTTATTTTTTGCATGCAACATATGCATACTAAAACCCAGTCGACTCTGTGAGCGTAGCGGACGTAGTAACATTAATGGACAATGGATACCGAAAAAATACTCATTTTTGAGAAGTGCGAACGCATTCTATTTCTAGCGGACACTGACGGCCTCTGCGTCCGTTCCGACGCGGCCCGATGCTAGCCGGTCAGTCTGAATCGCAACTAAGTTACTGTCATTTTTTTACATGGAAGAATGTGATAAGTAATTTTTCAAAAATACAGAGTGTCACGGAACAGGGTATAAATTCATTAGAAGTGAAGATTTTACAAGAAATATATACAGGATGGAAACTTTCAGCGGGGCAGTAAGGAGAAGTACCTTAGCCGTTGCAGCTACACGAAAATGGTTTTAGGAGATAGTCTCCTAAGACCATTTTCATATAGCTGCAACAGATTAGGTACTTCTCCTTACTGCCCCGCTGAAAGTTTCCACCCTGTATATTGGAGCTAATATTTTTTTTCTATACAAACTAAATAAATCTTTTTTGTCCTAAGTGTCGACGGCCCTATATCAGAGTAGGAGGAACACTACGTCGACATCTGTCCCGTCACTTTATTCATAACTATCGAGTGCCATTGTAGACAAACTACATAGCTATGGCTTGTGGCCAGGCACGTCAAAATCAATCAATATTACGGAGAAAAAACGTCAACAAAACGTCAGCTGGACTATGGTTGTAACTTGGAAGTTTTTGCTCTCAGCTTAAAATCGATTAACTCGGAAAGTATTAGGTTTCCAGATCTAAGTCAAGCACCTGGGTCCATTTAATATCTAACCTTTGTGTCCCTAAAATATTATAGCAGTTCTTTTCCATTTTTGTTCATATGACGTATTGATACAACAATCAAACGGTGAAAACGTGCCGCAATAATTAGCGCAGCGCAGCTCAACTACGACGGGACGGATAACAAGTTCGCCGCCGAAAATTATTTTTGAGCAGATATTCGTTGACGCGACGTGTTGTATTTTAACATATTCAAATACCGGTCCGGAGCGGGGCGGACGCCGGAAAATTGAATTTCGTCGGTCTAGATGCGACACCTCGTAACTAACATTTTTTGGTAAAATGAGATATTGACGCAGAAAGTTTTAAATATTCAAATAGTATTTTCGGTGTTAACTCATAAATTTCCCCTGCATTACAATTCATTTTGACGGCAATAACGACTACTAGTGACATCTCGTAACAAGCATTTACTCGGAACAAACGTAATACAAGTGGTGTAACCTCGAAGATAGATTTTACGAGGTGATACGAGCCTATAATATTTTACGAGAAAATCAGTAAATACAGTAAACAAATCAATAACACTTAGTACTAAAAGAACTTTTTATCTTTCCTGACATGTTTGTCATTTTGCATATACGAGGTGTCACGGTCTAGAGACCGACGATTTGAAAGTTTGCTGACAAACGCCGAGCCAGCTTCGCTTACAAGTGTATCATTTTTTTTAATGTAACTCGCCGAAACTGCATACCGATGGAAAGGGTGAGACCGCCATCCAGAATAGTCACTGACCGGGACGGAGATGACCTAGTCAACGCCTATCTAGAGTACCTGGGGACACTGCGGGCGACGCTGCAGGTAAAACACACCACCTGCAGCAAGATACTTGAGGCATTTCAGATAAACGCCCGCATGTCACTACAGGAACTCCTGGACGGGGCGAGGGCGGTGGTCTATAACAACGACACCGGGACTGTGGTGGCGGGAACTCGCCCTATAGATAAAAAGCAGATGGCGGCGTACAGTGGCACGTCAGGCATGGTGCTGGTGGATCATGAAGCAACTGACGAAAGGGGAGCAATCACATTCTGAACACCGATTGAGGACCCAATAGTGGTAATTGCCAAGTGCACCCGCTTCATGCTGGAGGACCGAATTCTAAAAACGGCGGAATCCGTGAGTGGAACTTGGATCTCCGAACCATGGGGTAAACTGGCAATCAGATGGGTTGACGGTGTGCCGGGTTGCGGGAAGACCACGTGGCTCCTCAACAACTTCCAAATGAAGGAAGATATGATCATCACTAGCACACTCGAGACGGCAAAAGAACTGTTGGACAAAGTGACGACTCGATTCGGGGCGGTCGTGAAGGGGAAAATAAGAACCATTGCCTCAGTTCTCATCAATGGTGTGGAAGCATCAAAACGCCTTTTGGTGGACGAAGCTCTCCTAGTCCATTTTGGAGCTATCATCATGGCAACAAGGTTGACCGGGGCAAGAGAATTGGTACTAATGACCGATACAAATCAGATCCCCTTCATAGACAGAGACAACCTGTTCGAGATGCGTTACGGAAGCCCCGCCGCCATCACGTCGGTAACAGAAAAGCTCCTCTGCACACACCGAAGTCCGATGGATGTGGTGTATGCCCTCCAAAACATCTACAAGGGTATTTACACATCACGGCAAGTGCTGAGGTCCATGACATGCAGAATGGCATCGGAGGCGGTGTTACGAAGGGGCAACCCAAATACTCTCTTCCTTACCTTTACTCAAGACGAGAAAGAAGCGTATGGGAGGGAAGGGTTCGGCACCGGAGAACAATCTAGACTGCTGACGATCCACGAAGCACAGGGACTAACGTACGATCACGTGGTTGTGCTCAGAGGAGCAGAAAGGAAGAACCCTGTCCATGATAGTGTCCCTCACGCGGTGGTTGCCATTACCAGACACACGGTATCCTGCACCTACTTCTACCGGGAGTTGAAGGAGGACGACGCAATTAGACGTCTCATTGCCCTTCCCAGCATAGCAACAGATGAAGTGGTCATGGAATACAATAAAAAAATGGTGCTCAGGGCCCTATCAAGCGGAGCGACCTTGGTGTAACTAAAAAAAAAAAAAAAAAAAAAAAAAAAAAAAAAAAAAAAAAAAAAAAAAACAGACGTAACATATATTATGCCAAATACGAGTATACTAACTGTCCAAATCTTATGAAATAGTCCATACATAAATTATTAACATATCGTATAATATTATTAAGATATATATTTGAGTATAATTAAGTATATATAAGTATAAATAGATATTATTAAGATATATATTTAAATTTTTAAATTGATTGAGTTGCGCAACTCACCTTAGATTAGGAGTAAAAAGTAGTCGTAAGTCTTAATATAATAATTATAATAAAATAGATCACAATGAGAAGATTCCATGAAAAGAGCACGGACCACGAGTCTGTGGAGTGTTAAATTAGAGAAAAAAAAAAAAAAAAAAAAAAAAACTGCATACCGAAAGCTTCTGATTTTTTCTAACACGGCTGTTGCAAACAGTGTTGGTTTGAGTTACAATTTGTACGGTGCTTGCTGGATAGTTCAGAGTAGGTGTAAAAAAATCAAAAAAATCAAAATATTTTATTCAACTTGGATTTTACAATCTCTTTTGAAAGTCAAGGAAGCTACGCCAAAGGTTCACAAGTCTACGGCGGTGGACCTTGTACTGGAAAGAACCAGCAAGAAAACCAGCAAGGGCTATTTTTTTCTCCCTGTATTGTTACAGAGTCGTTAATTGGAAGCTGACCTCTAGGTAATAATTATTCGTTTTATAGTCAAAATCATTAATTAATTTGTTTACTCCCAGTATTTTATGCTTTTTGACTGCCTGCCACCCTTAGGTTGTGGCAGAATATCAGTGCTTTGTACACTTTTTTGATGTGTACGATAGTGATTACTGAGCCATGACCTTTTGCACTTCTGCAGCACACACATACTGCCACGGTATATGTAGGTATCTCTATTTGTTGTTATATTTTTATTTTAAGTTGTGATTGTAACGCATGTGTGTGGTGGAGAATTGAAATACATGTCTATCTATATTATGCTTAAAAGCTTATGAACGAAGCTTCGTAACCGTTCTATACTAGGTTAGAGCGAAAACTATAAAATTAATAATGAGAAAATCTTTATTTCGTGGGGATTTTGCCACTCGCTCTGTACGCTAATTCTTCTATGTAGAGACAGGCAAATTGGAAATTTTGTTGAAAGAATGAAATTAAAATAAGTAATACTGTTTTGAATTCAAGAATTCTTTTCTTTTCTAGAAACGTAATTACTTTTTTGTATGAATAAAACGCCCAGTCCGTGTCGTGCGCTTAATTGAAAAATAAACAAAAAAAGTACAAGTACAGAGCTTGCGTAAGCCGGCTCAGGCGGAGTGTTTTCTCGTCCTTTTATCTTTATAAAACCGCCGGCTATCTTCTAAATTAGGCATTAATTGTTTCCGTGCTATGTATATTTCGCGCCAGAGGGCCAGTTCTGCTGATAAAAAATTGAAGAAAGGCGAATCTTATCATAAACCGCTTTTAATTGGAAAAACGTTGCCGCTTCAACAAGAGATTTTGTCGATTGTCTTTTAAAAGGCAATAAAACATTTACTTTCAAAAATTTAATGAACATATAAAATAGACTCTTATGAGAAAGGGTTATTACATAATGGAGTGATTATTTAAGTGAATAAATAAATATACGTTTATTTAGCACAAAAAATACAACACAGATGGTAAATGCTACCTATGCTTGGAGATGGTCTTTACGAAATGGGAGACAGTGGGGCCTGAGCCCTGGCTACGTGAGGATGGGTCAAAGGTTGCGCGGGGTGCTCATGACACCCTGCGAGAACTCGAGTTTTAATACTTTTTGGTATTTTTCATAACATTATATTTTTATTTAAAAAATAAATCCTATTTTTAGTAAGAAAGTTTATGTTACAAATACAGAAGTTTTTTACGCTTTGTTCAGGAATAACCTTAAGAGTTCGAATAAAAAGTCCGATATTTTAACATTTTGCAAAACAAATTTAAAAGTTGATTGTAAAAGATACGTTCATTATTCGTATACGTTATAGAACACAATGTCAAAATGTACTGGTATAATTGCATTCACACATATTATAGGTATATGTCAAAAAAAATAATTGTGTGGTTTTATGAAACCACGGTGCAAGTGAATTTTTTTTCGGATCGTAGGCATTTAACTCAAAATTTTCGGAGAATAATTCGATCACGGGAATAAAAATCGCGTTTTTAATCTTAACTTAAATCTTTTTCTTATAAAAGAAAGTTAAAAATAATAAAAATGACTAATAAAAAAAAACAAAAATGTTATTAAAAACAAATTCATAAATAGAAAAATAATAATAATAAAAACAATAAAAAACAAATATGTATATGAAAAAATAACGCTCTACACCAGGATCGCATCCCTGCCGCACACATTTAAAGTCAAAGATCTAACGCATAGACCAATCCTGATCTACTCGTATATGAAGTAGAAAATAAAAAATCACATGTTTTTGTGTAAAAAATTTACGTTATGTTAAAACTATCACTTTAAAAATTTAGTTCTAAATATCCGGGGGTCACAGCACCCCGCGAGTACTCACGGGGCTGAAAACCGGGCGAGTAATCGAGCATATAAAATGTTATGTGATGGTAACGACATAACTTTTCGTAAATGTCAGTTCCTCTGATAAAGCTGACAAGTTTCGTGCGTCCATTCTTGTCATTAGGTAAACTACGGCTTACGGCCTTATTGCAATATTTATAAACGTTTAACCAAAATCAAATCGTTACCGCTGTGCGTGCATGGACTTGTCGATGGACATATTATATCGATCGACAAAAGTATCTGTTCTTTTCACGAATTTATGGATTTTTGTCGAGTATGTCGATCTTAGCTGTCAAATTTTGTTTATCGAGAGTTCCATGCTCGCACCGCCGTTCCCATATGTTTTGACACCTGACAGCTATCAAGATGTTGTGACAGTGTATGAGAACGGAAACGTTTCTGTCTGATTAAAACGTTGTCAATAGTGGGATTGCCTCACTGGACGGATAAAAAAGCTTGGACAATTCAAAATTATTTTGATATTGGCAAGATTGAAAGTGATCGAGATAGATTTTATATTACGCAATTAAGGTATTATGATTATTAAGAGCAGTATTGAAAGCAAAGAAAAAAAATAAATAAAAGTATAAGAGCAATATTGAAAAAGAGACATCCCTATTGTCGTGTAAAGCGCCATATAGCTCTTAGTGCGGCATTTTAATGCACCGTTTCCTTGTCATCATACTACACTGACCTTCAAAAGTAAGTACTACACTTTTAAAATTAAATTTTTCCCTAAACTACAAAAGATAAAGGATTCAAACAAAAAACATTTTCAGCTCATTTCGTCAGGTTTCTCAGAAGTTATAGTTTTTTTTATACATTAGTCTTTTTAATACTTTTTTATTTTGAAAATATATGTTGCCTACTTTAAAAGTTATTGCAATTTTAAAAGTGATACTTACTTTTGAAGGTCAGTGTAGTTAGTCCTACTACATAGTAATACTAATAATAGGACCATGACGAACAAGACTTCCTCGTGGTCTTTTTAATATTCATCTGCCTGGTGTATATAAATACGAATGTTACACTTCACAAAAAAATAATATTTTAATCGTCGCGTGAAAGCTAGGAGGCGGTAGAACGTTTATTGTTTCCTTATATTAAACTATGCTTTAATTACTAATAAATCCCTATAAAAGTACTCAAGAGTGTTGTCTGATCTCCCTTTGATTCAAACCTCTATCTGCGGTCCCGTCGAGTTTGCGGAAGAACGAACAGAGAGTGGACCTGTGTTTACGCAGATACTTCTGCACTATAACCCCAAAACGGTAAGCAAGAGTGAACGATGTGAATTGGTGGAATCTGCCCTAAGCTGAGGGCTTGTGTTTATGCGTTTTTCATTCCCCGCGCGATGTGATTTCAGAGACTGAACGAACGACGTGATAATTGAATGGTCACCGAGATTCGACTTAATTAACTCTTCTAATGGAAGGTTTGCGTCCCCGCGGGCAGCTCCAGGATGTTCGGTCAGGGCGCGGTATCAATCCAATTTATCTGGCACTCGTAAAATGTGATTAACAATATAACTATCGGGATCGTCCGGAGCCCACGGGAGCTCACGATTTCAGTCGTAGCGCAGGTTTACGACTTCCAGAACTAGCAATCGAATGTACGTACATAACATCTGTCATGATAGTTTGATAGCTTTCAGTCCGCAGGGCTGTTTTGAATTATATTTTATTTCTTCCGCATATATCTTCCATGCAATCACTATCGTTAAAATAACATATTTCACGACGCAATTGACGTTGTCACCGAACGCTTTGGAGTTCACGGAAGTGTGGATGGGGGGGTCTCCGCACTTCCGTGATCACGACTCACGACGTGATCACGATCAAGCATTTCCATCAAGCACTTCCGCACTTCCTTCAATGCAAGTGCAAATAGGGTAACCATCACTACCCAACCTGTAAAGTGTGCGTTCCCCCAGCAGGAAATTGTGTCCTAGGCTAAATTAAGTTTCATGAATAATTAGAGCGTAATTTGCTATAAATGTGCGCGAAATAAAAAATTTGTGCGCGTTTCCGTTTTGGAAAAAATGAGAAAAACGAATCCTGCTGGGGTAACGTTTTTCCAGCAGGAAGATTTTAAACGAATAATCCAAGAGATAAATAATTTATATGAGCGGATATCTTATATTTGTGCATAAATGTGCGCCGAAAATGAAATTTGTGAGTGAAGTTATTTTGATATTTTTGTAAAAATCTATTAGTATTTTTTATGACCTACATATATATAACTACTTTTTCACACAGACTGAAAAATAACCATATAAAGGGCGGCGATGCCACATGGAGGGAGGATGCAAACGTAGGGCTGCCAGCCCTCTGGGTTTGACCCGGAGTGTACGGGTTTGCAGCGTGCATATCCGGGCTACGGGTTGAACATCGATATCTCCGGGTCAGACAGAGTGATGACATCGAAAAAAAACATTTTTGGGGGGATGTTTAGAGGGAAAATTTGTTTGGGAGTTTTAAGAGGAAATCGTACAGGGCGTTTTTCCATACAATCGTAGTCCCCTGTTTCCTTCCTGGATAATGGCACTAGTTGCTCTATTTTTTTCAATAAAATGAAAGACCACTTTAAGCATGTTCCTATGTTTTCCTTTTTCAATTAAGTTAATTAATAAAACAGATTTTAAACTTTCAAAAATCTAAAAAATCGACCTAATTTTCTGCTGTATTCAAACGTCCAGCAAACAAAAGGAACAAGATTATATGAAAAAGCGAAACATAGAAACACAGAAAAAGCCTTGCTTTAATTTTTTCGTAAAAAATAATTAACTCGGTAAATTTTTGCGGAAAAAACAGGGGACTACGAAACTTTAACGTATATTTTGTTTACTTTTTATAGGTGTTTTCGGTTCCAGCAGCAGTTGTCCCTATTGCACTCAGTTCAGTTGTTCGGACACACAGCGCGACAGTAATACATTTTACAAATACCTATTTTTGAATTCTCTCAACCTTGGTGTTCCTCTTAATAATAAAACCAAACCAAAATTTAAAAATTAAACACCTCACCACCGGTACCATAGATGGAGAATTTTACTGAGAGAAGACTTCATTTGGATCTTAAAAACAATTCAAAGAACGGGGAACGGAAACGAACCCATCAATTCTAAAAAGGTGGCATCCTGCATATTTCTGATACAGTTAGAGCCATTCGACGAACCCATCAATTTTAAAAAAGTGGCATCCTGCATTTTTCAGAGTTAGAGCCATTCTCGTAAAACACAAACGTGAAAAAGTAAATAAATAAATTTTCAGAAATCTATAATATATAAAGCTTTACAGGCTTTTACAGGTAATCGATGGAAATTCATAAAAAAACCACATAGACATAGACACAGTTATGCTTTGCGAATTAAAATAAGTTAACGTCGTATTGTCCCGTTATGTTTTAGATAATGTACTGTTAAATTTTATGGTCGTCCTTAAGTTGTTGAGGTAATGATTGTTAAAGAGGTGTCTTCCCTTTGATTGACTCTATCGATTAGTATCATAAAAATACAGTTTTTTTTTTATTTTACCGGGCTCGGTTTCCGGTTCAGACAGAAGCTTATTTAAATATCTGTAAATGCAAATTGTCTTTGGAATCAAAAAGAATGAAGTTTCCTTGCAGTAAAATTTTCTATCTACGGTGTATGAAGTGCTTTCCCTCTATGTAGCATCGCCTTGGGGAGGCCCGGTATACCTGTTTCTGCATTAAAAAGCCGTAACGCATAGACAATAATCTATAATATACTAGCTTTCCGCTCGCAGCTTCACCCGCGTTATTTTTGTGTTCCCGTGGGAATTTTATATTTTCCCGTAGGAAAAATATTTTAGTAGTCTACGTTCATCAAGGGATAATGTTGGATTCTAAATGTGAATTTTTTTCAAATCGGTCCATTAGTTTCGGAGCCTATTCTCGTGGAAATTCTACATATTCCCGTAGGAAAAAATACTATAGCCTATATTACTCAGGGATAAAGTAACATTCTAATGTTGAAAGAATTTTTTAAATCGGTCCAGTAGTTTCGGAGTCTATTCAATACAAACATACAAAAATACGAAGGGATTTGTATTTCTCTTTATAATATTAGTATAGATATAAATAAGGTAATTAAATTTTACAAAGGCATGCTCTTAAACTTCTCAAAGTCGCTCAAACAGATCTCGTTAATAAGTCTTTTAATTAAGAATTTTTCTTTATTGTTTGTTTTTTTTTGTTTATAACGTTACCGAACAGTAAAATGTCGTCTTTGTAAATCGCAATCAAATAACTTAAAATATGCTTCTAATTGGCTATATTTAACCTGGAATGTTGTGAATTTCGGCTTCATCAAATTACAAAACAAAGCCTCATTATATTAAATCAATGGAATTCAAATGCCACCTGGAGTTAATAGTCCACCCCAGGGGTGGAAGGGGACTAGATAAGTCTTTAACCCGAGGTAAACACTGTGCTTTTCATTACGAATACAAGGAAAGTAAAAATAAAACAATGAATTAGCTAAAGAAAAAACGTGTAATTTTATTTTACATAAATCAACAACTTCTGCTTTAGCCCGCTTTCTCTTATAAAATCAGGCGTTAACTTCATACCTGAATCAGATGAACTCATTGTGTTAATTATTAACACAATGTCATAAAATATAATTAACAGCTAATACAAATCTCTGCTATACTTTTTATTTATTTATTTATATATACGGAAGTATTAACAAAACTCTACAAATGGAAAAAACAAATGAAGATCGCATTGCCGCTTTCCCGGTTATTTTTGTTTTTTTTTTCTGTGGCCGGCCAGCTATTCAGCCATTATTTTTAATTTTCATAATTAAAAATTTATAAAAAAAAGGTAAATATTTTGCCCAAATCTATTTTATTTAAAAAAAATAGTTGAATATTAATTATAATAAGGTCATTTGAAAATATATTCTTTAAATACTTAACATTATGATATTTCAATTTTACACCGCACTGTAATTGAGTGACTGTATAGAAAGTCGGAACATGGTTCAATAAAAATGTGAAAAAAGAACTAGTTTCTTTTTTTAACTGACAGCAGCTGTTAGTTAAAAATGATTCTCCCTAGGGCTGAAAAGTATTACTTTCAACCCGCTCCTCAGGCAACTTCAGACCTACTTTCAGAGTATGAGTAAAGTACTTTTCTTTCAACTGACAGATGCTGTCAAATTTTAAAATAGAAACTAGTTCTTTTTTCACATTTATATAAACTATGTTCCGACTTTCTATACAGCCACTCAACTACAGCGCGGTGTAAAATTGAGATAACATAATGTTATGTATTTAAAGAATATACTTTTAAAATGACTTTATTATAATTTATTTTCAACTATTTCTTAAAAATAACATACATTTGGGCAAAATATTTACCATTTTTTAATTATTATGAAAATGAAAAATAATGACTGAATAACTGGCCGGCCACAGAAAAAAAAACATAATAAGCGGGAAAGCGGCTATATATATATCTATATATAATTATTATATTATATATATACTTATATATATTATCTATATTTATATATATTCATATATGTTTATTTTGTATATTGTAATATTTTATACTAAATACTATTTATTTATATATTTTAAATAAATTGATTTGCGTATTTTTTAGTTGTTTATTGTTTCAAATAATGTTGTTTCTTTTAACATCTACCTTGTATTCTCTGCACCACCCCAAGGTCGACTGGCAGAGAATGCCCATGGCATTAAGTCCGCCTTTGTACACAGTACATGAAGAATAAATAAATAAATAAATAAAGCGGCAATGCGATCTTCATTTTTTTCCATTTGTACTCGTACTTCCGTGTAGCAGAGATTTGTATTAACTGTTAATTATATTTGTATAACATTGCGTTTTAACACAATGATTTCATCTGATTCAGGTATGAAGTTAACGCCTGATTTTATGAGAAAGCGGGCTAAAGCAAAAATTGTTGATTTATGTTTTTTCTTTAATTAATTCATTGTTTTATTTTATTTATTTATTATTCATGGAAAACAAACAGCATTTAAATTAATAATATAGTAACAGTGAATTAGAATACATAATGCCTTTGACAGTTTTCGCCGATAGAACAAATTATACGGAACCAAGCAAACATTATAAAATATTATGAAACTAAAAAAGAAAGCATATTACTAGACACAAAACTTAATTTGATATTTCTATCTTATTTGTATGTAGGTATATATTTATATTATTCACAGTAAGTAACAAGCCACATCAATAACTTATAATTTTTTACTTTCCTTGTATTCGTAATGAAAAGCACAGTGTTTACCTCGGGTTAAAGACTTATTTAATCCCTCGAACTATTGGTGCCCTCGCTGCGCTCGGGCGCCAAACACCGTCTCGGGACTAAATAAGTTACTTTCACCCCTAGGGTAACGATGTACTATTAAATATCTAAGATAGCAAATTTTGCTTAAAGTAAACATTCTTTTATTTTTGAAAAGAAGCAAAATTGCTTTCTGATATTTTTGAAAATACATTTACCACATCCGGCATTCGAGCCGACTAAAATCATAGAAATAGCAGCTAAAAGTAGAGCTGCTATTTTTGGATTTTAGTCGGTTCGATTGCCGGCGTGGCATCTTCCGATAGGGTCAATCGTAAGGATTAAATCACTAACAATCATGTTAAATTAAAGGAGAAAAAACAAAAGGAAACCCATGAAATCTAAACTTAACTAATTAGTTGCTCGAAGAAATTCAATTTTGTTTGATACACAGTTTTTTTTAAGAATTCATTTCGAGAAACTTTTAATAGCGAGTTATGATGATATACTCAAAGCTTCCAATAATATAAAATAATTCTTGATAAGCCATTATAACAGTTATTATCAAAATCAAAAGTACTTTATTTCATAGGCCCTTGCGGGCACTTAAAATCGTCAATTTTACACATTTTACAAAATTATTAAAACAAAAAATATTCGACTAAAATCAAGCTAACCCGTGCGCTAGTGGCAAGTACATCCGCGGAGTTGATGCCGCGCATGTAATCGCCAAGAGCGACCCGATTCCGAATGTAGGGGCTAACATGAGAAGAATCGGGCAAGAAACTCATGTGCCAAAACTCTTTTAAAATCGCCAAATGTCTTACAAATTGTGAATATTACAAAACTATTCAGAGAACGAGCAATTCATTTCTTTTACCGCCACGCTGCCCCATCATTAAAAAAATCTTTAACACTGTAATAAGCCTTTTTGCTTAACTGAGCTTTAATTAAAATTTTAAATTTATTTACTGACAAGTCATGCATGTTACATGGCAGCGTGTTGTACATTCGTATACAGTGACCTGCAAAAGAGTTGCTTATTTATGGAGCCTATATGTGGGCATTGCTAGCTTGTCTTTATTTCTTAAATTTAAATTATGATAGTCACTATTTTTACTGAATTTGATATCTTTATTCTTGTGTGCATACAGTAAGTTTTCATAAATATATTGTGAATGTACAGTCATAATATCAATTTCTTTGAATTTTTCTCTTAAAGACTCTCGGGAGCCCATCCCATAGATCGCCCGAACAGCCCTCTTCTGCAGTACAAAAATGCAGCCAATATCGGCGGCATTTCCCCACAGTAGCATCCCGTATGACATAATACTGTGGAAGTAGCTAAAATAGACTAACTAGACTAACCTAAAATAGATTAACGCTGCATATGGATTAATTTGTAAAAACAATCAAATCAAATGCATTAAATGAGAATAATCCAAGACTATCGATGCACGGCAAGCTACTCGTAATTCCCTATTTCATTTTAATGCAATTTCCTTCTCTAAATACAAGATGTTAGCGTATTCTTAACAGTGCAACTCATCGTTACTATGAATCTGAAAAAATATGACAAGTGACGTCCAAAAATATATCTCATATATGGAGTATATATGAGATCTGCGGTAAGTTTTAACGCCTGCGGCGTAATAAGAGTTATTGAACGAGTTAAAAATAACGACTATAACCACGTAGCCACACCTGAAAAAGTTATTAACTTCTGAAGGCATTAACAACGCCACGTGCCAGTTAACGCGTTAAGCTGTGTATTGTGCTAAATTTCAGCTTCAAGTTATGTCGAATATTTTCTGTGATTTCGTGATAAATTATTGTATAAGATAAGAGTCCTTTTATTTTTATATTTTGAACATAAATTTCAATGTAACACTTCTCAACAGTTCTGGTGTAAAAGGTGTTAACAAGCAACAAAGTTGGAACGATTAGTTTAATACTTCCGTTTTACTTTTTGTGTTTGGGTGTTAAGCCTTGAAATTTGTTAAAAAAATTAAATCCTTTATAGACATTCTTCAACGCTAATGGAGCGTGTTTGCTAAAAATTCGCTGGTAACGCGCCATTCTGGTGCAACCAGTCATGACGCCGCCAGCCGCGCTGTCTGCACCGCGCTACACATAAACCATATTATATGTTGTATGTGTACGCAGAACTTCTGCCAAATCACGCCCTTGATTGATCGCCAGCGTATACATTATATTCCGTTAGTGATATTACACCCGAATAGTTTATTTTCGATAATCATCCGGTTTTGTCGATACGCTTTGTGATACCGAACTGTCGATGTCGTTCCGATTACTTGTTAAGACTTATCTGCCTTTCTATTACGTTTATACGAATGTGAAACTTAATCGATAGTTTCGTCTCAAACAGTGTATCTGTATATCTGTTGAAGGAGAAGGGTTGAGGGCGATTAGGGCGACCCCCATCTGCCACTGCGACCAATTGCGGCTGACCCTTCATGTTAGATCCGATAAAATACCCAATAACGTTTTTGAGATAGAGCTTTCGTATCATGGAGAGCTGTCTCACCCACACCTCGGCTACTAGCGTGGATGAAAGAGTACTCACAAAGAATGTGCAAAGAAGTCTCATAATACTCATCACAAATTTTATATATACGGGTGCTCAAACCTTCAATACAGATATTTCTTATGTTAGTAATAGTATTTTCAGTTGTAATGTAAAATGCATAGCGTAGGGTCTTTTTGTGATGTTTATAAATAGCACATTATTAACCAAGGGCATAAAGATGTGTCCTATGACATGAGTGTAGACTTGAATCGCGGCAGTAACGAAGGACTATGGTTGACTCCCGAGCGCAGCGAGGGTGTAAAATAATGAAATCCTTAGGGCGCTTGCGCACTTATACATATTCGGTTCGTATTCGATTCGTGTTCGGTTTTGATCCGGTTTGGCCGGTCCTAGTGAGTGTATGGACGCTTGCGCACTCATACGTATTCGGTTTGTGTTCGATCCGTAAATTCTCACTTCGAGTCGTTTTTAGGTGTGCATCAGGATGGCGGGGCTCCATCATTTTTATTTATATTACTTGATGAAGTTGTTAATAACGATTATATATGTATTCATAATGATTGCTTTATCGTTTTTTTGAAATAAAATAACAATTTATACTGAAAAACATATGTTATAACTTATCAGTGAAATGTGAAAACGCCTACAGCCTATTTAAATGTAATTTAATTTAGCTGGAACTTTTGCTCGTAATTCTATTCCCATGTATAACAAATTTTCCTTAGTCCTAGTTCTGTACCCTTTCCCCTATTGAATATGCTGTCTAATTCTTTAGTCCCAAGGTTGCCTTTAAGAGATTGCTTTAAAGCAATAAGGCCACCTATTTGTCTGGTCTGTTTTTTTGGTAAAATATTTCATACAGTTTTTGTTCTTTTTTCATACATTTTTTGTGCCATCAGAATTTAAATATTCGATTTTAAAAGAATCTGCTTATAATATCTGGAGGTAGGTAATCAATTGTAGTTTAATCTGTTACATCAAATAGTTAGTAACTTTAATGTTAAATGATCCCAGATAATGAAAGCCGGATTTTGTCCAAACTAAGCAGGTACCAAAATTATAATGTTTGGTATCAAATAGTACCATATGAGTACTTAATTTGCCGTGGGTTTTTAAAAACAAGAAGTGATCCCGTCATCTTGACGTTTATCGCACAACCGTTCCAACCACGAATCGAATACGGATAAGTGCGCAAACGCTAGGACGGCCGCATATGGAGTACTGCTCGCACCTCTGGGCAGGGGCTCCCAAATATCAGCTCGACCCTCTTGACTCCTTACAAAGGCGTGCATTCCGCATCATCGGTAATCCCAATATTTTTATTTCCCTAAATTTTTCCCAATCCCAATTTTTATTATTTTTTCTAAATTTTCCGCTGTAATATAACTAAGTTACCGTTACGAAAATACAATAATTATACAAAAAATAAACTTCGCAATGTAAATCGTATACATTTCCATCATACTGTGCCCGGAATCAGCTGTTTGTGTCATTAAACGTCAGCGCACCGGTGTGAGTGGAACAAAAATGATGCCGGCGCGCCATACATTGCGTAACATTAATAAAAAAATGAAAACTCCTTTTTTTTCGCTTTAAAAGCTTTTCCGGGAAAAATAATAATCGGTAAACAAATAACAACATTGGTCTGAACTCACTGTTAAAAAATATGGGACACCGTCACTCACACCCGGTATGTTAATTTTTCGCCTAACAATATGTGTTTCTATCGAAATTTAAGTATTTTTGGTATTCCAAATACAAATTAATTCAAACCCACAATTACCACAACCAATTCTGTACAATAATCAACCCCCGTTATTAGAGGCTTAGTGTTGAGTTAAAATGACATAGAATATGTAATTTTTGAGCAGGTGGTGAGAAATAAAATTCATTGAACATACATACAAAAACTGAGTATGCAATTTTTAATATAATATATTGCTGTTTTGTCACGAACCCACCTAAGCTGTTGACACGTTATGCTTTAAATCCAATACTTTTTATAGTATTATGATTTTATAGTTTAGTATGGCTGAAGTAGTAGTACCTTTTACTCAGTTTAAGAAAGACCAGGGGCTCTATTTTTGAATCATTCCTCAAGCGTCGAGTGCTCGTCGAGAGTCGATTGATTTTCGTTTTGTTTTCGACGAAAATCAAAATAATATCGATTTTCGACATAATACTCCATTGATTTTTATCGCATATAAAACGAAAATGAAATAAATAGATGTCACAGCCGACACTCGACATGCGTTCGATGTCAACGAATGATTAAAATAGGGCCCCAGGCAGCGCCGAGAAGTCTTTGCAACGCCTCGGCATTATGTTGAGTAGATACTCTATCCGTGGCACATCTGTGTTTTTGTGTGTCTAATGGCGTTTTGCACAATTCAATCAAATCGATTGACTTTCGTTGAAAAATGCAGACGTGAATGACAAGCTATTTACACGTAACCTTCAAGTGAACTATACTACTTAAAAAAATAATTTCATTCGTATTGGCAGGGTGTCAATATAGCGCCAATCGCTAAATTGAGGAGCTCGGTGGCGCATTGTTGCGTGCGCTCAGCGAGCGATTGCTAAGGTTAAGCAACGTTGGCTATGGTCAGTCCTATGATAGGGAAATCGTGTATGAGGGGGCGGACGGTCGCGTCCACAGGTGGCCGATGGCGGCGGGAGTACCTCAGGGTTCCGTGCTGGGCCCTCTGCTCTGGAACCTGGGGTACAACTGGGTTCTGCGGGGCAACCTCCTGCCGAACATGGAGGTTGTCTGCTTCGCCGACGACACCCTTGTCGCGGCGAAGGGGAGCACGTATGAGGAGGCGGTCCACCTGGCGTCGGTCGGCGCGACGATGGTCGTCCGGCGCATCCGCCTCCTCAGGCTGGACGTGGCCGTCGAGAAGACGACGGCCATTTCGTTCAGGCCGCCGCGTCGCCGCAGACCCCAGGCGGGGCTCCGTGTCCGAGTAGAGGGGGTGCAAGTCCAGATCGAGAGCTCGATGAAGTATCTCGGTCTGGTGCTGGACCCCCGATGGGATTTCGGGGAGCACTTTAAGCTCCTCGCCCTAAGGCTGTGTGCCGCCGCGGCAGCCCTCGGACGGGTCCTCCCCAACGTGGGGGGACCAGGCGCAGCGAGCCGTCGACTTTATCAAACGGTGATAAAGTCGATGGCGCTGTACGGAGCGCCGATTTGGGCGGAGCGTCTCGCCCCCCGAACGGTGGCCCTCCTGCGTAGGCCGCAGAGGGTCATTGCCACCCGGGCCGTGCGGGCCTACCGCACGGTCTCTCACGGGGCGGCCTGCGTTCTAGCGGGCTCGCCTCCGTGGGATGTTGAGGCACGCGTCCTTGCGGCCGTGCACCGACATCGGGTGGCAGCGAGGAGTCGGGAGGAGCGCCCCCTCCCGCAGGAGGTGGCGCGCACAAGGCTCCTGGCGCAGAGGGAGGCTCTCCGCCAGTGGGCCGAGACGCTCGCCCACCCAGCTGCCGGCCACTGGACGATCGAGGCCGTTCGTCCAGTGTTGGAGGAGTGGGTTGGGCGCCGGCAGGGCAGCCTCACCTACCGGATGGTGCAGATGATGACCAGGCACGGCTGCTTCGGCCATTATCTGCACCATGTCGCACGGAGGGAGGAGACGCCGCAGTGCCACCACTGCGGCGCTCCCGACGCCACGGCCGGACACACCCTCTCGGAGTGCCCGGCCTGGCGACCCCAGCGCGACGCATTAGCCCTCGCGCTGGGCCTAGGTAGGGGTGCGCCCGTCGTGCTGGCCAACGTCGCACGCGAGATGCTGACCAGCGCGACGGCGTGGGAGGCTGTCGCCTCCTTCTGCGAGGAAGTGATCTCGCAGAAGGAGGCAGCGGAGCGGGCGCGAGAGGTTGACCCTCTCGCCGCACCGCTCCGGCGCAGGTGGTTGGGTAGGAGGAGGCGCGCGTTCCTGGACGCGCGCCACCAACTCCCCTAAGCAAGCTGGGGATGAAATGGCCCGGCCGGCCGACAACCGGTCGGGAGACACTTTTCTACCCCTGGCCTGCCCGTCTGGGGGTTCGAATTATTGCACTTGTCGACCCCCCCGTAGAGGTAAGACCTGGCGCTTGCGTCAGGCCTACAATCCAGGGGGCGCACTCGGGGAATGGCTAACGCCGATCCCGAGTGTGTCTCTACGGAGGTAGAAGTTGCTCTGGAGGGTGGTTTAGCCAGGTATGGGGTTACCCAGGTAACCCGAGTCCAATGGCATATCCTTGGGGCGGCTTTGTCAGCTTTCAGCCCCTTGTTGAATCGTAAAAAGATTCCCCCGCCTCAAAAAAAAAAAAAAAAATGGTCAGTCCTATGATGAGTGACCGAAATACGAAACATCTCGAATTCTTCCGTGCTTCGGATTGCACGTTAAACAGTGGATCTTGCGCCTATGTTGCCCCGGTCGCGTCGGCTAACCGTCTCATCGGACTAGGATTATGAAGGAACAGAGAGTGCACTTGCGTTTGTTCAGTTACTTGTGCACTATAATATCTCCTGTGCAAGATGGCTAGTCTCTGTTGAGATTGGCCGCCGTGGCCGTATATTGGTTAGAAGGATATTATAGCGCCAATCAAAATTAATATCGAACGAATCATTCAATTCTTGTGTTTCCCTTACTTCAACTTTTTTCAGTGCGTTCAACATTACTTTCACTTCTTTCAATGCTTTTATCGTTGAACGGCAAATGTGATAATACTTTTTTTTCTTTTGATTTGTCGGAATAGCTATGCATGATAATGCATGCACGCCACCGCCACAAAGCCGAGTTAAGCCATCGTCCGCTATTTATTTCAGTGCATAATTGTCCGTTGGCGTTGTTGGATGCTGTCATAAAATATAAGCATTTAACATTAAATTTATGTGAGAAATTTTCGCTGCTCGGACTGTATGTCATTAAACCTGACGTCACCATGCCGCAGATATTCTTTATAAAAAAGAAGATTGATGTGCAAAAAAATTAATGAGCTAAGTAACTCATTAACTAGGGTGGACATCACTCGCGACGCGTGAATGAAGAAATATCTATTTTTAAGTTAAATATTAGCGTTACAGCTGACGAGGCAGTTGGCCGCTGACCCCGCGCGTTCGTAAGCTGGCGTATTTCATGCGAATGTCTTGAAATTTTTATTGTTATGGCCCCGCTGAATTACGACGTCGATATGTTGGCAGAAACCATAAAATATTTCGGTCGCGGCGGAAGCTCCGCCATGCACAGCGTCTAATATGCTGTTTCAATATTTTATAACATCCATGTTCGTTCCCACGTAGAAACACGTCGTTACAGGCCTTGTCAATCTGGCATAGGTGATAGCAATCAGTCGCTTCATTTCATTTTTTATTTGCTTACTTACATGTATGGCAACACATTAGATTAGATAAATAATAGGGCCGCAACAACTTTTTGCATCATAAATACTACGTTGGCTTCACAAAGGGCTAGTAATTAAAAACTCGGTGGCCGAGTGGTCAAGGCGTCAATACGGTAACCCGCTTCTCCAGGATCTAATCCCGCCCGTTCAAGTGGCGAAATTTTATTGATTTAATTCATTTTTTAGTCTGTGACGTTTTGTCGTACGGTACCCAGTGAATGTTGTTACAGAAATATTTTAATTTTAATAAGTTTCCTTTTATTATATAAGTGTTAAAAAAGTATTTATAGATATTTACAATTTTCACTGACTCAGTACATGCACCCTGCAAGAGCACTACATACCTACTAGAGATCTTCTAGAAGCCTTTATCTCACCTGATGGTAAATGAAGATGTTCAGTACTCGGCCGTGATGGTGTTAAGCAGAAACTCTTTGCTTAAACCCACTGCCCACCACCACGGGAAGTACATACGACCGCGTTTCGCGGCTGTGCTAGGAGGCACATAATAGTTGCCTAACAGTACCTAACTTGTTAATTAAGTAAGACCTCCCAAGTAACATTTTTTTCGGATCTCGGTTGTAAACTTTACCTCAAGGTTTTAAAAGAGTCATAGAAAGGTTAAAGTTTTGCTATATGGTCATATTTAGTATTTCAGAAAGATTAATAAGTCCTAAAACTAATTGACTATTATTAAAACCTTGGAACCGCTGGCAAGAGTTTAAATTAACGTTATTTTTACTTAGGTTTTAGGAGCATATAGTCCTAAGATCTTAAAGTTGTCGTAGACTCCTGATTCAGTTCTAGAAAAGCTAGCATAATACAAAAGTGAGATCTAAAGGTTAATTTTTTAACTTATATACAGCTATAAAGTTATGGAATTTTAAAATCACCTGTAAGTCATTTCTAAAACCTACTTGAAACCTTTAGGCTATATTAGAGTTATCTAGACAAACAAATTAGGATTATGTGGTTAAAACCCAAACCAGTAATGCTATTGATTTAGCTTACGGCATCATTTAAGTCCTACGAGAATATTTGAAAGCTTAAGAAACATCCTCAAAAAAATTTCAGTTATCTCCGCGAGTTTTAAGCAACTGCAAAAATAGCCTAGTAATTTTAACTAGCTCCGCCAGATAATCTTTAGATCTTATTTTGGCAAACATAATTAGCTTTTAGCTGTTACAGTTCTGGAAAGGTTAATTTAAATTCTTTCTAGTAATTTCCTAATGGCAGCCATATTTTTTATTGAAATAAAAAAGCTATCGGACCAAAAAGCAATATTTTGATAAATTAAATAAGGCAAAATTAAGTAATGTGTGCTATATATTTAAAATGTATGTTTTATATGGATAGAAGTTTCATTTCTAATGCGATTTATCACCAACCATCGTATTTTATAATTTTAATTTAATTAAAATATCTTCAGAATTTTAACTTACGAAGGGCCCACCTCTTATACAGCTCTATTATCATGAAGTTTTACAATAAAGTGCCAATCGCAGTATTTTTTAATTTTTCCGGACATGAGCTACTTATTATTTTTATGAATACAGCACTTAACTTATATCGCCATTTTGAAACAAGGAATCGCCATTATAAATAAAGATTTGAAATTCACTTGTTTCTGTGTAAAAAATCTTACATAGAAACATTTTAAAACCTGGGAGTCTCGGAAAAGCATTTATTCATGCCTAAAAACGGTGTTAAGTTATCATAAAGATACATCCAACAACATTTCAGAACGTTATATTAACCTTAAATGAAGGTATTGTGATTTAAACTATAGGTTTTGCTGTAGCTCTCAGAAAGTTTCTAAAACGTGGGCCCTTTTTGCACTCAGAGGGTTATTATAAGGTTAATATAACATTATTGAGTCTATTAAGACTTAGTAGCAGATATCCATATATAGGTTCTAGAACCTTTTCAAAACCATTCTAGAATCTAAAATGTTACTTGGGCTACGTACTCACAGTCCAGCTTCTTCTTCTCTCCTTAGGCACCGTGGCGTACAGAAGATAAGGCCGATGACGGAAGCGAGCTTCACCTGGACTCCTCAACAACTGAGGACCTGGCTACCTTACCTCTAATTGTCGGCACACAACAATGTTATTATTGCAAAAAATTTAGGCAAGATAATGTTAGCTAGCCGTGCGGGCTCGGAAGCCCTCCTATATGTAAACCAAGCATAAAATCGTCTGCCCCCATCGGAAATCGAAACCCTGACTACTACTACATCGTTACCAGGTAGGCTCAACCAAGGAGGCAGTTTAATATTAAAAAGAAGTACTGGAATTGAAACTCTCAAACGGTTTCTCAATCAGCACTCTAGCTGTTGAGGTAGCCATTTAAGAATTTGTAATTCGACTCTGACAAAAAGATACTGAAAATGTGTATCTTTTCGTCAAAGTCGAAATACAAATTCGTTTGGGCAATTAAATTGGCAACATGTTACTTTAAATAAAAAATCTGAAACTGTGAAATGATTGCGCAGTATACAAATATTAAGTACCTACAACAAAATATTGTTTTTGAGATGTCGCGTAAAATTGTTTCTTATGAAACAAAAATTAGCATTTATATTAAACACGTATGCTAAAAACGTAGGATGCGAATACATTATATGCTTCAATATAACAAAGAAATTTATGCTTGCGTTAGAACTCTTGATAATATTTCATCCAAAATAACTCTACATAGAGTATGTGGTAAAAAGATCTATTGTGACCAAAGAATTAATCCCTTTTTCTCAATTCCTTTAATTTTGTACATCAAAATATCGTAAATATAAAGCAATGGTAAGAAACACAATGTCATACGTGCATTGTGTTGCCTTTGCCGAAAGAAAGTAAATATGTATAGACAGCTCAATCCTGACGGCAATCTCTTTCTGCACAGACTCTACATACTTCTCACTTATGTTCAGCGATCTCACTCGACGCTTTATCTGAACACAAAGCTACGAAATCGATTATTTATTTTAAGGCTCTTGTCACAGAGAAGTTATATAACCTGCCTACGGTGCCAGTGTAAATTCGCGAAGTCAAACAAATTAGAACTCTGAAAGGGGGATGGGGGGGATGCGCATCCGATGCCTTGTTTGAGTTCCCGGCCTTCTTTGGATTCGTTTCTCTTGCTAAGTCAACACGGACTACAGCACGCTGCTCAGAAATTAATGACACTTTGACTTGACAAAGTTTTGTTTCCCGAGGGAAGCATTCAGTTCAAAGGTTGATTGGTTCGCTCCCATTTGTTTACAACGATTGAATCTATTCGACTGCCCTCTTCTTAATTAGATGGCGTGAGTCTCTTCTTATCATTATATTGCTCAAATGTATGCTTACAAAATATTATTTCTGTATATCAGCAGGTCATTAAACATTGAAAATTATAAATATATTTTAATTGATTGTTAGATAAATTATCTAGAGACATTATTCTCTATCAATTTGTGTTGACATCAATGACTGCACGTTAAGGAAGATGTTAAGAATGTATATTTTTAAATTTGTGACTTTTGATTTTCTTTAAAAATGCCAAATAAGTTTTCGAGCCCTGTATTACTTTAGGATGTATATAATTATTATTCATTTCGAGCGTGTAGAGCAAAAATTATGACATAATACTACGATTTAAACTAAATAATACTGTAATTTAAATAGCACCATGATAATTTAACTCGGGTTTTCTTACGATAAGTATCACCTTGCGATACTGTTATATAGACATATAGCTGACGTGAAGCATGGCTCTGCAAAGAACATCCATTCCTCACAAGCTGACGGCAGCTGGCGGGCAGCGAGTCGTGCTTCCGCCGCGCATCTACTCTCTACGCTCGTAAACGAGTAACTGTTCGTTTAGCGTATGTACAGTAGACACTAGACATTATGTCAAGCTATACTGTTTGGCCTTTGGACACCTCTTATGTCGCTTGTAATAGCGATAACTTTTGTAGTTAAAATGTAACGAGTGCTGTGACGCCCGCTGTACTTTATGCGTGCAGCGACATGAATGGCGCGTATACGGTACCCGGTACGGTGTGCTCTCGGCTAACAAATTCCAAAATTATGTAACGTTCACCATGGCCAAAACGTTAATAATCTTGAACTCCTTTTAAATGAAACACGCTTTTTCACATTTTTACACACTTAAATTTTTACACAAATAAATAAATAAAACAGGGAAGCCTTTAAAAGACAGATTTTCTTTGATCTCCTCCGTGTTTGAGAATACAAATTAAATAATGGGTCCTGGGTCTGATCTCGTCCCGTTGATGTCTCATCGGATGCCAGTGAAGGAATAAAAAGCACAATGTTGGTTGCCTGGTGGTAAAATAGGTAAGATAGCCTTACAGACCACTCAAAAACAGTCTCTCTAGTAGCGCATGTGTGCATAAAATGCTCAAGTATTTCGCATTGTACAGTGAACGATGGCTCTGTTACCTTAGAGACCGTCTCACCGGAGGGAGAATCTGTATCATGGTCGCCTGCTTGGGTACCTCAGTCTTACCTATTTCTGCCTCAAAGAAGCAGTGCTTGCATTGCTGTATTCCAGTTTGAAGGGTTAGATATGACAGTTAAATTATTGAGTACCATGACTGTACATCGTAAGTCACAAGTTGGCAACGTACACTGTGGTTCTTGTGCGGGTTGCAGATTTGCCGCGAATCTCACAAGAGCCACATGTACTATAGGTAACTTTTACCACTTACCATCATATGGGCAGTTTGCTTGTTTGCCAACTTTGTTGTATAAAAAAAGACATAGATAGAATCCTTCGAGTATTTGGTGAAGGCACGTATTTACTCGTACCTAGCAATTCACGCTTAGGTAATTTCCACAAAACTATACAATTCACTGGTAAAACACAAATTCAGATAAACGTGAACTCGCATATCACGAAATAAGCGGCGTTAAATGTTGAAATGTCATCAATGCGAGAGATATAATTTATGATGCCTGCAAGCCGCGTTTTTCCCGCGTTAGTAGTGATTTACTATCAAAGTTTTCAGACTTTCACGATTTGTACACACGGCGGGAAACAATGAGGTATCGTTACTTTCATGATACCGTGTAGCCCTGGGTTCTATTCATTTTGAAATGATACCGATGTTGTACTGAGATCAAAGATTGACTTAATAATTACTAAAGCCACACATGCCCCACTGCTAGGCCTATGACAGATCTGTGTCTGTCATAGACTAGAAGGAATAAGACCATCACACTCCGGCCACTATCACACTAGGTTTCTTTTTGTAAAGATATTTTTACGTAGGTAAGTCCTCCAAGTCGGCTAATTTCAATCACAAAAATATTGGAATTCAATAAAAGTAATACTGTGATGATCTCTTACCTCTAGAGCAGCATTTCCCATTTAGTGGGTCGCGATCCGGCACCGAGCCATCAAAATAAAATACCGTATCGCAGCGTTTCCGCCTCGTTTATATAATACTAGGTAATCTAGGTATAGATAATAATCGACGAAATAGCCGATACCGAAATAAACTCAGAAAAGTTATTTAGTTAAAATATTTTTAAATGTATTTATTACATATGTATTTCGAAAAATAAACGTACTTCTAAAAACAATAATTGTGTTCTTATTGTACTTAGAGTAAGCTGGGAGGGTAAAAATATTAAGTGGGTTACGTAATGACAATATGAAAATTACCGGGCTATGACAATAATGTTTGGGAAACGCTGCTCTAAAGCAATTTTTTTCATCCGCGGCAATTTTATATGCGAACTGCATACTCAGTACAATAACACGAAGCCAAAAAGATAATTGTAACTATTGTAAGAGATACCACGTCGAACGCGCATATTATAGTAACTTGAATTAACGAGAATTCCAAAAGTTACATTCCAGTGTTCCTATTTTTTGAACTACCAAAACCAGCCGCATTAAAGTACTTATTGCTTATTGTTAGTGGAAAACGTCTTAAGAAAACCTTTTGAACTGTTCATACACACAGGAAAAACCACATAAGCCCGATTAGCAGGCATCACAGCACCCGCTGGAAGACTCCAAGGACGTGCCTGGAATGTACACGACACTATTGCACCCCAAAAGTCAGCAAGTACATATAAAAGCTATTATCGGGCTCACATTAACGACCCAAGTGTTCACATCTATAACGCCACAAACAGGTGGAACTTTAATTATAGGCTCCTCATATCCTCCTCCCTTCAAGTTCTATGCAAACAAAATACTAGGCTAGATATTCGTATATATACATATTATGTATATGAGAAACTAACTCAATTTCATAAGTCAAACTCTAACATAATATCGTATTTGTTTGTGTGTGTGTGTGTGTGTGTGTGTGTGTGTGTATGTTACGCGATTACTCCGCCAATTGTAAACCGATTTTCGAAATTCTTATTGCATTCAAAAGAGGATACTCCTGAGATGATGGTTCGATTGTTACTAAAGTCAGGATCTGATGATGGGATCCTAGGAAAATCGAGGAAAACATTTAAATTAAGGAGGCACGTCCAATGTGTTTCATATTTTTCGAAAGTAATGGTATTTGCGTTTGGTAATCATGGAAAGATCTTGGACTTTCAGGAGCTAGTGGTTACCTTTTAAATACAATAGGCATGTATTGACCCTTTGTCACATGTCTTATGTGACATCTTATGTCACAAGTTGACAATGTACACTGTGGTTCTTGTGGGGATTGCTTTTTGCACATGGATTATGACTGTTACCACTTACCATCAGGTAAGCAATATGCTTGTTTGCCAACTTAGTTGTATAAAAAAACACTATATTTTATTCCTATAAAGCGATAGGTTTGAAGGATACTGTTTACTAAATTTCTAGTGTGCATGTATTTAGAATAGACACTTCCTGGAAGCCTCTTTTCACCGGCGGAGCATTCCAGGCGAGTAGCATCTTAAAGCACATAATATTAGACGCGCTCGGTAGCAGACGGCTCAAAGGGGCTCGCGAGTAGTCGGAAACCTTTTGCAGATTACTTCAGAAAGTGGTTGCCGCTACGGTGCTACGGCGCTACGATGAACTCTACTACGAGTGTGAGATGCGATGAAACTTTGATGTAAAATTTCCAAATGGTTATTTAAAAACATACTGGGTATAAGGAACGGTGTCCCTTTTCTTTTAACAGTGAGTTCAGACCAATGTTAATATTTGTTTACCGATGTTTATTTCTCCCGGAAAAGCTTTTGAAGCGAAATAAAGGGTTTTCATTTTTAATTTTTATTTATGTTACGCAATGTATTGCACGCCGGCATCATTTTTGTTCGCTCACACCGCCACCGGCACCGGTGCGTTGACGTTAGCTGACCCAAACAGCTGACTCCACGCGCAGTGTGGTGGAAATATTATACGATTTACATTGCAAAGTTAAATTTTTGTGTATTTATTATGGTTTTTTGACAGAATATGATTTGTAAACGTTAACTTAGTCATATTACACCACAAAAATTTGAAAAAAAAATCGAGAAAAAACTATGAATTTTCAGGGAGAAAGTTCAGCGATTTTCAAATTAGGATCATGGTCTGAACTCACTGTTAAAAGAAAAGGGACACTGTCACTTATACCCTGTATATCATTGTTTAATTTTTGATAGTATAATTATTACATACTATATATTTACAGATGGTTTGATTTTTATCCAACTTGTCATATTAAGCGTTGCTATAGGCAAATTGTCTACCAAGCACTGACTTCCTTTCTACTGTTAAGCGTGAATTGCCCCGCGATGTCTGCCTCACTGAAACTGCTGACGCTGTTCGTCAAAAAATTTCATCATAGTTTATTAATTTTAATTAAGACATTCTGTATTCAACTTCGATCAGCAATAGTCAAGCATAACTGTAATTCTTTTTCTTATTTTATTAAGTAATTTTGTTTTTTTTTACCTCCGTCTGTGATTTCTATAATTTACTAAAAGAATGAGTGGGTATATAAAATTATTAACGATAATTTTTATTATTAATAGGTAATTGACATTGTAAACACCTCCATTTTAGTAACTATTTATAAGCTCTGATTATTGTTTCACAAAAACACAAATGATCCTACCACTTTAAATCAGACAATGTTATCTTATCTTAGAAGTGGGGTGGCCCAAGTAGTGAGCCTTTGCACATCGACCCACTCTGGATCTATTGTGCATCCCCAGGTGTTAGTCCCTAAAGCCATCACCACCTTCGGTCCAGTTCACCGTGCCCATGACCTTGATGATGTCCTTTGGTGGCATGGCCCTGTAATCTTCCGGTTTTGGATAACCAATTCCTGTCAGCATTAGCCTCCTGCAGGCAAGAGCATCGCAATGGCACAGCAAATGTTCCATGCTTTCCGCTTTATCCATGCAGGCCCTACAGATTTTGGACCTGGCTAGTCCCATCCTGGTTAGCATGATCCTAGTGCCAAAATGTCCGGTGAGAGCACCGAGCATTAGGCGGGTCTGGGATCTGCTAGACGTCAATGTAAATTTGAACCAGTTGTCCATGCCCATAAAGAGCTTGGCGTGCTTCAATTCATTTTGTTTGGCCCATTCGTCCTGGTGCCTCCTTTGTGATTGAGCTCTTAGGCCTGTACTAACTGTTTTTGCGGTAATTCCGACAAACGGTTCCGGCCCCACAAATTGTGTTTCCGATCCCTTTCTTGCCAGACAGTCAGCCTTTTCGTTACCGTCGAAACCCTTATGGCCTGGAATCCAGACTAGACGTATGGTGTTGTCTTTACCTAGTTTGTTTAGTGCTTCAATTGTGTTCATTACTAGTTTGGATTCCACCTTGTGTGACAGAAGCGCTTTGAGAGTCGCTTGGCTGTCGCTGAGAATGTAGATGTTAAAGCCTTTGCGACCTTTATCTAGATTCTCCTGTGCACAGACAAGGATGGCGTATGTTTCAGCTTGAAACACAGTAGCCAGCTTGCCCATGCCAATTGAGATCTCAGTTTTATTTCAGTATGTTCCTGCTCCTGTACCAGATTTCATCTTTGATCCATCTGTGTACCAAATCATGCTGTTTCCCTGGGGGGGAGCTAGCCCCTTATCCCATTCCTCCCTTGTTGGAATGTGTACTTGAAAGAGTCGTCTAAATACGTATTTAGGTATCATTCTGTCGCTGGTCATGTCCAGCAACAGAAGCTCTTCCTCAGCCTTGAATGTCGTATATCTTGATAAAGGCCTGTTTACACTTCACAGGCCCAAAGTTCTGAGCCTATAGAGTGCTCTCATAGCCTCTCTTCGTATAGCGCTATGCAGTGGCTCAAGATTTAGAAATCTCTCCAGGGCCGCCGAAGGAGTTGTTTTGAAAGCCCTCTTTATAACCATGCAGGCTAGTCTTTGGAGTCTATTTAGTGCTTCCCTGCATGTGACCAGATTTGTTCTTTGCCAGCAGACAATACTGCCATAAGTAATGACTGGCAGTATCATTATGTTATAAGTCCAGTAAAGTATCCTGGGTTTGAGACCCCAGGTTTTACCGAAAGTAGATCGACACATGTTGAAAGTCCTTATGGATTTTTCAATAGTGTGGTCTACATGCTCCTTCCACGTTAGTCCTTTATCTAGGGTGACTCCTAGGTATTTGACCTTTGTGGACCATGATATCTCATTGCCGTAGAGTTTTAAATGTCTCATGTTATTGAGTTTCCTCCTTCTTGTGAACGGTATGATCACTGTCTTTTTCGGATTGATGCTAAGGCGTGTCTCCTTGCACCAGTCGTCAACCTTTAGTAGCGCCCCCTGCATTAGGCTGGCTACCACACTTGGCACCTTGCCATTAACCGTAATGACTATGTCATCAGCATAACCCACTGTGTTCAGTGGACTTTTGTTTAGTTCTTCGATCAATGGGTCAATCACTAAGCACCACAGTATCGGAGAGAGAACTCCTCCTTGTGGACAACCTTTGGTTGTCATGAATCAGACATATTAATAAATTGTTAATTTATTTTTGAAATTCTTCATTTACTTTATTTATTCATGAAGCGACGATGAAGTGGTTTTCCTCGTCCACAGAAGAAATTGCTATTTTACCTCTATTTATCGGAAAACAACAATGCTGGTAACTTTGTTGATATAGCGACAAACTAAGTTGACTTCTGCGTAGTTAGCAAGGTATATACTGTATAGAAGGGATATACAAAGCCCCACCACCAACCAAACCTAATATTATACTTAACATTTGATCAAACATTATTTAGAGAAAATCGCCCAAGTGCGAGTTGTACTAGCGTACTTAGGGTTCCGTACAATCTTATCTACTACTAACTACTTACATATTTACGGTTTTTTAGATCTAGATCGACGGGAAGTACCATATATATTCGAATCCTTTGTGAAAGCGTAAAATATGCAAAGATATGCAACATAAACGGTCATATCTTTTGATAGCGTTGACTTACAAATTTGAATATTTCATAGCTGAAAGAGATCATAGACCCTTTTTTTTTTAACGTTGGGAAATGCTTTACGCATACCTCGCGCTTGGGAAAACGCGAGGTTATGTCGGACTCTCCGCGGTCACTGGGGGCAGAATGCCAGCCAGAAACCGCGACCTACCGACTAAAACCCAACGATGCCCCGTCACAAACGCCTTGGCACGAGAACGCCCATCACCGCCGCATCCTCCTCATCATCAGATGAAGAGGATACGCCAGCGAGGGACGCCCCACCGCCGGACAAAGCCATGGGAACCCTTTCGGACACTTCCATGGCCAAGAGATCATAGACCCAGTTAGTTCCACCCATTTTTGACCCGTCTCTCTACGCGTTCCTGAGAAAAAGGGTCTTGACAGACAGACAATCCGACAGACGAACAACGAAATGATCCTTTAAGGGTCCCGTTTTCCTTTTGCTGTATGGAACCCTAAAACAGCTCTCTTGCTGATCGTTTACAGATGCTCATATACGTCCCCACCGAGTGGCTCGAGCCTACGCTAAGTTAGGGTGTATAAGCTTTAATCAACCACGCTGGCCCAGTGCGGAATGGTCGACTCCACATACACCTTTGAATTTCTTCGCAGATGTATGCAGCTTGCCTCACGATGCTTTCCTTCACCGTAGGAGCGTCAGACAAATGTACATATGAAATTCTTAAAACGAAAAACCCATTGGTACATGACTGGATCGAACCCCGGACCTTCCGATTAGAAGGCCAGTGCCGAGTCCACAGCGCCACCGACGTTCTATGTTTATGATTACTCACATACAATCTACAGAAACTTTAATTACTCATTAATCTAGTAATTATGTGAGCCGGCATTCGCACTAAAGCCTTGTTTGTCGCCATTAGACTATCTTGATTACCATTGTGTTACAGTGGAGCGCGAGATAGCCGCCGATGGCCGGAAGTCGTGTCATAGTCGACCGGCACAATCAGTCCCTATCTCGGCCACTGTCGAGCTTCATTATACTCCACCACGTTCAGTACTTCCTCCCCTTACCATTGATATATATAAATGGTAAGGCGTCAATCTAAAATTTCAATGGTAGTGACTGGAAAACTTATCTTGAACAATTTACTTAATGACATAAATGAACAAAAGAAAGTGCCTCTTTTATTGACAAACTGAGTATCAACTTTTATGAAAATTAACAAATTTGTAATACAATATAAGAAGGTATCGTTGATTGTTATTTCAGGAGAGAGATGCCCGCTCACATATCCCTTTCCTTGAATCAAGCAATTAGCAGAAACACAACAAAGTTTTTAAATTACATCGACCTTTACAAAAAAAATGTAATACTTTGGCTAAACAGAGAACATTATTCAGAACAGGCATAATATTAGGTAGGCACTTTTCATGTTTCGAGAGTACGCCGAATTCTTTACAAAGCAAAAACAGAAACAGACAATCGTTTCGCGGCGAGTTAATGAAACGGCGTGACTTTCGGAATTGCACAAGAACGGGCGCGAGCAATGGCGCGCGATGACAAGCGCCAGTAATTACGAGCACTCGTAGCAACACGAAACCGCCGTAGCAAATGCTTCTACGGCTTCCAACAGATTTTTTTGTACATCGAAAAACCTTGGCATAGCATAGAGCGTGTGCACTGTGCTTGTAGGTACATAGTTATAAAAACGCTGTAGCCATTCAGAAACGCCGAAGTAACACAGAAACGCCGTAGCCATACAGAAACGCCGTAGCTACCCAAAAACGCCGTAGCTAAAGACAGGCCTCCGTCACTACGTGCTTACGTACAAGATATAAGCTGTCCTTCCACTCCGACCAACTAAACTGACCAACTGGTTGTGCAGAATGGAACCCGATAAAGGGTTTTATTCCAATCTAATGTTCGGCTTCGGCGCACACTGAGAGTGCAGAAGCAGTGGGGCTACCGCACTATTGAAATTAAAGCCTACTCACAATGTTATATTTAGAAAAAAACGTTTCGCGCGCTTAATTACTTACAATACTTACATGTTTCGTTTGATTTGTATTAATTTCTGTATTTACGTATGTATTGGTATAAAAAAAGCCTTAATTATCCTTTTTTACGGTTATAATTTACGGACTTTTATTATTATACTTATTAATTTCAATAATAATACAAAAAATAACTTACTTAATTTCATTTACGCTTGCGACTTCGTCCGCATTATTTTTTGTTTTCCCGTGGGATTTTTTTCCGTATTACACTATGTGCTTCCCCTATTAAAATTACACTATGTCCTTCCCCTGGTCTCGAACTATCCCTATACCAACTTTTATCAAAATCGGTTCAGTAGTTTCGAAGCCTATTCAATATAAACAAATAAACAAACAAACAATCAAATCTTTCCTCTTTATAATAATAGTATAGATATAGATGATGAGATGCAAATTAACCTCGCAATTGTATTGCATAAAATAGTATATTATTGTATAAACAAACAGTATAGGTATAATACAAGCTAGCCCACTTGTTCTATGTTCTATGTTATCGGGGTTGGTTTCCGCACTTAGTCCTTAAGGTGGACCATTGTACGTGAGGGCGGCCGTCACTCCAGCCAGCCCACCTCCCTCCAGAAGCGTATGAGATCTCCGAGTCTGTCCAGAGATTCTGTAACAGAATTGGGAGATCTAAGGGTGTTTTTTCGTATTTCGGTGACACCTGTGCACTCAAGGAGCACATGTGACACCGTTTCCTCGGCCCCTAAGCATGCTCTGCATAGGGGGCTATCTGTTATGCCTATGGTGTGGAAGTGTTTGTTTAGTGAGCAGTGTCCAGTGATGGTTCCCGTCACTAGCCGCAGACTGTTCCTGTCCAGACGCAATATGCGTTTGGTCAGTTTGTTGTTTAGGATTGGCATGGCTTCCTTTGACTGTCTGCACCCTGGAGTCGAGAACCAGTGGTCTTGTGCTTGTGTGCGGGTGAGCTCGTGCAGCCATCCGCGAATCTGGCTGAAGGGAATTGGTACGATGGGCTCTGGTCCGAAAGCCGTTATGTCGGATCCCCTCCTAGCCAGCTCGTCGGCCGCGTCGTTGCCCAGTGATCCGCTGTGTCCTTTTATCCATTGTAGTGTCACTGTGTTTCGGTTGGAAGTCACAATTCGTTCTAGCACATTGTGACATTCCAATACAAGTTCCGAAGTGACATAGCTTTTGTTTAGGGATTTGAGTACCGAAGCACTATCAGAGACTATGCGGATGTGAGAATCCATAATTCCTCTAGATTCTATGGCGAGGGCCGCCAGGATGATACCTACGCATTCCGCTTGGAATACGGTGTTGAATCTACCTAGCGGTTTGGATATCTTAATGTTAAGCTCATTTGAGTATACGCCTGCCCCGGTTCCTGAGTTGGTCTTGGAGCCATCAGTGTATATTCTGAGCTCTTTTGGGCCTGAGTAATCGTGTGATTCCTCTTCGAGCTGTATATTATAGTGCTTCTGGAAATTGAATCTCTTCAGAATCCTATCATTGGGTGATGTCATCATCGGGTGATGTTTGGTCGCTTGTTCTTTTATGCGTATGTGTTTGATTCTGGGGTCCTTTCCCAGTGTGCCAGCATTGTGGAGTCTGAACGCCGCTAGTGCTGCCTCCTCTTTAACAACTAGGTGCAAAGGTGGCAGCCCCAACATAGCTTGCAATGCGGCTGTGGGTGCGGTTCTCATACTACTAGTGATAGCCACGCAGGCATTTCGCTGTAGTTTTTCTAGTGCTCTTTGGCCGTTTGCCTGGTCTGTCCTGGGCCACCAGACTAGGGAGCCATATGTTATAATTGGTCGAATAACCGTAGTGTATAGCCAGTAGGTGGCTTTGGGACTAATGCCCCAGTTTTTTCCAAGCAGTCGCTTGCATTGCCACAGTGATATAATAGCTTTTGTGGTGATGTAGTCAGTGTGTTTAGCCCAGTTCAGTTGTTTGTCCAAATAGATGCCCAGGTATTTGGTCTCCGATGTTAGGCTTAGGGTGGATCCGTAGAATTTTGGTAATTGCAGATTTGCTAGTTTCCTCTTTTTGGTGAAGAGGACTAGCTCTGTTTTTGTGGGGTTAACTGTTAGTTTGTGCTCCTTGCACCAGTCCTCTACTATTTTCAAGGCTTGGCGCATGAGGTTGCACAGTGTGTTTTCGTGAGTGCCATTTATTATAATGGTTATGTCGTCGGCGTAGCCTACGGTGAAGAAACCTTTGTCGTTTAGACGGTCTAGAAGACTGTTCACAACGAGGTTCCACAGTAGAGGCGAGAGGACGCCTCCTTGTGGGCATCCTTTCGCCACGATGGCTCTCGTGGTGTCATTCACCGTGACTTGTATGGCCCTCTGCTTGAGCATATTGGTGATCCAACCGCACAGGGTGGGGGCCACACCATGTCTTTTAAGGGCTATGTCGATGCTGTGAAACATTGTTTTATCGAAAGCGCCCTCAATATCGATGAAGGCAGCTAGTGCAGAGCCTTTGTGTTCTATGGCGCATTCAATTCTGGAAGTCACGCTGTGTAAAGCGGATTCTGTTGATTTTCCTATGGAGTACGCGTGCTGTTGTTTGTGTAGTGGTACCATGCGTAGAGGTCCATCTCTAATGTGTCTATCGCATAGTCTTTCGAGGGTCTTTAGTAGGAATGATGTTAGGCTTATAGGTCTATAGGCCTTGGGCTGTGTGTAATCGGTTTTTCCGGGCTTTGGAATGAAGATAACTTTCACTTCCCGCCACGCGAGGGGAATATATCTGTGTGCGATACAGGCTCGGTAGACTTTCTCCAGCCATGGGGTTAAGGGGTCGATGCCCCACTGCAGAAGCGCTGGCAGAATGCCATCCAGGCCTGCGGATTTGTATGGTTGGAAAGACTTGATAGCCCACATTATTCGGTCCCTTGTCACTATTTCGTGGGCTATAGTCCAGTCGTTTCTGGTTGGTTCCATTCTTATGTCGTCTGCCCAGACCTTATCCTTTAAGAGGCTGCAGTCTGGGAAGTGCGTCTCAAGAAGAACCTTGCTGATTTCGTGGTCTGATTGTGTGAAAGTGTTATCGGGCTTTTTCAGTGCACCAAGGCTGCGATCTAGCCCACTTTTATAAATTTGCGATATTTCACGGAAAATTACAAAAAATAATTGATGAAACCCGTCATTTTTCTCGAGTCGACAAATAAATACTTTTAAATTAGGGTTCCACAGTTTTAGGGCTTAATTATAGAAAGGTTGTTCATGAATTAAATATGTATTATCGCTCGGGCTCGATCGCTTTAGAATGACTAATAATATCCGCTACCGCCTGGCGTTAAGCTGCGATTCAGCTTGAATGCTCAATGTTTAGTTTTTTCTCTTCTGCCAGCTTCTTCTCGGTCCGGGAGCGCAGCTGTAAGCATTTGTATAAAAGGTATTCTATTTAAGGTATCTAACGGGCACAGACTGCCAGGATCAGAATTACACTTTTACGGGATTTCACAGTTTCAAGTTTCACATCGCCAAGTTCACGAACGCAAACATTACTATAATATTAAGTAACTTGTGTCCGACCGAAACTTATATTTTTCCCAAACTAACAAAAATATATAAGCTCATACAAGTATGCTCATGTTTTTGCATGAGAAAAATAGTATTAAATCACAAAATAGTTATGGGGACCCCATGCAACTAAAATGTAAGTAATTTGATGCGACTTACTAAACATTAACATTTACTCCATACAAAATACGTCAAAATTTTATCTCCAGTAAACAAAACATGTGATAGTATATTGAAATCCGCCGTAAACAATTCACTAAAGCAGGATAGGTATACTGGATAGTGGCCAGCAAACATTAAAGATCCATAACACAACTCTGCTAACTTCGCTCCGCAGTATCAGTTAAAATTCACTGAGTAAATCGTCAATCCAGCGGCGCGCGACTAACGCCCTTGGCTGCGCGCCGAGCTGTACTAATGTATGTAGGTAGCCCATTCATTCATTACATAGCAAGGCGCACTGATAAACTCCACAGTTTTACGTCACCGATATTTCTACTGATAGCTTTCAAAGGTAGCAATCATCATCACTAAGTTAGCCTACCCTAAGTTAAGGTATTTAGGCCTTAGTCAACCACGCTGGCCTAGTGCGGATGGTCAACTTCACACACAACTTTGAATTTCTTTGCAGATGTATGCAGGTTGCCTCACGACGTTTTCCTTCACCGTAGGAGTGTCAGACAAAATGTACATATGAAATTCGAAAAACGAAAAATACAATGTACATGGCGGCTTAGAGCCCCGGGCCTCCCGATCGGAAGGCAAGTGATAAAGGTTGTGATCTCTCTTAAATGTGATAGGGATAGGAACTACACGGGCGTGTTGCGAATCACCGGAGCTATTAACGTTAATTGGAGGCTTTCTCCTAACCCAATTACATATTTAGGGCCACGTTGATGTGTCAGTCTTAATTACGGATTCCTGAGCCAGTATTTTTACTCAAGGTTTATACGTGCTATTTTAGTGAATGTTTCTCTGTAACATAGAAACTGTAGAAAAGGTCATGTCACCATTTTTGTTTCCAAACTAAATCTGATATTACACTTAAAATCTCTCAGAAAACGTACTGGTTAGCTTAATGCGTAGTATGAGCAGCACAGTCTGCTTATGTATACGACAACGGAACCTCACCTGATGGAAAGTGATCTTAAGAGCAAAGATGAAAAAAGCTTCACCTGGATTCCTCAACAACCGAGGAACTGGCTATCTCCCATCTAAAGGTTATTGCTACATCTTTGCTTTGCTTATAAAGGTCTTCGCGTAACGAACTTTTTTCATAGGGAGACTCTGTACCAGGGTCGTCTGCATGGGTACCCCTGTCTTACCTATTACTGCCGCCAAGCAGCAGTGCTTGCATTGCTGTGTTCCTGTTTAAATGGTAAGATAACTAGTGAAATTACTGGGTACTGTGACTTTTTATTTTATGTCACAAGTTGGCAACATATTCTGTGGTTCCTGTAGGGGTTGCATATTTGCGAATTTTAAGTGACGTATCCATTTACTATCAGGTGGGCAGTTGGCTTGTTTGCAAGCTTCGTTGTATAAAAAACAATGTTATTACAACGACAAGGACTAAAAACTCTTAATTTTCACAAATAAATTTCAATTTAAGGTTTGTAGCATGTATCAAACTGGATTTTTGATGCTGAGTATGTCAATGGATACTAAAAGAAACTACTGAGAACAAAGGAATTCCTATACTTACTAATTTAATATTATGTCTTGTAGTACCTTGTCGAACTCATGATGCTAAATATGGAAACACCAATCCTAGCACCCAGTTCCTTAACCTAGGACAATGCCACTAAGGCCAAAGACCCTAAAATTTGTCCAAATTTCTTCGCTCTAAGTTTCTTCGCTCTCGCACACTTATTCAACTTCCTCAGTTTAAAATCATTTTTTTCTCAGCTGGGCTGCTGCTCACTTTGAATCGCATTCGCGGCTTTTCTGTTGCGTTAAGTTCCGGGGAACTGGCGAGCTGCAGCGTGTTTTATGGCGTGCCGTAATCGCGGCTAGGTCGCCGCGGCCGCACAATATCTGCATGCCAATAAACTTTTTACAACGCCCGAGTCTTGGCCGAGCGGAGCTGGCAAACTGCTCACGGCCGCTTCGGGCGCCGGAAGTTTATAGCGCCTAATATTTTCAGGAAGCCGAGCTTTCTTTCCCTGGTGATAGCAAACTCGTTTCCTTGAACGAATCTCGCGGATTAACGGTGGGAACCTTCATCTGTGCCTCTATTTTGTGAAAGGTTAGATGGTTTTATATCTGTGTCTTTGCATTTTCTTTAAAAATGCTACATACTCGTAAAATGAATAAACTATTGAAATACTTTTGTGTATTTCAATAGTTTATATACGTTCCGTATATATACGTTCGACAACTTACACTGCAACTTACACTGTGCTTCTCATGCGCATTGCATATTTGCGAATCTGACAGGAACCGCGTGTATATACACCGTGTGCGGTCAATGTCCTATCAAGCCGAAACCCACCCATGTTAACATACTCTCATAAAAGTTATGGCGTCATTGAAAAAATTCGAAATTGTGGAATTAATTGTTAAATCCCCATAATAATACTCGTAGTTGGGTCTGTGACCAAAATGTATGGGGAATTTGAAAATTAATTTTACAATTTCGAATTTTCAGTGATGCCAAAATTTTTATACGACTAGTTATGTCAACATAGGTTTTGGCTTGTAGACTATTGACCAAACACCTTGTATAGATGACCGTTCGAACTTTTACACAAACCTTTCGACAAAGGACCGTCACCTTGTCGGGTACGCTGGTCGTCACCAAGCAATATCTTAGGTTCCAAGCTTCCTCGGTACACTGACTTTTCTAACATACGACAGGGAAGCTCTTGGCCTTCATTTCACCTCATGGTAAGTGACGATAAGGCCGAAGGTGGAAGCGAGCTTCACCTGGACTCCTCAACAACTGAGAAACTGACTATCTTATCTCTAATTGTCGGAACACAACAATCATGCTATTCGCATTTTTACCATGGCGACAAACTTAGATAATAATAATAATAATCATCATCACTAAGTTAGCCTACCCTAAGTTAGGGTGCTTAAGCCTTAGTCAACCACGCTGGCCTAGTGCGGATAGTCAACTTCACACGCACCTTTGAATTTGTTCGCAGATGTATGCAGGTTGCCTCACGATGTTTTCCTTCACCGTAGGAGCGTCAGACAAATGTACATATGAAATTTAAAAACGAAAAACACATTGGTACTTACATCGCGGTCTCGAACCACCGACCTCCCGATTGGAAAGCAAGTGCCGAGTGCCACCGACGGCAAAAAACATAGTAATACTTTAAACCTCGAATTTTAATGAGTTTAATATGTGATAAAAATGAACTCGCAATAGTTATTCCAAAATAGGCCATGAAACCGGCGTGGCGTGACGTCGCCAGTACAGCCGCACCTCACGCGTTATCCCTAAACGTCATTCACGCACAAACTTTTTCAATTTACATGCTTTTGATTCCGTCGGGAGGGTCGACCTCGATTTATTGAGGTCTTTGTGTATTATATAACCTAACAAATTGGCTTCATGCGCCGAGCGTCTTTGCGGAGCTTTCGGCGGTTTTCTTTCAAGTTTAACTGTTACCATATTGACGCCAGTTTCCGGGGTGAGAGATGCTTATTTTTATTAACGGAAGCCTTGCCTTACTAGAAGCCTTGAAAACATAACGGTATTGCAGATCAGATACACGTCTCGCTCCTTACAAAGGAGCTGCAAAAGCAGGTAATTGTTTTGAACCTTTTTAATAGAGCGACAGACGACTAGGATGATAGCGATAGCGATACATATCCCACTACCGAGGTTGCCTGGAAGAGATTGCTCTTTAGCAATAAGGTCGCCTATTGTCACATTTCTGTTTTTACTTCATTTGTTATTTCTGTTTTACTAAGTCTTTTTTAAGAGTTTATTTCTTTCTATTTTCTAAGAGTTTATTACTATTAGTTTTTTACTAAAATCTCTACCAATCTCTTTACTGTGTCGGTTTCGTCACGGTTATTAGCCCTCCGCACAACCCAAAACATGCTGAAGTCCATGAGACTTAGCTGGTTAGTTAGTTAGGCTGTGCTACCGACAGTTTCCTTATCCGCCGCCCAAGGGAGGCTCCCTCCCCTTCGCTGTAAGGCCCAGCGCGCGGGGCTACTGCTACTGACTCAATATCATAGGCGAGATAAAATCCTCAAGGCTTCGCTGGTTCGGTCACGTAGAGAGAATGGGTGAGGAGCGAACCGTGGAAAGGGCGTACCTGGGACGACCAAGTTTTTTTTAATTATTGCAACTATGTTGACAAACAAGCAAACTGTCCACCTGATGGTAAGTGGTACATGTGGTTCCTGTGAGATTCGCAGCAAAACTGCAACCCCCAGAAGAACCACAGTGTACGTTGCCAACTTCTGACTTAAGATGTAAGGTCACGGTACCCAGTAATTTCAATGCCATATCTTACCCTTCAAACCGGAACACAGCAATGCAAGCACAGCTGCTTTACGGCAGAAATAGGTAAGACGGAGGTACCCATGCACACGACCCTGGTACAGAGTCTCGAGAATTTATTGCTAGAAGGACGAGATTGAGTTTGACCTGCTGGTCCTCCAGATACAATCTTGGCAAGAGATAGTGCATCAGGAACGAAAAGTATGGCATCGACTTGTGTGACCAAGGCATTTTGAGTCGCTGCACCAAATGAATAAGTAATCTATCTACTGTCAGAAAAATAGATTAAAAAGTTGAAGAAATGCACCTTAGACCGCTTATTAAATTTTTCAGTATACTATCGTCTTTATTGCTTACGTTTTTAAGGGGGCTCTCAAAAACGCTTTACAAATTAACAAGCCATTCAAATTCAAAAAGTAGAGTCAACTAAAAACTAAAAGAAAAAAAAAATGAGCCACAGAATTTGCAGAATTTTAATAAAGCTAATTATGTATAGTATATTAACTATTTCCTAAACTTTATATTATGATTTGATCATATGTATATGTAGAATGTAATCAGCTAATAAATCAATGTTATTTTCGAGAGGAGAGGTCCTGGTAATCTGTATGACAGGATCTATCCTAGTACAGATGCCAGTCTCTCACATTACAGTCGATTGTCTGTGTTGAACATTTAGCTGCTATTATTATTTATTATTGTAAAACTGTTTTGTGAAAGAGAAACAATAAATTATTATTATTATTATTATTATTTTTATTAACTTTTGAATTTGACTTCATACTTGGCCCTAAAAATCTTATTTGAATAAAGATTTTTGATTTTGAAAGTTCCTTTTTTTCGCATCAGCATTAAAAACTTGCGTATATGCAGAATATCCTATGAGTACTCATATAACGAAACTTTCCTTAGTCGGCAGGCATAAAAAAACTGAATACAATTGTTTTTAATGTAATTCTATTTAATCTCTACATAAAGCATTACACAGATATACGCGTGATTTCACATCAGTGAATTCATATCAGAAACACCAGAGTGGAGGCGGAATCCGAGATATTCGCACCGTTGAATATTATGATCACCTTCATATTAAGTAATAATACGCGAAAGAATGTTAGCACTGTGGCGGTGAAAGTTCCGTGTTATTACATTATTCAAAAGGTAGCGCCGCCAGCCTCCCGAGTGGATGTGAAAGCCATCTGCGGCCGAAGGCATCGGATAAATAGAACTAAACTCTTTGTGCCGCAAATAGGGACAGCGGGAGGGGAATAATGGCTTCCTACAGCATATGGCGCAAACAATAAGAATGTTTGTAACTATTCTTGCGAAGTAAGATATCGCCAACGCGCGGGAGGAGCACATGCGCGGAACGAGGAAGTGAGTCGGTCTTTATCATTTCAAGGTGCAGATAGACATGCTCTTAAGTAGCATTCACGAACTCATTCCTGTGAGCTTGCTTAAAACAATAATGTTTATCGGCTGTTGACGTTTTACTAGCGTTAGCAAAAATGTGGTACATTGTAATCTGTCGCTTTTATCAAAAAAAGCACTTCATATCTACATACTAAACTAGCTTTTCACATTGCAGATTCAAATGTGTTATTTAGGTGTTCGAGCCTTCGCTCGACCCACTGTGAGATTAACGCTTTGAATTTTACCTGTTTGCAGTGTGCATCTACCCTATATACAATTATTCACCTAACATTTTCAATGAGGGTATGTAAGTAAGTGCGGGTGCCATCGCCGACTAGCTTTTCTCTTCAGTACGTTTTTGAATTTTGTCGTGAGCAGTGTGCAAAATTGTTAAAACTATATTGTTTAAATTAAGTAACACAATTAATTTCAATAAAAAGTAGGTTTTTTTTGTGCGCTATTTGCTGATATAAGAAATATATATATATTTAAAAATTATTTAAGAATAGCTGTTAAAGATTTTGAGGTAAGATCCTTCCTTTATTTAGTGTACAAGTTAAAAAAGTGCTTTGTTCTTGCGAATGCCCGCTCTCCGGACGGCAGACTCGCTACTCCACAAATGAATGGAGGAACAACTTCATCATCCTAGCATGCGTGTCATGTTTTAGGAACTAGCACTTGTATTGCAATGTGTTTTCCTCTTGCGAATGCCCGCTCTCCGGACGGCAGACTCGCTACTCCACATATGAATGGAGGAACAAATTCATCATCCTAGCATGCGTATCATGTTTTAGGAACTAGCACTTGTATCACAAAGTGCTTTCCTCTTGCGAATGCCCGCTCTCCGGACGGCAGACTCGCTACTCCACACATGAATGGAGGAACAACTTCATCATCCTAGCATGCGTATCATGCTTTAGGAACTAGCACTTGTATCACAAAGTGCTTTACTCTTGCGAATGCCCGCTCTCCGGACGGCAGATGCGCTACTCCACACATGAATGGAGAATCAACTTCGCCATCACAGCATACGTATTATGTTTTAGAAACTAGCACTCGTATCACAAATTGCTTTGTTCTTACGAATGGTCACTCTCTGGACGGCAAACTTGCGACTCCACACTTGAATGGTCGAACAACTTCACCATTCTAGCATGCGTTTCATGTAATAGTGTCGGCTGCGCAGCTCTCACTGTCGGCTGCGCAGCCCTCACTGTCAGCTGCGCAGCCCTCACTGTCAGCTGCGCAGCCCACACTGTCAACTGCACAGCTCTCACTGTCGACTGCCCAGCCCTCACCGTCGGCTGTAAAGCCGTCACTTTTGATCTGCGCGTCGGCTAATGATCCGACCCCTACACAGTGCCGGCTCAAGGCAAGTTTTAAGATGAAGCGAGTTCCAATTATGGCGCTCCCCTTGCGCCCAAATATTAAAAAACCGAGGATAATTTTTGAACTGACGCGCCCCCTGGAACTTGGCGCCTGGAGCGGCCGCTCCGTTCGCTCTATGGTAGAGCCGGTCCTGCCCCTACACATAATATACTAGCTACGCAGCCTACTTCATTAGCTGGCTAGCAATTAAAAATTACGGAGCACACGATCCTTTGCGACCTAGCCAACTGGGAGCCACCTCCTAGGTAGCTCTGCCACATGGAAAGTTTATCTAAAAATAGACGATATTAATGCGGATAATTGGAGATCATGGGCGGTTGACTGCGTCTATCATAAAGACCTCTTTGGTGATAAGAATTCATCCGCCGAAGAATGTCGGCTCCGATTTGCAATCTGTAAAGTTCAATTAGCTTATGCTTTAGCGAAGATGACGCGCATACATATAATCATTGAGCAAACAAAAATATAAGGCAATTAAATAAAAGCTGTTAAATTGTATTCTGTTGTGCTCTGGTTTAAACACCATTCGCCTTAATGAAAAAGATCACCTCACAGATAGTGGCTATACAGATTTTACACCTTGATAAAATCTGAGCTAATTTCCCAAAGTGAAGAATCACGTATCCTTGAGGTCAAAATTGAGAAGGCAAACTCCATTTCGCTATCAACCTTCGATCATAGCAGATATAACGGCTTCTATTAGAATGAATGATACAGGGTGTGAACCAGATGCAGATATAATGAACCTGGTACCTCCTAATATAACCGAGAGGAACACTTCTTTTTTATTTGGAAACACAAAGGAATCACTTGCTAAGCATGAAATCCAAGTTCAACGTTTGGGGGCTGAAAAATGACAAAATATTTTGATATTTTGAAGAACAAAAATATCTAGAAACCAACCATGTATTCACCTCCATAAAATTCAATAGTAGCCTCGCAACGGCTACACCTGCATGGCAACCCGTTCAACTCTTGACAAAAAGTAGTCTAATGCTTAGGTGTTATAATTACTCATGATGGCCTACTTCCGCAGGGGAGATACTTTATAGATGTTTATAAAGATAGATCCTTAAACGTGAAACCCATATTAGTAAGCGCTTTCTGGCAGCTGGTTCCATGTTTCGTAAAACTTCAGATATAGTTTTTCAATACCTGTTGCGAGAAGAGAGCAAAAATTTAAAAAACATAGATGTAACATTTTTAAACCGCATAACATCAATTTTTGTAATTCTACAACTTACTTTTTCTCTGAACTTTTACAGACAGATTTATTGAAAGAACAAGGAGGATTTAGCCATCACTACCGCCTACTACCAATATGCATTAAAGGGTAGAGTAAGGTGGAAGAAGTTAAAAGATTGGGATCAGAACGAGTTTCACGAAGGCCAGCAAACTTTTGCTCGATATCAGGGCCAGGAAAATTAAAAACAGGGAAGTTTGACATGAGCAAATTCAGATTTCAAGGCGGGCTAAATTAAAAATTATATTGAAGTGTGAAAAGCTCAATTATCCTTATTATCTGGATATAAGTTACTTTTCACATGTCATCATCATCACAACTAATATACGTCCCCACCGAGGGGCTTGAGCCTACCCTATGTTAGGGTGATTAGTAGGCCTTAGTCAACAACGCTGGCCCAGTGTGAATTGGCGAGCACATATACTCGCCAATTCACAAATATACTCGCCAATTCAATAATTTTATGAGCGTACGCTCATAAAATTATTTATTTAAAAAGATTTATAATAGTTTGGATACATGCAATTAATTGTCTTGCTCTATCACGAAGGATATGACATCAGAAATAAATAAAATGTTAAAATGTGAAGCAATTGAAGGTTGTCAAAACTATTCAGAATTTTTTTTCGTAAGTAGTCACGGACTGTAAGTAGTCCCGTGAAGATAGACCCATTTTGTTACAACGATACAATCTATCAAATGACTTGACTACTTTTTGTCCTCTCAACTACATCCCATGCAGTGCAGTCATAGTCAAGCGAGAAGCGGAATCCTAAAGAAATCCATGGCGTCAATCGAATCCTAAAGACTTATTTCCTACTTCGGAACGGTGGAATGGGGCGCCCAGAGTAACAACTGCCAATAGCTGATAATCCCAAGTCAAATGATATTGCCCTATATATTTTTTTGCTTCATAATCATACACATATTATTACAAAAACATAGCAGTTCATAATTCATAAATCAGTAGTGGCCACTTTTGCTGATCCCGAAAGAAGTGAACGTCTTAATTGTAATTTTTTTACACAAATTAAATAATTACTCATTTGATATCAATAGAAACAACATATACTAAGTATCACGCTATGTGGCTGCATTTATCCTCCTGTGTTTAGGTAGACGCATTCACGAGTTGACTCTTTTTGTCATACATCTCAAGACATTCGTATCGAGTGATGATTATATTATTATTATACTATGGCCGAAATTTGGTTCCAAGTCTGAGTTATCAAAATTTAGGCAATCTGGTTGGATGCTTAATATTATTAGGGACGAAAGGCTAAATTTAGTATTTTGGGTGCATAAACATATATATACCAGTAAGCAAATCAAGACGTAGAAGCATAACAAATTTATTCGTATCTACCAGGGGGAACGTTAAACCACCCTCGCGAAGCGTCATTGCATGTTAATTTCAATCTTTATTCAAAAAAGCGGGAATCATCGCTTCACCCGGCAGCTGTAGAGCTGCAGTTACCTTTTTTTGAAAACTGAATAAACAGCAACCTTGATCTAGATCTCTTAATTATAAGGGAAAATTGTTGATCTACAATTTTTTTTTCTCTCTGACATTATTTTGAAAGGACGTCGCCTCAATCTGCCTAATCGATGTACCGCGAGGTACATACACTAATCTTTTTTGTTTAAAAGAAAATACGTCATTTTATCTGTAACAATTAATCTTTGATACGCAGAAACCTGTTAAACAATTCCAATTTGACAGGTATCACAGTAAATGAAATGATGAGATTTTTATTGCTGTTATTAAGCGCTATATTAATACTACAGATACTATGATTATGTTGAATGAGTACACGTCCAGGGATGCGCGCGAGTTTACGTAAACTAATTTGAATGAAAATGTTGATATGCACTTTATACGATGGAAACGGACGATACTATAATAGACCGTGGTACTACCCTACCTGAGAGTTGTAAGAACTCTCAGATAAGGTACCAAAATCTTACTTTATTTTCTGGTTGAAATGGAACTCGAATCGGAAGCATCTTATGAGTGAATCTCTCGTATCAAGAATCTGTCCTTAACCGAATAATCCGTCGAAGACTAAAACATTGAAGAGTGTATAACACACAATACAATAATATGATGCTTCAATATTCATAAAAGATGCTCTTCGTCTTTTCTAGTTGGGCGGTCTTTGATGAGAATATGGAAAGCATTTATTATAGCCCCTGCAGTACGAAAGTCCATCGTTAGATAGGTAGCGACATTGTTTGTTACTAAAGTCGTTTCTTACTAACTTGAAGTCCCTTTTGAATCGTCCATTCAAAGAGTTTGTGGCACTAACATTTGTGCACCATAGATCGTATTTTGACATTTTCTAGCGTTTTGTTACTTGCGTAGAGACAGATGAATTGCAAGTTACAATTTCTTTTTATTTTTTTACTTTGATGGTTGTAATCCCATTAAGTTATGTTTTTGATTTAAGTGCACGATACATCAGTACGTAAGCAAAAATAAACTAAAAATAAAATCTTTTACTACAAGTTTTGCAGAAGTCGAAGCTAAACGCAATTGAATACTCAATCAACTCAAATTCGTATCGAGTAGTTAACACTTTTATTTATTTATTACCTAGTTTTATCTCAATAAAAAAGGAATTTTCGGAATTCTCGAATTTTCTCTACATTTTGGTACACATGTACACTTCAAAGTGTACATACTCGTACATGGGCAAAAATGAGCAGACTATTGGCAATCCTCAAGCTCCATTTAACTAAACTCAGTCATTTGTTCCGATTTAATTGTTATACCTAAATCCTTGATTGTACATAATAAGCAAATAAGCATATCTTGAATTAAATAGTAGTCATATTGTTCCTTAAAATAATTACTAAAATAATTTACTTTGTAAAGTCACTTTGTTTTTCATTAAAAAACGATTTGTACAATTTCACAGTACGTCTAGCCATCGCCGGCAGATTGTAAACACATCTCACAGTGGGTCGAGCGAAGGCTCGAACACCTAAATAGAACCGTTTTCCCCCCGAAGGGTAGAAAACGAATATTTAGGTTTCAGCCGTAGCTCGACCCACTAAATTTGCTGTTCTAGCCGGCGTGTGAGAAAAGTACTGAAGAGAAAAGCTAGTCGGCGATGGCACCCGCACTTACTTACATACCCTCATTGAAAATGTTAGGTGAATAATTGTATATAGGGTAGATGCACACTGCAAACAGGTAAAATTCAAAGCGTTAATCTCACAGTGGGTCGAGCTACGGCTGAAACCTAAATATTCGTTTTCTACCCTTCGGGGGGAAAACGGTTCTATTTTCGTTTTTTATTTGAAAATTCTATGTTTTCCCGTAAAAAACAATTAAAGTATGCTTTTAAAAAGATCCGTAAAACACGTAAGTAATTGTATAAATTTTCAATGTGACACTCAAACCAAAAAACAATCTTTTAACACCTATTTGACGCATTTACTCGTTCCTATTTATTACCACAAATTCAAAATGTCCTGCTTCATTGCTCAAAACAAACCCTTACCCAACGCGTTAAGCTAGCTTCTACTGCACAGTAGAAGGCCTGTAACAGGTACCCCTGCACCCAGGAAAAACCCGCGCCTACGCGAGACATACATATATGGGTTAATAAACGCCTGCAACTTTAGTCATTTGCTTTTGACCCAATACCTCACGCGCGGCACAAAACTATACCGACATTAGTAAATAAGAAAATCCTCCATCCTCCTAAATTTCCTAAACGTTTGAGATTCCGTTTCTATTTTCTCCCACCAAATTCCGGACCTGAGCGATCATGCGTTACCAGCAATGTCTTGCGGTCCCAAATTCAATTCAAAGTTCTTCGGTAAGACACACAACACAATCCCTTAAGCGCTCTCTCGAATCAGTCATCAGAATAATATCTATACTAATATTATAAAGAGGAAAGATTTGATTGTTTGTTTGTATTGAATAGGCTTCGAAACTACTGAACCGATTTTGATGAAAGTTAGTATAGGGATAGTTCGAGACCAAGGGAAGGACATAGGTTAATTTTCCTACGGGAAAAATCTGACGGGAAAAGTTTTCCTACGGGAAAAGTTAGTTATAATGCAAACAAATATCTAATGTATACATAAAAATCTCGTGTCACAGTGTTTGTTATCGAACTCCTCTGAAACAGCTTGACCGATTTTTATGATTTTTTTTTGTGTATATTTGGTAGGTCTGAGAATAGGTCATACATATATTAGGCTATTTATTATACCACTAGATGATAAGGCAGGCCTTCTCCAGAAATTTTTGAGTGCACAGCTAGTTATACCATAAAAGCTGTCTTGATGTTATTAATTAAAATAGATCTTCAAATCACATGGAAATCAGTGATAGCATCGTGCTTGAATGACGGTTTGCGAACGTTACAAGGAGACAGGGCCTGTCCGCTGCCATCAGATAACGTTGTTAAGGGCCCATGGCGCGAAAAATAGCAAAAAGGCCGTTGGCGTTTTTGATATTTTACGTTAACGTTCCAGTTAACTGACCGGGAAAAAATAAATTTAAATTCTTAAATTATGTGTTTACACAATCACCGTCACCATTTTTTAAATTTACATACCATTTCGTTAAAAAATAGCTTCCATTTTACTTAAAATTTAGGTTACACCCACATACCGTTCGTGATTTTTAGCTTCATTAATTAACCCTATTACATTTTAGTTTAACTAATATATAGAACAAAGGTAAGCATAACACTGACACCGTGGTATTTTTTTAAATTATCGTACATTGATTTTTATATGAATTTTTTAACGTACATTTATCGATTTTCTTACAAATACTTGGCTCGGGTGCGTCGAAATTCAGTGTGCAATCAAGACTCGAAGTGAGAGCACGTCGCTTTGAGCTAGCTCCCGGTTACGTAATTATTTGTGTATGTATACGACGCGAAGTAGTGTATTATTGTTCCTTCTATATCTCGTTCAATCGCAGACACGATTTCACTCCATCTATAAGGAACAATAAAACACGTGGTAGCAGATTTTTACAGTTACAAAAGTAAATTTTCAGTTTAGAAGTTTACGCTCGTATTATTCCGTGTTTAAGTACAAAATCACCTAATGATTCGAACCAGCGATTGCTGGTTATGTTTTGATAAATTATCATTCAAAATAATTTACTTCAAATCTAACCATTTCAGTAGTTAAGTATTTTCTGTCAGCAAATGTTTAGCGTCATATGGCTCGTTGCGCCATTAAGTAGTTAAGTATTTACTGTCAGCAAATTCTTAGTGTCGTATGGCTCGCCGCGTCCGGTGTGACCGCGGCGTCCGCGACCTAATTACACTTGTTTTGTCTTCAAAAATAATTATTTTAAATTGAATTGAATATTGCAGCTAGAAATACGGTTTTGTTTGACTGACCACAGCAACGTTCGCTGTGGTCAGTCCTAGGATGGGTGATCAAAATAAGAAACATCTCAAGCTCCTCCGTGCTTCGGAAGGCACGTTAAACAGTGGGTCCTGCGCCTGATCTCACCCCGATCGTGTCGGTTAACCGTCCCATCGGACTAGGCGAGTGAAGGAACAGAGAGTGCACTTGCGTTTGCGCAGTCACTTGTGCCCTATAATATCTCCTGCGCAGATGGCTAGTCTCTGTGGAGATTGTCCGCCGTGACCGAATATCGGTTAGGAGGACATTATTATTATTATATCCAAAGAAAGTTGGCGTCAGACAGATCGGCTGTAAAAACCTCAGTCAAAACTATGTTTTGGAGTGATTGTCATTCCAAGCAAATCAGACCCTGGGCTACGAAGTGATGATAGAAAGATACTCTTTATTACTCACCACGAAAGTAGTACAGTTACAGAAGTTTTACAAAGCTAAAATGTACAATTTCGACAGTCTTATCGCTAAGAGTGATATCTTCCGGAGAACCTTTGGACAGAGGACACTTTGTTTAAATGATTTTGCGACATTCCTAAATGTGAAAAATGTTATACTAGCGGTTTTTCTAGTATTAGCGTACAAACAGAAAGCGTTATGATGAAATATATATTATGCTTGCACTAAAAATAGACAAAAAGATGTACTCCATATGACGTAGGATTTTTATTTTATGTTTATAATCCTTGTCAGTTTTGTTTGATATAAGTGTAAAGAAACGGACCCAAATGATAGCAAAAATACTTAATTTTATATGTAAGTATATATCAAAATGTAAATTATTCGTTTGAAAACCTATATAGAAATAATGGTTAAACCCAATCATTTATTTATTACAATTATTAACGCCCAAGGTTAATATATATGTACAACTTACTGAATTTGGTTTTATTTATTAGCATTCACTAGATATTAATATATGTAAGTTAAATAAGTGGATATGGACTAGCGATTAGAATCAAATATCAACATCATCATCAGCCATTAGGTCTTCTGCTCAGAAGACATAGGCCTCCCTATGAATCTCCTTCAACCCTAACCAGGTCACTTATCCACCGGGTAGGAGGCATGCCTACTTACTGTCTGAATTAAATATGTATAAGGTTTAACATAATAAAGCATATAAATAAATAGCAGCATAATGAGCGTATGCACATTTTAACTACGTGGAAGTCGCAGTGTGGACCCTATCACGCGCGCCTATAAGGGCAGGGAGAATACCGGGGTGGTTTAGTGGTTAGGCCGGCACTCTGCTGGGAGCCCCATACACGCTCGTCGTCTAGCCAACGGCGAGTACGGTTCCCCTCGACAAAAAAATGGTAAAGGCAGTTCGACATATCCAAAAACTTAAAGGTCATAACAACTGATTTTCAATCAATGAAACTATTATTATATTAATTAACAAAGACCCAATTAAATATTTATCGTAGGTTGATGTGCTGTTGATTGTACTTTAATTAAAATTGCAATAAGTTTTCGTGTTTAATAATGTTTCATTCTTATTTTTTGGTTTGTTTTAATAACACTGAAACATAAATCTAATATATAAAATTCTCGTGTCACAGTGTTTGTTATCAAACACCTCCGAAACGGCTTGACCGATCTTTATGAAATTTTTTGAATATTTTCAGTAGGTCTGAGAATAGGTCGTAAACTATTTTTTATTATGGCGAAACGTAGTTCGCGCGGCACAGCTAGTAATATATAAAAAATTCAAATACATTGAAAGTTATAAAAATGCATTTACAAGGTATTACTGCATTTTTTAAAACTTTTTAGTAACAAATGTCGTCTTAGTTAAAAACGTGGGTATATATGTATCTTATTTACATTAATTTTAAAATCTAATAATGAATTTCTTTCGTTTAAAACACAATTATGTCAATAAACTACCCTAATAAATATATTTTATGTATAAAATTTAATTGATGTTTTGTTTAATTTGTGTTTAAATAATAAATCTTTGAAATTGAATTATTTCAATAATGAATGGAAAGTTTTTAACGAGCAAATTAAAGGTCAATACGTAAAGTCATTTAAATAGGTTATTGCACACGGCACCACGGCGAAAAATGTCTAGCGCGCAACTCTCGATAGGGTTGTCACGAGTGACGAGAGAGAGTCAGTCGTAGTGGGACGTCGACAACAAGATTTTGCTGTAAGATTTTACTTTAGTAGTAATAGTATTCAATTAGTTTTAGGACAATCCTAGTGTACTGACCTGTTAAACATATAGGTATTGATTGTTTGCTTAATGTTACAATAGTCAAAATCTGTAATAACAATGTATAAATATTATACATTGTATTGTTTTTTTCTATTTAATAACAAATATTTTTAATTATTGATGACATAATAATGACGTCACAGAAATGTCTTACTAAAACTAGTATACAAAGAAAAAAGGAATAACTAGAAACAAAATACTTATAAACTACTTTACTTAAAAAAAATACAAATTGTTTTTTCTAATGAAAGTTGATTACGTTTTTCACTAACGTAGATTTACTGAAACAACATTCAGGATAATTTTTTCACGTACAGTCAACAGCTCATCAACCTTCATCAACTTTTGCACCAGCACAGTGCATCGACTATCACTTCATATTGATCTCTTTGTGTTAGACTTAAAGTTAATACTATTTTTCGTTGTAGTTTTTCTTATTCAGGTTTCAAAAACAGATACATTTGTGACAACCCTAGTAAAAATTGATGAATTTTCAATAAGTTCCTATATAATGCGAAATTTTCGAGTAGTGGTTCATTCTGTTCTTCAAAGTGCTTCGAGCCAAGGAACTAGCTGCAACAGTGTCGTCAGTCGTCGTCGAGGAGTCTCCCCAGCACCCAGATCTTCAGCCACAGTAATTTATTTGTGAGTGTTCATTATGTAAGTACTTTGAAAGGTTTACTGATAGTTGGTTGTAATTACTATTTCCTCCAAGTTTCGTACGGAGAAAATAACAATGAGATAGTTTTAAAGATCGTCACACTTACAATGAAGGATCAGTGTAAGTATGCATTGTCTTTTTCCGATACTCAATTTTGCGTTACTTTTTCAGGTCTGACTCCGAGTTTGAAGTCTTCCAACCAGTGCAGAAGACCAAACCTAAGACAAAACCAACATCTCGAGATAACATCAGGTAAGGTTTAATTTATGCTGTCGTCATAGTATTTATTAAATCTTCGAATCGTTAGTGAAGATTTTATGTGATAATACCACAATATTTATTTATTAGGGTATGCCAACAGTACACATATTAATGAATTAGATTGAAGTGGATAACAATTGAACACTAAAATGATTATGAATGAGTGAATGGTGTTAGTATGCTGTTGCTGATCAGTATTAGCTAGGAGACTAACAATATTATTAAATTTATCTTTTCAGGTCTGACTCCGAGCAAGAACTGTTCGAGCCAGCGCAGAAGCCTAAGCCTAAGAGAAAACCAATCTCTCGCGATACTATCAGGTAAGATATGAGTTATTTATGCAAGTGAAGTGGTAATTTCGTTTTAGGTTCATCACTGATAGAGTGGGTTTTTTTTTGTATTGAAGTGTTGTTTTCTTTATCGATCATAGTGGGTTAGATAAATTCGAAGATTGCAGGTGTCAATCGTAGGATAGGAACATTGCGTTCTACAACAACATAGTAATATCAATTATTGTTGAGTTGTTTCACGTTCTTGCTGATTGTCCTAACATAGGATATAATACAATCTCTTTTGTCTTTTACAGGTCTGGTTCATCGAAAAAGGCTAAGTCGAGCTCAAAGGAGTCGTTGAATTTGTTCGGGTTGGTGTCGGACGACGAAGAAGTTACAGCCGAGCGTGCGTCACGCGTCAGGCAGGGCAAACGACTCGACAGCAGCCTCGCCAACAAGACCGCGCACGGCACGCTCCTGCGGCGTACTCCGCTCGACGGTCGCTACTACGTGGAGACGCGCGTATACAGCACGGACGAGGCGTTGGCCGTAGCGCCCGACCAGCGGTACACCAAGGCGCTTGTCACACTCAAGGTGCAGCTAGAGCCAGACCAGCCCGAGTGGGACTACTTGCAGCAGTTTTTAAAGCGGTCAAAGTCGTTGTTTAAAGATAAGCCTGTATTTTATAGTAATAAAACAAATATTAAATAAATAAATTAACTAAGCAAGTAAAATATTTTTTACAATAGGTTTTTATATTTAATCCGGTTTTTTTGAGCCCACGTCCAGGTAAAGTTACAGTCGTAACTTAGGTATTAATGAGGTACGGTAATCATTCATTTAGTTAAGTGGATAAGTAATTAACTAAAAAGACTATAGATTAGCGTTAGGTAACAAGTTGTATACTTTATTTTTCTGAATTGCTACGATGCCTTTTTGCTCAGAGTGTTCGATGCAATTAGGCAGCAGACAATGGGTAGGACACCTGCGCAGCAGCGCGCACAAGCGCAGGTGCGCAGTGTCGCGGGCGCACGACGACGCCGGTGTTGTCGAACTCGCGAGTGCGTTTAGAGGTCGCATCGTTACATACAGAATTACTCCTACAGATGAGTACCGATGCTCTTTACCCGATTCATTCTTGCATAGTATATTTTCTAAAATTTATAATCTTTTGCAAATGTCTCTAAATAAGCATATATGTTTAAAAGTAAATTTTGAATATTTTGCCGATTTTCTTTTATTTAAGAACGAGGTAAATAACATTAAGTCGTTTGTTACAAAAAATTTAACGATTCATCGCAATTTTGATTTTAACGAGTTGTTTGAAACACTCGTAAATACTATTAAGAACAAAGTTGAAGAATTTGAGGATCGTGACAGTGGTTGGACTTTTTTAAGTAATGTTTCCTTAGAAGTTAACATTAATAGATATGATCCTCTAAGAGGGTCTGGTTCAACTTATGTAGATTTACCACTAGCGATAAAAAAGAAAAAAGCGTGTATTAACATCAGGAATAAAGATGAATATTGTTTTTTGTGGAGCGTCGTTGCCGCTTTGTACCCGGCTAAAAAGAACGGTGACCGTACGTCGTCGTATCCGCACTTTGAACAGGTCCTAAACACCGACGATATATCTTTCCCAGTAACGTTTACGGATATCGCGAAATTCGAACAAAACAATCCACATTTAAGTGTAAACGTATATTCATTAAAGAATAATCAGATAGTTGTAGGTCCCATTTATAAGTCTGGATATAAATCCAAAACCAGAACTAAAATTAACTTGCTTCTACTTGAAAATAATGTTCTATGTCACTTTGTTTTGATAAAAAACCTTTCTCGACTTGTAAGAAGTCAAATTACGAAAAATCATAAGAAACTATATTTTTGTGATGATTGCTTGCTATTTTTTACTTCTGAAGTTAATCTTGATAATCATACATGCAGCGGCGTTTGTACAGTACTGCCTGAGAAAGGAACTTATCTACAATTCAAAAATTTCGAACGGAAGCAAGACGTTCCTTTTGTGGTCTATGCTGACTTTGAAACTCTTCTTATACCGTTCGATGGCTGTGAGCCTGACCCTTCATTAAGTTTTACTTCTCAGCGTCAACAGCACATTCCATCAGCTTTTGCTTATCACATAGTGTGCTCGTACGATACCAGTCTGAATTCTTTTGTACAGTATCGAGGAAAAGACTGTGTCCAAAAATTTCTTGATAAACTGTATTTTGACGTTAAAAAGATTTATGACATCTTAGATAAAGAAATTGCGATGGAATTCGATGAATATGACGCAGAGGCCTATGCGCGTACCGATGTTTGTCATATTTGTAAGCAATTATTATTTTTTGACAAAGTGAGAGATCATTGTCACCTCACTGGAAGTTATCGAGGTGCTGCGCATCAATACTGTAACTTACGGTTTAGCGTTCCTAAATTAGTTCCCGTTTTTTTCCATAACCTATCCGGCTATGACTGTCATCTGTTCATCAAAGAATTAGCCGATAGTTTAGGACCTGTTAAAGTCATACCTAAAAATAAGGAAAAATACGTATCATTTACAAAATTTTTACAGTTAAAGAATGAAAAATATGCTCAAATACGATTTGTCGATTCGTTTCAATTCTTAGGAACCAGTTTGGAAAAATTAGCGAGTGGGTTAGATAAAACAGATTTTAAGCATTTAAAAAAATATTTTCCAAACGCAACTGAATTTAAATTATTAACACGCAAAGGAGTATATCCGTATGATCATATGACACATTGGAAATCATTTTCCGAGAAACAACTTCCACACAAAAAAGGTTTCTATAATTCTTTAACTGATGAAGATATAAGTGATAAAGATTACACTCATGCTCAGGAAGTTTGGTCTACATTTAGAATACAAGATATGGGTGGGTACACAGACCTTTATCTAAAAACCGATGTATTGCTATTGACTGATGTATTTGAAAATTTCCGTGAAATTTGTAAATTGAACTATCAATTAGATCCTGCTTTTTACTTAACAGCTCCAAGTCTTTCATTCGATGCTATGTTACTTAAAACCGGCATTCAGTTAGAATTATTAACTGACTTAGAAATTATACGTTTTATACAGAAAGGGATACGGGGAGGTATCTGTATGTGCTCAACGCGATATGCTCGTGCAAACAATAAATATATGCCACAATATGATTTTACAGAACCAGATTCTTTTCTAGTTTACATCGATTGCAATAACTTGTATGGTTATAGTATGTGTCAGTACTTACCTGTTTCAGATTTTAGACTTTTAAGCGAATACGAAGTAGATTTGTTAAATATCATGAACGTAGCAGATGATGCTGAGTTCGGATATATTCTTGAAGTGGACTTAACATATCCCGAGGAGCTACATAATGACCATAACGATTATCCTTTTTGTCCCGAAAAATTTGTACCACTCGGAGGTAAAACTTCTAAACTCTGTCCTAATCTGTATTCTAAATATCAGTATGTAATCCATTATGTTTATTTGAAAACATGCATTAATAATGGTCTTGTTTTAAATAAAATTCATCGCGCCTTAATTTTTAAACAAAGCCCTTTTTTGGCTAAATATATCAATTTAAACACAGAACTGAGAAAACAAGCTGTAACTACTTTTCAGCAAGACCTTTTTAAGTTGATGAATAATTCAGTGTTTGGAAAAACATTGGAAGACAGTGAAAAAAGAGTCGATGTTCGCTTGGTTAATAAGTGGTGTGATAAATCTAACAAGACAAAAAGTTCATTTCAGCGGACAAATTAATAGCGAGACCTAATTTTCACAGCGCTACTATTTTTTCCAATAATTTAGTTGCGGTTCAAATGAAACCTGAAAGGGTTATCTTGGATAAGCCAATTTATATTGGTTTTACTGTTTTAGAACTATCTAAAAGTCATATGTATCAATTCCATTATTCTGTCATAAAACCTTACTATGGAAATAAAATACAACTTTGCTACACCGATACTGATAGCTTTGTTTATAAGATTGAAACGAAAGATTTTTATCATGATTTGAAAGATAACTTTTTAAGCTTCTTTGACACCAGTAACTATAGTTGTGACAATATATTTGGTCTGCCTTTAAAAAACAAAAAGATACCGGGCTTATTTAAAGATGAATTAGGAGGTGAAATTATGACAGAATTCGTAGGTCTCCGGTCTAAGTTGTACTGTATAAAAACGGAATCAGCATTTATTAAAAAAGCAAAAGGTGTGAAAAAAAATGTAGTAAGAGACTTAACATTAGATGATTATAAATCAGTTCTGCTTCACGACAAAATAATACGGAAAAAAAATATTTTGTTTAGATGCATTAAGCATGAGATTTTTACTCAGAGTGTTAACAAAGTAGCTTTATCTAATCAAGATGATAAACGTTTTATTTTATCCGATAAAATTAGAACCTGGGCTTGGGGACATGAAAATCTAATCTAAGATAGTGTTAAATTAGTTAATATAATTGTTTTTGACCTGTTAATATTTTTTATAGTTAATAAATGCAATTAAAATAGTATTATGTGTTTTATTTATTATTGCATCTATATTAATATTATAAAGAGGAAAGATTTGATTGTTTGTTTGTTTGTATTGTATAGGATTCGAAACTACTGAACCAATTTAGATAAAAGTTGGTATAGGGATAGTTCGAGACCAGGAAACAAAAATAACTCGGGCGAAGTCGCGAGCGGAAAGCTAGTATGCTATAAATTACTGCACTTACACATGCTACATATTTCCGCGTGTTATATTAAGGCTAAATATGATGCAATGCCAAATAAGCATTAAAATAGTATTGTGTTTTTTTATTGCATACCTACACTATAAATTACTGCACTTACACATGTCATATATTTCCACGTGTTGTATTGAGGTCAAGTGTGATGCAATGCTAGATAAGCAAATTTAGTCTAAGCCTCAACTTTATTTGATATTATATTCATTCATAACTCGTTGTTCGTGACAAGCAGTCCATATTGTAATATTATTGTAAGTATCATTCTCTTTTCATATCATTTTTTAATCATTATTGATTATTGAGGTAATTATGGATATCAACTTATTCATTATTATTATTCACTTGTTACAGATAATGTCAAACTCGTCGGATATCTTGTTTTCCCAATATGCACAAGATCCATTGGAAGGCTTCACGCAAGAATATCAAAACATGATACGTCGGGAAGAACAAACTAATGAATCAAGACAGGGAGAGAGAAAAATAAGACAAAGAAAGGACATCACAAGAAAAAGAGCTCGTAAATCTACAAAATCATTTGTGATCACTAAGGAGCAGAAAGGCGTGAAATTAATTAAAATACTGGTCTTGGACTTAGTGAACGATTCTTCAAGTGCATCAAATAGCTGCTTTGACATTGCTGATGCGGAAGAAAACGTAGTGCTGAGTGCTCAATATGTGGTGCAGGAACCGGTGGATGAAATCATGGACCTTACGGAAACCGTTATAAGAAAAATATCCAAAAAACTTTGTGGTGATAACTTATAGATAACTTTTTAATTTTGTTAAAACGTTTTCCTAATAAAAAAATATTTTCAAGTACTAAGTTTTTTTCTTTTTGGGTATCAAACATAATAAAAACAACTTTTATTACACATGACATTTTATTTGAAAAATTCTTAATATAGTTGTATATTAATTTTTAAACAAGATTGTTTCTCTAAATTTAGATTCAAAAATCATATAATGTGTATCCATTGAGAAAACACAATTTTTTAATACACAATGAATTTCTTAACGCACATCTTTTTTTATGAGTTAAACAATGGAACATATTATTACTATACAAATCATTTAACGTATTTAAATTTCGTATACCTGTATAACTTATGTCTATGATATTATTATGACCACATAAATCCTCTACCCATTTAACTTTTTCTTCACCTTTTACAATTATTTTCCTGTCTTTCAAGAAAGGTTTAATAATTCTGTTAAATTCTCTGTAGTCTATATATCCTTCACTCCATTGGTAACCTCTGTTTCTTTCTATCCAACAAACTTGTTTTTTTTCTTCATCAGTTAGTGTAGAAAACGGATAAGGAGGTTTAATTAAAAATATATGGGTAAACTCGAGAGTTGCTATAACAAATTCTTTTACTAAAAACTCATTTTTATTATTTTTAAATCCTTGCAAATCTACAATTATCGTATCGTTGTTCATGATATTTTCCTTACAATATTGCTTAAAGGTTTATATTCAAATATGCAATCGTTCAGAATCAAACAATATGCAGCTGTTTGGTCAGGTATTTCTTGATCTGTTTCAATTTCAACTCTAACGTCAATAGATCCTTTTAACGTTTCATGCTGACGTGAACAATCAATGATGAATAAAGGAGCGACGTCTCTGAATTCTTTTAGACTCATCAACGGCTCTGGTCGACGTCCGTGATAAGACTGTTGAAATCTAATGTACTGTTCGTATAATAAAGTAAATTTATCATCTGAAAAATTTACATTCAGTCCTTCATAGGGATAATATGACGAATTTAAAAAGACTCGTATGTCACGTACATGACAATGATCGAACTCTGCCATTGATAATTCAGCGTTATGTTTCCGATTAGTTTGTAAGGCAATTATAACAAATCGAGGTTTCTCTATTTGTGAAGATGTTTTGATAGACCAAGTATGTTTTCGAGTTTTCGGTAATAATGGATATTCATATAAGTCCCAATTACGAAAAGCTAAAGTGATTGCTCGATCTCTCTCTAAATGTTTTAGTAAGTTATTTCTTTCACGGTCTGATACTTTAATGTGCGGAACTCGCCAAGCAATTTTAGTAATTATTATATCATCCACTATTTCACCTTTATTTAATATCAAAGCATTCAGATTTGTGTTGCTTCTCAACAATACTAACTCATGTTTGCAGTTTATTATAACTTTTTCATAGTCTTCTGCAAAACCCAATATTTTGTTCATTGGTATAGAAGCAGAGAATCCGCCATCACCAACACTAGTTGTACCTGTAGTCGACCAGCCCCAAGCTCTTGCGCTTTTGGATTCATTTTCATTTAATGATAAATAAGATTTTATAGTTGTGCTAATTCCTGCATTTTTTATTTTGTCTATTTCCACTCCGTTTAGTTCATATCGAATGTCTTGAAATAGAAATAACACCGGATTATTTACGAAATGCACACTTGACACCTTTTCTTTTTTGCTGTTATAAACATTAATTGTGCCCTCAATATACAAAGTGCTGAGTGAGGGCAGCACATACAAATCTTGCTGATTGATAGGTATTCGTATTTCATCATTCTTGTTGAAACTTGTTACATATGGTTTGTACGAGTGATATTCAAAACTTTCAATGCTGTTATCTATTGACGTCGGTTGAGTTATATTTAATATATTCATTTTAACAAGCCCACTAACTTCAAAAAATCCTTATTGCTTTTAGTCAACTTCTTTCTAAGCCGAAGCGGTGCGTCTTTTTGAGGTGATCTTTTCAAACTGACTCGAGTACACGATGCCTCTTGCTTTTTATTGAAATCAATCATTTTTTTTTCGGAAATGCAAATATAGTTGTACTTCTTCACCTCGTAAATTTACCTGTTTGTTTTCAGCGTCTAGTAACCGTATGCTAATCGCACTTATAGAACTTTGGTTTACTGGAAAATATATTAAATTTTTAGGTATTTCAATGATCCGATATCCTGGTGGTACATTAGGCACAAATTCATAAATTATATGACTAGCTTTTCCGTTCACAAATGAACCGCTGACTACGTCGCATTCAATCCTCACGATGGTTGTTGATAAAATGCTGACCGGATTCTGAGATTCAGTACTTATATTTGCATGTATTGTTTCAGTTCGAAACCCTAAAATTTGACCTAGTGAATCACTTTTGTTAAAGTGAACATTTTTGGAACAAAATATATTTGTCTTTAGAGTATTGTTGTTACAAGTCAATTTTAATACGGTGTTTTTAATATTACTTTTTATGTAATCACAAATATCTTGAAGTTCATAAGACCCTTCAGGAATTTCGATGACTTCATTTTCGCCATAATAAAATTTATTGTTTCGTTTATCAATATTAGGAATAGAATTAAAAGTAGAAAAATATAAAAGACCACATTCATAGTCGCCATGTAACTCCAATGTTGGCGAATAGTTCGTTGTCAAGGAGGCTCCTCTCCCAGTTATAGACACAGTGAAAGACATTTTTATACTGACAATTTTATTTATTTTACACGTTATATAAATGATTTTTCCAATAACATCTTAAAAATTTTAAACATAGATGACCACAGTTAGTAGTACCAAATTTTTGGTGTTGTACGTAATTATAGTTTATTGGTAAGTTGTGTAAATATTGAATTAATTCTAATGGAGGTTTCAAATTACCAAAACTATCAAAATATTCAGCGTAATTGTTTTGCTTGACGAAGGCTACCCAATGTGTTCCAGGATTTTTGGAGCTATCCAAATTCAATATCGCACATTCTATCTTTTTAGGTTTCGTAGGTAACGTATCTCTCATGAAAACACCACGAAAAAATGGAATGTCACTTGCGTGTTCTAATATATCAATATTGGTAAGTGCACGTCTGGGTAGCCCCTTATTTAGTTTTTTGATGGATTAAAATACAGTCCAGCTCCTTTTTTGTGAGGTTTTATATACAGCCCTTTTCCAAGAGCCACAGCTTCCATCATCCTGTTGTGTCGTTCAGATTCCTGAAGACTTTTTTGTGCAGCTTTAGAATCATTAACAGCCTTTGCTATACCTGCTGCTCCTCCGGCTAATGAACCTAAAGCCGACAATCCCGCAAAAATCGGAATAAGTGGTAAAAGTCCTCCACATTTTGGAATAGGAATGCGACGCGGCAAACGTATTCCCTTTTTATTTGTAAATATCTTTTTTGCAGCAGCGTGGGCATATTTAATTGCAGAGTGACTGTCTTTAGATTTAAGTTTTTTTAATTGTAAGCGTATTTTTTTTACACCGGTCATAAATGATTTGAGCCCACTCCCTGCTTTGAGTTTAGCTTTCATTGCATTTTTAACTATCCAAGAGGCAAACTTTTCTCCTCTTCCAGCATCCTTGGATTTTAACCTTCTTTTCGCCATATTTAAAAGTCCTAAATCAGCTTTATGTCGAACGTCTAAATTTCTATTTGTATAAGCTATATCGTGGTACATACAAGCATTATCTAATTTGTTTATGCCTCGTTCACCTTTAAGCAACCGTTTATGAAGTTTTGTTCCAGGGCCACAAAATTGATATCCAGGTAAATGTAACTCAATCGGTAAATTGTCTATTATTGTGTTAAGTATACCACCACCTTCCTTCATTGATAATTCTAAAGTGAATAGAAGATACAGAATTGCGTAGCAATATTTATACTATTGAACCAATTCACTCTTGTCAATCCAACTGTTCTCTTTATTATTTAGACCTAACCATTTTACATATAGTGTGTTTCCTTTTCTTTTTAAAACTTTCTCAATAAGGTAAAGATCAGGAACTTTAGTTTTTTGTAATTCATACCCGTAAAAAGATCCCAAAATAATTTGTTTGTGTTTATCTTCTATTTGATATGTTTGAGGATTGGTTTCATTAACTTTTACTATGCGGAAAATTTCTGTAGACCAATTTGGAGTATAACCCTTACGAAAATCTCCTTTGTATTTACTTATACGAACATAATCACCTATTCGAAACGCAAATCTCTTTTTTGTTTTAGGTTGTTGCGTTTTAACAATGTTTGACTTAACAAAAATTTCGTTTGACTTAGTAACATCAACAGGCTTAAATTTAGTAATTCGATGTTTAGTGTTGTTATAGTTTTGTATCACGTCATCCAAATTATGTTCAAGCCATTGATATCGTCCATGAAGACTAAATAATTTGTAAAGATGAGACTTGATTGTTCTAATGACACGTTCGACAATGGATGCTTTTTTTGCAGAATATGTAGAATAATGATTTATTTTATACGTTTCCATCAATTTTTTAAAACTCGTATTATAAAACTCAGTTCCTAAATCGGTTTGTAAATTTTTAGGATTACGCGAAGAAGTGGTTAATATACTTTGCATAGCATTCATAACACAGTTTGCTGTTTTTGATTTTAAAGGTTTAGCCCAAACGTATTTTGATAAGCCATCAATCACTACTAGAACGTATTTATGGCCTTTATTGAATTGTGAATATTTTTGTAAATCCATAAGGTCTGCTTGCCATAGATCATCAATTCCTTTTATGAATGTACATCGACGAGAAAAATTTCTTCGTGCTGCTTTGTGAAGTTCGTTAACTACGTCTCGCTTACTCATCCTTAGTTGAATTTGCTTGAATCATAAAATCTATTTCTTTTTTTGTGTAAAATAAGGCACTCAAACTAACAATTGTCGCCTTTTCTAAACTACTTAAATATCTTTTAACATCACTATTATTATTTTTTATTTCTTGTCTTAGTTCTTCAATACATTTATCCACGTATTCTTTATTTACTGCTTCGTCGTTATTTTCAGGAAATTGCAATCCCTTCAACTTTGTTGATTTTAAATCAAAGTCACCTGTTTCAGATTTTACTAAAGTATCATTGAGAGTGTTAATGAATTCTGATAATCTTAAACGCTTGTGTACATGATGTCCAAATTTGTCTACATTCATTGTCGTCTTGATGCAGTCTTCATTGAAACGAGACTGAATAATTTTCCTGATGGATGCTTTTTATATTCTACATTTATGATGCCAGCTTCATATAGTTCTTCAATTATTGCATATATTTCATTTATCACTCCGGTATTACCAGCTTCTTTTGATGCTAGTAGTAATTTTAATCGTTCCACTAACTCATTTGGATCGTCCCAGTAAACCAAATCAGTATCTGTTTTAACCCTTTTTAAAAGGTTTATACCTTCTCCTCGAGGAATACTTTCCACACTACTTGTAATATTTCTTGTGTATTTAAACAGTGGTTTAATAATACGTATATATTTAAATCCTTTATTACTGTTCACTGGTTTTAAAGGATCGTAATTACGTTTATGAGCATTAGTATCTATTAGTATCTGTTTATAATTTTGTAAGTCGTCGTCAGTGACAAGGTCTAAATTTGGTATCTTTTTAAACAATAATTCCTTTAAACCGGGTGTTTTTTCCAGATCATGATTTCCAATCCTCAGTCTACAACCTTCATCGTAAACGCGAGTTTTGCCAAGCAAAAGTTTACCTCGCTCGTTTCTGACTCCATAAGGTATATCTTTTATTAGATCACACGACGTAGGCCATGAGAAAGATTCTTTTGCAATACTCGGAGATGATTGAATGGATTTAAACGAGTTTTCATGCTCATCGTGATCTTCAGAGGGTAATATCGTAAGAGTTTTGTTAGATAATTTATAAGCCTCATCACCATAAGAGTTTTCATCTTCTTCGTTCAAAGCTTCCTCGAAATCTTCACTTACAGAATTTGATGACTCACTTTCGCTGTACTTATTTTTTTTTACTGGGTGGTTTTGGTCAATATCCAAATTTTTATGAAGACTTTCGTTATTTTTGCTTGTTAACACATTAAGTGGTTCTACAATAGGCTTAAATATTGTTTCTAATGCCATATTGCTAGCGTCTTTTGCATCTTTTATCATATTAACCTTCCTTTTCACAGCTGCGGCAGATTTTATAATTTGTTCTTTCAAATTTTGTTCCATTTTGTTTATATTTCCTCTCGGTATGAAATCACAAATGAAACTGATTCCATATTTATGTAACACCTTTTTATGAATGCTAGTCCACCATAATAAATGTGTCAAATGCCTTTCTATAGCATCCCTTATTCCGTTCGCAGTCTTTATTGATAACAATGTAGCTGAATGGTTGATTCCAAACAGTTGAGCACATTTCTCGAAATTGAGCCCAAGACATGTCAGACCCTACATGTTCCTCATAGACATGTCTTAAGTTAATGTCGTCTAGTTTAAATAAAATAATCAAGTTAGAATTATCTCGTACTAATTGTTTCGGTATTTTAGTATAAGTTTGATTAATATAAAAACAATCAATGTTTTTATGACGTCCCATAGCAAAATAGTCTCGGATGCTATTTTGATTCTCACAAGCAACATCGTCAAATATAATGATCGAGTTCGGCAAAGCTTCGTGAGGGCTTAAAATTTCACTATTATGATTATATTTATTATAAGTCGTGTTCGTAACCATACTCATAACTTTTTCTAAGAATGTATATTTAGGCTGATACAAAGACTTTGAATAAACATACAGATTTTGAAATCGTGGACCATCTTCATGTAATAATAAACTTATTACTAAGTTGGTCTTTCCACAATTCGATGGGCCACAAACAACACAGCGAATGGTATTTGGTAGTAAGTTGCCATGACGCTTTGGTTCATTCATTGACGTAGGACAAATACATTCTAATTTTAGTGATTGTTTTTGTTTGATAAATTTCATATCTGCACTTAAATGTGACCGATGTGATGCGTGTACTTCAACAAAATGATGACTGCATTGTCGCGTTAAAACGTTATAAATAGCGGAATATTTTACAACCAATTACAGACCTGAATTGAATCTTATCTGATAATTTACTTACTAGACGCTGCTACCACGTGTTTTATTGTTCCTTCTAGATGGAGTGAAATCGTGTCTGCGATTGAACGAGATATAGAAGGAACAATAATACACTACTCGCGAAGTCCTACGGAGTAATCGGAGAAGTTGATAACTAACAATTTTATTATTTGTGGCTGCCGTACGAAAAACCTTCAACCTTTTTACAAGCTTTTATTTATCTTTTGCATGTTCGGGTCTAATCTTGCGAGTTAAATTTGACTCACTTCCCGTTTTCCGATTATGCTGAAATTTTGCATGCATATGTATATGATGACGACATGGAGCTGATCTGATGTTGGAGCTGAAAGGTGGCCATAGGAACTCCGCAATAAAACGACATAGTCCCATCGAGTTTGAGCTCGTTTGATTCGTATTGACAAGAACTTTGATCCTATATAGTAACCAGGGTCTGATGCTGGATCTGGAAGGTTGCCATAGGAACTCCGCAATCAAACAATGCAAACCCATCGAGTTTAGGCTCGTTTGATTCGTATTAACGAGTACTTTGATCCTATATGGTAACCAGGGTCTGATGCTGGATCTGGAAGGTGGCCATAGGAACTCCGCAATCAAACAACGCAGCCCCATCGAGTTTGGGCTTGTTTGATTCGTATTGACGAATACTTTGATCCTATATGGAAACCAGGGTCTGATGCTGGAACTGGAAGGTGGCCATAGGAACTCCGCAATCAAACAATTCAACCCCATCGAGTTTGGGCTCGTTTGATTCGTATTGACGAGTACTTTGGTCCTATATGGTAACCAGGGTCTGATATTGGAACTGGAAGCTGGCCATAGGAACTCCGCAATAAAACGACACAACCCCATCAAGTTTGGGTTTGTTTGATTCGTATTGACGAGTACTTTGGTCCTACATGGTAACCAGGGTCTGATGCTGGAGCTGGAAGGTGGCCAAAGGATCTCCGAAATAAAACGACAACCCCATCGAGTTTGGGCTTGTTTGATTCGTATTGACGAGTACTTTGGTCTTATATGATTTTTCTTGATGAGTACTTTGAGCCTAGCCTAGATAATATCCATACGCAACCCCATCAATTCCTTTTGTGCGACCTTCCCCAATTTAGGTGTCAAATGAAAGAGCTTGAATTGTAGAATATAGTATATTCTGAAAGACAATCTAATACAAGATGGCCGCCGTCACAAATTGACAGATTATTTTTATGTACAATACCCACAATATTGGTCTGTATATGGGGTATTAAATGAAAGTTCGTAAAATACAGTACACCATGAAAAAAACTAAAACAAGATGGCCGCTATCACAAAATATTTTTAAAAACAAGCTTTTATTTTAATGTCTTAAAAATTGAAAATAAACTTTAATTTATTTTTTTATTACAATCTAGCGAATGGCTTCAATGCACTAAAAAGTGCGTTGAGCACAAGAAAATATTCATTTCATATTTGTTTATTACTAAATTATTATATGTATATTATATAAATTAATTTGTAGATACAACTAACAATAAAGAACTCGGTAGTCATTAAAATATTTCGTATTATTTGAGTAATTAATTTCAAAAAAGTTTTTTTAAAAACAAGCTTATATTATAATGCCTTAAAAGAGGAAAATAAACTTTTATTTATTACAAGATATATTTTCTTATAAAAATATAAAAGCTTGTCCCGAGAATTAGGATAAACAATAAAACAATTTAACTTGATTATTATCTTTATTTTTTTGTAATAAATAACGTTTTGTACAGCATTGTCATACATACATGACAATGCTGTGCAGTTCTGAAATTTAAATGCATATATGATCCCTTTTTTGAAAAATTCGATTTCGTTATAACTGCTGCCTCACGGAAACTCGGTGTCCTGAATAAGGTGCGTAGGTATTTTGCGCCGGACCAACTATGCCTGTTGTATAAAACTCAGGTTAGGTCTTGCGTAGAATATTGCTCGCACTCCGGCTCCGCTCAGTACCTCCTCGATGCTCTGGACAGATTGCAGCGTCGCGCTATTCGAATAATTGGCGATGTAGAGGCAACTAACACCCTCGAGCCTCTACAACTTCGATGCGACATCGCCTCTCTTAGCGCCTTTTACCGAATATTCCACGGGGAATGCTCTGAGGAGCTCTTTAACCTTATCCCTCCCTCTCCATTCCTTAACAGAAACACGCATAAGGGTCTACGGAGTCATCCTTACACTGTATATTACATATCCTCCTTTTCACACCGTACCAAGAAATTCCAAGATTCCTTCTTATTTTTTTTTATTACTACTAAGTTGGCAAAAAAGCAAACTGCCCACCTGTTGGTAAGTGGTAACAGTCACCTATAATACATGTGTCTCGTGTGACATTCGCAGTAAAACTGCAACCCCCACAAGGGCCACAGTGTACGTTGCCAACTTGTGACTTAAGATGTAAAGTCACGGTACCCAATAATTTCAGTACCATATCTTTACCCTTCAAACCGGAACACAGCAATGCAAGCACTGCTGCTTTGCGGCAGAAATAGGTAAGACGGAGGTACCCAAGCACACGACCTTGGTACAGAGTCTCCCTCCGGTAAGTCTTCTGTCGTTTATCCCACACTTGGAATTCTCTACCTACGCACGTGTTTCCTCCATCCTACAATATGGGTTCCTTCAAAAGAGGTGTGAAAAACATCTTTTAGGCCGGCAAGGGGCGGGCAGGTTGGATAGTGGATGTCCTCCCTCCTCTATCTGTCAACTCATTTGGGCCTCTTTCACCGCTTAACATCAGGCGGGAGGAGGTCATTTGCCAGGCCCTCCATAAAAAAAACTGTTTAAGTAGCCCGTATGTATTTACTTGGTAAGCCTTAAATAAATATATATTGGTAATTTTAAGAAAAAAATATTTGTTTTTTATAAAATGGGTAAATCTTGCGACAAGCTTTTATATTTTATTAAAAACTAGCTGTGCCGGCGAACTACGTTTCGCCATAATATAAAAAATAGTTAACGACCTATTCTCAGATCTACTAAATTTAATAAAGATCAGTCAAACCGTTTCGGAGGAGTTCGGTAACAAACACTGTGACACGAGAATTTTATATATAAGACTAGCTGTGTAATTTTATATATAAGATTAGATGTATCATGTAATAAATTAAAATTTATTTTCGTCTTAGGGCTTTAAAATAAAATCCTAGTGTGGGGCGACTTTTTTTGTATTTTTTTTAACTATTATTTTATATTTTATCATTTTGTAACCGCATGGCCGCCATTACGAAACTCGACCAAAGTACTCGTCATTACGAAACAAACGAGCCCAAAACTCGATGGGCTTGTGTCGTTTTATTGCGGAGTTCCTATGGCCACCTTTCAGTTCCAGCATCACACCCTGGTTACCATATAAGATCAAAGTACTCGTCAATACGAATCAAACGAGCCCAAACTCGATAAGGTTGTGTCGTTTTATTGCGGAGTTCCTATGGCCACCTTCCAGCTCCAGCATCAGACCCTGGTTACCATATAGGACCAAAGTCCTCGTCATTACGAATCAAACGAGCCCAAACTCGATAGGGTTATGTCGTTTTATTGCGGAGGTCCTATGGCCACCTTCCAGCTCCAGCGTCAGACCCTGGTTACCATATAGGACCAAAGTACTCGTCATTACGAATCAAACGAGCCCAAACTCGATAGGGTTTTGTCGTTTTATTGCGGAGGCCACATTCCAGCTCCAGCATCAGACCCTGGTTACCATATAGGACCAAAGTACTCGTCAATACGAATCAAATGAGCACAAACTCAATGGGGTTGTGTCGTTTTATTGCGGAGTTCCTATGGCCACCTTCCAGCTCCAGCATCAGACCCTGGTTACCATATAGAACCAAAGTCCTCGTCATTACGAATCAAACGAGCCCAAACTCGATAGGGTTATGTCGTTTTATTGCGGAGGTCCTATGGCCACATTCCAGCTCCAGCATCAGACCCTGGTTACCATATAGGACCAAAGTACTCGTCAATACGAATCAAATGAGCACAAACTCAATGGGGTTGTGTCGTTTTATTGCGGAGTTCCTATGGCCACCTTCCAGCTCCAGCATCAGACCCTGGTTACCATATGGAACCAAAATCCTCGTCATTACGAATCAAACGAGCCCAAACTCGATAGAATTATGTAGTTTTATTGCGGAGGTCCTATGGCCACCTTCCAGCTCCAGCATCAGACCCTGGTTACCATATAGGACCAAAGTACTCGTCATTACGAATCAAACGAGCCCAAACTCGATAGGGTTATGTCGTTTTATTGCGGAGGTCCTATGGCCATATTCCAGCTCCAGCATCAGACCCTGGTTACCATATAGGACCAAAGTACTCGTCATTACGAATCAAACGAGCCCAAACTCGATAGGGTTATGTCGTTTTATTGCGGAGGTCCTATGGCCACATTCCAGCTCCAGCATCAGACCCTGGTTACCATATAGGACCAAAGTACTCATCATTACGAATCAAACGAGCCCAAAGTCGATAGGGTTATGTCGTTTTATTGCGGAGGTCCTATGGCCACCTCGCAGCTCCAGCATCAGACCCTGGTTAACAAATAGGACCAAAGTACTCGTCAATATGAATCAAACGAGCCCAAAATTATTATGTGCAAAATTTCAGCCCAATCGAAAACCGAGAAGTGGTCAAATCTAAATACATACATACAGTGCAAGCTAAATAAAAGCTTGTAAAAATAAAAGTTGATCAAACACCTCCCTGTATTTACTATAGTATAACACAGTAAATAATAAACCTTCAGGTTCAAATCGACAACTGTGTCAAAACGTCAATTTCCCAAATGGTCAACTATAATAAACACCTATTAAATTCAAAATTAACATCTACGATATTTTGCTAGGCGGCCGTACCTACCGATTGCGCGACCGAGTGCGCTTGTGTGCGTGAGCGACGCACACAAACAGAGACTAGAGGAATTTACCTAAACTAGCTCGGGCTCGCGCGGATGGTGGGCCCTTAAGACTCAAAGTAAAATTCCGGGCGGTATCGAGGACTCGCCGGCTAATTGGCTTAAGGGCGCGACGAATTTTGTCCGAATAATTAGTTCAGTGTTAGAGGATAATACCTTTAAAAAGATTGTAACACTATAAATTCACCATCACAACATTTTTGGTCTTGTAAGAGATCTAATTGCAATTTTCATTCGAAAAACATTAATTTGTTTACATAAAATGCGTCACTAATAATAAAATGTCAGTGTCAACATTTCTTTTGACGTTTCTTTTGTGAATAGGCAAAGGAACTCTGAACCTTCTGCCACTTCTAAGTAATAGATATATTATGTGATGTTTTAGTCTTGTTTCAAGTTGTGATTTTTAAGTAAGTAGTTTTCAATTAGATATTTAAACCGTTTAATAATATGACCATATTTAGAAAGACACTTAGGCGCTTCGCAGGATTACTTCCATAGTTTAGGTAGAACATAGATTTATGAAAGTCTATGATGTATGATGGTTAATATTGAGTCTGTAGATAGGATATTGTTGTGCTTTGTTAATCTGTGTATCGATAGTATTAACGGTGCATGAATTGCGGCCCAATTCCTTGATTGACCCCCGTTGTTTCGCTTTGACGTTGTCACTTGTCAATGTCAGGATGAGGTCGATTAAATCTGGCCCTTTCCCGCACAGATCAATATATGTAGCAACTTTCCCGTTTGGAAGCGTGAATGAATGAATGAATGAATGAATCGTTTATTGAGCCAAGCACAAAATTGATTGAGTAATTAACTGCATACATTTTAAAAATTAGGTGCGAGGCCCAAAAAGGCTCTGCCTCAGCGTGTGCTCTTGCGGAGGTTTCCGCAAGGGCGCTGTTATTATGACAGGCCTCTGGACCGCGCACGATACGACAAACAACAAACAGTTACAAAACACGTACTTATAAAATCATCATCATCATCATCACAGCTCATATACGTCCCCACCGAGGGGTTCGAGCCTACCCTATGTTAGGGTGATTAGGCCTTAGTCAACCACGCTGGCCCAGTGCGGATTGGTCGACTTCACATACATCATTGAATTTCTTCGCAGATGTATGCAGGTTGCCTCGCGATGTTTTCCTTCACCGTAGGAGCGTCAGACAAATGTACATATGAAATTCGAAACGAAAAACACATTGGTACATGGCACTTATAAAATAGTAACATCAAAAGAGGTAAGATAAAGCTAACAAACCAAACATAACAAAAAGAGAGAAAAAAAAACTGAACACAGAGAACTTGAACTACATTAATAATCAATTTATACCTAATAAACTAACACTACCCTGACACATAACTACACAACTACACAGAGCACTTAAACTACACTTAAATATTTTTATACACAATACACTAGCACTACCCCTGTGCACTACCCTTACAAATAGTACATATATTGCGAGTCCATTGGTTTCCTTGGTCCGAACTATAAATAAATTCGGGCGTCTATAGTCTCTGCCACGCCAAAATGGGTGATACCAGAGCCGTAAAAAAAAAAAAATATATATATATATATATACTCTGTGCACGCCACCACGTGACGTGACAAGACGTATACATCTCAGAAGAATAACTAAAGCATAGAAACCTAGCAAAAATAGCTACTGAACTTAATATATTTGACTCACTTTGACATTAGGCGCTGCTAATAGAAGTTAGACAGAGACACGTATATGCAAGATGTTTAGAAATTTTGTAGGTCGTCACTAATTCTCGCTTGTCAGTTCTTCTCCCAGTGATGTCGTGCTCATCACTCACCTAGTTTCAACGTCGATAATTATATTATGTAGGTATTTAATAGATCCCTAATACTAAAATGTCTTTATTACGAGAAATATAACATAAATAATTAAGGGTAGATTTTCTTATGTAACTTATCCAGCTAATAGCTGCTGTGTCTCTTTGGTATGGTCAGGCTGGCCGTTCGAGACTAAAAGCGGGAAGTGCGAGTCGGACTCGCCCACCCAGGGTCCCGTATAAAATTGTAGGTTATACTTTAAATAAAGACAATTTTTTATGATTTAATCACAAATGTGGAGTTTGAGATTTTCCCTGACTTGTAGTGTAAGACTATATAACTTCACAAATTTCATAGTTCTAGCTAGATCAACGAAAAGTACCCTATACATTTTGATGCCCGTGAGAATGTTCGACATTCTCACGGGCATCAATATACGTTTTATAATATATTAATATATATTTAATATATTGTATAATATACGTTTTTGGCGACATAAACGACCGTACCTTTTTTTGTTAACTTAGAAGTTTGATATTTTCACATCTTCAAGGGACTAGAACTTGTTAGTGTAGAACTGAGTAATTATATGGTTTTAATTTCAACTCGATACCTTCACGCGTTTCCAAGATAGTCTTGACAGACAAACGGACAATAAAGTGATCCTATAATGGTTCAGTGTTTCTTCTGAGGTACGGAACCCTAAAATTTGGACTATTTAAGTGACGGGTATTTCCCGTTATCTAAAATGTTGGACTTTTTCTATTGCAGAGATTCACAAATTCTATAGGAAGGAAATCGAAGACACATTGCTTTTATTTCATCGCTTAGATTTAGTTCATTTTTTATCGCATCGCTTAGAGGTACTTGAGGTTAATCTCATATTTAATTTACTTACCCGAAAATTTAACCCTCATGGATTTTGAACCTTGGATAAATTCGTGAATGCTAAAACTACTATTTGTACATATGCTTGGAAATTAAACTAAAAACATTAACATTTGACCATAATTTATTGTTAAGACATTTTTCGATAGATTTATTACGCTTGATGTGCGGCCGGGCTTAGTTAGAATGTAAATTTTCCGAAGGCAGCGTTTTGATATTTTACCTTTTTGACTCTTTCTGTTCTTTTCTTGATCTAATAGTTTAATTCTTAGAAAAAAATCATCTGAACTAGTTGTTCTTGGCATCCGTGTCAAGGATTCCTTAAAGAAATAGTTAAGAAATTAAATACGTTTTTATTTTCATAAATAATATTTTAGTTTAAAGATTTCCTTTCATTAAATAACTTGACTTACGTCATGACGTCTCCATTTCATAGTTTTACTACTAAGTACATCCAAAATCAATCTGATGGAAAATATCTGGAGCAAATTTGACTATGCTTTCTTGGAATCCAATTTCGTCTGACAATACACTTTATCCATATGTTTTTTATACATTGTCTTTAGGAAATCTGTAAAATAAAAATATCGACAAAATTTTACAACACTACGCTACACTAATAGTTTAATTCTTAGAAAAAAATCATCTGAACTAGTTGTTCTTGGCATCCGTGTCAAGGATTCCTTAAAGAAATAGTTAAGAAATTAAATACGTTTTTATTTTCATAAATAATATTTTAGTTTAAAGATTTCCTTTCATTAAATAACTTGACTTACGTCATGACGTCTCCATTTCATAGTTTTACTACTAAGTACATACAAAATCAATCTGATGGAAAATATCTGGAGCAAATTTGACTATGCTTTCTTGGAATCCAATTTCGTCTGACAATACACTTTATCCATATGTTTTTTATAAATTGTCTTTAGGAAATCTGTAAAATAAAAATATCGACAAAATTTTACAACACTACGCATGATCAAGAAAACCTCAAAGTAATTTTTTAAAAATCGCTAAAATATAAAAGTGAAGTTAATATTACGTATTGTTTTTCTACAAAATGATTCAGCGATATTTCATATGTATATAAATGTACTTAGTATTAGCTCACATTCAAGTAACAATATGAGAAAACATGCCAATTTAAGGTCAATAAATTTTTATTGTTTTCCTTTCGCGACGAATGAGACTTGCAGCCCCAAACTACACAAGACATTGTGTTACGGAGTGCACAAACACACACTATTTGTAAATACCTAAAGAATTCTTGCTTTCTAATCACTTAAATATTAATAAAATATCATCAAAATATTACTAGCCACGGGCCGCACAAACAAATATTATACGAACAATTCAAATAGTTCAAACTCGGATGGTCTATCTTCGATACAAGGTACTATAGAATTTAGCCGTGTTATATATTTTTAACCAATTTTAATTTTTAACCAAAATGACAATTCAATCAATTCATATACTGACCACCTTGTGATATGCCAAAAGACAAATATTACTCATCTCTTACATTTACACAGTTTTGTGCCGTATGTTAGAAAGAGACAAATAGCACACAATTAATTCTTGTTTTAATCTTCCTTCTATGCTGTAGTGATTGTTCTGAGGTATACATACATCACTATCTATCCTAACATCCTAACTATAGACATGTACATACATTGATTTACTACCAAACGTAGATAGAGCACTTCATACAAAAACGCGCTTGAAATCTGTCACCTAATCGACTATACATTTGTACGCTGTTAAATAGGTAATTGAATATGCACACCCGAATTAAAATTACCATAAAGAAAGTACCGTATTTATCGAATTCAACCTTATTTTTTATTATTACGGCAACTATTTGAAGTACAACTGTGTGCAGTTACATCATTTCATACCTAGCCACATTAAATTTGACGTTTTAGTAATTGCTACAAGAAAATATCAACTTTATTCTCTCAAACATAATGCTCAAAATTGCTTATCGCGTTGTCGCTCCAACGCATGGAAAAGAACTGCACGAGGCAGTTCTTCACCGGCCCACTTTTCGAACGTTCATGCGTTATCTACATTTGGTAGTAAATCAATGTGTACATAATATATCGCTACACTAAATATAGGTGATAGTATAAAGTATACCTACATTCTCCTAGCCTAGCCACGTGTAGTGCCACGTCATGAATTAAACTGAACTGTGATTTGATTTGGTTATTATCTAAAGTGGGTTCATTAACGCGATTACTTATAAGGACATATGATATATTAGCAAAACGGAAAGGAAAGCGGGAGAGGTCGAAATTCAAAAGAATTGACACGCTTATGATTAGGACGCTCAGATAAGTGACCATGGAAGCGCCAAGGAAGTCACAGTGCACTTCTCGGTTATCCCTGTCCCCTGTTTTGTTGTGTTTGGTGAACAGTATTAACTCCGAAGTGGGCACACTCCAGTCGCAAACTCATCCGCCCAGTACCGCCCCCGCAACACTATGCAACTCAATAGACCCAACTTAGATCCAATCACGTCGTATTGATAAAGACGGTGAGTAATTGTAATTACGTGGACGACTTTTGCATTTCAAATAGTATTTTTTTGAGTTGTTGTCTAAAAGTGATTTTTGTTTTTAGGTTACGTAATGGTGGTGGGAGGTCGTTCCAGCAGCGGGTGGCGGCGAACTTGAATGAGCCACGGAAAGCTGCGGAGTGGTGCTCCGGCACGGATAATATCGGGGTACAAGATAATAATAATAATAATTGTTTATTGTCCACAAAAATCATGATCTTACATTTATATGCAAATGAATGTAATTATTACACAACCAACAAAATTTATAGGCACGTAGTTTAACAAATATTAAAATAAAAACAAAAACCAAGACTATTTGGGACAAAAGGAGTCTGGCTCAGCTTATGCCGTACCAGGCTTAAACAAAAACCTAATACAGCGCTGTTTTTCAGCCAGTGCCTGTGATTTTCTTGTTGATTTCACCGTAAGGAAGACATCATTCTTAAGCTACATCATTAGTGACTATTTAATTTTATACCTATTACATTTTTGTATTTTATTTAGTTAGTAACACCATTCCTATTAATGTTTATTACAGAGTTATTTATTAGTATGATGGATAATATACCAGAGACATTAACAACACAAAAGTGATTCATAGGCCACCAAAAATACCTTTAAGTTTAACTGTGCAGTGTACGGATGTTTCAGATTTATTTGGGTTGAGAACCAATGAATTCTGTTTGGACCACAACCAAATATTTTGCAGATCATCATTTAAGCGTCTAATTGCCTCTGCTTGGTCTTTGTTATTAAATGAGTAATAAACATGCGTGTCTTCAGCATAAAGATGACAATTGCACCATTTAATGTGTTTAGGTAGGTCAGCCGTATACAAGGAAAACAGAACAGGACTTAGTATCGAACCCTGCGGCACACCTCCAAGTATTTTCTCAACTGTAGAATGCTTTATCGAGCCACTATGACAGTCCAATACCACCATTTGCTCCCTATCCGATAGGAATGACTGAAACCATGAACAGGCGTTGTGTGAGAAACCATAATGTTTTAACTTAGCTATGAGTAAATCCTGATGTAAGCAATCAAAGGCTCTAGAAAAATCCAAGAGGACCATTATGGTGCATTGTCTCTTGTCAGATGCATCTGTGAGGTCATCTGTTATATGTAATAGTGCTGTCTCTGTGCCATGTCCTTTGCGGAAACCCGATTGTAATTTGGGTATAATATTTTTTTCTTGCAGAAAATTTTGTATTTGGTTTAGAACCACTTTCTCTAAAACCTTCGATAGTGTAGATAACAAGGAGATGGGACGCAGATCCTTGAATTCATTAACTGTCCTTGCCTTTGCTATAGGCCTAACTAGCGCTCTTTTCCAGCTCACTGGGTAAGTGTGTGTTAGAATTGATGTGTTTATAATCTTTGTTATAATGGGTAAGGTTACATTCAAAGTCATGTTGATCATGTCCATACTCAAACCATCTATGCCAACTGCCTTTGCCTTGATACTTTTTAAACACTTTAATACTTCTGTTTCTGTAGTAGGTTTCAAGTTAAATTCAGGTCCATCAGAGTTCACGTTATTATTAAAGTTGTAACAACCCCCCCCTCCTCTCTAATTCTCTACACTATCCTACTCTACCCTACTCTAATCTAAACCCAACCCAAACCCTAAATCCTAGCCTAACCTAATCCTAATATAATATAAATATAACCCCACCTTATTTCTAACTAAAAAACAGACTAAAAAAATCTAATCTACCAAGATAAACAAAATCTAATTTTTACTCCTATCTAATCAGCATTAAAAACTTAATGAGGGAATGGTAAAGTCTTACTCCTACCTAACTGACATTAAAACCTAATGAGGAAATGTTCTACCTAATCGGTATTTAATACCTAATGAGGAAATGGTCTACCTAATCAGTATTTAAACCTGATGAGAAAATGGTGAGCTCCAGCCTCGCTCCACATGGTGAGTGTCTATGCCAAACCTGCCTTATACACTCCCCCCTTCCAAAACCACACGGAAGTTCCTCATCGCAGGGCCCTACCTATTTAATAGTTCCTAAAAAGTTTCCCTACAAAACCTATTAGATTTATTATATACATTACAGAGGAGAGCCAAATGTAGTGCCTGGGGCTTACGACCCAGGTGCAGGTTTAAAATAGCTATTTTATAATTAATTAACATTCACCTTCACTACTTCTCTCTCTGTCTAATCATATTAAATATGATTCATAGTAATAAATCTTTATGTCTTATTCTAACAACGTTTAGCCAGTGATCATCTAGTGATCATAAAGGAACCCTTATCATGCCGCAATTAACCCTAGTTCTTTTAGGAAACAAAAGAATGATACAACCTCTCTCTAATACACCTATTCCATTGATTTCTATACATCCTATTAATCTTTAGCTACCTAAGCAATTTCATAATATTAAAAGAAACAACTTTCCCTTAGAAACCTAGTATGAAATTAGTTTGTAGATGAACTAAACATCTTCAATTTCTTTAATAAATTATAGTTTGTTAAGTGAATACAGTAATATTAACCACAGCAATATTAACTTCTGGTTAGACTTGAAGATAACAACATATACACCCTTTTATTTTTGAGTCATTGTTGTAGGCTGCCTTTGGCTCACCTGAATAACACTGAATTAACATGCCATAATTAATAGCAAACAATGGATAATTTTCCCATTACATAATAAAGATTCATTTCATATGATTTTATAATCATGTTATTGCATATCAACATTTAAGGACATACTTTAGAATATTTAATAGCTGTATTCTATTTACATTTTAATTAGTCATTTTGACTTGGAAAATTGAAGAGTATTTAATTTATCATGATATTAATTTCATTATAACTTTGAACAATTTCCATTTTTAGAGCATTTCCTTACTAGTTAAATTTATTAATAATATTCATTATTTCTCAAATTGACTCCTTCAAACTTTATAAACCTTCTCACTGAGAAGTAGTTTCCATGAAACTCAGCTATTTCCTTGATTTTAAATTCAAATTTTCCCTACCTTTCTAGCCTAGCTCAACCTAAACTCTATCATCAAATGATACTTAGCAACATCTAATGATCCTATCCCTATCACCCTATTCCTAGTTCCCATTCTAATTTCCTATCCTGCCTATTATCCTATCCATGTCTACTTTATAATCCTAATCTGCTAAATTAATGAGAAGATAGCAAGCTAAGGATCAAATCCTTTTTATTACGTTAATCGTGTGGTGTGTTCTGTTGTCTTACGAAGTGCAATGTAAGACACCTAACTAACTTAAAAGAATAAAAGGCGAGGTGAGAAGGGCCTCTGTGTACCTATTTCCCTATACTCGTGTAAGTGTGAGCACGGGCAACTGGATTGGGATCGCCGTGTGTTCACAAACCCTATATACGTGGTGTATATATAAATATATAAGTAGGAGACCGACTTCTTTAGTCCATGCGTAGCTAAACGGGTGCAATTAAGGCATGGGTCCACTTCGACAGTCCCCCCGCCGCTAAACACTTCTCAAAGAAACCAGGGAACTTGAGCCACTATGTTGATAAAGAGTGACTGCGTTGATATGTTCCAAACAACGCCCTCCCCGAAGGAAGTTGAAACCAAGGTCTGCTGTCACCATAGGGTAACCCGACCGAGGCCCACCGAACCATGTCAGTGTTTAGGTCGTCACAATTCGATATTCGGATTCGTATACTAATATTTTGAAATTCACAATCTTTGCAAACACAAATTAATTCAAATTAAATACACAATATCAAAGAACGCGTTAAAAACCAACCGGCTTGGATAGAATTCGCAATGCACTCGAGGCTTGCTTTGAAACTCCCGGTAAGACGACCCGCGAAAAATGAGCTCCCGATTTCCAACCTCCGACCTATTTATACATAGAACGACAAGGCGATCTCGGCGATCTGGGCAAGCAGCGCAAGCTGAACCATCACTAGCGACGCCGCGATCTCGACAGACGCGGGGACGACACGCCATTTTGATATCAAAATATGAGAAATAGTTCCGCTGTTAGAATTCATAATCGCTTGTACCAACTATACTTAATACATTTTTACATGCATTTATGCACAACAGCCGCGTCGACAGGCAGGCGTCTAATACGGGGTCTATTCTCAATGTTTACATGACTCTATTAGGCCACTATTCTAATTATTTGTTTCTTAATTGACTTTCTAAATTTAATTGAAGCTTTATTTAATTTATTTATTTAAATTCTCTATGTACATAGTATGCACCAAAGCAGACCTATTGACATTAAGCATTTTTGCCAATTTACCCTAGAATAATTGAGAAACTATCAAGTTTTACATTGCATGATGTATTTTATTATTCCCTATTTGTAACGAATGCTTAAAACTCAATGCGTTCCGTTACAGCCTCTCCCCAGAATTTTATTTTTTAAAGCAACCCCTTTACTTTATAAAATCAAATTCTCAAAATACTCAATACTAAAATAATAATTCCTCTAGGTGCCATAAATAGTTTATCAGATGTGTTTTTTTTTCATTGTGTGGTGTGTTTTTACAAACCAACCACTAGACAATCAAACTAAGATCAAACAATATGAATAGTTAATGAAATCTCTCATGAACAACTATTATCTTCCACAAAGGCATTTAACCAATGAGGAGAAATCCTGGTTGTGAGGCAGGACAATCCTAATGATTATAAGTAACTCGTGCAAGTGGAAAGTCTTTTTATGCGACTATTCACATCAAGAATCTGCTACCTATCTCTCCCAAGATTAAATGTTCTTTATCGCAGTAAAACAATAAATGTCCAACTGAGAGTATCCATCTACTCATATCCCTCTCTCCGAGCTATAATTGTCTAAGGTTGGAGCATGTTAATAGTTTGCTCCACATGTGAAACAAACTATAGTGTGCGTGGACTTAGTTCTCAGCTGCATGTAGAGTATGAGTTGTCTGTGAATAGCAACCTTGCCTTGTTCTCTAATAAATATGTTTGAACACATCTACTAGAACACTAACCTAACAATATATTCACAGTAACTCAGTTGTATAGTGTGAATGTATCTGTTAACCTATCCAGGGCACCCGTTTCATACCTTTAGTCCTGTGACGTTGTTAAAGCCCTTTTATTTCTCAAAACTTTGCATGCTTCCTTCACATTCACTGTCCAACTTTGAATCTTTCCAATAACATATCCCTCGAATTTAACCTTTCATTTTATAAATGTATCCTTCCTCAGACTCTTTTTCAGCACCTCCAACAACTCCTCAGAACCACCAAAGTATGAAACTGTTTAAATATACTGAATAGTAATATAATTCTATCAAAAATTTCCAATATTTATTTTTCATGTCACGTTGACATTCTAGTGGTGCGTTCCGAATTGCGATAAAATCAAACGGTCATGCTCTAAGTAAACTGTCACCTCTGTAAAATTGCACTGAATCCTGAATATTTAAATTATAACTTATTGTTATCTCTCTCTCAACTTGGTATATTTTCTTTTAATCAATCTTAGTTTCCTTTAAATTAACTCCTATCTACATTATTATCGTTTGAAATCAACACATAGCAACCCTTTAATAACTCATTCCTAATCAATAATTCAATAATTTAAGTTGATTTTACTATTGCATATTTTATATAAAATTCCATTTGTTTTTTATAACCTCCTTTATTTTTCAGCTGCCTATTTCACAACCTCCACAATCCCTGCCTACCCTTTTCACTGAAACTTTTCCCCAACAACCCGAGGTAATTCTTCCTTTCTTTTAGACATAGGTTTTGTTTATTTCCTTTTATTAAATCATCTAATTTAACTTATTTTCCTTTCAGCCACTTACTCTTTCCTGCCTTTCCTCTGACGCTTCACTAAATCCCCAATCCTCCTCTACTACTGTAAGTTTTCTACTCTCCCTTTTTTTTCTAACATCACCAATAAACATTCAACGCCGCTCTGGTTAACTTTAGTATGTACGAGTACTTTTGTATCTAACGTCTGTCAGTCAAAGCATATGAACCACTCCAATTTGTGTATATAAAAGTTCTGACTATTTGCTAAATTATTAATTTTCTAGTCTTTTTCTTTACTCTAAAATGTTTTATCTACTTTTTACACTGGTTATATATTAATAATCCTTAATGAGATTCATGAAGCCGTTAAGGAAAATTTTCAATGTAACTCTCAAGGCATCTCCTTTTTTTTCCCAATAGTACTTAATTCATAATTTTCCCTTTTCAGGTTTATGTTCCTACTTCCTCTTTCTGCAACCTCCCTTCCCCTGACTGGCATCCTGATCCATTGCCACAACTTTTTTTTGTGAGTATTTTCCTTATCCTTTCCTTACATTACCTTTATTTTTATTATTTGAAATGTCTAAAATCTTTAATCTCAACTAATTCTTATATGTATTTTTTTTCTTTTAGGATGACCTTGACCAACTCCTGTAAGTATAACTTTTGACTCTGATTCCTTTTTTTTTTCACCTGTACACATCATTCCTTAGTCGACTAGGGATTGATCTTAAGCCCCTTCCTTTTCTAGAAAACTGTCATCAGCCCTACTGCACCATTGATATTTATTGTTATATTAACAGTGTTTTATTTTTTTTCAGTTTAGCCGAGATTTCCCTGCACCCTGAACCTTCTCTACCCTGATCTGCCTTCCTCCTCGTATCATATTTAGTTTTTTTTTCCCAACTTTTCCTGGTGATTCCTTCTTCCCAAATGATATTTTCCTATTAATTAATTATACTTCATTGATGTCTTTTTCTTAGGTAATTTTTTCCCCTTTTATTAAACTTTATTTTATTAACCACATGTTTTATTTCATGTAAGTAACTACTATTTCCTGTTAATTGTGTTTTACTAATTTAACCTAACCTACAGAAAGGCCGCCAACACTCCCCTCCATTTATTCTTATGACTCAACCCTTGAATACCTTTAACTCATTTACTAATATTTTTAGTATTCTCAAAGTTATTACAATTAAATTACACATGCATTCCAATTTATAATGAACAAATGCATGTTTTTATTGTAAACAAAAATAGCAAAACTTGGTGCATAGTCTGTGGTAAAATTCCATAGACTAAAACTGTCGCAGACTCATAGAATTTTTTTTGTTTGTTTGATCTAATTACAAGAGAAACATAGTTCATAAGCATCTTTACAAGATATTTTAATCTTATGCGACTATAATTTCAAAGAGGTGAGTGATAAAAATAGATGGGCCTTTCCCTTGCCCAACTGTCTCGATATAAACTATATATTCTTTATTAAATTCTTAGAACTATGCAGACAGTAATTGTTATTCTATTTTAAAGATAGTATAAACTCAAACAATTCAATCTTATCTTAACCCTAGAACGTATAAGCAATAAAATAATAATTATATATATATTTTTTAATAACAAACTTACATCACTAAATTATCCTCTGAACCATTCCCAGTCTCTTTCTTCATTTACTTCATTTTCTACTATTTCATTTACAACTTTCTTAGTATTAGCCATCGTTGAAGTCATATTAGGCCTAACGTTGGTAGTCTTGTTGATAACCTCTCCTTTTCTCTTCAACCTTTTTTGAAATCCCCTTATCTAAAGCATAATTGTGAATTTCTTGCTTGTTTATATCATCCATACTTCTAAGAAACTCGGCTGTTTCTAAAATACTTTTTTTCTTTGCAGTAATCCAAACCTGTTGCACATGTCTTGGATAATGCCTCATTAAATCTTCTATCAATTGTTTTTCCGTCACTTGATAAGTCAACTTTTGAGCTTTGCCCACTATTTGAAGGAAATAGTTAAGCATAGAAGGTTCCTTTTGATGATCCCAAAACCCTTGAGTAATCTTGCGACGAAGTTCACTCTGCTCATTTTCTCCCCAATAAGTAGCATAAAAATCCGTTTTGAAAACTTCTATAGTTGACCATCTATTTTTGTAGACTCTCGCCCACTCTCTCGCATCCCCTTGTAAGCAGTCATAAATTACATCCAATTCTTTCCCTTCCTTTTCTATTCTACCTAGGTAACTCTCTAAATCTTCAATAAAAGTAACTGGATGAACTTCTCCTTTTCCCTTAAATTTTGGTTTCTCCAAGTTAATATTTCTAATATTGTATGTTACATTTCTATATTCCTCTTTATTTAATTCACTTCTATTAGTGGTCTCGCTTCCTTTCAACTCCATATCAATTTCAGGTATATTTGAAACAGTTTGCGTTCCTAGGGTCACTAAATCCTCCAAAACTAACTCATTCTCTTTTTCTGATCCAGATTTCAAGGTATTTAATTCTTTAGTCAACCCATCTATCTTCGTAGCTAAGGAACCTATCGTCCGCCTCATGGTTTTAATCAATAATTCTGACCGTGCGTCTACCTTCCTTCGAATAGTTCCACGTGATTTTAAAACTGGTCTTGGGTTTCTACTAACGTTCGAATCTCTCACATTACTTAATTGTTCTACTCCTCCATTATCAGAAACTACATTTTCCCCTTCCCTAACAAATGTAGTCTCCCATTCCTCCTGAGTAAATCTAGTGGGCAGTCTTCGTTTTCTTCCCGTCCTGTTTTCTCCCATAATTCCTTTTTATCTTTTATTCGTTACACAAAATTGGATCTAATCAATAAAATTTTCCTTGAACCTGCTTCTTTCAAAGTCTCGAATCTACACAGAAGTTTCATAAACTTCAACTTAAGCAAACTAAATATGCTAAAGTGAAAGTTCATGCACATGTGTTTTTTTGTCTTACTGCGATCGTCTCTCTCCCCCAACTCTACAACTCTTAGACTATGCTATACCTAATTCATTCTAATATCCCTGACAAAATGCAATGAAGGTGTCACCTCTAACATACAAATCGGTTAATATTTCAAGCGGTAGATCCGACGAGAGCTGCGAGCACATCAGCTTTCATTAATGATGTGGAAAAGAAAACGACCACTAAATTTACTTCCGAACGCATAGTAGTAACTAACTAGCTAGACCTTTCATCCTGTAATATTTTACTATCTTATTAGGCTCTATCTAAGTGCGATGCGATACTAAAATTCCATAAGTCGAATTATGCCTTGTGAAACTATATTTTAATTTTACTGTTTAAAACTTGTTAAAACGCTGATTAAGCAAAATTTGATTGAGCATAAAAGATTTCATATTAACTAATCATTTTATAAACATTCTTAATTCTTTGTAAGTACTACCTATTTAATTAGACCGCTATTATGCAAACTTATCGCTTTTTGTCGCTATATTGATTCTACTATTATAATAGCAGTTCTTTATGAATTGAATACATAAGGTTCCTCTCCCCAGCTTATAAATATTTTGCATAACGTTTACGTTCATCTGCAAATGTCTACTTTCAATTCTATAAACAACTTTGCAATCCTTATTGCAAACAACAATCTATTAATAAATTTGAAAGATAAATAAGACATCTATTTATTAACTTTCTCTACACAACACTTCCTTTACTTCAACGATCCCCGTAAAAATAACTCCAAATTTTTATTAAAAAGGTAACCCTATTTAACGATCCTCTCATTAGTGAAGTGACTCCATCTTTGATCTAGTTGTAACTATTCAAACTAAAAATTCCCTCTCCCCATCATATTAAGCCTCTCTATAGAATTTAGATTGATAGACCAACAACAATTCCTTGACATGTTATTTCCTACATTATTACTAAAATTATATCAAAATTTCATTTCAGCTACCTAGATCAGCAACTTCACTCTCTTATGCTCAACCTCAATTCAGTTTTTCAACTTAAACTCAATACTTTTATTATATAATCAATTTAAAATATTCTAAGCAAATCAAAAATTTAAGAGTATCTCCCATTGTGCTTAAATCTTAATATTTAAACACTAACTGTATCGTCTTTATTAATTCTCAGCTATGTTTTATATCATAAGAAATACATATACATTAACTTTGACCGCATGGAATAATGTCCTTCGCCACCAAGCTAAATATGCATGGTCCAAAACTATGGTCACTGTCAACTGTCAAATTAACCTCGTAAAACTTTCTTGTTTGTTATTTTGCTCATTTGCTCTGCCCGGCTTGCATTGTATTGTTACGTTAATTTTTATTTCATACAAGTTTCCTTTTCAGCTAATATAACGACAAAAATATAACAGTTCTAAAGTTATGGAAATTTATCCTATACCAATTCGTAACAGGAAACATTATTCATTTCAATACATAATGGATTGAGCAATATTTAATAGAAGTTAGACTTTATGAAAATATAGAGTATGTTAATTGCATTTATCAATATATAATACTGTGACCTAGTAATGCAACAATTCAACAAACAAATCCAACGTAAACCATAAATATGTGATAAATACCACTGGAGCACAACTAGTCAATGAATTTCATCAATAATACTATAATCTATCAGATAAAATAGATGAGTTGGATTTGCGACACCCGTTCGATAGAAACAAACAACCTGGACAGAATTGCAACAAACAGAATGAAATGCAAATTTCTAACTGAAGATTCTTAATAATACATAGTGAAGTGACCCATAGTGTTTTTTAACAACCTTTAAATCTATTAATTAAATTTTAATATTTTATTGTTCGTTTAATTTTCCACTTGTGACAACCGTTAAGTAAGTATCCCAAAGATAACTTTGTAAGATTTAAACTTATAATAACCTATTTAACCTACAACTTGTATCATTCTTTATTTCCTTCCATTACACGGACAGCAAATTGTGTCTATTCATAAAGTGGAATAGACACTTTTTATGACATACCTATCCTATGCAATAAATATTTTTACACTAATTTCTCTAAATTACATATCCTATCACACTGACAACATTATTAGTTCTCAACTAATAAAACCAGATCGCTAACTTGTCCTAGTCTCAGTTTTATTCTAATCATGTAAAAATCTATCTAAGTGCAAACCTGCTACTTTTATTCATCCTGGTCACGGCACCAAATTGTAACAGTGACCAGCTAAATGAATCAAATTTATCATTATATAGGTAAAACCTTTCTATACCTAACACCTCTCTATACCTAACACCTCTCATTGCCTGCCAGTTGCATCCTGGTCACGGCACCAAATTGTAACAACCCCCCCCTCCTCTCTAATTCTCTACACTATCCTACTCTACCCTACTCTAATCTAAACCCAACCCAAACCCTAAATCCTAGCCTAACCTAATCCTAATATAATATAAATATAACCCCACCTTATTTCTAACTAAAAAACAGACTAAAAAAATCTAATCTACCAAGATAAACAAAATCTAATTTTTACTCCTATCTAATCAGCATTAAAAACTTAATGAGGGAATGGTAAAGTCTTACTCCTACCTAACTGACATTAAAACCTAATGAGGAAATGTTCTACCTAATCGGTATTTAATACCTAATGAGGAAATGGTCTACCTAATCAGTATTTAAACCTGATGAGAAAATGGTGAGCTCCAGCCTCGCTCCACATGGTGAGTGTCTATGCCAAACCTGCCTTATACACTCCCCCCTTCCAAAACCACACGGAAGTTCCTCATCGCAGGGCCCTACCTATTTAATAGTTCCTAAAAAGTTTCCCTACAAAACCTATTAGATTTATTATATACATTACAGAGGAGAGCCAAATGTAGTGCCTGGGGCTTACGACCCAGGTGCAGGTTTAAAATAGCTATTTTATAATTAATTAACATTCACCTTCACTACTTCTCTCTCTGTCTAATCATATTAAATATGATTCATAGTAATAAATCTTTATGTCTTATTCTAACAACGTTTAGCCAGTGATCATCTAGTGATCATAAAGGAACCCTTATCATGCCGCAATTAACCCTAGTTCTTTTAGGAAACAAAAGAATGATACAACCTCTCTCTAATACACCTATTCCATTGATTTCTATACATCCTATTAATCTTTAGCTACCTAAGCAATTTCATAATATTAAAAGAAACAACTTTCCCTTAGAAACCTAGTATGAAATTAGTTTGTAGATGAACTAAACATCTTCAATTTCTTTAATAAATTATAGTTTGTTAAGTGAATACAGTAATATTAACCACAGCAATATTAACTTCTGGTTAGACTTGAAGATAACAACATATACACCCTTTTATTTTTGAGTCATTGTTGTAGGCTGCCTTTGGCTCACCTGAATAACACTGAATTAACATGCCATAATTAATAGCAAACAATGGATAATTTTCCCATTACATAATAAAGATTCATTTCATATGATTTTATAATCATGTTATTGCATATCAACATTTAAGGACATACTTTAGAATATTTAATAGCTGTATTCTATTTACATTTTAATTAGTCATTTTGACTTGGAAAATTGAAGAGTATTTAATTTATCATGATATTAATTTCATTATAACTTTGAACAATTTCCATTTTTAGAGCATTTCCTTACTAGTTAAATTTATTAATAATATTCATTATTTCTCAAATTGACTCCTTCAAACTTTATAAACCTTCTCACTGAGAAGTAGTTTCCATGAAACTCAGCTATTTCCTTGATTTTAAATTCAAATTTTCCCTACCTTTCTAGCCTAGCTCAACCTAAACTCTATCATCAAATGATACTTAGCAACATCTAATGATCCTATCCCTATCACCCTATTCCTAGTTCCCATTCTAATTTCCTATCCTGCCTATTATCCTATCCATGTCTACTTTATAATCCTAATCTGCTAAATTAATGAGAAGATAGCAAGCTAAGGATCAAATCCTTTTTATTACGTTAATCGTGTGGTGTGTTCTGTTGTCTTACGAAGTGCAATGTAAGACACCTAACTAACTTAAAAGAATAAAAGGCGAGGTGAGAAGGGCCTCTGTGTACCTATTTCCCTATACTCGTGTAAGTGTGAGCACGGGCAACTGGATTGGGATCGCCGTGTGTTCACAAACCCTATATACGTGGTGTATATATAAATATATAAGTAGGAGACCGACTTCTTTAGTCCATGCGTAGCTAAACGGGTGCAATTAAGGCATGGGTCCACTTCGACAGTCCCCCCGCCGCTAAACACTTCTCAAAGAAACCAGGGAACTTGAGCCACTATGTTGATAAAGAGTGACTGCGTTGATATGTTCCAAACAACGCCCTCCCCGAAGGAAGTTGAAACCAAGGTCTGCTGTCACCATAGGGTAACCCGACCGAGGCCCACCGAACCATGTCAGTGTTTAGGTCGTCACAATTCGATATTCGGATTCGTATACTAATATTTTGAAATTCACAATCTTTGCAAACACAAATTAATTCAAATTAAATACACAATATCAAAGAACGCGTTAAAAACCAACCGGCTTGGATAGAATTCGCAATGCACTCGAGGCTTGCTTTGAAACTCCCGGTAAGACGACCCGCGAAAAATGAGCTCCCGATTTCCAACCTCCGACCTATTTATACATAGAACGACAAGGCGATCTCGGCGATCTGGGCAAGCAGCGCAAGCTGAACCATCACTAGCGACGCCGCGATCTCGACAGACGCGGGGACGACACGCCATTTTGATATCAAAATATGAGAAATAGTTCCGCTGTTAGAATTCATAATCGCTTGTACCAACTATACTTAATACATTTTTACATGCATTTATGCACAACAGCCGCGTCGACAGGCAGGCGTCTAATACGGGGTCTATTCTCAATGTTTACATGACTCTATTAGGCCACTATTCTAATTATTTGTTTCTTAATTGACTTTCTAAATTTAATTGAAGCTTTATTTAATTTATTTATTTAAATTCTCTATGTACATAGTATGCACCAAAGCAGACCTATTGACATTAAGCATTTTTGCCAATTTACCCTAGAATAATTGAGAAACTATCAAGTTTTACATTGCATGATGTATTTTATTATTCCCTATTTGTAACGAATGCTTAAAACTCAATGCGTTCCGTTACAAAGTAATCTAAGGTATTCTGGTGTACTTCTCCGTTACCTGGCACTTTCACGAAATGATTATTAATTTCATCTGGGCTGTTCATATGGTCCGGTATATGGCTTTGGTCATTGTTCTTAACTGGGACCGATTTTCTAATATAATTCCAAAGTTTTTTGGGATCTTTTAAGTTTTTGTTAATGTAGTTGTTGAAGTAGGCTCTTTTTTCTCTATCAATAGTTGCAGTTACTAGATTTCCTAAACTTCTATAGTAATCTTTAGAACCATTAGTCTTTTTCTTTTGTGCTGCCACAAGGGCTTTATTCCGAAACCCCATCATAAATTTTATCATTGGTGTGATCCATGGTTTAGGCTCACCCTTTATAATCCTTTTTTTCTCGGGCGAATGTTTATCAAAGATTGTATTGAAATGTTTATTCAGTGTTGCTACCATTATATTTACATCTGTCATCTCTAATATGTCACTCCAAGGTATTGTTTTAAGATCCTCATTGAATAATTTGGAATTCACATCCATTAGCGATCGTGTCACTATATACTTTTTAGCTGGTTTTGGTATCCTAATATCAAGATCCACTAAAACCATTGCATGATCACTTAAGCTTGGGTTATGAATAACTACTACCTTCTTACATCGGTTTGGGGTATCAGTCATAACTATATCCAACAACGTCTCAGTTGAGTCAGTGACTCGAGTTGGTTCCTCCACTATCTGCTTTAGGTCGTGCTGATTACATAATGATTGCAATTCTTTGGATCGTGTTGTATTTGGTCCTAACATGTTTACATTTAGATCTCTCAAAATACACAAATAATCACTACCCGGTGAACCACTGATGCTTTCACTTAAGGCGTCAAGTGCATCGTGCAAGTCTATATCTTCAGGTCTATATGCTGTTCCCTGTGACATTGTCGCCCCAGGCAACCGTACCTCTACTTTTTTCGTACTTTAATGTTTTGCCTAACATAGAAACCGACTCCTCCCCCTCTTTTTCCTTTTCTAGCTTTATGTATAACTTTATATGTCGGTATTGTGGGTGCTAATAGTTCCTGGCCATCTTTTAACCAAGTTTCGTTTACTGCCAGGATATCCGGTTCATTTTTACCAATCACCAAAACCATCTCATCCTGACCAACGTTTAAGGACCTTGCATTGAGTAAGCCCAGCCTCAAATACTTATTATTGTTCCTAGTCATTGTTAAGCCATAATTTCGAATGCCACACAGTGTGCCTGTGTGGCACACATTTGGTATACAATTTTGAGTCTCTGATATAATATCCAATGACATACAATACTCAAATTAGGCCGGTCAAAAACACTTATGACATAAAAACTCAATTTGGCTACAAACGTTCTGTTTATATGGTAATCGCAAATAATGACAGTTTTTATAGGACTTAAGAGAACAATAATATGGGTTGGGCACATATAATACTTTGTGATAATCAGTGTCAGAGTTTCTAGAAAACTAAATAATCTCAACATAATTCTTAAATCTAATAGACAATTAAATAGTAAAACAATAAGTTCGCAATATATTCCGAAAATCATAGTATCAGGTCGGCCCAGGGAGCGCGCAGGTCTGTTGTTTAATAATATTTGAAAAACTTTACTCCAAAAAGACCACACACAAACAAAAACAGACAAAAGACCACATGACTTGCAGGTACACTATTTAATTGGCATAGTATACGTGCAATACAATCAAAAAGCGCATAGCTGCAGTTGTTAACATCACAGAAAGCAAAAGCACATGGAGTCAATTTTAATTTTTTATACATGCGGTTACTCTGTGCCCATACAAGTTTCTCATATAAGTACTGTGGTTTTTCTGTTTTCATCACTCCGAACATAAGACATGCCAAATGTAACTGCCTACGAGCCTCCATCCTAAGAATATTTGCAGCATTATGGTATGGAGTGATATGAGACCTGGGTGGTATGTGGAAACAAAAGCGAGCACATGCATTCTGCACCCTTTGTATGAGTTTGGCTGTTCGTGCCAGGAGACAAGGACCATACACAGTGTCGCAATAATTGAATTTCGACAGAATAAGTGCTTCACACAGTTTAATTCTTAGGGTTTCACTGAGGTATGGTCTTAGATTGTATAACAATTTCAGCCGATAAAAACAGCTGTGCACACATTCCTTGACATGAGTCTCAAACCTTAGGTGACTATCCATAGTTAATCCGAGATTCTTTGCATCCTCAACTCGTTCTATTGTTTCACCATTTATATTGATTTGTGTATAACCACTTGTTCTTAATGCACTTAAAATTTTTTTTGTGCCGAACAGCATGTATTTAGACTTTGTAGGATTCAGCACGAGGCAATTGGATTCGCACCAAGCACTGATGCGTGCGAGATCAGCGTTTATGAAGGCAATTGCATCTTTCCAGTTTTCTGGTTTGAACGCTATATATAACTGGATGTCATCAGCATATAGGTGATACTTACAATGAACTATGCTCTTTGTTATGTCAGCACCATACAAAGCATAGAGAATTGGGGCAAGAATGGAGCCTTGAGGAACCCCTCTCGTCACTTCTTGAGGTTGAGACTGCACTTTTGATCCATCTGCCTTGGATAACTCCACATACTGCCATCTGTCAGAGAGGTAACTGTTGAACCACCTCACAGATGCAGCATCCATCCCATAGTACCTCAATTTGCTGACCAACAGACTGGTATTGACACTGTCGAAAGCGCGGGAGAAATCAAGCAGAACCACTGCAACAACCTGCCCCTGGTCCCGAGCAACGAGTATGTTGTCCACAACATCAGTGAGTGCTGTAGCAGTGCTATGGCTCTTTCGGAAGCCGGACTGGAATTGTGGCAAAATTTTGTGATGCTCAATGAATTTAGTAAGCTGATCACATACCACTCTCTCCAAGACCTTGGACAAGCACGACAATAAACTAATTGGTCTGAGGTCTTTTAGAGTAGATGGCTGATTGGTTTTGGGTAGTGGTTTGACTATGGCCATCTTCCATGCTTGGGAGAATACTCCCTCTGTAATTGACAGATTAATTAACTTAGTGATTGTGTTAAGTGTCTGTGGCAATGTCAACAGCAGCATATCGAGTGAGATCCCGTCATGTCCCCGCGCATTGGACTTAAATCTTTTAATAGTTCTTAAAACACTGTCTTCTGTGACACTTTCCAGTGAAAAAACAGCTTCACCAAAACAATGATGCTCAAAATAGCTAAGTTGTGAAATAGTAACTGTGCCTTTACCTGGTATGTTCAGAAAGTGTGAATTAATGGGGTCAGGGTCATCAAAGTATGGGGGCAGTTCGGGTGGTTTATTCTTGTTGCTGAGAACTTTGGCCTTGAGATTATTCCATAATGTTTTAGAATTATTTATGTTGCAGTTGATATATCTGTCAAAGTAGCATGTCTTTTCCTTCTCTAGAGAAGAGATTACTAGTTTTTTCATTGTCTTGTAACATTCCCTATGTGCATCATTTCCACTCTGCTTGTACCATCTATAATATTTGTCCCGAATTTGCATCATTGATTTAATGGTGTCTGTGACCCAAGGATGAGGTGGATATTTAAGTTTTATTTGTTTATTCGGAGCATGCATATCAAACAATGATAATATACAGTATGTCAATCGATCAGTCATTGAGTCCACACAATCACCATCCCCAAAATTGTACCAGTCGATAACATTAAGGTCGCGAGTGAACTCATCCAGGACAATGTTTTTTAGTGGTCTAAGTGTAACATATTGTGGTATAGGCTTGAGTTTCCTTATTTTGAGCTCAGCTAATAACATGGCATGCCCACCAAGTCCCAGAGAGTGCTTAACCTGGACATTTACTGTCTGTATATTAGTGCAAATGATGTCTATTAAACTTTGACTATGAGCTGTGTAATGTGTCGCTTCGGTTACTATCTGAGTTAAACCCATAGTATAAAGGAATTGATCAATCAGCTTATATTTGCTGCTGTTAGAATCCAAGAAATTGATGTTAAAATCACCGAGCAAGATCAGCCCATCCACTCTACCAAAAGAGGTTATTGAGTTGACCATTGCATCCAGAAAAACATTTGTATCCTGCCATGGTGGCCTATATGCAGTCCCTATCATAATCAATTGACTCCGCAAACAGACCTTTAGCCACATTTGTTCTACTGTTGTCGTTGTAGTAGGGTGCTGACATAAGCGAGCATTTACTTCTTTACGTATATAAAAACCCACCCCACCTCCACGACCTCCCTTAGTATGGTCAGGTCTTGGAGTGTGCAATAGCCGATAGCCTGGAGGTTTTGCAGCGCTATCTTCCTGACCGGTTCGCAACCAGGTTTCATTGATTGCTATAATGTGAGGAGAGAGCTCATTTATAGCCATAATTATTTCATCTTGCTTGGTGCACAAGGAACCCGCATTATATAAGCCAACTTTTTGCGTGGAAGAGCAGTCGCTCGATATGAGCTGACCTTATTTTTTATCCAAACCCATAATGGGTTGGATTACTCTCAATTTTAATTTCTCTTTATAAAACCCATGGAGAACATGGGAAGTTGAAATTTTCATCGCAGTTTTGCTATGGCATAGGTCCGCCATTACATGACCATGTTCTAACCATTGTGTTATTTTGTTTTAGGGTTTTTTTTATTCCTTGTTACCTACCGGTTCTTTGATCCTGATTCTTTGTACTTTGTTCCTGTCTTAATTATACTAAGGTAACCAATTTTGGGGATACCTCACATACCCCTTTACTGAACATTTTTTTTACTACCTACCCATCGGGTGAATACCACCAAGACAAACCTGGATTTGACGGGGCTATATAGCAAATCTTAGAAGTGAAGGCGAAATTAGTTTCCGTGCCAATTTGTTATATTTTCCTATGAGTTTGCTCAGAGGAGACGATGAGAAGATTATGAAGAAGATGGTTCCTCGGGTCTAGGCCACCCATGGTGGTGCCTTGATGTATCTATTTAACTTTAAATAAGGTGCGTTTCAATTTAGGTTAGTTACCTTTATATAAATTGGTACACCTCGATCATAGTTTTTCATAGTATGAGTAAAATTGCATGTTATAAAAAAAAATATTAATAATAAAACACATGTTTTACCTAAACTGTATACTTTATTAGATCCTTCCCACATCTGAAGTCTGCTTGCATCTGTATGGAGGCGCCCTTTAAAAATATATCCATACACTTCTCCAGGTAGGCTCTTGTCAATATTATGAAATATTAACCCACGACCTGATGGTGCCTACATTCTCTCTCATGCTCACCGAAAGAGGTTACAAGATAGCAATCAGTATTTGCTAGAATAGTGTAATAAATTCTATAATTGAAGGCTTCTTGAACTTTAATGCAACTTGAAGTACTTAAATCATCAATTTCACAATACAGCGTAACAACGGCATCGACTACATAATCAAAATGTTATGTTGTGTGTATTATTACATTATTTTAGATTTAAAGCGTTTTTGAAGTAAGTTTATATTTTTTATAAAAATATTTTGTCGGTTTTCAATTCCACCTCACCGAAGTATCTTGAAATAATGCAGCTAAGGGTCAATATGTGCCTATTGTGTTTAAAAAACTAACCTCTTACTCATAAAAGTTCAGGCTCCATCAGTAGCTCAGTTCATGACTACCAAACGTAAATACCTGAGGAGCTTCGGTAAATAACAAACACTTTGGACGTTATACCTATAAAATTTAAGGGTTTCCTTGGATTTTCCTGGGATTCAGAAGTATACTTTTCAAATAAACGTATCGGAAATATACATTGGACCCCCGGGAGCGACTGTAAGTACATGACGCCGTCCACTGACAATACCATCCTTTGTCACACACTAACAGATTTTATATCTTGCAACAATTTTTATCAAATGAATTGTATCAGTAATGTTAATGATCGTTTCCTGGATCTTGTTATTTGTAGTATGTCGGAGGCTTCTGTAACGAGAGCACCTAGCTCGTTGAGCAAATGTTACCCTATCCACCCCTGTTTGGTATTGTCTGTTCCATTTAAAGACGTTAACTATCTCCGTCCTAATAATGTCACTCGCTATAACTTTTATAAAGGCAATTTCGTTCCAATGAATGCTGAACTGGAGAGGGTGGACTGGCAGGCAAAATTTTTATGTTGTAAAGACGCGGATGACATGGTCAATGAATTTTATACAATTGTAAATCATATAATCTCCCAACACGTGCCTAAGAGTAAAATTCATAAAAATCGTTTCGCCCCCTGGATTAGCAGTGCACTCAAAAAGCTTATATATGAGAAGGAGAGAGTGAGGAAAAGACTGTCTAAGTACATTAATCCCCGCGATGAACTGGAATACCACCTACTTCGAAAACGTTGTCACAAACTGTACAATGAGTGCTTTAGGCAGTATAAATCTAATATCGAGGCAAATATTCCCAAAAATATTAAAGCTTTCTGGAAATTCATTAACAGCAAGCGGGGCAGAACATCCTCTATCCCAGCGAAAATGTTCATGGGAGACTCCTCGGCTGAATCGGGTTTAGATATATCTAATCTTTTTGCCCAACAATTTCAATCCAACTACACGAGTCACACTTCATATAGTACGTCGTTTCAACAACCTAAGTCACCAGTTAATGGTAAATATCTGTCTACTCTCAAATTCACTGAAACTAATGTTCTGTGTGCAATCAAAAAGATTGACCCACAAAAAGGCGCTGGGCCTGATTCCATACCCCCTTTTTTCGTTAAGCGTTGTGCGGCTGCCTTGGCATTACCTCTAGCATTAATATTCAACGCCTCTATTAATACAGGAGTCTTTCCCAGCGAATGGAAAAGAGCACGAATATTACCACTACATAAAAAAGGTGATGAATCAAATGTCGTTAACTATCGTCCAATTTCCATCCTCTCCTGTTTTTCTAAACTCTTTGAATCAGTGGTCCATCCTTCATTTTCTTCCTTCATCGACGGTTTCCTATCGGATCATCAACACGGATTTAGGCGTAACCGTTCCACGCTTACAAACCTGGTTCCTTTTATAGCTGATCTATGTGAGGCAGTTGATGGTGGGGGACAGGTAGATGCCGTTTACACTGACTTTCGCAGCGCCTTTGATAGTGTCAACCACTCAATTCTGTTAAGTAAGCTTCAGGTCATTGGTGTGGGTGGCTCACTTTTTGACTGGTTTCAATCCTACTTAAAAGAGAGACCTCAGAGTGTTGTTTTGAATGGTTTTGAGTCTGCCACTTTCTATGCAAAATCTGGAGTCCCGCAGGGATCGCTTCTGGGACCACCTCTCTTCTTGGTCTTCATTAACGACATAACTACTTGTTTAAAACATTGCCGGTTCTCTATGTATGCAGATGACTTAAAAATATATAAAACCATCAATTCTGCTGATGACGTTATTCTACTGCAAACGGACTTAAACAACCTTAAATCATGGTGTGACTCCAACTGCATGACCCTTAACACCAACAAATGTTATCACATTAAGTTCTGCAGGAAAAAATCACCTTTCCTATCTATATACTCAATAGGAAGTAGCATGTTGTTGGAAGTCAGTGAGGTGAGGGACTTGGGAGTTGTCATTGACGGCAGACTAAAGTTCACAGCGCACATTGAAGCTATAACATCAAAGGCGGCTCGAATGCTAGGGTTTATAAAGAGAAATTCTGGAGGATTTTCATGTAAAACCAAAATCGCGTTATTCACGGCTCTTGTTCGTAGTCACCTTGAGTACGCTAGCACATCTTGGTCACCTTTTTACACTGTACACTCCCAGCGCCTCGAGAGTATCCAACGCAATTTTACCAGGCACCTCGCCTTTTTGTCAAAAGGCTTTTCCCACAGAAATCCCTATACTCAGCGTTTAAAGAAGTTTGGCCTCCTGTCGTTGCGGGATAGAAGGAATATATTGGACATGTGCTTCCTGCATCGCCTTTTACATGGCACTCTTCAGTGCAGCTCTCTTTTGGAGCGAATCCCATTAAACGTTCCATGCCGGTATCCCAGGCATAGCATCACTAAAACATTTCAGACTCGACACTCTCGTACTAACCTTGGACATTTTTCTCCCCTCTACCGTATTCTTAATAATTATAATAATTTAAATAAAACCTTTACTTTAGATATATTTCATGATAACTTTCGTAAATTCAAAAACAAATTGCTAAACATTTGCTTCGTTTAGTTGGATTTAATATTTCCCCTTCACAAAACTTAAATAAAATTCATTTAAAACTGGCCGTAATTTTGAAAATGTTTGCCTCCACAATTACTTAGTAAGTATCGCTTAAATAATAGAATTAGGTTAAATTATTTCTTTCCATAGTGAATGTTATGTACGCCTTAATTGTCATATATATAAGACTATTATTTGTTGTTTTTTCTTATACAATTGTGTAATATATATGATGTGGCTGTGCTAATTAAATAAATAAATAAATAAACAGCAAAACGCAGGTTTTGGTTGTACAGATATATTTTATAAAAGTGACAAGTTTGGTTGTCAGTCAAAAGGAATACATAAAAATTTTAATATTTGAACAATACTCTATCGAAAACAAAAAGAATTTAAAAATCGATCCACTATTGGCGAAGTACTCGCGGACAATCCTAATATATAAAAATCTCGTGTCACAAACTCGGAGGAGTTTGATAACAAACAGTTATCAAACTCCTCCGAAACGGCTTGACCGATTTTTATGATTTTTACGTATATTTGGTAAGTCTCAGAATAGATTGTAAACTATTTTCTACCCCTAAGTGATAAGGGTGTTTATTGACAAAGTATAAATGCGAAACGTAGTTCGCGGGCCCAGCTAGCAAACATAAAAAAAACATACGCATCGAATTAGGAGCCTCTTCCTTTTTTGAAATCTGTTAAAAAGATTTTAGTAAACTGGAAACCGTTTGTCTATTTACGAGTGCTACTAATCACGAGGTCTCGGTCTGACCCCAGGTCGAACAAAAAAATAATTTTCCCAGTAACAATTCGGAGTTTGAAATTTAGTACAGTAAAAGCTCTTTATTCGCGGGGTATATGTTCCGTAAATATACCGCGAATACAGAAACCGTGAATATGGAATGGTAATTTATATGGGATTATAGGGGATAGGTTCCTAGGTGACAAAATAAAAAACAAATATATACAGGGTGTCTCAGAAACAATGGATAAACCTTTAACTGTTGATAGGTTTCGTCGAGACCTCTCTAATCTCAAATTTTGACTTTAGTAAAAATATCTCGGTTTTCAAGATATTTGATAGTTTATGATTTTTTAAAAAAATGCCACTTTTGGTTGGTTTTTAATGTGCCATTTTTACAAATACGGACTTTTTCTGATTCAGTTGTTTTTAGCTTCTAACGGAATAGTTCACCTATCAATAACAGTGGTTAAAATTGAGCTAGCTAATCACGAAGTGCTTGGAAAAAACAATGTTCCAAAAAAAATTAAACAAGAAATTATTTTTCTTCGTGTTTGGTCAGCTACCATGTAAAAAAAATGTATGACGCTCATCGTGCCCATTATCTTAAAAAAATGCTTAGTTATTCTAGTTTCAAAAAAGGTATGATAACCTATGCTTAATGTATCTCTTAAATTTTATTACTGCTTGAATAGCAAATGGTATGAAATTTAAAAAAGATTTTTTTCGGAATAGTTATTAATTCTTAGTTTGAATAAAGAATTTGAAATAAAACAACATGAAATTTTATTTTTTTATTAAATTTACAATAAATGTTCGAATTGGCGTCCTTGCGCTCTGATACATGCCCTACATCTTTTTATAAAAGAAAGTTTGATGCGGCGCGCGTAACCAGACGTTTTTATGTGTGCAGCTGCATTTTGTATGCGAGTACGCAACTCTGTTATTGAGGATACTGGCCTCGCGTAGACAAGGTCTTTCAGACATCCCCAATAAAAAAAATCCAAGGGATTTAGATCCGGCGATCTGGGCGGCCATAAAATAGGGCCGAGCCGGCCTATCCACCTTTGTGGGAAGTGTTGATTTAAATAATTTCTTACTACTATAGCGTAGTGAGCTGGGCACCCATCATTTTGAAGCCACATTCTCCGCCTCACTTCTAAATTGACATCTTCTAGCATGCCGGGTAAATGATTTTGTAAAAAATTAAGGTAAATTTCACTATTCAGTGTAGCTGGAAGTTCATATGGCCCGATCACCTGTCCGTCAATAATCCCAGTCCACAAGTTAACTTTAAATTGAACTTGGGACCGATCTTCCCTCATCAAATGTGGGTTTTCAACTTGCCAGCTATGTAGATTGTGGATGTTGAAATATCCATCTCTCCGGCATGAGGATTCATCCGTCCATAAAATTTTATTGAAAAATTGCGGGTCCTCCCTTATTTTATTTAACATGATTCTGCAGAATACAATCCTGCGCGAATAGTCAGCAGGCTGTAGAGTTTGGACCCTATGAATATGGAAAGGGTGCAAAAGGTATTTTTTCAATATGCGATGCACTTTGCTTCTATTAATGCCGGTTCGACGTGCAATTCCACGCACAGAACGTGTTGAATCTTCTTCTAATTCGTCGAGGACTACTACTTCTTCATCGTCGTTTCTTTCTGGTCTTCCTGGCCCTGCACCACCAATGCCTCTTTCTGGAAGCCTCCCTTCGCAGTACGAATTATGTACCCGAGCAAAAACTCGATAGTCCGGGTGACGTGCGTTGGGGTACCTAATACAAAAAATGACGTTATTAAATTTACTAATTCATTTAATTTTAAAATCTAATAACACGGCGTGTGACTATTTTTAGAAGGATAACATAATGTAAGACCCATCCTGATACGTTTAACTAAAGTTGCAATAAATGTGTGTGATTTAAAAAAAAATAAGATTGATAGAATTAAAGAGAAAATAAATAATCTTACCTCTCTGCGTACAGACGAGCAGCAGCGTTAGCATTTCCTCGACATTCGCCATAAACGAAATGCATGTTTGCATATTCGCGCGACGTGTACTGATGTCTAGGCATGTTCAGTGTTATGTATTGGTTGTCAGTTAGGTTTCACAGCACAAACAATATCCAAATCGTAAAGCTAGCCAAGTCCATATGATCACCAGTTGTCAAGAGGTTTCACAGCACAAACAATATCCGAATCGCAAAGCTAGACAAGTCCAAAATCACAGCAAAATGTCGTTTAAAATCATCGAAGCTCTATCGAATCTCTCGAATACAGAAAACACGCGTGGGTCACAACCGGAGTTCAGAAGGACACTAACAATCGTAACAAAGAACCCAATGATCAGACGCAGGTAAAAAAAGTCCTTCCATGAAATTCGATAGCAGGTAAGGTTGCAAATGCTTATGACTCATGTGCTGTTAATGATAAGGCTCCTTTTTGATTGCGCATAGTGGATGAGACATGTGGCAGGCAGGGGCCACAAAAAAAAACACTCTGTGACTCGCAAACGAATGTTTACAAATAAGCTTTAAGTGCTTATTAGTGGAAAAAAAACCTTTTTTTTTTCAAATTTTCATTTTATTTGCTATTCAACCAGTCAGAAAGTCAAGAAAGCATAAACTTAATACTGGAAAACTAAATTAACCGAATAAAATTAATCCGTAAAATAATTAATCCGACAAACAATCTTTTTAAAATTTTCATACCATTTGCTATTCAAGCAGTAATAAAAGTTCAGAGATACATTAAGCATAACTTTATCATACCTTTTTTGAAACTAGAATAACTAAGCATTTTTTTAAGATAATGGGCAGGATGAGCGTCATACATTTTTTTTACATGGTAGCAGACCAAACATGAAGAAAAATAATTTCTTGTTTAATTTTTTTTGGAACATTGTTTTTTCCAAGCACTTCGTGATTAGCTAGCTCAATTTTAACCACTGTTATTGATAGCTGGACTATTCCGTTAGAAGCTAAAAAAACCTGAATTAGAAAAAGTCCGTATTTGTAAAAATGGCACATTAAAAACCAACCAAAAGTGGCATTTTTAAAAAATATCATAAACTATCAAATATCTTGAAAACCGAGATATTTTTACTAAAGTCAAAATTTGAGATTAGAGAGGTCTCGACGAAACCTATCAACAGTTAAAGGTTTATCCATTGTTTCTGAGACACCCTGTATATATAAACAAAATTTAATTGAAGTTTTTGACCGGATTCATTAATTATTATCTTAAAGGCTTAGGCAATGGTTTAAAGAATTTTGTAATTTTTTCTTGCTTGCCAGTTTTTAAAAGCTCCTTTAATTCAGACTGATATTCGTATTCCATAAATGGATCAATTTTCATAAAGAAATCGCAAAGCTCATTCGCCATTCTTAAATCTTCACTAAGATTTCTCAAATTAAAAATCTGTGAATTTTAACATTTCTTCCAAGTCAGTTTCAGTCAAATCTTCATCTTGTGATTAAAGCAACTCCTGGATATCATTTGATTCTATCTGCTCGAACCCATATCGTCCTATTCCATTTGCAATTTCCGCTATGTTTGCAGTCAGAGCAAGCCACGGTTTTTTCTGAATGATTTCAATGTCTATTGTGGCTTTAGTTCGTTCAATTATTCTTTTATGTTTAACGACATACTTTAGGCATAGTTGTAATAAAGTCTACATATTTTATTGTTTTACATTTGACGACGCGTTTTCAAAGGATATATATTGGAATGGATACATATTGGAATCTTATTTATTAATAATGTTTGTACCAATCGATATCGACGAACCGATTAGATTCGCGAATAAAGAAATCTTTAGCCCCGAATATAGGAATTGGGTCGCATTTTTTCAATCCGCGAATAGTGAAAACGCGAATGAAGGAAGCGCGAATAAGGAGCTTTTACTGTATTATATGGTAATCTTCTATATTGTATTTTTGTATGTTTGTATTAAACACGCTCCGAAAGTACTGGACCGATTTAAAAAAATCTTTCACTATTAGAATGCTACATTATCCCTGAGTAACATTGGCTACAAAGTTATTTTTCCTACGGGAAAATATAAAATTTCCACGGGAAAACAAAAATAATGCGGGCGAAGCTGCGAGCGGAAAGCTAGTAGTTAGTAATTTACGAAGTGTTGATGTGTATACACACCTCTGCCTAATATTTCGGGGAAATGTTTCATTCATTAAGCATAGTTCAGAAATATGATATTGTCAAAAATATTACATATGAATCTTACAACATGCTCGACAGCGCATCAATTGAAATTTTAATTTGTCTGACGGGCGGGCCGGCGGACAGGCACCGTACCATTCTATATAGAGGCTTCGTTTTTAGGGGTAATTCAAAAGGAGAAACGGAACCTTTATAGGACCTTGTTCGTCTGTTTGTCTGTCAAGACCCTTTTTTCAGGGACGCGTAGGGACATCAAACTGAAATTTATACAAAATTAGCTGTCCCCGCGACTTCCTTCACGTGGATTTTATATTTTTTCACAGTTTTTGCAACATTTTTCATTGATGCTCAGCTCCTATTGGTCGTAGTGTAATGTTATATAGCCTATAGCTTTCCTCGATAAATGGACCATCCAACACAAAAAGACTTTCTCAATTGAGATTGGCGCGTTCAACCAACCAAACAAACAAACTCTACAGCTTTATAATATTAGTATAGTATAGTATTGATACTCGGGTCTACGGTTTTTTTTTCAGGTGTAAAAAAATTAAACTTGTATGTCAATGCAATCAAAAGATATACCCCTTATATTTTCACAAATTTTGCGATTTCATAAGGGTATCAAACCGTTGACCTAGCTAGACTAATGAAATTTGGCAAAAAGTAAAAGCCTTATAGCACATGTTAAAGAAAAAATCTGAAAACTTTAAATACGCACATAGTTAAGAACGTATATAATTTCGTGCGGAATCCTCGGTGCGCGAGTCCAATTCGCACTTGTTTTTTTTTATTATTTTATTGGGACACACGAATGAAGTGTCAATCACAGGGTAAAAATATACACAGCAGGTAATCCCGGCGCGAGCTGAGCCCCGGCCCCGCGGCGACTGGCGTAACGCGATTAACAAATAACGCTTCGTGAAAATGAACTTTCCCGCGTTTAAGCTTTGAAAATTTGCCAGAGCCCTGTTCAAAACATAATAATTGGAACTCAGTTTGTAAATACTACACAACATTTAGTATTTAAAAGGAAGTGAATTATCGAAATAAAAGGCGGACCGTCGCCATTAAAGAACGCAAATCTGAACCACAGATCAATATATGTAGCAGCTATGTAATCTGTACATTTCAATCATACCGTACGTTTACACTGACGAAACAGCTATAATAAAACAGAAACAGAAACATGTTTCTGTCAATGTTTATGAAAGCGTTTCCATTGTCAACACCCCAACAAGTTGCAAAACATGTACGAGTATTGAGACTGCAGCCGACAGTGGAAACACAATCGTGGACAAACCCATAAAAACATTGACAGACAACTAGTTTTGAGGCGGTCCTAAAGCAGTCAGCAACATAATCGTTTTGGATTCGGAAATCGTGCCGATCTTAGGATTTGTTCCGAATCCAAATCGATTTTCGGCAGTGCGAACGTAAATTCATACACAACAAGTTTTGAGATTTGTATCATACAACATGTTGTAAATAAAACATTACATGTTTTGTTTCTCAGTGTAAACGCACGAATATTTCAACTAATTTGGAATTAGAAAAATTTACAAAACTTTCGGATGGCCAACCACTCGGCTTTATAGAGTTGGACAGGTTTTTTTTTGTCAAGTTGTAGAAAACAAGTAAACTATTTTTAGTTCTCTTCGGATAAACTTTTTTTTATTGCTACTAAGATGGCAAACAAGCAAACTGCCCACCTGATGGTAAGTGATAAAAGTTACCTATAATACATGTAGCTCCTGTGAGATTCGCAGCAAAACTGCAACTCCCACAAGAACCATAGTGTACGTTGCCAACTTGTGACATCAGATGTAAAAAAGCGCGGATCGTTGTGGGCACGATGGGCATGCCCACAAGCCTAATAGACTTGTGAAGTCACACTTTCATGGTCTATTGAGATCGATAGACTGATGATAATTTTATCCAGTGCCTTAAAAAACTACGAATCTTGGTCAGTGTCATATGTTTTGGAAACATCTTTGTACGGATGCACTATAAGATCATGAGCGATGTCATACTCCGACTCGCACTTGGCCGATTCTCGGATGGCTGTGACCACAAACTTTTTTGAGTGTTGGATCCGCACCTGGATGTAAAGTTACGGTACTTACCCTTCAAACCGAAACACAGCAATGCAAGCACTGCTGCTTTGCGGCAGTAATAGGTAAGACGGGTCTACCCAAGCAGAAGACCTTTGTACAGAGTCTCACTCTACCAGGTACAGCCTTTCACTGTAAGATATTAAAATCTTACACTGAAAGACTGATTTACTTTTGTCTGAAACCGCTTTGTTTGCGCCGTAGTCATTTTTCTTACATAAACTTATTAACAACGAAACTGACAGTTCTTTGTTGATTAATCATCTCGCCTATAACGTCCCGTCAAGAGTACCGAAATAAATTCTGTAGAACAAGATTGGGTCGCAACTCGTCAATTGTTCGCTTGGCTCGTCTGTACAACGATATGGCTAAGGAATTACCATCTTGATATTCACTTTCAAAGCCTTCCTAAAATGAAATTGTCAAATCTGACGTATCTCAAGTTTATAATTCTATCATTCATTAGAGTTATGTCATGTTTTGTATAACGCTTTATTTATGTTAAAACATCTCTTCAATAATATCTAACGCATGCTGTGATTTCCTATAATTGTAAGTGCAGTTAGCCTTAAGCAATCGGTTTGTAAACTTTCTTCTTGTTTTGCAATGCTGTATCTTACGATGGTGATCCTTTTTAAATAAATAAATAATCACAGTGCGTACTGTCTAGTAGGGCGGGCGGCCGTGGCTGTCCCCGTGATGAATGAGCGGTGAGGCCAGCCCGCTCCGACACGTCTCGGCGACGTGTTCGCACCATTTCATACTCCTAAGCAACCAAAAACAACTGCGGATAGCTCTGAGCATGTTCGCAGACAAAAGACTATTCGTAAACCTTATAGATCGGTTAGAATTGTGACCTTGTGAAGATTTACCTTAATTTTTTTGGAGTTCCGTACTTCAAAACGTAAAAACTGAATCCTTATAGACGGTGTTTCATAATAACCAATAAATAATCAATTCCTTATCGAAAACTGATTATTAAAATGTGTTTAGCACACGTAATGTCATTCAACCCAAAATGTTCATGTATATCATAGTATCATCATCATGTCTATGACATGAAAATTTTGGGTTGAATGACATTACGGGTAAACACATTTTAATAATTAGTTTTCGATAAAGAATTGATTATTTATTGATTATTATGAAACACCATGTATAATCATTTCTTTGTCCGTCTGACCGGCTATCAGGGACACATAAAGATATCAAACTTAATTCTAAATCAAATACTCAGATCTACAGCTATGAAAAAAAGGAAAAGTGTAAGTCAACGCAATCAAAAGATTTGACCGTTTATGTCGCATAATTAAGGCCCGTATTACAAAACGATTCTCAGTAATGAATCTAGTTTTAAAACTAGTTTTAAGATGAGATTTAATTTTTCAATGTTTCTTGAAACGAGTTTCATTGATCGTTGTTCATCTGAGTAATTGCTTATTATAGAAGTGCGTTATACGCTCAAGTAAAGATTTGATCTTTGATTAATAATAATAATAATAGATTTATTGTGCATAAAATTTTACAAATTGTACATACACGGAGTTACAAGAATGTATATAACTTAATTTTCTAATAATTGAATGTAAGTACAAAGATAAAAACCCTTTACTTCCCGTACTAGTTAAAAAACTGTGTTACAGCAAAATAATGATTGGTATCGACTTATTAGTTGAATTAGACGGTAGATGTATATTTTAGATGTGTTCTTGTACTATAGCTGAACGCGACCGATGATCAAGAGAAAGTGATGACGTAAACACATAGAACAAAATATACCTCTAGCGTAAACAAACAGCTATGCGTAGCTTAGGTATGTATGAGCAAAATGTACAGACTAAAATCATCGTTATGTGACAAAAGCAAAACATGTAAAGTATAGAATAGTGAGGTTCAATAAATGGTGTAAAAAAAAATAGAATTGTGTAATTCCTTCAAGTATTTTTTTTATATAAAACAAGTAATTGTCTATAATATGTTTACTTTTGGTCAATCAGGGAATAATTTATTAAGTAAAATTATTATTTTTAGATCTTTATTCATTCATAGATTATAAATGTATATGTAGGTATATATAATAATAATTAAATATATAAATATTAAATTTATCTATATATGAATATAACATGTACCTAATAATAAATTCAGTTATGTTTTTAATTATGTTGTATATAAGTATGTATTATTGTATAATTTTATAAAATGAGTGAATATTTAAGAAATAATATAAAATAGATTTTCAGTCTCATCATAGTCAATATCATCCAGAAATACCCGCAGCGCCTTATCACATAGAAATTTCGTTTTATTTTCTAACACCACCTGTTTACTAATACGATTGTATAACAACGGACACAAAAAGCGAGAAAAACGATGAGCAAAAATAGTTCTACATGAAGGGACCTTGTACACTGTATGTAATCTACGACTAGAGTTGTAATCACGACAATTTGTGTGTTGTCTCATAATAGCAATCCTAACAAACAATTTCCTGACGGATAGGACATGAAATTCCCTATACAACTCAGACGTAGGATATCTAAGTCGTTTAAATAAAATTATTTTCAGAATGAGTCGTTGAGCTCTTTCTAATTTTATTAAGGTAGACTTTGGAGCACCACCCCAAGCGATGATACCATAGGACAGTATTGATTGGCATATACTGTAATAAACAATTTTATTAGTATGTACACATCCCAAGTGCCTAATTTTTTTAAATATGGGTATTAATTTACGTAATCGATTTTTCTGGTTATTTATGTGCTCCTTCCAATTTAAATTGTTATCAATTTGTATGCCCAAATATTTAATGCTATTGGTAGCAGTAAGGTTATAACAGTTGCAGTGTATAAAGTTGTCACATTCGTGTACCTTCAGATTCACAGCAGATAAATTTTGAGATTGACTTGATTGTATAGAAAAAGGAATATATTTGGTTTTCGTTAGATTAAGAGTTAATAAACTATTATTCAGTAAATTCATTATATGCTTCATACCTCTCTCTGCATGATATTTTACATCATTCCATTTCTTTCCGGTAAAAATCAAAACAGTATCATCTGCATATGAAATAATTTCACAGTTTTCTAGATTAGCGTTACATATCTTGTTTATATATATTAAAAACAATGTTGGGCCTAGCACAGAGCCCTGCGGTACACCACAGTTAATAAATTCATTGGAGCTGTACATATCACCGATTCTTACTGACTGTGTCCTATTTGATAAATAATCTTTAAACAGATCGAGTGGTAGACCCCGAACACCAATTTCTTCGAGGTTGCAAATCAACAATGGTATGGAGACGGTGTCGAAAGCCTTGGCTAAATCTAGAAAAACACCTAGGCACTTCATTTTACTATCTAGACTTTTTACCACATTTGTAACTAAAACTTCAATTGCATCTGTAGTAGACTTATTTCGTCTAAATCCAAAGTGGTTTACTGACAGTAATTAATTATTTTCCAAATAATTAATCAGTCTAGAGTTAATTACTTTTTCTAATATTTTGCTTAAGATAGGGAGCAATGAGATAGGTCGATAGTTAGTAATATCATTTACATCTCCTTGTTTAAATATAGGTATTACCACTGACCTCTTCAATACACTTGGAAATAAGCCACTAGAAATACTCAGATTGCATATATGAGTAATAGGTAATGTAAGAAAGAAAGCAAATTTCTTGATAAAATCGGAAGATATGCCATCCCACCCCGTAGATGTACCCCTTTTTAGTGAACATATAATTTTTTTTATTTCCATTTCATCTGTCTCCAAAAGCACGAAAGATTCCCTACGACTATTACTGGATTTATATTGTTTTGCCAAATCGTCCTGTGTCATGTTCAATTTTTGTAACACATTTTCAACAAGATTCATACCAGCGTTTACAAAGAATTTATTAATATAGTTAAGTGACTCATTGTTGTTAGATTTAAATTTAAGTAAGTTTCTCGACATGTTTATTAAGTTTTTAGGTTTATTTAGGTGACATACCCTTTTGATAGTTTTCCAGGTCTTTCTGATATTATTATTATTATTTTGTAATTCTGAAATGTCGTATGCTTTTTTAAGGTTATGAAGCAAATTGTTGCAATAGTTTCTGTAGCGTTTATATGTAATTTGTAATAGGATGTCATCAGGATGTTTTTTATGCTTTTTATGTAGAATGTCTCTAAACCTTACACAACGCAATAGACCTGGAGTCATCCAGGGCTTAATATTCAGTTTACTATTTGGCATCTTCATTTCATATGTAGATTTTTTTATTACGTTATTAATGGTAGTTATAAATGTTTCAGTAGCAATGTTCGCATCCGTTATACATAGAAAATCATTCCAGTTAATTTCTTTCAATAGGTCAGTTACCTTCGAGTAATTCATTTTTGTGATAATGGAGTGTGAGCTTTTTAGGTTTTCATTGGAAGATTCCAACGTTAGTTCAACATGCACAGAACTGTGATCAGTAATTGTAGACTCACATACAATTGTGAGAGCTTGATACTTTGTTTTAAGGAAACAATGATCTAGACATGCACGATGACGAGTAGGCAGACAATGACTTGGGACCAAGCCATGCAATGCAAGTACATCCATGTAGTCATCTGATCTATGATCTTCACTATCACTAACAATGTCTATGTTAATATCGCCAATCATTAGAATGTTGGGTACATGTTTAATAGAATGTAAATAAGAATCTAAAGAATTTTGAAAGTTTGATGTTGAAACAAAAGAAGGTGAGCGATATAGACAAATTAGAGAGTAGTCAGATCCAATTTGCACCATTAAACAGTCCGAATCATCAATAAATGGTTCATTTATTGATACATTCATTAGGTTTTCATGAATGTAAACCACCACTCCACTATTTTGATTTAGATGCCGTGTAATACTAAAATGATTATATCCTTTCAAGTCTGGTATAAGACTGCAGTTCCCGAGCCAACACTCCGTTAAAACTACAACGTCGTATTCTATATCAGTTCTTGCAAGGAAAACTTCAAACTGATTAAAATTTCTGCTAATACTTCGTATGTTTTGTGTAATTATCTTAAGTGAAGAATTAACATCATATCTATGATTTTTAAAAGAGCTTGGATCACCAACCATTACCGATTGACCGGCGTTGAATTGATCAACGTCGGTGACAATATTTTCAATGTTATCCATGACCATTTTTGATTGTTATGGCAGTAATTATCATTTTAATAGTTAGTTGGTGACCAGTAGGTATTGAGACAGAGACCATAGTTTGACTGTTAGCATAAATATAAAAATAAAGTCGTGTAAAATATACATAAATTACATAATACGAAATATATAAGAATCCATTTCCTGACCGACCATACTCACTACATTGATAATAACAATAGAGTACAACAAAAATTAGATGAGATAAAAAAGTCGAAAATATAAACTTAATTAAGAAACAAAAAAAGAAAAAGACGTGGTCTAAGCCGTTAATGACTCGATAGTTGACCACATGCAGTCATGCAGAACGCAGATCTTCAGCTTGCTTGCAAGATTTTAATACCAGGGCCGGGTCGCCTTCTGTTTTGCGTAGCAGTATATTACCCCGAGACGTCCAACAATACTTATAGAGGCCTTCCTTAACAAGACCACGAGCAACTGCCAGAATTTTCTTATTAATCGGTGTCAAAACTTCTGATACATACACAGGCTCGCCATTTCCCGCAAGACCAAGATGGCTAGAGTTGAGCTTGTGATCTTTATAAAGTTGGTTAAAGGTTTTGGTAGCCCTCAGAAGTTTTTCCTTTTCTATATTATCGCTAAATTCAATAATGATTGGTGCGTTACGTGTCCCTTTTCTGTAGCATTTTAATTCTTCAACCACAGGAGAAAGCTTTAAATGTTCATACAGGGATGTTATGAGTGATTGCAAGTTTTCCTTTTCTTGTCTAGGGACATTTCTGATCTCAACTTTGTTGGTATTGTGGTGTTTTTGAAGATCATTTATTTGCGTTTCAAGTTCATCAATACGTTCAATTGCCGCAGCGTGTTTTATCTCAAGCGAAGCAACTTTTTCGTTAAGCTGCTTATAGTTTTCAGTGGTTGCATGTAACAATTCCAATATCTCGGTATTAGATTTCATTATCGCTGTATTTTGAAGTTTCATCTCCGTAATTTCAGCAGTAAGTAGTTTTTTAAAAGCTGCCATAAGGGATTCTTTGAAATCAGTTATTTCATAAAAATCAGGATTTTTTCTTTTCCTCAAGTTAACATTTTTCATCATATTACTGTCGACATCATGAGATTCAGTATGCAAATTAGGCTGTGAAGAGTACATAATAGACTGACCTGATGGTGGAGTGCGTTGCATTTTCTCAGCTTTTTGCGTAATACTGTACGTTGGAATGAGTTGTTAACCACTATTTCCACCAATCCGCCACCAAATACAGCGTGTCGCCACTATCACGTGTATCGCAGCTCGAACGATCAGTTCAGAGAGGATTTAAGTAGCAAACAAATTTGACACTCAAAAGTAATTATTGTCGTTGAAATAATAAGATATATCCACGCAAGATGCCACGAGGAAGAAGGATGCACTGCGGCACTCGATTCGGTATTGATATTATTATGCCAACAATCAATCAAGATTAAAAAGTCACCGTTACTTCGGTGTGATTTCTGTCTGCATGTGCCCTTATTTGTCTCTGGTTGAGCTTATATCACATCTATGACAGTGAACAGTTACGTTATCTGTGTTTTAGTACGTCTGTAGACACAATGTTGTTTTATGCAATCTGTGATTTCTTGTTTACCCAATCAGCTGATTAAGTTCGTCGGAATTTCGACCAATAGTAATGTTTGTGTTATTTTTACGAGTGTTTTTAAATTGTAACTGTTTTTGATGTAAAACCTCACCCATTTAACGAAGATGAAGAAAGGCTCAATTTATGTAGTTTAACAGTTTCTTGATAGTCGTTATGGATATTAAGTTGAGATGACACTTATCAAATTTGAATCTATACTTTATTATACAGTTGGTGCACTTTTAAGCTAAATATTTAATTATTATTTATGAGTCAGTTGTTTACACTACGAAGACCATAGATAAGTGAGTGACCATGATTACGTAAGTATGGTCGAAACCACTCTTGAGAAAAGAAATTCATATTATGTTATCAAATAAAGTTGATATTTACGCCACAATCTGATGCTGGGCGAGTGTCCAGCTGTAGGCTGGTGCTGGATGAGTGTGTCCATCAATGGGGCTGGTGCTGGGAAAGATTTCCAGCAGTGGGATGGTGCTGGACAAGATTGTCCAGCAGTGGGCTGATGCTGGGCATGATTCCCAGCAGTGGGATGGCGCTGGACAAGATGGTCATGCGGTGGACTCGTGCTGGGCATGATTCCCATCAGTGGGATTGTGCTGGATAAGATTGTCCAGCAGTGGACTTGTACTGGGCAAGATTGTTCAGCTGTGGGCTGGTGCTGAGCATGATTCCCAACACTAGGATGGTGCTTGGACAAGATTGTCCAGCAGTGGGCTGGTGCTGGGCAAGATGGTTCAACAGTGGGCTGGTGCTGGGCATGATTCCCAACAGTGCGATTGTGCTGGACAAGATTGTCCAGCAGTGGACTGATGCTGGGCAAGATTGTTCAGCAGTGGGTTGGTGCTGGACAAGATTGTCTAGCAGTGGGCTGATGCTGGGCATGACTCCCAGCAGTGGGATGGCGCTGGACAAGATGGTCATGCGGTGGACTCGTGCTGGGCATGATTCCCATCAGTGGGATTGTGCTGGATAAGATTGTCCAGCAGTGGACTTGTGCTGGGCAAGATTGTCCAGCAGTGGGCTGGTGCTGGGCAAGATTGTCCAGTAGTGGGCTGGTGCTGGGCAAGATTGTTCAGCAGTGGGCTGGTGCTGGGCATGATACCCAGCAGTAGGGTGGTACTGGACAAGTTTGTCCAGCGGTGGGCTGATGCTGGGCATGATTCCCAGCAGTGGGATGGTGCTGGACAAGATGGTCAGACGGTGGACTCGTGCTGGGCATGATTCCCATCAGTGGGATTGTGCTGGGCAAGATTGTTCAGCAGTGGACTTGTGCTGGACAAGATTGTCCAGCAGTGGACTTGTGCTGGGCAAGATTTTTCAGCTGTGGGCTGGTGCTGTGCATGATTCCCAACACTAGGATGGTGCTTGGACAAGATTGTCCAGCAGTGGGCTGGTGCTGGTCATGATGGTACAACAGTGGGCTGGTGCTGGGCATGATTCCCAACAGTGGGATTATGCTGGACAAGATTGTCCAGCAGTGGACTGATGCTGGGCAAGATTGTTCAGCAGTGGGTTGGTGCTGGACAAGATTGTCCAGCAGTGGACTGGTGCTGGAGAAGATTGTCCAGCAGTGGGCTGGTGCTGGACAAGATTGTCCAGCAGTGGGCTGATGCTGGGCAAGATTGTTCAGCAGTGGGCTGGTGCTGGGAAAAATTGTTCAGCAGTGGACTGTTGCTGGGCATTGTTCCCAGCAGTGGGCTTGTGCTGGAAAAGATTGTCCAACAGTGGACTAGTGCTGGGCAAGATTGTTCAGCAATGGGCTGATGTCGGGCATTGGATTGTGCTGGACAAGATTGTCCAGCAGTGACCTGGTGCTGGGCAAAATTCCCAGCAGTGGGCTGGCGCTAGTTGGCAAGATAGTTAGTATGTTGGTGCTGGGAAAGATTGTCCAGCAGTGGCCTGGTGCTGAGTAAAAGTGCTAGCTAGCAGCTATGTTAGCCGACGAATATGCCGAGGCCGCACAAACGACGTTATAAAATAAAATACCAAACGTAATCGAAATCTTGAATCTAGTTTCAGTTGATCGTCACCTAAAACGCTACTTATAATCAGATGAACACTCAAGTAGTGATCTCCACTCAAAACTAGCTTTGCGTGATTGGAGTTCAAACGCTGCTTGAGTTGCGTTCTGTAATAATAATAATAATAATACTTTTGAATAAATGGATAATAATAATAATAAAATTCTTTATTTCAAGGCAACATAACCCATAATTATACAACAATAAGAAATAAAATAAAATCCAAAGAAAAAAAATCTTAAATATGTTACACAATTAAGTTGCATCATTTTCTGTTCTCGCTCTGGTGAGCGAATATCCAGAATCGATATATAGGACTTTGTATATCCTCGGACAGGCACTGCAGTATAGCATTATTAGATTTTCGTATTCCTTCCCAGAAAGAAGCAATACGGGATCGAATAACCGCAAAGAAATCGGGAACCCGTGCATCAGAAAACATGCCCGATGCGCTGCAATATCTAATACGGGCCTAAGGTTAGAGAATCTTTATTTCTCACAAGGAATTACACTTATGCAATAAACTTATACTAAAGCAACGCAATAAATACTGAACAATTTTGCAATTCACAGGGTAATCAAAATTCATAAGGCATTTCCCGTTGGCCTAGGATTATGGAATTTGGCAAGAAACAATGACTTACAGCACATGTAAAGGAAAAAATCTGAAAGCAGAAATATATAGTTGGGAACTAATCAAAATTCATAAGGCATTTCCCGTTGGCCTAGGATTATGGAATTTGGCAAGAAACAATGACTTACAGCACATGTAAAGGAAAAAATCTGAAAGCAGAAATATATAGTTGGGAACTTATATACTGTGATAAGTTTGTACCCTGGACCTTGATTGTAACCTGGAGTATTCAGAACCCTCGGTACGCGAGTCCAACTCACACTTGGTTGGTTTTATTTCTACATACATACATTTAATGTTTTTGTAATCAAATTCAATATCTTTTATTCAAATTGGATTGTTACAATCTCTTTTGAACGTCAAAGCAGCTACGCCATTGGTTCACGAGTCTACGGCGGGAGACCTTGTACTGGAAAGAACCAGCAAGAAAACCAGCAAGGGCTATTTTTTTCTACCTGTATTGTTACAGAGTCGTCAATTGGAAGCTGACCTCACAGCAGAAGTTTGAGCTCAACTTCCATTACAAGATTAGATGTGTCAGTTCTCTTCTTACTACTTATTACCAAAAATAATATTTGTTTAAACAAATAGTTATACATAACAGCACGATTCATTATCTGAAAAATTAACACCAGGCATTGGCATCATTCAAATAATCGTTGACTTTATAATATTCTTTACTCATTAGTCTTTTTTACATGCGCTTTAAACTTATGAAATGGCAAGTCAGTAACACTATGTGGTATATTATTATAAAAGGTTATACATTTCCCCATAAACGAGCATCTAGTTTTTTGAAGCCTGAAAGTTGGAACGGCAAGTTTATTTTTGTATCTTGTGTTTAGATGGTGAATTTGAAATTTGGTTTCAAATGTATTATAATTTTTATAGACATAAATCAAATTTTCATAAATGTACTGTCCTGCTAAAGTCAATATATTAATTTCTCTAAATAAGTCCCTTAAAGAATCTCTTGCTTGTAAATTATAACTAGCGCGAACCGCTCTTTTTGAAGTACAAAAATACTTTCTATACTAGCAGCCGATCCCCACAGTAGTATTCCATATGATATGACACTATGAAAATAACTAAAGTAAATCAATCTTGCCGTTTCAACATCAGTAAGTTGTCTTATTTTTTTAACTGCATATGCTGCAGAACTAAGTCTGTTAACCAAGGAGTCAATATGTGGATCCCACTGCAATCTAGAATCTAGTGTTATACCCAAAAATTTAGTAAAGTCGATGAATTCAACAATTTCATTATTCATTTCCACTATGGTATCCACTTTTCTTACATTTGGCAATGAGAATTTAATACATTTAGTTTTACGTGAATTTAAAGATAAATTATTTATAGTGAACCAATGCAATACTTTAGAGAGAGTACTATTTACAACGTCAGTATTTCCATTTCCTCTGTCAACCTTAAATATTAAAGAAGTATTATCTGCAAATAGTACTGTATCGCACAGATTCTTAGTGAAGTGTGGGAGGTCATTAATATAAATTAAGAAAAGCAAGGGTCCCAACATCGATCCTTGTGGCACGCCCATAACTATAGGTGCACCAACAGACTCAGTTTTGTTAATAACAACTTTCTGAACCCTATTGTATAAATAAGACTCAATAAGTCTCATTGCTTCTTCAGAGACACCATAATGCTTGAGTTTATTTAAAAGAGTTTGGTGACCAACGCAATCAAAAGCTTTTGATAGGTCACAAAATATACCAATTACATCTTGTTTACACTCCCAAGTAGCAAAAATGTGTTTCAGAAGTGCAACACCGGCATCAGTAGTGCAACGACCTTTGGTAAAACCAAATTGGTTCATACTTATATAAAATGTTGTTACTTGAGAAATGATCAGTTAACTGATTAGATATAATTTTTTCAAATATTTTACTAAGAGCTAGTAGAATCGAAATTGGTCGATAGTTTGAAGGGTCATTTTTATTCCCAGACTTAAATAGAGGTATTAACTTGCTATTTTTCATGAGGTCGGGGAAGACACGTTCATCGACACATTTATTGAATATCAACGCAAGTTGCGGGGCAAGTTCTTTAATTACAAATTTTTAATTATATGGGTCGAAATACCCCAAAGATCTTCAGTTTTTTTGGTACTGATCATACGAAATGTTTTCAAAACAGTGTTACCATCAATGTGACAAAAGTTGAACACCTTGTTGCACCTCTCCACACTCCGTCCCAAAAGAGCTACAGCCTCATTGGGACATGAGTTGAGACTACTTGTAGTTTCTATGGGTATATGAGAGAAGAAGTCTTCAAATGCTTTAGCCGCATTGTCTGATTTAATAGTTTGGTTATTGATTTCTAAAGAGAAAGAATTCACAGTACTTTTGGGTTTACCTGTTTCCTGGTTAATTATATTCCAGGTGGTTTTTATTTTATTTTTAGATGAACTGATTTTGTTACTTATGTGCATGGCTTTTGCGCACATGCACACTTTCATGTTTTAGAGTAGTTTCTGCCATAATTTATGAAAGTGGGGTCATTGGATGTTCCTTTTAAAGCATATAGTTCATATAGTTTTCTACGACTTTTATATATCCCAGGCGTAGCCCAATCACTAAATTTCTTTCTCCCATTTTTTATTATAATTACTTTCTCTTTGAATATATCATTGCATTCATGTTTAACTACATGAAATAAGTTATTAAACATATTACTGGCGTTAGTCCCCTCGATCGGTAAATTTGCAGTTTGACTAATGAAATTTCTTGTAAATTTCTCTAGACCACGTTTTGTTATAGGTCTACAAGTAGTCTCACGTATAGAACAAACATGATGGTGCTCAAACGAGGCTAATTGTCCACGCGGCTAATTTTCTACTAACTAGCGAAACTAATGAATTTATTACAGTACTCAAGCGGCAGTCTTATAAGAGATGATGGTTATAATAAAATGATTCAGAAGCACTTAGGGGGGTGCAAAGGTTCTAAATAATCGCATCACAGGCGCCAAACCATCTTCAGTTGCTATTTTTGCTGATATTTTTCTCAATATTCAGATAATTTTGGTTTGATTGTAATCTTATAAAATTTTATATATATAAGTTATTGGAATAAACAAATATTGATTTATAGTAAAAGAAAAACGTGTAAATCTTTTAATAATTGCTAGGTGGAAGATTCGAATAAAAATGTTTTATATGAAAATCGACAAAGTTATAAATTTTAATTTTTTCAGTCGTATGCGAGCCCGCTTCATATCGCAGAACGAGCGCTCACTCTTTGGTTAGCATATTTCTTTATATCGTTTTTTTAATGGGCTATCGTTGTGCGCGCGCTTTGAGCGAACACGTATTGCCGATCGGCCTTATTGGGCCTGGCAACAAAGCTGACGACGCTTTATTCGCCGAACTAAAATCCAAGTGTTATTGTTATAGAAACTTCGCCGATCCTATCGAGCTAACAATAGTGGACTTGAAAACAATTAGAATCGCAGATTTAATTGGAGCGTATCGGCGAGGTTTTAGGGGTAATCTCTGAGGGTACAATCAAAATATTTAAAACTCATTTCGCTGTTGTATTCTGCGACAACGGGCTGTTTGGTGATGAGAGGAAAGCACAAACAGCAATGTACGATCAAATAAGTAATGGAGACTTTGATTCTGGAGTCAGGGAGTCGCCCCTCAAGCGCCGTCACGGTTGCTGGCGATGGCGAATTAAGTCGGTGCCTTCCGCCCGCCGGGACAGAATATAAATGAGTCCAAACCACACCGCTGTGTTGCTGTATCACTCTCCCTGAAATAAATTAAGCCTGAAATACGTGTTGGTTTCACGTCGCTGTGCAAGGGCAAAGAAAAACAAGTGGACCCTTTATTTGTATACATTCCGCTACCTCCGGGTTCTAGTACTTGAGTCCATCAGGTATTGATGTGTAGCTCTCGGATGAGATTCTCCAGGGTGTAGAAATTTTTCTGCTTGGTTTAATTGGTGGTACTTTCTGAGCCCGCCTGGCTAGCGCCAGGCTGGCTAACACCTAAGATTGTCGCCACAGTAACAATGTTATTGGCATTGTTGTGTTGCGACAATTGAGATCAGATAGCCAGTTCCTCAGTTGTTGAGTCCAGGTGAAGTTCGCTTCCACCTTCAGCCTTATCGTCACCATGCGGTAAGATGATAGTCAAGAGCTTGTAATGGAAGTTGAGCGCAAACTTTTGCTTTGAGGTCAGCTTCCAATTGAAGACTCTGTAACAAAACCAAAATTATAAATGGCGATTTAAAAGAGGAGATAAAAAATGTTGACCTTTCAAGTTTCTTGCCTGTTCTTCTCGAAAAGGCTCTCCCAATTTCCGAACAGGTGTAGAATCAACTTTTTTTTCATTCCTACTTGTATATGCAGATATCTTGAGTATATTCAGGATGTATGCACATACAAGGTTAATATGTTTTGCTTTGTTTTGACATCAATAAGTGCCTGTAAAGGCCTATGTTGAATAGAGATATTTGAATTTGAACTTTTGTTGTGTATAAGAAAAGAGGTCTTTGCTAGACGTTACTCTCCTCTTGAAAAATATGTAAAAGACGTTTGACAGAGGCACCTTATTGGTCATAAGGGCCATACCATATAATCAAAACAATATTGAGAACGTGTTAATGTCGATGACCCATGGGTCATCGACATTACTACTGATATTTCCCCTTGCATGCCAGGGGATATATCAGTAGTTTTTTTTCGTTTTCTAATACAATCGAGTTGGCAGCCAATTAAACCGCTCATCTGATAGAAGTGGCTGCAGGCACGTGATTCCTGTAAGATTCGCAAATATGCAGTGCATATAAGAACCACAGTATAGGGCCGTCTCAATGCTCAGTAGGCTTACTCTCGAACCAATTCCGACCGATCGACATCAGGATTGTGATTTTTCGTACGCTAATTTAGCAACATTAGCGCCGAATTAGATCCGTATCTTGAGAAAATTAAATAGCACTGAGTTTGCTTCACTCAAAGCAATACGGGTCCAATTTGGCGCCAATGTGGAAACTCAAGCGTACAAAAATCCCAATCTCAATGTCGATCGGGATTAGTTCAAGAGTAAGCATACAGTAATATACCTAGTACCTTTGAATGAAACCAGACAGTAATGCAAGCACCATTGATTAGAGGCAGAAATAAGTAAGGTAGAAGAATTCGCGCATACGACTAGAACTAGAGTTTGTTTTTATATACGACAGGAAAACTCTTGGCTCCATCTCACCTGATTCAACTGGACTCTTCAACAGCTGAGGCTCTGGCTATCTTACCTCTAATTACGACGACTTTAATTGTGACGACACGGTTAGCGCAGAGGTCGAGTGATCGCCTACTGCGCAACGGGTCGCGGGTTCGATTCACAAAAGGAACAAATATTTTGTATGGCCCACAGAAAATTGTTCCGGTCTGGGCGTATGTGCATGTGATATTCTATGTTTGTAACTGCACCGACGACACAGGTCAAAATTCTTGAAGGGGCGACGTTTTTTTTTAAAAAAAAATGTCGGAACACAATGCTAATAACATTGTTATTATGGCGACAAACTAAGGACGATGATAGCTAAGTAAGTGGGCTCAGAAGCCTTACCACCAACCAAACTGAACAGAAAATATTCTGACCCCGTGAGGAATCGAACCCCGGACCCCTTGATCAACACCCGGTGGTCTCAACCACTGCACCACGGAGGTGGTTGATAAGGCGACTCCTTCTGATCAATGGTAATGTTATGTTGTGGTAATGTTATGGTATGGTTTCGTTTCTATAAAGCTTTTAAGGTAATGCTTGAGACGACTTGACACATACGATTACTTAACATATTGTTATAATAGTTATTTTCGCTACAAGTGCGGGAAGTCTGTCTTAACATTGAAATGACAGTCCTGCACGTGTATTGAACAACTTTTTTTAATACAGTTGCGAAAAAATGAAACATTAAATACAACCATTGTGTAATTTATTTCTTATAAATTTTAGAAAAAATGGCGACAATATGTCGTCGTACGTACACAGCAAATACAATGCAAATGCGTGCTATGCTTTGCTTGCCGTGTTTTTAAAAGCAAGGTTCGGCCGTGCTTTTTGTTATGCTTTGCTTTTAGGCATGCTTTTACAATACAAAATCTGGTAGACTCAGATTATTTAGCGCAATCTTAACTTAGCATGCTAGGAAAAAAGCAAAATGTGTGTCAGATTTTAGACATTTGACATTTGGTAAAGAAAAAGCACTCGTACGTAATGGTGACCTTCCCGCACGCTAAACAGCCCTGCAATATACCACTTTTTGAGCAACTGTATTAAAAAAGTAAGTTTTAATGTCTCCCCAGCTTAAGAGGCATAACAAGAATGTTAATCCAGATTTCCCATCAAAGGCGGCAAAAAGAGGTAAGTCTCTCTCCGGTAATCCTTACAAATTATATGGACATAAGTACATATTGACCTTACCACAAGCTTGCGTGGGCTGAAGCCTCACTTCACGAAGAACATATCTATCACTTATACCTACGTAATAATGGCACAAGCATTTAATCTCATAAAACTAAACCTCTCCGTACCAATGAATATTTCATGAAGGATCAAATGGCAGGAATCGATTAGGCCCCAAAGTTGGCGATTAAATTTTAAATTCGCCTCGGAGGGTCAGCAAATCAAATAAAACACTCCTGGAGACGGCGGGGCGGGCTGTACCGGGAGGTCGTGACCCACCGCCCAAGTGACCTATTTAACACCTTTCATACCTCTATGCTAATTATACAAAAACTTTTTCGTTAAGCTCCCGCTTTTAGGCGTGAGTGGTTGTTATTTTAACAAATAATAAAAAGTTTATGTAACAGCTCTAACAATTAATGTAAATTGAAAAGGTTATGTAACAACTCTGAACAAATCCACAGTGCGTACATTAACATTAATACGAGCATTTTATCAGTCAGCAGGTAGGATCCACCTAGAATTCCAATATAAATTTTAATGGTCGATCTCTCACTTCTTCTTCCACAATGGTATTAAATGGGATTGCACAGACCTTACGATAATTCTGTAAAAAACAAGACTAGCAGTATAAAATTCTAGCAGTCGGGACCAGTTATTGGGAATATTTGAGCTTATCTAGAAAATTAGTCACGAAGGTTATAATTTTATACTTCTGGCTTCAGTTTTAATTTCATGTCTACATTTTATACAGCTGAGTTTTTTATACTAAGGCCTAAAACTCTAACTTAGGGTAGGCTCGAGCCCCTCGGTGGAGACGTATAGGAGTTGTTATGATGAGCTTTTTAAATTTTTTAATTTTTATTAACCACGTTTTTCATCATCATCATCACGTCCTCACCGAGGGGCTCGAGCCTACCCTATGTAAGGATGATTAGGCCTTAGTCAACCACGCTGGCCCAGTGCGGATTGGTCGACTTCACATACATCATTGAATTTCTTCGCAGATGTATGCAGGTTGCCTCACGATGTTTTCCTTCACCGTAGGAGCGTCAGACAAATGTACATATGAAATTCGAAACGAAAAACACATTGGTGCATGGCGGGACTCGAACCCTGACCCCCCGATTGGAAGGCAAGTGCCGAGTCCACTGCGCCACCGACGCTCATTTGTTTTTATTTGTTTATAATAATTAGTTTTATTTAACCGCTTTATGCTCGCGCGCGCGCGTTTCATCTTGAATTTAACATCTTTACATCGTTATATTTCTTAAATAACTAATGAAAATGAAAAATTGTCACGGAAATAACAATATTTTCAAATACCTATTTAATGATACACAATATAATGTTGATTCGACGATTTTACATTTTTTCTTATTTCTAATATGGCTCCCGATGGTCGCCATATTGGAAATCTTTAGTAACACTCGCAAGATAAAAACGAATCGATTGACATGAGAATTAAAAACCAGTCCACGCGTTTGGCCAATATAGTGCCACAAAGAAACATACATACATACATAGACTGATGAACACACTACCCTAGTCGGGTAAAAATAAAGAGAGACAGAGAATAAAACCAACATAAAGCCTTCATTTAATTACGAGAGCTGAAAATTAATTACCGAATAACTTCTAATACAACATGTGTTTCACTCCAAGTCCACAATGATTTCTTAAGCGACGTGACAGGTATCTAATTTCTAATGAAACAACAACAGAATAACCGGAGCACTCACTTAGCAACATTAATTTTAAGGCTTAAGGAAAAGTTTGCAATGAACAAAGGAGCTGTCTGGAATTATGAAGGGGTCCCGACGAGATTACACTCAATTACTGGAGTTATGTCTAGTTGCGGCGCAGCTAACACAATCTGATTGTTGTCGCCGAGCGCGAAGGAGGGCGGGAGAGGGGGTGGTGATGGCTCAGCCGAAGCAGCTTTGTGCGCCGCTGACGCCGTCACAATTACCAAGTTCGTCAGGGCTCGAGATAAGTCCCACTTTGAAGTGCTCGTCTTTCGCCGACAATTTATCACAATTAGCAGGGCACTACATTAAGGCAGCAAGGGTGGTCTTTATCAAGCTGTGAGAAAGCGCTGGTATCGAATGCGCACGTGATAGGACTAAAATACGACACCGCGCCCAATACATCGTGAAACGTGTTCCATGTACGGACAACGCGGGGTCATGATTCAAAGAATTTTTGCCTATATCTCACAAGACATTAAGTTCAAGATTGATTAATAAAGTCCATCACACTGACAAACCCGATGTGCCGTTGCCTGTACACGAATACCTACCTAATGGTACCTTCGACAGCAATAAATAACAACATAATCGTTCTGTAACTAAAGTCTCACGAAACGAGCATCGGGTGAATCGGGGATTCGCGGCAAAGCATAAGTTATAGGGGCGGCGACTACTTATCATAAAAATGTGGTGAGTCGGAGATAACGGCCACATAAATCAGGGTCGTCTGGGGGCTCGGTTCGGCCTGCATCTGGCCGCGGCTGTCCGAACTTTTTATCATTTTATCGTACCCAGATAACATAACAAATCAAGCATGTGACATACTTAATCCAGCTGTTACAATTGGGTATACAGGCAAGCCAACCGACAACAGACGATACTCTAGGACCCCTGTAATAGAACTGAACCTGCCCTGCGAGCATGGACTTGTCGATCGACATATTATATCGATCGACAAAAGCATCTGTCCTTTTCACTCCTTAGGAATATCTGTCAAATTTATCGATTTTTGTTGAGTATGTCGATCTTAACTGTCAAATTTTGTTTATCGAGAGTTCCATGCTCGCACCGCTGGTGAGAGCAAACCCAAGCCACCGGGTTTGTTATACCCAACAGTAAGCATACTGCGGACGAGTTCCAGCATATGGACGCTTGCGAGCACAGGTATCACTTACATGGACACCGCTACAACATTTTAGCTGCAGTTTCCTGTAATTGAAGGAGCCTTCTTCTTAAAGGCACTACTGCAAATTCAAATTCAAATTCAAAAATCTTTATTCAACATAGGCCTTTACAGGCACTTATTGACGTCAAAACAAAGCAAAACAATCTAATTTAAAGAAATTATATTAACCTTGTATGTGCATACATCCTAAATATACTCAAGATGTCTGCAAATACAAGTAGGAATGAAAAAAAAAAAGTTGATTCTACACCTGTTCGGAAATTGGGAGAGCCTTCTCGAGAAGAACAGGCAAGAAACTCGAAACTCTGCTTACACCACCAACTACTCCACGCCTCTTAAACTGCTGTAAGCTAAAGCTTGTTACTTAAAAACCACAAAAAAATCAGTATCTACCAATGATACTAATTGGCGCATATTTAATATCAAGCAATTTGGGAATTAACCGGTTGAAAAAGGAAGAGAATTCTTAAATCACATTCTTAGACAGTTTCATTTCATCATTTCTTAGTACTTATCAGCCAACTTTCTCAGGAGCTCGTCCATATATATTGCGGGCGTGAATTTCCAATAACCGCCGGCTGCATCCGCCGTAATCGCGAGCTGGTCTGCGGGTAGGTGTTAATTTACTGCGGCAGACGTATCGATTCCACCTCTTCCGTTAGAACGATTAATCCGCAGCGATTCGAATCGAGGCTCTATTCTGAACTGGTAGACTCAAATTGCGATAGTCGCATGCGATTTTAATCAAAATCAACTTCAACTGACATGACGCTGTGTTGCTAAATTTCGAAGTCACCTGCATCAAGGTTAACAATAAGGATGGACGAGTGGTTGTGTATGAGACTGAGTGTGTTGTTCTATATTGTTTGACGAAGTTTTTCCAAGCTACATAAACGTTTTAAGAATCAGTGCCGACGTACTTATGTTCATAAAACATCTTATTAACACGTCTGTAATGGGAAGCGAATTCAGTTTAATAGCAAATTATCAAAAAGAAAAGAATAATCATAAATATGATTAAAATACAAATCATATCATTTTCAAATAAGAATTCTTGACCATTTTTGAACTTAGAACTATCTTCTCTGATAGAGCACCGCTTGATGCCGAACTTGGCGGTTACTAAGTTCTAAAATGTACAAATGTTGGTATTTTTGATTTCATTTAAAATAAGTAAAAAAAAAATTATATCCTAATTAATGTCGAAAAACATTGACCATAGATGTCGCAGACTGCGGTGAGCGCTTACCATCGGGCCTCCTGCATGCGTGTATGCCACCACTATGGCATAAAGAAAGCATTAAAAAAACGTTTGTTACATTAGTAATAACCACTATTGCGGATAATGCCGCCTAAGGATATTTACTCAAAAGTTAAATTTTAAAAACAGCGGACTGTAACATTATTGGTTGTGATATTATCATGCCCGACATAAATTCTTGAAATGAAAAATATATTGAAATGATGTTGCTCTCGTGGACGTCGAATGTATTGTTTGCGTATGGATTGAGGAACCACATCACGAAATCAATTGAAGTTCTCGCCCTGATTTAGTAGCAACTTAGTTAATTTTGTAGGCGAAATCCTGTAGCTACACACAAAGTAAGACACAATAAAAGTTACATTAATTTGAAAGTGGCTCCTCAATTCAAATGTATGGATGGATTGAGGAGCCTGGATTGGATGGATGGATTGTCTTCAAGAAGTGACGACAATGCGTTTCTCGGCGCAAAACCGATTTCCGATGATTGTAAATTAGGGATCCGCCGTAGTTACCGCGGCCCCTTCTTCACTAACCACACACTACGACCGAATTCTTCCAATGCTCAAAGTTATCATTTCGAGCGAAAATAAATATATATCGCGAGATGAACGACAAACGAGCAATTCTAAAATAGCTCTCAACCTCACTCATGCGGCATCGAACCCAACGCATCTTGTTTCACAGACGACACTGGATATTCAATGACCCGATTCGAGCTATTCAAACATTTCTATTGCCCCCCGAACCGTGATTGTTCCGCGTAGAGAATTTCACGAGTGTCACTTGCGAATCCGATCGGAGACTGGCACAGTGAAATTTTCCACCGCAAAAAGCAATTCTAGTTCGATTGTTTCGTTAAATTTGTGTGGACTGTGTTTTATACTGGATACTAGCTTTTGCCCGCGGCGACCGACGTGGAAATAGTAATTTGGGTAGCTTATCACTGTCTGTATATCCCTCGTTACGAGTACCTCTTCACGCTTAAACCGCTAAATCGTTTTAGATGAAATTTGTAATAGAGATAGTTTGAGTCCCGGGAAAGGACATAAGATAGTTTTTATAGCGGAAATCATCCATGAAGAGGATGAAAAGGGGGGTGAAAGTTTGTCGCTGAACCGATTTAGATAAAATTTTGTGTGGAGATGGTTTGAGTTGTGGGAAAGGATATAAGCAGATTGGTTAAAAAATAAGCTACCCAAATTACTATTTCCACGCGGAAGAAATTGCGGGCAAAAGCTAGTGTGCTCTATTATAATAAAGGAAAGATTTGTATGTATGTACGAGTATTCATCAACAGCTCATATACGTCCCCACCGAGGGGCTCGAGCCTACCCTAAACTATTAGGCCTTAGTCAACCACGCTGGCCAAGTGCGGGTTGGTCGACTTCACACACAACCTTTAAGAAATTCTTTCTTCACAGGTGTGTGCAGTTTTCCTCACGATGTTTTCCTTCACCATTAGAATGCTACATTATCCCTGATTAGCATAGGCTACAAAATAATTTTTCCTACGGGCAAATACAAAATTCCCACTTCAAAAAAAAACAACGCGGGCGAAGCTACGTAAAGCTTGTAGTTTGGGAAAAATATTTTTTAAAGTAAAACTTTTTTACATCGCCACAAATTTTTACGTCCATCTATCGCATATCGCATTACACAAAAACATGAGGTCTTTAATTTCACGACTTCATATAGGACAGGATTTTTTTCTTTAATATTAAAAAAAAAGTCGGGCCACATTAGGATTTTCTCCTGTGTCGTGGGTGCAGTTACAAACATAGAATATCACATGCACATACGCCCAGACCGGAACAAATTTATGTAGGCCATACAAAATATTTGTCCCTTACGGGAATCGAACCCGCTACCCGTTGCGCAGTAGGCGATCACTCGACCTTAGCGCTAACCATGTCGTCATGTGCGTTAAAGCTTCGACTGTAAATCTGAGTGGCAGTGGTTTAGTGTAGAACATTAATTTTTTTCGTGAATTTGTTTTTTATAATTTTGTTTCTTTTTATTACTTTTTGTTTATTTAATTAATTTAATTTTTTATTACTTTTTGTTTTTTATGAAATAGTTTTTTATAATTTTCTTTCCAGAAGAAAAATATTTAAGTTAAGATTAAAAACGCGATTTTAAAATCCTACATTTTCCGAAAATATTTAGTGGTTTTATAAAACCACACAATGAATTTATTTACTTCTTTTTAGCCTAATCAATAAATCTTTAAATTAAAGAATTCGTTCCAAAAAACCGGCGCTGTGGATTCGGCACTTGCCTTTCAATCGGGAGGTCGGGGTTCGAGACCGCCATGTACCAATGTGTTTTTCGTTTCGAATTTCATATGTACATTTGTCTGACGCTCCTACGGTGAAGGAAAACATCGTGAGGCAACCTGCATACATCTGCGAAGAAATTCAATGGTGTAGGTGAGGTCGACCAATCCGCACTGGGCCAGCGTGGTTGACTGAGGCCGAATCACCCTAACATAGGATAAGCTCGAGCCCCTCGGTGGGGACGTATATGAGCTGTGATGATGTATGTAATATGTATGAATGTATGCATGTTTGTATGTATTTTCGGGTCAAATGTTGCGAGTTAAATTTGAATCACTTCCCGGATTCTGATTGAACTGAAATTTTGCATGCATTGTATATCACTTGACAATACAATATTATGATGACGATGATGATGATGAGTTGATCTAATGCTAGAGCTTGAAAGTGACTATAGGAACTCCGCAATAAAACGACGCAACCCCATCAAGTTCAGGCACGTTTGATTCGAATTGACGAGTACTTTGATCCTATATGGTAACCAGAGTCTGATGCTGGAGCTGAAATGCTGTGGGCATAGGAACTCCGCAATATAACGATGCAACCCCATCGAGTTTCGGCTCGTTTGATTCATCTTGATGAGTACTTTGGTGCTAGATAATATCCGTTTGCCACCCCATTAATTTTTTGTACAACCTTCCCCAATAATTATGGGTATCAAATGAAAGAGCTTGAATTGTAGGATACAGTATTTATTATGAAAAACAATCAAATCCAAGATGGCCGCCGTCACAAAATGACAGATGTTTTTGTACAACCCCCACAATATGGGTATCAATTTAAAATGCTTGACTTGTAAAATACAGTAACGCAGACGTCGAGTGATCGCCTACTGCGCAAAGGGTCGCGAATTCGATTCCCGTATGGGACATGAGACAAATATTTTGTATGGCCTACATAAATTTGTTCCGGTCTGGGCGTATGTGCATGTGATATTTTATGTATGTTATTTTATTATTTACTTATTTTATTATTTAACTACACCCACGACACAGGAGAACATAGTAGTGTGGGGCGACGTTTTTATTAAAAAAATGAGAAAACCCAAGATGGCCGCCACATTGATTTACTACCAAACGTAGATAACGCATGAACGTTCGCAAAGTGGGCCGGTGAAGAACTGCCCAATCGTGCCTCGTGCAGTTCTTTTCCATGCGTTGGAGCGACAACGCGATAAGCAATTTTGAGCATTATGTTTGAGAGTATAAAGTTGATATTTTCTTGTAGCAATTACTAAAACGTCAAATTTAATGTGGCTAGGTATGAAATGATGTAACTGCACACGGTTGTACTTTAAATAGTTGCCGTAATAATAAAGAATAAGGTTGAATTCGATAAATACGGTACTTTCTTTATGGTAATTTTAATTCGGGTGTGCATATTCAACTACCTATTTAACAGCGTACAAATGTATAGTCGATTAGGTGACAGATTTCAAGCGCGTTTTTGTATGAAGTGCTCTATCTACGTTTGGTAGTAAATCAATGGGCCGCCATCGCAAAATAAAACATATTAAATAAATTAATACTAAAAAAAGGGAATATTTTTTTAAAAACAAGCTTTTATTTAATGCCCTAAAGAGAGGAAAATAAACTTTAATTTATTATATGATAATTTTTTTATGAAAATATAAAACCTTGTGGCCGTCTCAACATTCCATCATCGGCATCGCCTCAAATTTTATCATTCATCTCATCATCAACATCACAGCTCATATACGTCCCCACCGAGGGGCACGAGCCTACCCTAATTATTTATGTTAGGGCAATTAGACCTTAGTCAAACCACGCTGGCCCAGTGCGGATTGGTTGACTTCACATACACCTTTCATATGTACATTTGTCCGACGCTCCTCCGGTGAAGGAAAACATCGTGAGGCAACCTGCATACATCTGCGAAGAAATTCAATGGTGTATGTGAAGTCGACCAATCCGCACTGGGCCAGCGTGGTTGACTAAGGCCTAATCACCCTAACATAGGTTAGGCTCGAACCCCTCGGTGGGGACGTATATGAGCTGTGATGATGATGATGATGATGACATACACCTTTGAATTACTTCGCAGGTGTTTCCTCGCGATGTGTATTAATTTTTGCTTGTTACATCGCCACTCTAGTCAATAACGGTTATAGGCTGAAGACCAGGGCACGGCGAGGGCGCGGCGGGTCCGTGACGAGCCGCGTGGAGCTCACGCGATTATAATCCGCCAATTACACAACCGCTCCCCTTCCTTAAGGATTTCCTAATGGGATTTATCGAGCTCGATGCTGCCGATAAAAATGAATGAAGAAATGATCCCAGTGATCTCCGCCGCCGAACATTCGGATCGCACCACCTCCAGAATAAATTACATCGGAAAGCGTTCTTTGCTCGACGATTATTACCTGATACGTAGTAAGCTTTGGTGGAAGGGTTACTTTATCTCGGCTGACAGATGCTTCCGGTTTCCGGCCGAGAGATAGCACTTTGCAACTGGCGTGGAAATACGGGAATGTTACATTTTTAAATGAACATTAACAAGATTTAGGGCAAATTTTTCGTGAGATAACCTTCATCTGCAACATAAATTAGTACTGTTGTGTAGAATTTCTATACGGAAAAAAGCTAAAATATCATATTTATTCCTTGAAATACGAAAAGAATCCTCCCGAATCGCACCATCTGTATATGTTATTGAATGTGTCTGTCTTTTCAACAACATAATTCACCTAATGCTGGACACGGGCATCCAATCAAACTATTCTTAGTGTTTTTGTGAATAAAGGAAAAGTTCCATAATATTGTGACACGGCCAGTCCGAACCTTAAGCGATATGCCCATTGCCATGGACATATCGCTAGAAGAGCCGTTGGGCAGTTGCTTGCTGAGCGGAAAGGTCATCAAGGAACGGCCACCTAACGGGAGATGCAGCGCTAGTGAACCCCCACAGGATGCATCGAAGATCTGGTGGAGGGCGCGGGATACTGCTGGAGGCAAGAATGATGGAACCATTTGATTTAGAGATCCTTTGAGGAGGCCTATGTTCAACAGTAGTTAAAATAATAGAAAATACTATAAAATTTAATAATACATAATTTTCCCTATCGATTATGGTCAAATCAATATAAAGGAAGATATTTATTTATTACTAGTTGTGCCAGCGAACTACGTTTCGCCATACTATTTTTTCCCGTTTTTGAAACATTTTTTCATTGATGCTCAGCTCCTATTCATCGTAGCGCGATGTTATATAGCCTAAAGCCTTCCTCGATAAATGGACTATCCAACACAAAAAGAATTTTTCAATTTGAATCAGTAGTTCCTGAGATTAGCGCGTTCAAGCAAACAAACAAACAAACTCTTCAGCTTTATAATATTAGTAAGTATAGATTTACTAGCTGACCCAACAAACTTCGTACCGCAATATTTTTTTTTCGTGAATATTTTCGAAATTCCTGAAAGAACAAATGAACGTCAATCTGTCAATGTTTAGTCGATATATTGGTTGAGGTTCTCTCTCTCACAGTCTTCTGTCACTGTCACTCACTCACTATTCATATTATAAGATTAAATAAAATCTCTGTTATATTATTTACATTTTCTTTTATACAAACCTTTTTGTTTTTCATCCTAAATAAAATAAACCTTGTCCTGACAATAACGAACACAAAAAAGAATGATCTAATTCGGTGCAGTCGTTGAGAAGTTATGCGCGAACATACATTTCGGCGATTTTTTTTATTTATATAGACTCCAACAGCATAAAATATAACACAACAAAGATCGTACAACTGACAGACCTAGTGCATTCTTACCAGTTAACCATGAAAGTAGGGCTGAAAATTGCAAGAGACATATAAAAAGAAAAAATCTAACATACTTATTGAGACAAAATGTGTATGTAAGTATCCATACACATATACAATTCTACACACATCTGTAATATATAAATATAAAATTTGTTAATGATCATATATCGGATATCTGAGATAAAAACGATAATATTGTCCCTTTCCCGAAACATAGTCGTGAAAGCTCTGAGCGTTAATGACGTTGTTATTGATGGGCGAGAAGTATATAGCAAAGTGAGGGCGTCCCTAGGGATAATGTAACCAGTGTCTTCCTCTCTCTCCTACTATACTAAATCCACCAAGTATACCGACCCGCGAAGTCCCATAGCAGCCACAAATCTGCCCCCACTCCGGACAGTCGATGATGCCGCGCCGGAGATAAACTCTTTATCAACTTAAATTAGTCCATGTCGCGTCGCAGCGCCCCCGGGAGCGAATCCGTTCCTTAATTATAACTGGGAGCACGCACGCTCACTCGCCTGCTTAACGGCGCACTTAATAATTTGATTATGCCGTGCCCAAGACTGACTTGAACTGAACTTTCAAAACATGAACCACATCATTCGCCGAAGAACATTTTGTTGCATGAATTCAATTTTCGAAGTTCAGAAGGAATTATAATTTTATTAATTATGAGTTATGAGTTTTAAGGTCTGAAAGGAAGGCTTGCTTTGCCATACATCACCTATTGTTTCTGAATCCGCCAAACTAGCTATTATCATACCAAGTTTGTCGCCACAATAACAATATTAATAACATGACAATTAGAGGTAATAGCCAGTTCTTCGGTTGTTGAGGAGTCCAGGTGAAGCTCGCTTCCACCTTCGGCCTTATCGTTACTTACCATCAGGTGAGATGAAAGCAAAGTGCTACCCAGTTGAGTGTAAAAAAATTTGATTATACTGTGAATGTAAACTCAAACTCAAAAACCTTTATTCAATATAAACCATTACATGTACTTATTGACGTCAAACAAAACATAAAAATCTAATCAAACAAGAATCTAATTAACTAATTATTTAATCCTTGTATGTACATACACCCCAACTATTATTAAGATGTATGCAAATACAAGTAAAATGAAAAAAAGGTGACTCTACACCTGTTCGGAAATTGGGAGAGCCTTCTCGAGAAGAACAGGCAAGAAACTCGGAAGGCCTTGTATTTTTTTGTCTCCTCTTTTAAATTGCCCAAAGTAAAGGGTGCATGGATTTTTTGAGTCTTTGCGGTGAGGTGACGGACATAAAATGCTTGTGTCGCTACTTCCGTTCTTCCCGCAAAGTTTACCACAATCACACCTTTGGGAAGAGATAGAAAACTTGAAACAAGACTACACTAACCCACCAGGCCAGCGTGGTGTAGTGGGCCAAATACTGCCTGCAGAGAGATCGTGCCCAGCAATGGGACGTTTAAGGGTTGATGAAGTGACTACGTTATATTTCGAAGTTGACCTGGAATTATTTGATGCCAGTAAAACCGCGGAGAACTGCTAGCCCAATATTATAGTATTATGCAAGACAATAAAAAAATATTTTACAAGAAATAAAAACCGACTTCAAAAACACTAAAATTTAATAGTACATTGTTACCCTAGGGGTGAAAGTAACTTATTTAGTCCCGAGACGATGTTTGGCGCCCGAGCGTAGCAAGGGCACCAATAGTTCGAGGGACTAAATAAGTCTTTAACCCGAGGTAAACACTGTGCTTTTCATTACGAATACAAGGAAAGTAAAAATAAAACAATGAATTAGCTAAAGAAAAAACGTTACATAAATCAATAACTTCTGCTTTAGCACGCTTTCTCTTATAAAATCAGGCGTTAACTCCATACCTGAATCAGATGAACTCATTGTGTTAATTATTAACACAGTGTTATACAAATATAATTAACAGTTAAAATCTCTATAAATGGAAAAAACAAATGAAGATCGTATTGCCGCTTTCCCGCTGATTTTGTTTCTTTTTTCTGTGGCCGGCCAGCTATTATTTTTCATTTTTATAATTTAAAAAATGGTAAATATTTTGCCCAAATCTATGTTATTTTAAAGAAATAGTTGAAAATAAATTATAATAAAGTCATTTAAAAAATATTTCTTTAAATACTTAACATTGTGTTATTTCAATTTTACACCGCGCTGTAATTGAGTGGCTGTATAGAAAGTCGGAACATGGTTCAATAAAAATGTGAAGAAAGAACTAGTTTCTTTTTTAAAATTTGACATCAGCTGTCAGTTGAAAGTGATTCTCCCTAGAGCTGAAAAGTATTACTTTCAACCCGCTCCTCAGGCAACTTCAGGCCTACTTTCAGAGTATGAGTAATGAAATAGTAGATTGCGTTATAAGGGTGGAAAGGAATCAATCCCTACGAGGTTGTTAGACTATAGTCCGAGTAGGGTTTGATTCCTTTTACCCGTGTGTAGCACTCTACTTTTCATTTCGAATGCAAGGAAAATAAAAAATAGCTTTTCTAATAAAATTTATTAATAAAAATACTCCTAACATGACATATCGACATCGTGTTTTACACTTAGTGTACTTTTAAGCATTGAATATCTGCTCCATAGCGTAGACGCCTGCACTTTATGAGATAGTTCATTAAAGTATATAAGAAATACATTTTCAGAAAATGATTTTATATTCCTTGCATCTCGCCACTTCATAAAGTCGGAATATGTATTTAAATATCTTTCCTTTGAAATTTTTGGCAAAAAAAATTTCGAGTATTGTATTTGCTTCGTTCGTGACTGAATCTGGAGCCGAAATTTCAGAATCGCTTGAATTCATTGTTTTTCTTAAATACCTAAATCACACAATCAAGATTTCGGTACAGCGTAACAGATTCCCCTCCCGCCAAAATTATCTTTTTCACAGGTATTTTTAAATTTGGAACACATCGCGTTACCTGTTACTGGTCATTCAGCCAAATACTTTTATTATCATTGTACCAAAGATTGTATGTACGTAACCTAATTCAGTTCTATTTTTAAAATTTTACTTTCCGCCCTAAGGAGGGAAGTAAATAGTATGAGAATTTCCCGCCCGCTGGTGGGAACTAGCGTTTTCCTCTCAATACTCAGATCAAGGAAACGCTCCTTTCCGAGCATGAGGAATGAAAAATAATATAAGAATAGGTACAGACAACATCATACTTCTAAAATGAAGTCGGTGCCAAATTTTAAGACTTTCTAGGAGATCTTCGTTGGATAGTCATGAGTCGAGTTGATGATGGAAGAATCCTTGACTTTGAGAAATTAGAGGTTAGTTTTTAATTGCAATTGACACTTATTGGCTTTTTGATGTATTCTTTCATGTTACTTTGGTGATCCGAAATTAAATTCACAAAATAGAAAAAAATAAAAAAAATACAACAAAAACACTTAAGTCAAAAAATATATAGGAATACACACTACATCAAATTGTTATGTTGAAGTCGGTGCCAAGCGATGATCTCCTAGTTCAAAAACAAAGAGTTGATGAACTTGTTCGAAGTAATAATATAACCATTGGTAAGAGCTGTCACCAGGACGGAAGGCGAATAGCGGGTGCTTCGACAATTTACTGCGAGAATTTGTCTACGTGCAGTTTCACGTGAGATTTCATTTGAAACGTAATGCAATTTCATATTATTCGCCGAAAACGTCGGAATTTCATGCGAAATTCATACGAACATTATACGTGAATAATAATGTTTAGTCGACAAAGGGAAAAGCTACAAGCGTAGTTTTTGGGGGGTTACATGTGTGAGTACTCACAAACGTTTACTTAAACGTGGTTTAGTTAATCAATGTTTAGTCTTATGCTATCAGAAGTCAAGTTTTATAAGAAGGAATGTGACAAAACCCAAATTAACTTAACAAGGCTTAATAAACTTCTATAATTATGAATCTAAACTATAATGCTTTAATTCGTTAGTTCCTCATGAGATAACAAAAATCATTAAAGCGTCACTTATCGACCACTAGCACAGACAAGCAACGATTGAAATTCCTAAGTGAAAATAAAAAATCCGGCCATGTGAGAGATGGACTCACGCGACAAGGGCTTGCACAAACTTATCCAAGTATGTAAGTTATTAACTATGTAAACATACGGTTTTCAGACATTTTCACCTTAACGTGTGCTATACGATCTTGCTCCTTGCCAAATTTCATGATTCTTTGTGAAATTGCAAAGTTTACAAAAATTATGCGACATAAATGGTCACATCTTTTTCATCACGCTGACTTACAAATATGATTTTTTCACAATTGAAGGAGACCATTTCAAATAAATTAAAGTTTGATATCTCTATGCGTTCCCGAGAAAAGAATCTCTACAGGCAAACGGACAGACGGAAAACCTTTTGAGGTGCGGTACCCTAAAAAGATGATAGAGCAATTTAAAAAAACATATGTATTTTAGGTTTTTTCTGACGGACACCACTAAGGTTACTGCAAAATGAGTTTCCAGTATTGCCGATGGAAATTAACTTTGAAGTTTCCGTAGATCCCAGCCGACATTACCGTAGATCAGGGACGCTAGCGATTGGTGCTAATCTAATCTCCTATCCCGAGGCCGTTATATCTCGAGCTGGCGGCGAGATCTCAGCCGGATTAATTAATATCCCGGGGCACGTAACGCCCTGAAGACTGAATCCACAAACACTCGTAAATAACCAAACCTAAATGGAAAGTTACTGCGACCAATCGATACGCGTACTCGTTTTTAGGGATCCGTTGTCAACAAGGCACCCTTATATGTAGTTTCACGTCTTCTGTCCATTTGTCTGTCTGTCCGAGGTTTAGTAGGTACGGAAACTCGTGGTAGTAGAAAATTGTAATTTGGCATGGGTATATACGAGGGCGGGTCAAAAAGTTCGCGGAATGAGGGGCATGGAGGGGGGAAAGGTGACTTTTTACTACCTGCACTAGTTGTGACACTCATTAAGAGTATAAATACTAAGTTTAAAAAAATAGGTCATAATTACCTGAGCTACACATCAATCAACAAGTCAATCCGGAAGAAAATTTGCAACATGGAGAAAATTGAGTTTCGCGCAGTCATCAAGTTCCTTACCAAACAAGGAAAACCTCCCCAGACTATTTTGGAAGAGATGTCTTCTGTTTACGGGGACTCTTGCCCTGGTAAAACCATAGTTTACAAGGGGCACAACCTGTTTAAGCAAGGCAGGGATTCGATTGAAGATGATCCGAGGCCAGGGCGGTCTGTCGAGGCAACCACGGCAGAAAACGTCGAAAAACTTGAAAAAATCATATTGGAAGATGCCCGTTTAAAGAAGAAACAGCTTGCAGAAATGACTGGAGTATCAGCTACAACCATTTTGAACATCCTACACGACCATCTTGGCATGTCAAAGGTGTGTGCAAGATGGGTGCCGAGAATGCTCACGCCACACCAGAAGCAGCGGCGAGTTGAGTGTTGTCGCGAGTTTTTAGCTCTCTGTGGTGAACAAAAGGATGAAGTTTTGAACCGAATTGTGACTGGAGATGAAACTTGGGTTCATCATTATGAGCCTGAGTCCAAACAAGACTCCATGCAGTGGCACAAAAAGGGCACACCACCTCCGAAGGAATTCAAAGTGTCTCCGTCGGCTGGACGGAGACGCTGAACTCATGGCTACTGTTTTCTGGGATTCAGAGGGAATCCTCCTCATTGATTATAAAAAAAGGGTGTCTCTATCACTGGAGAGTACACGCTGCACTATTAGAACGTCTGTGAGATGCTGTGAGAGAAAAAAGACGGGGAAATTGACTAAAGGTGTGCTTCTTTTGCACGACAATGCACCCGTGCACAAGGCGCAAGTTGCGATGGCTGCTGTTCAAAGAGTGAGCTTCGAAATCTTGGAACATCCTCCCTATAGCCCAGATTTAGCCCCAAGTGATTATTATTTGTTCCCAAAAATGAGAAAAGAGCTTCGAGGGAAGAAATTTTCCAGCGATGAAGAAGTGAAGAGCGCAATTTCGGCCTATTTTGACGACAAAGAGAAATCATTTTTTTTCGAAGTTATTAATAAATTAATTGATAGGTCTAATAAATGTATTAAAGTTAAGGGGGAAGACATTGAGAAGGAAAAATAATGTTGTGTTTTATTTCTTACTTTTTACCCTCCATTCCGCGAACTTTTTGACTCACCCTCGTACATACACTTACGTGCATTGAAATCGACCCACCTCATATGTTTCGATTCGGATTATATCGGTATAAAAAATCAAGTAAGACAAACGAAAACTGTAAATATAATTTGAAAGTATATTTCAGAACCTTTATTTTAACATACTTACAACATTGATAAATGAAGCGTTACGTTTCTGACAGCAGACTTATTTCTTTGGAAAACCCCTGTCATTTTACGTTATATCTGTGACTGTGCAGTGTTAAAAGTTAATGGAATCAATCTGTTCTAAGAGTTTTGGTTTTCAGTTTGTAAAATTAATAAACCTAAATCTGTCGCACTAAAACTGCTCTAAAATAAGCTTAGGGTCTTGTTAAAAGTTATTTTTTATTGATGATTGATAAAACTTTAAATCAATTATATTCATTTTGTTTTTACATATTTTTCAGGCTGGTGAATTGGTACAGCCTTCGGCATCAATATCAATAGAAGCCATGAGTTCCAAAGTTCACGTTGTAACTCCTTGAAGCTCACTATTTAACAAAATATCTTGTGTAAGTACAAGCTATTCCACTTAAGCGTGGCTATTAGCCCTTGTATAGTATTGAGTTCTCGACTAGACTCCGCACAGTATTGTTATGTAGATAGTTCGATCATTTAACAATGGCACGCCTGATAATGACTTCAGCCAAGAACGGTGATGTAATGCCGAAGTTTGCGGCCAAAGACACTCGGCGAGTCGATAGCTCTCGGCATTGTGCCCCGTGTAGGGCGCTCTACGGACACTCTTCATCGTCAAGTGACTTAGCTCGGCTATAGGTTAAGCTTATGCTTGTCTATGGAGCTGTTTAGCGCCTCTTTGAATTACGCGAGGCTTATCGATTTGTTCTCGTCAGTCGACTTTTTTTTGCATTTACTCGTGTGTCGTGTTTTCTCCTTTTCACCTCGCAGGGCGGCAAGATGTGTGGCTAGTGCAGCGTATTTCTCTCCTGCACTCATGCATCAAGTGGAAATGGATAATACTTTCCCTTACACATCCCCGTCAGGTGGAATGGAATCATTCACTAGGTCCACTATAAAAAAAGATAATTTTAAATCAGTTTGGCAATAATGGAGCAGAACTCATGGATCGTAGTAGATCTTAAAATAAAGATACAATGGCAAGTGAAAAGATAGGGAAAGCTTAACAAAACCTTTTTTAGGCGGTATTATTTTATGCTACCAAGGGGTTATACACTAGGTCACTCACTTGGGTATTTCGTAGGGTTTTGGTCTGGCCGGGTATAAGCCGGCTAAACCTCTCTCCGGAAATCTAGGATTGTACTAATTCAACGAACGTACTTCTGGGCGACGGGTCCAGCTGTGTGATGCAGTATTCCATCCCCCCACGCCAGAAGAGAGACCCGTGCCCAGCAGTGGACGTATATCCTTACTAATATAATAAACACGAAAGGGTAAGTATGGATGTGTGGATGTTTGTTGCTCTTTCACGCAAAATCTACTGAATGGATTTGGATGAAAATATTTAGGTAGACGAATCACGACATGGATAAATATATAAGCTACTTATTATTCCGTAAACGTAAAAATTTACTCTTATCACGTGTTCGGAAATTGGGAGAGCATTTCTCTTCTAAATTGCCAACTTTACAAAAACAGTATTTCACATATGATTTTCATTATTAAAAATACTAGCTGTGCCCGCGAACTGCGTTTCGCCATAATAATTGTCTTTGAGCTGGACAGGACCACCCTTATCACCTAGGGGTATAAAAATGGCTTACGACCTATTCCCAGACCTACTAAATAGACACAAAAAAATCATAAAAATAGGTCAAGGCCACCGTCACCGTCAAGCCGTATCGAAGGAGTTCGATAACACACACGATACGATAACACACATGATACGAGATTTTTATATATTAGATATACATATAGAAATGCCTGTCGGAGTGATTGTTTATATAATATCTTACCTTAAAATGATTCGGAATAATCTAACGATTCAGCAAGAATTTAGCGCATTAGAAGCGTGCAGATTATTCAGAAATTGTAGGTGAAACGTTTGCGGGATGATACCAACGACATTCCACCTCACTAATAGGCGGGCTGTATGAGTAAATTGGAATTTCAGAATGCGAAGGAAATCTCCAGGTGCAAAGTTGGGAACGAAGCGCGAATTCCGAAGTGTTGAGCTCCCAATAATTGCGCCAGCAGACAGCAGGCGCCTGCGGAGCACATGCCAACGGAAACTTCGCTGGTAAGGGTCATGGGACATTACTACGGCAATCGGCACCGCTCCTACTCAGCACCTATTTATTATGAAAATAGCAGCTTCTAAAACTGTTTTATAAGAATTACATTAAATTATATAAATAGAACAGGATATTTTAATGCCTATGCATTTATACTATTTGTCTACGCTCATACAATTAGAGAGTTTTTAAAAGGAATGACCAATGAAGACTTGAAATTTTTTTTTACAAAATAATAAAACCGACTTCAAAAACAACTAAAACTCATAAATAATATAAGAGTACATACAACATCACAGTTTTATATTGAAGTTGGTGTAAAATTTTATGTAGCCATATTAATTGTTCTTATATTTTAAGACTTTTTTTAAAAAAACGTCGCCCCATACTAGGATTTTCTCCTGTGTCGTGGGTGCAGTTACAAACATAGAATATCACATGCACAGACGCCCAGATTGGAACAAATTTCTGTAGGCCATACAAAACATTTGTCCCGTACGGGAATCGAACCCCCGACCCGTTGCGCAATAGGCGATCACTGGACCTCTACGCTAACCGTGTCGTTTTTTCAATCTACTAAATTTATTACATGCGTATTACAATTTGAGCCAAGGCCACCAGAATAACTTAAAATAAAACTTCTTTCTTTCTAAACTGAATGGAAATAATTATTCTCAAGCTCATTATTTACCAGAAACCGTCTATCATCATCTCAGTAACAGGATATTATAACTACCATATGCAAATACTTCAATATTTTCAGGAAAAATGTGAAACACGTTGGATGTACTTATGAAATTTAAGAGTGTCCCTCGATTTCCCTGGGATTCCATCAACAGATCATAATTTGGTGACAATGGGGCCACCTCCGGAGTACAATCTTTCAATTACAAAAATAATTTTGAAAAACGGCCCACAAATGGCGGAGTAATCGGTTAACATACATAAAAAAATAGATACAGTCGAACATAGAACCTTTTCCTTTTTCGAAAACGGCTAAAAAGTAGTCAATTTAATATGCAATGGCGCCAGAATATGCCAATTTTCACGACGCCGCACATTCGAAATTACTTTATTTCGGTTATTTTCACAGTATCATGTCATATGAATTTATTATTATGGAGTACGGCGGCTCATATTAGAAAGTAATTTTCTGTCACAGAAGAGAGCAATTCGCGCTATTTATAATTAGGTACGCACTAGAGACTCACTTAGAGAATTACTCAAAGAAATTAATATCTTGACATTACCCGGTCAGTATATTTATGATAATTTAGTTTATGTATACATGCATTATGATACTCGTACGTTCGGTAAAAATTGCAATTTCCATAATATAAACACAAGAAATAACAATAAGGATTATCCATACAGAGGTAGAAGGGTTGACGATCTATACGTTCCTCAACAAAAATTGGTACTATACTCAAGAAACACGTACTGTATGGCTATTAGAATATATAATAAAATACCAGACAAAATAAAAACATTGACATATAATAAATTTAAATCAACACTGCATAACCTTTTAATTAGTAAAATGTATTATACTATTAATGAATATCTCAATGACAAATTATGACAATTCTATTAAAATTATTGACTATCATCTTGACATTACTATTATTTTATTTCTGACCCTGTAAAAGCCATTTATATGTAAGCTTCTATCAAAATAATAAGATATCCATGCTCATGAAAAACAAAATATCTGCATATATTAAATGTATAATTTAACCAATAATTTTAACATTTGCACATCGAACATTCGATAGAATATGTCGGGAAATATAACTGTAACAACCTACTAACCATATTCTGGCAAATAAATTTATTATTATTATTATTAATAAACTTGCCGTTACAATTTACCGGCTTCATAAAACTAGTGGCTCGTTTCTGGGGAAGTATGTAGGAAGTGTGTAGCTTTTTATAATAAACTTCCACAAAGTGTCACCGACTTACCAAATCATACATTTAGGTTCACTTCAAAAATACTCTCATGAACAACGGTAATTACAAAGTGAGAGATTAATAAGTGAACACACGATATGGAACTAGCTTTATCAGTTATCATAATTTTATGTCTTGTTTGGTAACAACATTATTTATTGTATATGCTTGATGTATACGTTTATAACATATTTTTTAGAGTTTAAGGCCCGTATTAATAAAGCGATCTCAAAACTGCTCTCAAGTGCGAACTCAGCTGAGTCACTCTCAAGTTGTGATCACACACTTAAGATAGTCGCAAATTAATAAACCTACATCAACAGCGTATCACTTGAGATATAATATCAAGATCGCGCTCTTAAGAGCATGATCTCAAGTAAACGTAATTTCGAAAAAGGAGGAGGTTCTATGTTCGACTATGGTTCGACTGTATCTATTTTCTTTTTTAACCGACTTCAAAAAGGAGGAGGTTCTCAATTCGATGCGTATGTTTTTTTTTGTGTGTATGTTACGCGATTACGCCGCCAGTTGTGGACCGATTTTCAAAATTCTTTTTGTAATCGAAATAGTACACTCCCGAGTCGGTCCCATTGTCACCATGTCATGATCTGGTGATGGAATCCCGGGCAAATCGAGGGAAAACCTTAAATTTCAAAGGCACGTCCAACGTGTTTCATGTCATTTCTTAAGATATTCAGGTATTTGCGTCTGGTCTCTGGTAGTCATCATGTCGTGTTACTGAGCTGATGATGGAAGGTTTTGGTGAAATCTATATTGTTTCAAAAAGTCTTCATTCCGTATTTCAAATGGATTCTGAGTATCTCTTATATATATTTTTTTCCATTACGATGCCCGTTTATTCGAAAGTTATACTCGTAATAATCTATATCGTCATAGTGATCGATTTCGTCGATAATATTTTCTATGTCCATTTTAAATAAACAACAAAAGTCGTCAAACGTCATAAGTTTGACATTTGAATAAACCGCAAAAATGCGCACTTAAGTCATGGTTCGACCGCACTCAGAAAACAGGCACTTGAGTAGCATCTTGAGAGTACACTTGAGTCCTGAAATCGTTTTATTAATACGTCACTACTCAGCTGATACTTTGTACTCAAGTCTGAACTCAAGTATGATTTATTAATTAGCACAGTATCTCAAGCTTGCTCTCAAGTTCTATCTCAGAGCTGAGTGCGGTTTATTAATACGGGCCTTAGTGTATGTAAACAAATCGATTGTATTCTTTATCTTGCAATAATTATCATGACCATGTAACAGAACCAAAATTGTAAATGGCGATTTAATAGAGGTGATAAAAAAATTAAGCCTTCCGAGTTTCCTGCCTGTTCTTCTCAAGAAGGCTTTCCCAATTTCCGAACAGAGTATATTTTTTTCTTTCTTTCCTACTTACAGACCTCCTGATTATGCAGAATAAATGCACATACATACAAGGCTAAAAATGTTTCCTTCCTTCAACTTAGATTTGTTTGTCAATTAGAATTGTTTCGACGTCAATAAGTGCCTGTAAATGCCTATGTTGAATTAGAATTCACACAGGATGTGCGCGGTCCACACAAGACTAAAAACTTGTAAAAATTTAATCTAAGCCTCCTTGCCTAAGTACTTGAATTGTTCTGAGCTCCTTTCCTTGTCCATAGCGCGCGGCAACGTTCAAGTCTTGAACATGCTGTTTTACCTGTAACTGAACGACAAAAACTTAGGCTCAAAGGTCATTATCACCAGGCTAATAAACAGGAAAACTCCTATTATGCAATAAAGTTATTTAATTTCTTTATAAAGCACAATTTCTTTAGCAAAAACAATGCTATAAAATAAGTAACTTTTATACCGAATGATTTAAAATCAAAATTTCTTTTTATAGGACTATTATTGAGTTCAACATTAAAATTTTACGATATGATTGTAGATTAAAAAAATATAAAATATGCCTTATAATATATTATACACACAATTTTTTTTCATAAGTGCTGGATTGGAGCAGTGCCGTGTGAATGTGCTCTGACCCTAATACTTCGCGTGCGCGGCCGCTGCCTATCAACATAACAGTAATTAAGCTTCGCAACTCCTCCCAATTAACACTGTTAATAACAAAGTGTTAGTTAATTGCTCTCACAACACAACTGGCTGCGGTAATTATTCTGAAATTCGCGAGAATTTTGAGGATTGGTTTCATCGAGCGAACGCTAGCGCCGGCTTCAAAAAATTTAAATTTGGACCGTAACAAAATCGGAGCTTGTTCATAACGGCGAAATATCGACGTGTTTATATTAATATTCATGAAAAGCGAGGGCATTATTCCCGGCGGAGGCCAGTCGTAAACCGGTGGGAACATCTTAACGACGCCATTACTTGTTTATTGGCCCTCGGACGCTCACCGCTTAATTGAAGAGACTACAATCGACATTACTGATCAGGGCCATGATGGCATCGCACGCGCCGCGCACTAATTGGACACTAACTAACGTAGGAATCTGTAGCGAGCACGTGCCTCGCAGCCACGAACTCGCAACTAACAACACTTAGGCGCCGAAACTTGAGTATTAGTGATAAAGTCTAGTCTGCCATTAGCTTGGCAAATCAAATCTAAGGAAACCGCAAAAGTTATCATATTTGAATTACGCCCCGTGCAGAGTTAGTTCCGGATTCAACTTTTATCGCCAATTTAAAGCGTGTGCATTATGAGACCGAAAAATGCTACGATACTCAAAAATTAAAAATCTTTATTCAAGACAGGCCATTGCATGCACTTATTTACATCAAAAAGAGTTTTGATAGAATCTAATAGAAAGATTATTGATAAATATAATATGTAATTATCCCAAGATGTCTGCAAATACAAGTACAAGAGAGAGATATTTAATTGACACTACACCTGTTCGTAAATTGGGGGAGTTCTCCTATTTTTAAATGACCGTTTACAGAGTTCATTTTCGCTATTATTATTCACTAGTATTAGTGATTAATAAAAATATATATTCATAGGTCGGTGACGCTGTGGACTCAGCACTTGTCTTCCAATCGGGAGTGCCGGGCTTGAGAGATATATACATTTTTCTGACACTCCTACGGTGAAGGAAAACATCGTGAGGCATCCTGCATATATCTGCGAAGAAATTCAATGGTGTATGTAAAGTCAACCAATCCGCACTGGGCCAGCGTCGTTCACTAAGGCCTAGTCACCCTAACATACTGTTGCGCCGATGGTATAAGAAACTTCCGGCGTGGTGGCCTTTGAAGCGTTTTCAGCGGCCTGAAAACGCAGTTCAGCGCGTTTCAGGAGGTGCTCTATGACATACTAGAATATCGAAATTTTACCCAAGTTGCCGTTGTTTTCAGGCGCCTGAAACATGTTTTCAGTCCGTTTCAGGCTACCCTCTATCGAACCACATCATAACCTGAAAACCCGTTTTCAGGCGTTTTCAGGACCCCTTATGGGCCTTTGAACCACACTTCGATATATTACTAAATTTTCAATAGGAGTGAGTGAGATAGCACGATAAGAAAGAGACAACAATAGTGGGCACCTTCCAGAGATAAAAGATAGATCGATATGCATCTAGAAACTTCTAAACGTGCTGACAGACAGAGATAGAACATGCTCATAAAGACAAACATAATTGGGAATGCGATGGAACTTTCTAGACAGACAAACAATCGATCGGGTATGGATTCTAGAATAGAACATTCTCGAATGTCTCGGAAGTACACCGGTCCTACTATATAAGCGCGTAGGCGAATGCAGACGGACAGTTCATTTTCAACAGAGCGAACCGAGCGGATCAAGCGATACAAAGTGACTTGGAAGCGCTTCATAGTGAAGAATTCTACCGGTGTGAAGTTAGCAGCCAAAAGTAGCAGCCGATGTATAAACCGACCAATTTAAGAAGTAGTTATAAAATCTTCAAATAAAACTAGTTAATTCAGCCTTTAAAACATTAGAATATATGTCACATTGCCTAAAGAACATAAAATAAGATAAGATCATTAAAAATTCCATTCTAACACTAATATAAATGAAAATAGTATTAAATCAATGAGATGATATTTTCAAACATGAAAACTGTGGCGCCTATCAATTTGTAGGCTCCTAACTATCTTGATATGCTCAAAACCTTTCAGAAAAGCCTAAATTTATTATTTTATGATACCTATATCACCCAGAAACCAAGTCCATTAGCTAAAAAAAATCAGAGTAAATGTATGAAATATCGTGTCACAAGGCTTGTTAACGAAATCCTCCGAAACAACACGACCGATTTTTATGAATATTTTTGTGTATTTTTGGCAGGCCTCAGAATAGGCCATAGGCTATATTTTATATCACTAAGTGATAAGTCCGGCCCTCTTCAGATTTTTTTTGGTTAATTATTATGATGAAACGTATTTCGCGGGCACATCTAGTATATTATATAACAAAGGCGACTGTTGATTAGCTTCAAAATGATTATAGGGAGCGTACCAATTAACGACTTACTTATCAGTCTAAAACGTCTAAAAATCGTGTAGGAAAAAGTATATTTATAGTGATATTCAGGGGTTTAGATACCCGTTCAGGCTGGCAGACGTATCTTTGCAAGCGAATATCAAAATATTGAAACTGTGGTATCTGTGCCATAAAAACCAAAGCGCGTACCACTTTGTGGCCTACTTAGTATTCTAGATATGCTTATGTTCTTTTAAAAAAGCCTAAATTTATTGGAATAACTAGGGGACAAGATACTTTTATCACACAGCAGCCAAAACAATAACTAGCAAAATATTGGAGTGAATACATTCAACAAAAAACGCGAATGTTGGTTATTTTTTCAGTCGATAAAGTACATGTACCATTTGATGATTTCTTCTATAGCCTAAAACAGTTCAAAATCTTTCTAGAACATGTATATTTAAAGTTGTGTTGAGGGGTTTTTACACCCGTTCAGACTAGCAGCCGCATCTTAGCAAACCGGTACCAAAATATTGAAACTGTGGTCTCTAACATAAAAACCAAGGCGTGTACCACTTTGCCGTCTAGTTAGTGAACTAGCCATACTCAAGAGCTTTCAGAAAAGTCTAAATATTTAGGCATATCTAGGGGATTAGATACTTCTATCACCCAGCAGCCAAATCATTACCTAGAAAAATGGGAGAGAAAACATATTCATTTTTTAAGATGAAAGGTAAAAATATTTATAGTAAAAGAAGGAAGTGTACCGCTTTAGGACTTACTCCAAGGTCTAGAATAGCTCATAACCTTTATAGAAAATGTAAATTTGTACATGTTTTGAGAGGTATAAAATTTTATTTAGGCTAGAAGCCGCATCTTTGAAAACGAGTATGAAAATATTGAGACTGTGCTCTCTGCCATAAAAACAAAGGCGCGTACTTTGTGGCCTACTTAGTATTCTAGACATGCTAAAGGCCTTTCATTAAAGCCTAAATTTATTGGAATAACTAGGGGATAAGATACTTTTATCACACAGCAGCCAAAACAATAACTAGCAGAATATTGGAGTGAATACATTCAACAAAAAACGCGAATGTTGGTTATTTTTTCAGTCGATAAAGCACATGTACCATTTGATGATTTCTTCTATAGCCTAAAACAGTTCAAAATCTTTTTAGAACATGTATATTTAAAGTTGTGTTGAGGGGTTTTTACACCCGTTCAGGCTAGCAGCCGCATCTTAGCAAACCGGTACCAAAATATTGAAACTGTGGTCTCTACCATAAAAACCAAGGCGCGTACCACTTTGCCGTCTAGTTAGTGAACTAGCCATACTCAAGAGCTTTCAGAAAAGTCTAAACATTAAGGCATATCTAGGGGATTAGATACTTCTATCACCCAGCAGCCAAATTATTACCTAGAAAAATGTGAGAGAAAACATATTCATTTTTTAAGATGAAAGGTAAAAATATTTATAGTAAAAGAAGGAAGTGTACCGCTTTAGGACTTACTCCAAGAACTAGAATAGCTCAAAACCTTTATAGAAAATGTAAATTTGTACATGTTTTGAGAGGTATAAAATTTTATTTAGGCTAGAAGCCGCATCTTTGAAAACGAGTATGAAAATATTGAGACTGTGCTCTCTGCCATAAAAACAAAGGCGCGTACCACTTTGTGGCCTACTTAGTATTCTAGACATGCTAAAGGCCTTTCATAAAAGCCTAAATTTATTGGAATAACTAGGGGATAAGATACTTTTATCACACAGCAGCCAAAACAATAACTAGCAAAATATTGGAGTGAATACATTCAACAAAAAACGCGAATGTTGGTTATTTTTTCAGTCGATAAAGTACATGTACCATTTGATGATTTCTTCTATAGCCTAAAATAGTTCAAAATCTTTTTAGAACATGTATATTTAAAGTTGTGTTGAGGGGTTTTTACACCCGTTCAGGCTAGCAGCCGCATCTTAGCAAACCGGTACCAAAATATTGAAACTGTGGTCTCTAACATAAAAACTAAGGCGTGTACCACTTTGCCGTCTAGTTAGTGAACTAGCCATACTCAAGAGCTTTCAGAAAAGTCTAAACATTTAGGCATATCTAGGGGATTAGATACTTCTTTCACCCAGCAGCCAAATCATTACCTAGAAAAATGTGAGAGAAAACATATTCATTTTTTAAGATGAAAGGTAAAAATATTATTAGTAAAAGAAGGAAGTGTACCGCTTTAGGACTTACTCCAAGGTCTAGAATAGCTCAAAACCTTTATAGAAAATGTAAATTTGTACATGTTTTGAGAGGTATAAAATTTTATTTAGGCTAGAAGCCGCATCTTTAAAAACGAGTATGAAAATATTGAGACTGTGCTCTCTGCCATAAAAACAAAGGCGCGTACCAGTTTGTGGCCTACTTAGTATTCTAGACATGTTAAAGGCCTTTCATAAAAGCCTAAATTTATGGAAATAACTAGGGGATAAGATACTTTTATCACACAGCAGCCAAAACAATAACTAGAAAAATATTGGAGTGAATACATTCAACAAAAAACGCGAATGTTGGTTATTTTTCAGTCGATAAAGCACATGTACCATTTGATGATTTCTTCTATAGCCTAAAAAGTTTAAAATCTTTCTAGAACATGTATATTTAAAGTTGTGTTGAGGGGTTTTTACACCCGTTCAGGCTAGCAGCCGCATCTTAGCAAACCGGTACCAAAATATTGAAACTGTGGTCTCTACCATAAAAACCAAGGCGCGTACCACTTTGCCGTCTAGTTAGTGAACTAGCCATACTCAAGAGCTTTCAGAAAAGTCTAAACATTAAGGCATATCTAGGGGATTAGATACTTCTATCACCCAGCAGCCAAATCATTACCTAGAAAAATGTGAGAGAAAACATATTCATTTTTTAAGATGAAAGGTAAAAATATTTATAGTAAAATAAGGAAGTGTACCGCTTTAGAACTTACTCCAAGGTCTAGAATAGCTCAAAACCTTTATAGAAAATGTAAATTTGTACATGTTTTGAGAGGTATAAAATTTTATTTAGGCTAGAAGCCGCATCTTTGAAAACGAGTATGAAAATATTGAGACTGTGCTCTCTGCCATAAAAACAAAGGCGCGTACCACTTTGTGGCCTACTTAGTATTCTAGACATGCTAAAGGCCTTTCATAAAAGCCTAAATTTATTGGAATAACTAGGGGACAAGATAATTTTATCACACAGCAGCCAAAACAATAACTAGCAAAATATTGGAGTGAATACATTCAACAAAAAACGCAAATGTTGGTTATTTTTTCAGTCGATAAAGCACATGTACCATTTGATGATTTCTTCTATAGCCTAAAAAAGTTCAAAATCTTTCTAGAACATGTATATTTAAAGTTGTGTTGAGGGGTTTTTACACCCGTTCAAGCTAGCAGCCGCATCTTAGCAAACCGGTACCAAAATATTGAAACTGTGGTCTCTACCATAAAAACCAAGGCGCGTATCACTTTGCCGTCTAGTTAGTTAACTAGACATACTCAAGAGCTTTCAGAAAAGTCTAAACATTAAGGCATATCTAGGGGATTAGATACTTCTATCACCCAGCAGCCAAATTATTACCTAGAAAAATGTGAGAGAAAACATATTCATTTTTTAAGATGAAAGGTAAAAATATTTATAGTAAAAGAAGGAAGTGTACCGCTTTAGGACTTACTCCAAGGTCTAGAATAGCTCAAAACCTTTATAGAAAATGTAAATTTGTACATGTTTTAAAAGGTATAAAATTTTATTTAGGCTAGAAGCCGCATCTTTGAAAACGAGTATGAAAATATTGAGACTGTGCTCTCTGCCATAAAAACAAAGGCGCGTACCACTTTGTGGCCTACTTAGTATTCTAGACATGCTAAAAGCCTTTCATAAAAGCCTAAATTTATGGAAATAACTAGGGGATAAGATACTTTTATCACACAGCAGCCAAAACAATAACTAGAAAAATATTGGAGTGAATACATTCAACAAAAAACGCGAATGTTGGTTATTTTTCAGTCGATAAAGCACATGTACCATTTGATGATTTCTTCTATAGCCTAAAAAGTTTAAAATCTTTCTAGAACATGTATATTTAAAGTTGTGTTGAGGGGTTTTTACACCCGTTCAGGCTAGCAGCCGCATCTTAGCAAACCGGTACCAAAATATTGAAACTGTGGTCTCTACCATAAAAACCAAGGCGCGTACCACTTTGCCGTCTAGTTAGTGAACTAGCCATACTCAAGAGCTTTCAGAAAAGTCTAAACATTAAGGCATATCTAGGGGATTAGATACTTCTATCACCCAGCAGCCAAATTATTACCTAGAAAAATGTGAGAGAAAACATATTCATTTTTTAAGATGAAAGGTAAAAATATTTATAGTAAAAGAAGGAAGTGTACCGCTTTAGGACTTACTCCAAGGTCTAGAATAGCTCAAAACCTTTATAGAAAATATAAATTTGTACATGTTTTGAGAGGTATAATATTTTATTTGAGTATGAAAATATTGAGACTGTGCTCTCTGCCATAAAAACAAAGGCGCGTACCACTTTGTGGCCTACTTAGTATTCTAGACATGCTAAAAGCCTTTCATAAAAGCCTAAATTTATGGAAATAACTAGGGGATAAGATACTTTTATCACACAGCAGCCAAAACAATAACTAGAAAAATATTGGAGTGAATACATTCAACAAAAAACGCGAATGTTGGTTATTTTTCAGTCGATAAAGCACATGTACCATTTGATGATTTCTTCTATAGCCTAAAAAGTTTAAAATCTTTCTAGAACATGTATATTTAAAGTTGTGTTGAGGGGTTTTTACACCCGTTCAGGCTAGCAGCCGCATCTTAGCAAACCGGTACCAAAATATTGAAACTGTGGTCTCTACCATAAAAACCAAGGCGCGTACCACTTTGCCGTCTAGTTAGTGAACTAGCCATACTCAAGAGCTTTCAGAAAAGTCTAAACATTAAGGCATATCTAGGGGATTAGATACTTCTATCACCCAGCAGCCAAATTATTACCTAGAAAAATGTGAGAGAAAACATATTCATTTTTTAAGATGAAAGGTAAAAATATTTATAGTAAAAGAAGGAAGTGTACCGCTTTAGGACTTACTTCAAGGTCTAGAATAGCTCAAAACCTTTATAGAAAATGTAAATTTGTACATGTTTTGAGAGGTATAATATTTTATTTGAGTATGAAAATATTGAGACTGCTCTCTGCCATAAAAACAAAGGCGCGTACCACTTTGTGGCCTACTTAGTATTCTAGACATGCTAAAGGCCTTTCATAAAAGCCTAAATTTATTGGAATAACTAGGGGATAAGATACTTTTATCACACAGCAGCCAAAACAATAACTAGCAAAATATTGGAGTGAATACATTCAACAAAAAACGCGAATGTTGGTTATTTTTTCAGTCGATAAAGCACATGTACCATTTGATGATTTCTTTTATAGCCTAAAAAAGTTCAAAATCTTTCTAGAACATGTATATTTAAAGTTGTGTTGAGGGGTTTTTACACCAGTTCAGGCTAGCAGCCGCATCTTAGCAAACCGGTACCAAAATATTGAAACTGTGGTCTCTGCCATAAAAACCAAGGCGCGTACCACTTTACCGTCTAGTTAGTTAACTAGACATACTCAAGAGCTTTCAGAAAAGTCTAAACATTAAGGCATATCTAGGGGATTAGATACTTCTATCACCCAGCAGCCAAATCATTACCTAGAAAAATGTGAGAGAAAACATATTCATTTTTTAAGATGAAAGGTAAAAATATTTATAGTAAAAGAAGGAAGTGTACCGCTTTAGGACTTACTCCAAGGTCTAGAATAGCTCAAAACCTTTATAGAAAATGTAAATTTGTACATGTTTTGAGAGGTATAATATTTTATTTGAGTATGAAAATATTGAGACTGTGCTCTCTGCCATAAAAACAAAGGCGCGTACCACTTTGTGGCCTACTTAGTATTCTAGACATGCTAAAGGCCTTTCATAAAAGCCTAAATTTATTGGAATAACTAGGGGATAAGATACTTTTATCACACAGCAGCCAAAACAATAACTAGCAAAATATTGAAGTTAATACATTCAACAAAAAACGCGAAATTTTGAGGAATAAACCTGGCATTGAGATGGGTGGTCAAATGGTCGAGCAAGTGGGGGAGGCTAGGGATTTAGGTGTAGTCATAGATAGCCATTTGCGTTACAAATCTCATATAATTTTATAGACTTAAGGTGCTATATGGAATTCGTAATTATCTCAATGAAGATATGCGTGTTAGGGTATGTGAGGCGTTGATTTTGTCTAAGCTAAACTACGGTGATATAGTTTTCGGGCCGCGTATGCTTTCGAGATCACGTCGCTTAATCCAACGTGTTCAAAATGCTTGTTGCCGTTTCTGTTTCCATATACCACCTAGGAGTCACATCACACCTTATTTGAACGACGCTTCTCTGCTCAACATGAGTTCGCGTAGGCACCTTCATCTTGCGAGCCTCTTGTACGATATACTTAAATATAAAAAACCGAGTTATCTTTACACAAAACTAAAGTTTTATCATACTAGGCCTAACACCAGAGCCAGACGTTGCCTACTGGAGTACCATCCGCATAAAACGGCCAAGTGCTGGAACAATTTATCGCCACCTTTAGGTATATCAACCTCGAAACCCATATTTAAAAAACTTTTTAAATCACATCTTGAAAAACAGCGATTGGGTATACCTGATGTGTATTTATTGAGAAATTTCCGAATTTAGCTTGTTCGTGACCGTAGTGCCAACGTGTAATGTAAGGATACGCAAATGTGTACATTAGTTGACTCTTGTTCATATGTGCAACGAACTCATCGGTTTCATCATCAGACCTATGTTTGCACACATTTTCGTATGTATAATCGAATATCCTTCAAATATTTATTTTTCTGGTAGTAAGTGTCTTTTAACAAACGTATCAATCTTATATTTATATGTAATATGTTTGTATGTGTTTAAACATACATGCAATATATTGAATAAATTATGAATATGTAGATATTAAATATATTTTGTAAACATTTTTCGATTTTAAACGTTCATCGGAAGGTGTTTTGGCTTTTTGATATCTCATTTTGAACCTCTGGGCTACAGCAGAATACCAGTGATTTGCTCATCTGCATGAGCAAATCGTATGCTGAGCTGTGAGCCCTTTTGCACCACTCCAGCACACAACGGTCGTACAACACAGTACATGCGTTTATAAATGCATATTTTATACATTGTTCCATTGTTTGTATTGTTGTATTGTGATAGTTTTTGTTTTTGTTTGTTGTATTTAATCGTGTGTTGTATTGTGCAAATAAAAATGTACCTATCTATCTATAAAAATAATCATTATTCGCGTTTTTCATTTAATGTAATTACTCAAATATTTTGCTTTAGTTATTGTTTTGGCTGCTGTGTGATAAAAGTTTCTTATCCCCTAGTTATTCCAATAAATTTAGGCTTTTCTGAAAGGCCTAAAACGTATCTAGAATACCAAGTAGGCCACAAAGTGGTACGCGTCTTTGTTTTTATGGCAGAGACCACAGTCTCAATATTTTCATACTCGTTTTCAAAGATGCGGCTTCTAGCCTCAATAAAATTTTATACCTCTCAAAACATGTACAAAGGACAATGCCAGAAAATGTATGGAGCTATGCCCCACTTATAAATATGCACGCCCACAATTGATACTTATACTCACGTATGCGTCATTGTAATGGCTTTTTATATATATAAACAATAGTTTAAAACACCGTGCGAATATAAAGATATTAGACTTAAAAAATAAGCGCCTGCTATTATTGATCAGCAAAGTTGCGAAAAGACGATTTGCATTGAATTCTAAAAACATGGATTATTTTCTATAAAATAATTTTTTTTGACGGATATAAGTCATTAATTACAATCACAATACTTCTATGGTGTTAACCATAGAAGAAGTATTGTGATTGTAATTGTAATTAAATTGTTACCTATTTAACCGTAAAAACGCCAATATTCTTAATATCGTTAGGGCAAGAAACAATAAAAAATGCAACTGAATAATATTCTAGGTTTTCCATTTTGAGGATATCTACAATTATAAAGTTTATACTCTCAACTAAAGTTGAGAGTATAAGGTTTACAGAAAATGTAAGTTTCAACACAATTATAGGATAAGGCTTAGACGAATTATTAGAAGAACACTCTTAAACTTTTGCACAGCTAACATTGAAGTGTTTGCTTAGGTGTCATACAAAGGCAGCTCTCAGGGTGTATTCATCACTGCTGGGAGTCTACTACTACTCGAAATGTTGACTTGTAAGTTGCGTTTAATCAATCAATGTAGTAAGAAAGCTAGAGTCAATAAAACAGATTTATTGTGTTGTGTGAATATCATTACAGTTGTGGCTTTTTTGCTGTAACTGACAGACAGCTTGTAACAGCTTGTAACGACTTGCAGCCTGCCTGTGTCTGGCCAGTCTAGATTCTGGTCTTTAAATAGGAATTGTGATTAAGGCATATAATAAAATTCGAATGTTTATATTTATAATCATTTATTGTTTTTTCATGTCAATTATTATTGAATTATTTATGAAGCACAATTGAAATAATCTTGTCTAAATATTTTGTAACCTCTTTTAAACATACTATTTACTACTTCAACTACCCATCTTCAGAATGTTACGCAGCTGGTTTTATTGGCTTGGAATTTTGTCAATTGATATTCTTCATTATCCAGTTTCAGGTTCGATGACTTTATAGCTGTGTGCTTCCATTTCTGGTAACTGCACCACAAAATGCCCTATCAAGAATAAAAACATCACCATTCCTAAAAAAATATGTCACTTGATTGTTAAACAATTTCATCATTTTCCATGCATCACTATTTACTGCCTTATATGGTCCTGACACATCTAAAATGTACCAATCACAACACACAATTAAAAAGTCTCAATAGATTTTCATATTTGTGTGTGCTGTAGGTTTCTTTTTCTTATTATACTTCATACAATTTCATGAATAATGACACAAGTGATTTGACATACCATTTATATTTTGAAAATCAAATGCATCACTCGGTCTTGAGGTCAAATTGTTTGTATATAAATGATACATACTCTAGTACTAAGTGGTGTGTATAGCTTTATATTCTTTAATTAATAGTTATAGAATATGTGGGAGTGTGGAATCGATGCACTGCATTGTTGCATCCTTGACAGATTTACAACACGCTTATAGTGAAGAAGGCTATAGTGCTTCCAGTTACACCAAATATTTCAGAAGTGAAGTATTCAATTAGTGGCTGATGTAGTGGAGGTGGGGTTGGCACTTCTTGAGTAAGATCACCACCAGTCTTATTCTCCATAAAACCTCCTACTCTGCTTACATTCCTTTCCAGATGCCGATTAGCTTTTCCCCAACAATTGTAGCAAGCAATAGGTGGATGAAATATAACCTGTAAAAAATAGTATGACATTAATGATAATTACTTACATAACATATATAACAAAAAGAGTGTTCAAAATAATTTTTATAATACACCTCATTTTTCACATCCCATGACAAAACTATATGTTTTCACTGGTACCTAATTCTGTGTTGCTTAACAGTGTACCTTCCTCTAAGAGAGTGCGTGCTCACATCCAATGCATACCTTCTCGATGACCGAGAGATTCATTGTGTCCATCATCTGACAACCGTCTTAGCATCTTGTAGCACTGAAACCATTGAACTGCATTTGGCCAGAGCTGAAAATAAATAATATTTCTATTAAACGATTTAATATGTTCATAATGTTGTAAATCCCGCTATTTATATGTTTTATGAATATGTAGCGGGAATGAGTGAGTACAACCATTTACCTTTAGCTACGTTGCGCATCTCCGTTCAAATCTTTTCGAACGTTTTCGTTGAAGTAATACACAAACTACAGTTTATGCACCGCGACATTATTAATATGTAAGAAATACGATGAAATATAATCGCTCACACACAGAAAAAAAACCACAATAAACAAACAACAACAACAAGGTAACAAAACGGAAATGTCTATGTTGCTTTTTATTTTAATCCCCTGTTTTACAGCTACGTCATCACGACTTTTAAGCCATGTTAAAAGAAACTATTCCACAAATAAACTGTTTACATTTTAAGTCAACAATCCTCCATTTCCAGTGTTGAATTTGACTTGATCCAAGTCTAAGAATGAATTATGAATTGTGTTATTAATAATCATGTGTTATTAGAGCACTTATGACCAAAATGCATGAAGCAATTGTACACAGAACTAGCTCCTATTCTAGACCTGTGGGCTTAGACAAAAGCCTAACGCTCATTTTTCCATAGTCGTTCCGCAGAAAAAATGTATGGAGATTACATTAGCTGCGAAAAAAATAGCGTGAGGCTATCACATTCTAATGTCATTTCCATACATTTTCTCTGCGGAACAACTACGAAAAAATAAGCGTGTGGCTTTTGTCTAGGCCCATTGTAAACTAGTAAAAAGCTTGTTTATTAGTAGTTCTGTTTATTATCTTGCTACTTATTAGCACTAACTTGAAAAAGTAGCCTCGTTTTATGGTGTTATTATAAAACTTGGTTTTGATTTAAACCTGAGGCCCTAGACAAATGCCACACGTTAACTTTTCCACAGTCGTTCCGCAGAAAAAATGTATGGGAATGATATTAGCTTACGACAATCTCACGCTATTTTTTCCGCAGCTAATGTCATCTCCATACATTTTTACTGAGAAACGACTGCGGAAAAGTTAACTTGTGGCATTTGTCTAGGGGTTCAGATGCTCTTTCACTTATGTTAATGAGATTAGATATGGATAGCGTTAGGTTTAAACCCAGAAACTAAGTTTAAACTACGTTTTGTAATAAGGCGGACTGGCTTTTTCGTCCCGGAGTGGCTATTCGGACCGATAGAAACGTAATCAAAAATAACTTATAGGATAAAACCGAAAACTGTAGGTTAGGGTAGACAGACCGCACACAGCGGAGCGAGCGAAGCGAGCGGAGCATGATACTGCATGTTTCATGCTCCACTCGCAAAAATCTATTACGTAAAAGCCATCATCCCGTCGCCATCATTCCTCGCCCGCTTACCGCCTATCTCATAGCGATCACTCATTATCGCTTTCGTGACAATGTCACCTGTGACAAGTTTAGAACTATTGTTCTAATGTCACGAAAATGATAGCGAGTTATTGTTTTGAGATAGGCGGTAGGGCCGCGGGTCCCTATAGAATACGATGACTATTCGGACCCGATAGTGAATTGTTATCGAAAATAACTTATAGGATCAAACTGAAAACTGTAGGTTAGATTAGATATTGTGACCATACGCAGTGGAGCGAGCGAAGCGAGCGGAGCATGAAACTGGATGAACACTGCATGTTTTCATGTTCCGGATCCGAATAGCAATCGACTTTTATTAGGACCCGGGTCCGAATAGACACAACCTTTACGTCTATGGCTGGGTCCGGCGCAAAAAGCTAATGCCCGAAGCCGTGAAAAAACAACATTCAAAATGGCTTCGAAATCACTGTTTCCTTTTGATGAAATGCATTTTATTTTGAGTTTTGCTCTCGCACGCTTAATGGATTATTGAATACCGCCAAAATTATTATTTTTATTTAAGTATTTATTTACATTTTGTCGTAACTCTGGGACCAGTGGGGCAAATACTAGCATTCTCCTTTACATTTTCTATAAAGGTTTTGAGCTATTCTAGACCATGGAGTAAGTCCTAAAGCGGTACACTTTCTTCTTTTACTATAAATATTTTTACCTTTTATCTTAAAAAATGAATATGTTTTCTCACACATTTTTCTAGGTAATGATTTGGCTGCTGGGTGATAAAAGTATCTAATCCCCTAGATATGCCTTAATGTTGAGACTTTTCTGAAAGCTCTTGAGTATGGCTAGTTCACTAACTAGACGGTAAAGTGCTACGCGCCTTGGTTTTTATGGTAGAGACCACAGTTTCAATATTTTGGTACCGGTTTGCTAAGATGCGGCTGCTGGACTGAACGGGTGTAAAAACCCCTCAACACAACTTTAAATATACATGTTCTAGAAAGATTTTGAACTGTTTTAGGCTACAGAAGGAATCATCAAATGGTACATGTACTTTATCGACTGAAAAAATAACCAACATTCGCGTTTTTTGTTGAATGTATTCACTCCAATATTTTGCTAGTTATTGTTTTGGCTGCTGTGTGATAAAAGTATCTTATCCCCTAGTTATTCCAATAAATTTAGGCTTTTATGAAAGGTCTTTAGCATGTCTAGAATACTAAGTAGGCCACAAAGTGGTACGCGCCTTTGTTTTTATGGCAGAGAGCACAGTCTCAATATTTTCATACTCGTTTTCAAAGATGCGGCTTCTAGCCTAAATAAAATTTTATACCTCTCAAAACATGTACAAATTTACATTTTCTAAAAAGGGTTTGAGCTATTCTAGACCTTGGAGTAAGTCCTAAAGCGGTACACTTCCTTCTTTTACTATAAATATTTTTACCTTTCATCTTAAAAAATGAATATGTTTTCTCTCACATTTTTCTAGGTAATAATTTGGCTGCTGGGTGATAGAAGTATCTAATCCCCTAGATATGCCTTAACGTTTAGACTTTTCTGAAAGCTCTTGAGTATGGCTAGTTCACTAACTAGACGGCAAAGTGGTACGCGCCTTGGTTTTTATGGTAGAGACCACAGTTTCAATATTTTGGTACCGGTTTGCTAAGATGCGGCTGCTAGCCTGAACGGGTGTAAAAACCCCTCAACACAACTTTAAATATACATGTTCTAGAAAGATTTTGAACTTTTTTAGGCTATAGAAGAAATCACCAAACGGTACATGTGCTATATCGACTGAAAAAATAACCAACATTCGCGTTTTTTTTTGAATGTATTCACTCCAATATTCTGCTAGTTATTGTTTTGGCTGCTGTGTGATAAAAGTATCTTATCCCCTAGTTATTCCAATAAATTTAGGCTTTTATGAAAGGCCTTTAGCATGTCTAGAATACTAAGTAGGCCACAAAGTGGTACGCGCCTTTGTTTTTATGGCAGAGAGCACAGTCTCAATATTTTCATACTCGTTTTCAAAGATGCGGCTTCTAGCCTAAATAAAATTTTATACCTCTCAAAACATGTACAAATTTACATTTTCTAAAAAGGGTTTGAGCTATTCTAGACCTTGGAGTAAGTCCTAAAGCGGTACACTTCCTTCTTTTACTATAAATATTTTTACCTTTCATCTTAAAAAATGAATATGTTTTCTCTCACATTTTTCTAGGTAATGATTTGGCTGCTGGGTGATAGAAGTATCTAATCCCCTAGATATGCCTTAATGTTTAGACTTTTCTGAAAGCTCTTGAGTATGGCTAGTTCACTAACTAGACGACAAAGTGGTACGCGCCTTGGTTTTTATGGTAGAGACCACAGTTTCAATATTTTGGTACCGGTTTGTTAAGATGCGGCTGCTAGCCTGAACGGGTGTAAAAACCCCTCAACACAACTTTAAATATACATGTTCTAGAAAGATTTTGAACTTTTTTAGGCTATAGAAGAAATCACCAAATGGTACATATGCTTTATCGACTGAAAAAATAACCAACATTCGCGTTTTTTGTTGAATGTATTCACTCCAATATTTTGCTAGTTATTGTTTTGGCTGCTGTGTGATAAAAGTATCTTATCCCCTAGTTATTCCAATAAATTTAGGCTTTTATGAAAGGTCTTTAGCATGTCTAGAATACTAAGTAGGCCACAAAGTGGTACGCGCCTTTGTTTTTATGGCAGAGAGCACAGTCTCAATATTTTCATACTCGTTTTCAAAGATGCGGCTTCTAGCCTAAATAAAATTTTATACCTCTCAAAACATGTACAAATTTACATTTTCTAAAAAGGGTTTGAGCTATTCTAGACCTTGGAGTAAGTTCTAAAGCGGTACACTTCCTTCTTTTACTATAAATATTTTTACCTTTCATCTTAAAAAATGAATATGTTTTCTCTCACATTTTTCTAGGTAATAATTTGGCTGCTGGGTGATAGAAGTATCTAATCCCCTAGATATGCCTTAATGTTTAGACTTTTCTGAAAGCTCTTGAGTATGGCTAGTTCACTAACTAGACGGCAAAGTGGTACGCGCCTTGGTTTTTATGGTAGAGACCACAGTTTCAATACTTTGGTACCGGTTTGCTAAGATGCGGCTGCTAGCCTGAACGGGTGTAAAAACCCCTCAACACAACTTTAAATATACATGTTCTAGAAAGATTTTGAACTTTTTTAGGCTATAGAAGAAATCACCAAATGGTACATGTGCTATATCGACTGAAAAAATAACCAACATTCGCGTTTTTTTTTTAATGTATTCACTCCAATATTCTGCTAGTTATTGTTTTGGCTGCTGTGTTATAAAAGTATCTTATCCCCTAGTTATTCCAATAAATTTAGGCTTTTATGAAAGGCCTTTAGCATGTCTAGAATACTAAGTAGGCCACAAAGTGGTACGCGCCTTTGTTTTTATGGCAGAGAGCACACTCTCAATATTTTCATACTCATTTTCAAAGATGCGGCTTCTAGCCTAAATAAAATTTTATACCTCTCAAAACATGTACAAATTTACATTTTCTATAAAGGTTTTGAGCTATTCTAGACCTTGGAGTAAGTCCTAAAGCGGTACACTTCCTTCTTTTACTATAAATATTTTTACCTTTCATCTTAAAAAATGAATATGTTTTCTCTCACATTTTTCTAGGTAATGATTTGGCTGCTGGGTGATAGAAGTATCTAATCCCCTAGATATGCCTTAATGTTTAGACTTTTCTGAAAGCTCTTGAGTATGGCTAGTTCACTAACTAGACGGCAAAGTGGTACGCGCCTTGGTTTTTATGGTAGAGACCAGTTTCAATATTTTGGTACCGGTTTGTTAAGATGCGGCTGCTAGCCTGAACGGGTGTAAAAACCCCTCAACACAACTTTAAATATACATGTTCTAGAAAGATTTTGAACTTTTTTAGGCTATAGAAGAAATCACCAAATGGTACATATGCTTTATCGACTGAAAAAATAACCAACATTCGCGTTTTTTGTTGAATGTATTCACTCCAATATTTTGCTAGTTATTGTTTTGGCTGCTGTGTGATAAAAGTATCTTATCCCCTAGTTATTCCAATAAATTTAGGCTTTTATGGAAGGCCTTTAGCATGTCTAGAATACTAAGTAGGCCACAAAGTGGTACGCGCCTTTGTTTTTATGGCAGAGAGCACAGTCTCAATATTTTCATACTCGTTTTCAATGATGCGGCATCTAGCCTAAATAAAATTTTATACCTCTCAAAACATGTACAAATTTACATTTTCTAAAAAGGGTTTGAGCTATTCTAGACCTTGGAGTAAGTCCTAAAGCGGTACACTTCCTTCTTTTACTATAAATATTTTTACCTTTCATCTTAAAAAATGAATATGTTTTCTCTCACATTTTTCTAGGTAATGATTTGGCTGCTGGGTGATAGAAGTATCTAATCCCCTAGATATGCCTTAATGTTTAGACTTTTCTGAAAGCTCTTGAGTATGGCTAGTTAACTAACTAGACGGCAAAGTGGTACGCGCCTTGGTTATTATGGTAGAGACCACAGTTTCAATATTTTGGTACCGGTTTGCTAAGATGCGGCTGCTAGCCTGAACGGGTGTAAAAACCCCTCAACACAACTTTAAATATACATGTTCTAAAAAGATTTTGAACTGTTTTAGGCTATAGAAGAAATCATCAAATGGTACATGTGCTTTATCGACTGAAAAAATAACCAACATTCGCGTTTTTTGTTGAATGTATTCACTCCAATATTCTGCTAGTTATTGTTTTGGCTGCTGTGTGATAAAAGTATCTTATCCCCTAGTTATTCCAATAAATTTAGGCTTTAATGAAAGGCCTTTAGCATGTCTAGAATACTAAGTAGGCCACAAACTGGTACGCGCCTTTGTTTTTATGGCAGAGAGCACAGTCTCAATATTTTCATACTCGTTTTCAAAGATGCGGCATCTAGCCTAAATAAAATTTTATACCTCTCAAAACATGTACAAATTTACATTTTCTATAAAGGTTTTGAGCTATTCTAGACCTTGGAGTAAGTCCTAAAGCGGTACACTTCCTTCTTTTACTATAAATATTTTTACCTTTCATCTTAAAAAATGAATATGTTTTCTCTCACATTTTTCTAGGTAATGATTTGGCTGCTGGGTGATAGAAGTATCTAATCCCCTAGATATGCCTTAATGTTTAGACTTTTCTGAAAGCTCTTGAGTATGGCTAGTTAACTAACTAGACGGCAAAGTGGTACGCGCCTTGGTTTTTATGGTAGAGACCACAGTTTCAATATTTTGGTATCGGTTTGCTAAGTTGCGGCTGCTAGCCTGAACGGGTGTAAATACCCCTCAACACAACTTTAAACATACATGTTCTAGAAAGATGTTGAACTGTTTTAGGCTATAGAAGAAATCATCAAATGGTACATGTATTTTATCGACTGAAAAAATAACCAACATTCGCGTTTTTTGTTGAATGTATTCACTCCAATATTTTGCTAGTTATTGTTTTGGCTGCTGTGTGATAAAAGTATCTTATCCCCTAGTTATTCCAATAAATTTAGGCTTTTATGAAAGGCCTTTAGCATGTCTAGAATACTAAGTAGGCCACTAAGTGGTACGCGCCTTTGTTTTTATGGCAGAGAGCACAGTCTCAATATTTTCATACTCGTTTTTAATGATGCGGCATCTAGCCTAAATAAAATTTTATACCTCTCAAAACATGTACAAATTTACATTTTCTAAAAAGGGTTTGAGCTATTCTAGACCTTGGAGTAAGTCCTAAAGCGGTACACTTCCTTCTTTTACTATAAATATTTTTACCTTTCATCTTAAAAAATGAATATGTTTTCTCTCGCATTTTTCTAGGTAATGATTTGGCTGCTGGGTGATAGAAGTATCTAATCCCCTAGATATGCCTTAATGTTTAGACTTTTCTGAAAGCTCTTGAGTATGGCTAGTTAACTAACTAGACGGCAAAGTGGTACGCGCCTTGGTTATTATGGTAGAGACCACAGTTTCAATATTTTGGTACCGGTTTGCTAAGATGCGGCTGCTAGCCTGAACGGGTGTAAAAACCCCTCAACACAACTTTATATATACATGTTCTAGAAAGATTTTGAACTTTGTTAGGCTATAGAAGAAATCATCAAATGGTACATGTGCTTTATCGACTGAAAAAATAACCAACATTCGCGTTTTTTGTTGAATGTATTCACTCCAATATTCTGCTAGTTATTGTTTTGGCTGCTGTGTGATAAAAGTATCTTATCCCCTAGTTATTCCAATAAATTTAGGCTTTTATGAAAGGCCTTTAGCATGACTAGAATACTAAGTAGGCCACAAAGTGGTACGCGCCTTTGTTTTTATGGCAGAGAGCACAGTCTCAATATTTTCATACTCGTTTTCAAAGATGCGGCTTCTAGCCTAAATAAAATTTTATACCTCTCAAAACATGTACAAATTTACATTTTCTATAAAGGTTTTGAGCTATTCTAGACCTTGGAGTAAGTCCTAAAGCGGTACACTTCCTTCTTTTACTATAAATATTTTTACCTTTCATCTTAAAAAATGAATATGTTTTCTCTCACATTTTTCTAGGTAATGATTTGGCTGCTGGGTGATAGAAGTATCTAATCCCCTAGATATGCCTTAATGTTTAGACTTTTCTGAAAGCTCTTGAGTATGGCTAGTTAACTAACTAGACGGCAAAGTGGTACGCGCCTTGGTTTTTATGGTAGAGACCACAGTTTCAATATTTTGGTACCGGTTTGCTAAGATGCGGCTGCTAGCCTGAACGGGTGTAAAAACCCCTCAACACAACTTTAAATATACATGTTCTAAAAAGATTTTGAACTGTTTTAGGCTATAGAAGAAATCATCAAATGGTACATGTACTTTATCGACTGAAAAAATAACCAACATTCGCGTTTTTTGTTGAATGTATTCACTCCAATATTTTGCTAGTTATTGTTTTGGCTGCTGTGTGATAAAATTATCTTGTCCCCTAGTTATTCCAATAAATTTAGGCTTTTTTAAAAGAACATAAGTAGGCCACAAAGTGGTACGCGCTTTGGTTTTTATGGCACAGATACCACAGTTTCAATATTTTGATATTCGCTTGCAAAGATACGTCTGCCAGCCTGAACGGGTATCTAAACCCCTGAATATCACTATAAATATACTTTTTCCTACACAATTTTTAGACGTTTTAGACTGATAAGTAAGTCGTTAATTGGTACGCCCCCTATAATCATTTTGAAGCTAATCAACAGTCGCCTTTGTTATATAATATACTAGATGTGCCCGCGAAATACGTTTCATCATAATAATTAACCAAAAAAAATCTGAAGAGGGCCGGACTTATCACTTAGTGATATAAAATATAGCCTATGGCCTATTCTGAGGCCTGCCAAAAATACACAAAAATATTCATAAAAATCGGTCGTGTTGTTTCGGAGGATTTCGTTAACAAGCCTTGTGACACGATATTTCATACATTTACTCTGATTTTTTTTAGCTAATGGACTTGGTTTCTGGGTGATATAGGTATCATAAAATAATAAATTTAGGCTTTTCTGAAAGGTTTTGAGTATATCAAGATAGTTAGGAGCCTACATATTGATAGGCGCCACAGTTTTCATGTTTGAAAATATCATCTCATTGATTTAATACTATTTTCATTTATATTAGTGTTAGAATGGAATTTTTAATGATCTTATCTTATTTTATGTTCTTTAGGCAATGTGACATATATTCTATTGTTTTAAAGGCTGAATTAATTAGTTTTATTTGAAGATTTTATAACTACTTCTTAAATTGGTTGGGTTATACATCGGCTGCTACTTTTGGCTGCTAACTTCACACCGGTAAGAATTCTGTGTGTTCAGTGCTTAGTAACGTTTTACAGTGTGTCCGTAGTGCTTATAGCGGTTTTCAGTGTTAAGTGAAGTGACCTAATTAGTGCTTAATTAAATCTTATCTCATAATTGTCGGTGTTTTGCGAATTTTCTATTGAAGACCCACCCCACAAACGTAACATTTGGTGTCAGAAGTGGGATAGAAAATGCCGATTACGCCGCGAGATAAGGAGCCGGAGAGGGTCCAGACGCAAAGCCAGGCTGCTGCCGAAGCCCATGCGGATGCTGCAAGTACCTCTACAACGATTCCGCCGACGCCGCAAATAGATTTAAATACAATCCTGCTCCTGATAAAAGGACAAAGCAAATGGCAGGAAGAACAGGCCAGGGGCCTTACCATGAACTTTTATAAAACCATCCATAATCCGTGCAGTTCTTAAGCAGGCCTTAAACAGGATTGCTTATAATCGTACTATGAGCCCTGTTTAGGTGAACGGCTTATAGATTGCTTGAGTCGTAAGGTGAACGGTTATTTGTCTCTGGTCTGCCTTAATGTTAAAACGAGATAGCGCTATACAACTGTTGTATCTGACATCTCTTTTCTTCGGAAGCGTTCGAAAACCATTGAAAGATTAAAAACCTGTTGAACCGGTAATAGAGAATATCTCAACATATTTACAATTATTTGTTATTTTTGTTGTTCGTTTTAACGTTTTTTATTCTTAAGATATGAGTTATTATATTTTATGGTTGTCTTTATTTTATTACATCTTTACTCTACATTTTCCAAGAATTATCCAAGCTATTGATAGTGGAAAGAAATGTTCATAGCTTGTTATGAACGTACTTAACCTAATATCTACAAGTACAATACTTTATTATAGGTGGCAGAAAATTTCAAAGAAATAAAGATCTTCGAAGTTTTGTATAAAATACACCTACCCATTGTACTTTCACGATCCATGTCAAGAAAGCAGTCTTACAAGGGTGTTCACGCTCGAGGAAGAGCGAGTGGCAACACTGCATTTGTGATCTGTGCAGTGAGAGCTTTTTTTGGCGGCCGGCCGCATGTGACATGTCAGTTGAGTCGAGTCGAAATGTCACGACATTGAATTAGGTTAGGATGATGTCCGGGCATCCATAAAATATGCGGGCCGGAATATATAACTAACAAATTGTATTTTGCGCGGCGCACCTAATCTCGGGGTGCGAAAGCCCGCTTTGTGTTGTGCAAAGGTGTCAAAATCGCGTGTGTGAGCCGTGGTGGCCTAATAGGCATTTGTAGTGCTCCGGTCTCCGCCGGTGGATCCACTGCAGAACTTCAGGAGCCGCGACTTCCTTCGAGCTAGCTCAGGAAGTCCACCGGCTACATACGGAGACAATTGGAATCGGGGTAAGCCACAATGCTTTCTATGAGCTGGTAGTAGGGTACAAAATTCAGCAATACAAGTCGGCGAAACGCCGACGTGGTGGTGTCTACCTTGGGCACCACCATCTCTTGGTAGCAGAGCGTGGTTTTTAGATTTGAGTGGTTCTTAGATTTGAGTATTTGATTAGTATTGTACAATTAATATTGTAATCTTGTTGGTTGTCCAAACGGGCAATACATATTAATTGGTTTTGATTGCTGATTTTAAACCGACTACCAGCTCATTTGTGGACCGATCTCCTTAACTAATTGTCATTGTATATGAAAAATTGAGGTTAAATGTCTTTTGTTGTTCTAGTTAAGTTCTAGCATTTACCTACATTTGATTTTGGTTTGTTTTTTCATATCTTTGTTTTGCCCTTGACTATTTTGTTTGTTAAGTTGTAAACTTATACTTGAATTTGATTTGTTTAAAAAATTTTGCTGCTAAATGACTTTGCTGTTGTTGTAATACACTATTTTGCTGTGTTAAGTTTTAGCATTTACATTTGATTTTGTTTTGTTTGCCTTTGAATATTATGTTTGTTAAGTTATTGACTTAATGCTTGAATTTAATTTGTTTGAAAAATTCTGTTGTTAAATGCCTTTGTTGTTCTAGTTAAGTTCTAGCATTTACACTTGATTTTGGTTTGTTTATATATTTTGTTCTGCCTTTGAAGTTCCTCCCGATCTGTTTTATTGTCTGCGGTTGTCGGTCTGTTTGTCCGTGTATTATTATAGTGTTTATTAATTTTGGTGCAAAATGGTCCCGCCAGTCAGCCCACTTAGTGGTGCCCGCGCGGGTGCACAAAAGATTTTGAGATGGTTTGCTAGTGCCGTCGCTTTGGTAGACCGACCAGACCGAGAACCGGCCTTGTTAATTCGGCATGAGGGAGTACCGGCTCGCTTGAAGGAATTGGAGCAGCTTTTCGTTGCTCATCAACAATATCTGCTCGACCACCCAGCCGAGGGTGCCGCTGAGTTGCGGGCAGTCGACCAATTTAATGCCGATTATGATCAGTGTTTTGAACAGGCGGATGTGATTATAAACAAGGCTCAGACAATCCTATCCGTCCGGAGGGGTGAGTCGTGCACGCCCGGGGAGGTCAAGCCTACCCCGGCCGGCTTGCTGGGCAGACTGCCCACTTTAGACATCCCAACCTTTGATGGGAACCTGGCTTCTTGGATGGGGTTCATTAACCTCTTTGATAGCCTGGTTCACTCGAGGGACGACCTGTTCCCTAGCCAGAAATTGGCCTATTTGCTCTCTGCCTTACGTGGAGAGGCTGGTGTGCTTGTCCAGCATCTACCTGTCAACGATGACAGTTATGAGATTGCAAGGGCGTTGTTGACCGCCCGGTATCAGAATGTTCGCTTGCTAGCGAACACACATGTGGCTGCCATTTTAGGGCTGCCACGCGTATCGCGGGTCTCCTCATTAAGGAAGGAGATTTTGAACCCGCTGCTAAGCGCTATTAACGCGCTCAAACGACTTGATCTACCGGTGGACCAGTGGTCCTTTATTTTGCTCCACCTCATCCTCGATAAGCTTCCCATGGAGATGAAGGGGCGCTTTGAACAAAGGTATGGGGGCAATAGTGCCTCGTACCTCCCCCCCTTCTCGGATCTCCTCAGATTTTTGGAGGATGAGTGTCGGATGACCGACCACTTGGATCTGGCTCCTATACCGGGACCAAGTACAGGCCGCTATGAGGCGACCCGGGCAGCGCCACGGAGAGAGCGCCGCCCGTACAAGCAGTATACTGCAGTGCGGCAGAACTCTCCACACGGGGAGAGGCCGATGCCTTGCAAGTGTTGCAAGCGGGATGGCCATCGTTTGCCGGCCTGTCCCAAATTTGTTGGCCTACGCACCGAGGGGCGTAGGAATATGGCCAAGCAGCGCAATTGGTGCTACCGCTGTCTGGGGGCTCATACGGCATCGGCTTGCCCCCACCCACGAGATTGTCACTGTTGTGGAGGGGCCCATCACCCCCTTTTGTGCTTCAACAATAGAGACACTCGTGGGGTGGTGAGAGAGAGGGACTCGCACACGGGTGGGGGCCCTCGTAGGTCACCCACATCTCCGAGGAGATCGGAGGGGCGTGCCACCCCTCCGCGGAGATTGGACAGGCGCCCCCCCTCCAGTGAGAGGATTGGGCGCCCCACCCCCCCTACGGGCGGGGGGGATCGACGCGCCGCTTATGAGGCGCCACCGCGGGATTGGGCCGCGGTTATTACGGAGCCACGCTGGGAGCCGATACGCTTCTCTCCCCCTCTGATGGAGAGACCCCGTTTGTCACGGGCTCCCCCAACTTTCGCCCATCATGGGCACCGTCCGGCCCCCCGATGCCGCTTTGATCAGGGCCAGTACGTGCCGGATTGGGACCCGCTCGAGCGCCTTGAGCGCCCTATTCCTCCGCCGCGCACGCATTTTTCTTCGGACCCCCCTTCCCCCCCGTTGCGGGGAATGCGGGAGGATTTTCACTAAACCAACTGTCGGCTGCAACCCCCCCACAGGAGCAGGTGCTGTTACCAACAGCCTCCGTACAGGTGTGGGGCCCGAGGGGCACCTTTGTTTTAGTTCGCGCCCTTTTGGATACGGGAGCTCAGGGTTGCATTGCCTCCAGCTGGCTGGTCCGGCAGTTGAGTTTGAACACATCTCCATACCTTGAATCGGTACGAGGAATCGGAGACCTGCGGATCCCGGATCCGATCGGTCAGCTTTTGTTCTCCTTTTCCCCCCACTTCTCTTCAGCGCCCAACATTGGCGCTACCGCGATTGTTATTGAGAAGGTTGTTGGTCAGCTTCCGCAACAGCACGTTTCGCGCGCTGTCGTTGATGCGACATCAGGATTGACCTTGGCTGACCCTTCCTTCCACCGAACCGGTCCGATTCACTTATTGCTCGGTGCCGATGTTCTAGGCCGCGTGTATTGTGGGAAGAGAAGAGAGTTACAGAAGGGTGGGCTGGTAGCCTTATCTACATCGCTTGGGTTTGTAGTGATGGGACCAGTTAGGCATAACCCACCATCTCCATCGGTGGACAGTTACATAACTGTTAGCTCCACCTTATCGGATGTCCTTCAACGGTTTTGGGAGGTGGAAGAACCACCTACCGCGAAGCGAGTGAACCCCTTGGACGAGGAATGTGAGTTGTTCTACCAGAACAATACAGGTCGCCTTCACTCGGGAAGGCTGATCACTCGTTTGCCCTTTTTGTCAGTTCGCCCCTCACTTGGCAGCTCCCGGCCGTTGGCCGAGAAGCGGCTGCTGTCCATGGAGCGTCGTATGAGTAGGAACTCCGACCTCAAACAGAAGTATGTCGACTTCATGCGAGAATATGAGCAACTGGGGCACATGTCGGTCTCGCGACTGGACTGGCGAAACGAGGAACATAATTTTCTTCCTCACCACGCGGTTTTGAAACCTTCCACTGGGAAGATACGCGTTGTTTTTGATGGGTCAGCTCCTACGTCTACCGGAGTTTCGCTGAATCAATGTTTGCATGCTGGACCGAAGTTGCACCACGAGGTGGGCGATGTATTGACCAACTTCCGTCACCATGCCGTCGTCTTTGTGACCGATATCCGGATGATGTTTCGGCAGACTGTGATTCACCCGGACGATAGACGATATCAGCTCATATTATGGAGGGAGGATCCCAGAGATCCCATGCTGGTCTACGAGCTGAACACCAATACATACGGTTTGCGTTCGAGCCCCTTTGTGGCAATTCGCTCACTTGTGGAACTCGCTGAACGTGAGCGGTTACGATACCCCCGCGCATCCTTGGTTCTCAAGGAGGATGCATTTGTGGATGATATTTGTACGGGCTCCTCTAGTGTCGAGGAAGCCTTGATTTTGCGAGATGAACTAATTGCTCTTCTCGGGGCTGGTGGTTATGAACTGAGGAAGTGGATGTCCAACTCACTTCAGCTTTTGTGTGACTTGCCAGACGATCACCAGCAGGAGCCTCATATTTTTGAGAATGCCAACACTCCAGATTTACTGTCTGTTTTGGGAGTGCAATACAGACCTGTCCAGGACACGTTCACCTATCGATTGGAGCTGCCAAGCCCCAAGGTCTGGACGAAACGGTTGGTTTTGTCTACAGTAGCTCGTACCTTTGACCCAAATGGCTGGATTAGTCCCGTAGTGTTTTGGATGAAGTGCTTCCTACAGGAACTTTGGTCAGCCGAAGTGTCGTGGGATGAGCCCCTCTCGGGCCGTTTGCTGCGAGATTGGGAGTCCTTCATGTTGTCTCTCCCCGACATTAACCGTGTTAGTATCCTTAGACATATACTGCCTAAGGGACGGTTTACGGCCAGCCTTCATGGCTTTTGTGACGCGTCTGAGAGTGGATACGCAGCCGTCGTATATATCCGGACGGTCGATGATAGAGGAGCTGTTAAGCTCCACTTGCTAATTGCTAAGAGTAAGGTTGCTCCACTTCGGACTCGATTAACGATTCCGAAGTTAGAATTGTCTGGAGCTACTCTTCTGGTTCGGTTGATGAACCACGTTGTTGACACCCTGGGACGTAGTGTGGACTTTGAGTCGCTCTTTGCTTGGTCCGACAGTCAGGTTGTCCTGTGTTGGATTAAGAACTCCGTCCACTCCCTGGAAGTATTTGTGGCCAATCGGGTATCCCAAATACAGGCCTCGAAGGCCACGTTGATTTGGCGCCACGTGCCAGGTGAAATAAACCCTGCTGACTGTGCATCACGTGGCAGCGAAGCCCCTCAGCTTATTGACCACACTCTGTGGTGGGGTCCCGACTGGTTGTTACAACCGTCTTGGCCTTCCACACCAGCTGTGGTGAAGGTACCAAATCCGGGCTTGCGTGTTCACGCTGTCGAGACTATGGCGGCTCCAGAGCGGGAATTTTTATTAGACCGCTACAGTTCTCTGGACAAGTTGCTCGGCGTGACCGCTTGGATAAGAAGATTTATTCGAAATTGTCGCCGGCCTCAGGACAAAGATTTGTGTCCGGTCCTCTCACCGCAGGAGCGCCAAGATGCTTTTTGCATTGGGTGCGTATGACCCAGTCTAGAGCGTTTGAACCGGAACTTAAGATTTTCCGTACCGGGACGTCCAAATTGAAGGGACCCTTGGTGCGTTTGACTCCCTTTCTGGATGATAAGGGATTGTTGCGTGTAGGAGGCCGATTAAGGCACGCTAACTTGCCTTATAGATCACGTCACCCCCTGTTGCTCCCCAAGGACGGACCATTGGTGCGATTGTTGATCATTGATCGCCATGTGAAGAATGCTCATGCCGGATGTAATGCATTGACCGCGCTCCTCCAACGGGAGTTTTGGATTTTGTCAGCGCGAAGAATAATCCGATCTGTTATCTTTCGATGTCTGCCCTGCTATCGTTTACGCCCCGAGACGATGCAGCCCCAAATGGGTGATTTGCCTGCTGATCGTGTGAATGAATCGATGACCTTCTTAGGAGTTGGAACTGATTTTGCGGGACCATTCACTATAAAAACGTCGCGACTCCGTAATGCTAAGACTGAAAAGGCTTACTTGTGTGTGTTTGTTTGTTTGGCCACTAAAGCCATTCATTTGGAGGTGGTGAGTGCGCTCACCATGGACGCTTCCTTAGCAGCGTTAGGCAGATTTGTCTCCCGCCGGGGACTGCCTTCTCTAATTCGGTCCGATTGTGGGACGAACTTCAAGGGCACTGATAGACATATAAGAGAAGTTTGTGAATTTTTAGATAAAAATAATATTGAGATCGGATCCACACTCTCCCGTAGGGGGGTAACATGGCGATACTCCCCGCCGTCTTGCCCTCACTGGGGAGGGATTTTTGAATCTGTTGTAAAGGCCGCCAAGACTCACCTTCGCCGCGTTATTGGGGAGACTATTCTCACGTTCGAGGAACTCGCGACGGTGTTTCATAAGATTGAGGCGGTTCTCAACTCGCGTCCGTTATGTCCGTTGTCTACCGACGCGAACGATTTGCAGGCCCTCACGCCGGGCCATTTCTTGATAGGCAGACCACTTAACGCCCTGCCCGAGTATCCTTATAGAGATGTCAATCCAGGACGCCTTTCGCGGTTTGAGTTGCTCCAGCAGCTTACCCAGAGCTTCTGGCGCCGCTGGCACCTTGAATATTTACACATTTTGCAACAGCGCGTTAAGTGGTCAGATAAGACAAACCCACCGAGGGTTGGAGACCTCGTGTTAGTGAAGGACCCAAATCTGCCACCCTTACGTTGGCGTCGCGGACGCATTGTCCAACTTACTCTAGGGTCTGATGGTGTGCCCAGGTTTGCCGAGGTCCTAGTTGGGGATTCTGTTTTGAAGCGCGCGGTCGCTACTTTTTCTCGCCTCCCCTTAGACTGATTTGGCGGACAGTCCGGGACTGTCCGGAGCGGGGGGATGTTCACGCTCGAGGAAGAGCGAGTGGCAACACTGCATTTGTGGTCTGTGCAGTGAGAGCTTTTTTTGGCGGCCGGCCGCATGTGACATGTCAGTTGAGTCGAGTCGAAATGTCACGACGTTGAATTAGGTTAGGATGATGTCCGGGCATCCATAAAATATGCGGGCCGGAATATATAACTAACAAATTGTATTTTGCGCGGCGCACCTAATCTCGGGGTGCGAAAGCCCGCTTTGTGTTGTGCAAAGGTGTCAAAATCGCGTGTGTGAGCCGTGGTGGCCTAATAGGCATTTGTAGTGCTCCGGTCTCCACCGGTGGATCCACTGCAGAACTTCAGGAGCCGCGACTTCCTTCGAGCTAGCTCAGGAAGTCCACCGGCTACATACGGAGACAATTGGAATCGGGGTAAGCCACAATGCTTTCTATGAGCTGGTAGTAGGGTACAAAATTCAGCAATACAAGTCGGCGAAACGTCGACGTGGTGGTGTCTACCTTGGGCACCACCATCCTTCTGAAAAACGAAAACTGAGCAAAAATCTCGATTCTGGGGAAATCCAAAAGGGAAACACCACCAAACAAAAAAGAATTTTAGACAACGACCAATCGTGTTTTAAAATACAGATATTTTGTTTGTATTTTCTTCTTTAAACAATCGATAGAATAGTGTGTCGGCAGTTTATTGTGTTGATTCTTCATTGTACAAAGTGTTTGCAAGTAATTTACATCGTCGTGCTTTGTACAGAGATAAAAACTAAGAATATCTACCTATTACTTCCAGAGATTTCTCTGATTACTTCTGAATGAAATCAACTCGAATGGTATCTGGGTTCGTCAATGTTATAGATATTTTTTCGATATTTGCATGACTTGGAAGACGTCTGGTAAAATACATATAACCAGTATATAGGTTTTAATAAGTCTGCACAAGCGAGAAGTGGAAAAAGATATGGAAAGCATTGCACAATTTATGTTTAATAAATTAATAATAATTATGATGTTACTCTTCAACACCCACCAGCTTTAGTCATCTCATTACCATGAATACTGAAAAGCAATCCATATGTGAGGCTAAATTATTGAAATGTTTAAAACCAAATAGGTATATGCGAATAAATCCAAAAAGTGTAAATTAATTTGAATGTGTAGTACTCATGCGAATAAAAGACAGTTATTGTGAAGAAATAAATGTTTTATTAGAAGTTGAATCTTAAAAACCTGAATTTTGTTTGCTTTATTGAAGAAACTCACTCAGAGACAGCTAAATTTGAAGAAGTACCTATATTTGTCATAGGATATCTGGTGAACAACCCAGAAGCGAACAACAAATTTCATTTTTGGCTGCTGCTTCATGTCTGCCACAATAGATGGATCTTGCGCTGCAGAAGACGTTTGCTTAAATGCTTCTTGGATTAATCAAGATTCAGCTTCATTGCATAGTGTGAATACAGAGGCGAAAATCTGGGCCAAGAAAGATTGGGAATAACCTGAAATGATTGTTTTATTTAAGACTAACATTGTAGTATTTTTTTGTTTCTTGTGTTTGATTTCATTGTTTTGAGCCTAACTTTTTATAATATTTTGGAAAAATGTTATTCGTTTTATTTTTACCAATAATAATAAAGCTTTATTATCTAGTGTATTTAAATTTTCTAAATGAGAGGATGATTAATTGTCCAAGTAAATGATTCGTGATTAGACCCTAGATGATTTGCATCAACACATACATTGTTGTGATGTTGCAGTTAAGCATTTTTTTGCCCGAGCATTTCTCACGAGCTATTTTCTTTCTCTCAATCGATCATCAGTTGACCCTGGTGAGGTTAACTGATGATCGACAAGACTAAGCAGACACCTTTGTAAGTAGCATAAGAAACCTAATAAGTGTTTATTATAAACGTCTTTATGGTGAAATGATATATTCAAGAATTGAAAGCTTAATTTCACTGAATGCCCTCCTTTCTGTGTCTTATTGAGTGTGAACATTATATGCTAACAACAATGTGCATATACTTAGATCTGTCTGCAATGCACATCTGAATAGAAAGCTCTCACTTCAAGTTTTATATTATTTATATATATTATATATATATATATATATAAGTTTTATATTATTTATATCATTTCCCATAGCACAAAAATTGTTGAGAAGGTATTAATGAACCGTCATATTAATTATTTAGTAGTAGGTATATTTTTTTTTTTTGCCACAAAATTAAATTCACATCTGCAGAAAGAAATTTTGTTTGTGGAACAAGAAGTGCCTTTTTGCCTCAAACTCACTTTCGCATTTATAATATTAGTTAGGATGGTAAGATATTATGTGTAGGTTTGGTAAAAGCTATAGAAGCATTTTGCAAAGTTAATGCTTATCCTTAGTAATTTGGTGTAATGCCACCACCACTTCAACTCACCGCTGGGCACAGGTTTCTCCACAGATGAGGAGGAATGAACCTACTACACCATTATGGGAACATAGTAGGTAAGGTAGTAAGCTCACAATTTGAATCGTATTAGCCTTTATTATACACACCTTAACTCATACACATCACATTCTTTTAGCATATTTTTGGAAACCACATTTATTTCTTATTTGGACATTGTTAATGGCATCAATTTCTTGTGATAAAACAGGAAACCTGTCTGTTGAGCAACATTTTGGGGTTCCCCAGTTGAATTTTGGTATGATCCATGTGCATAAAGATAAACAGCTGTTAAAACCCTGTAACAGAAAAGGTTGTTTTTGCTAAGCTGTGAATTAAAGGTTGCTACAAAAAATGGTCCGAGGTGACCTTTGTTTCTAAATTTTAGTCATTTGAACTTAATTTTCACTATCAGTTGAAAGTATAGTAAAAATTCCTAACCAACTCTGGAGGTAACCAAACATGGTTAGAATGAAAAATTTTACTTACATTATGCTTAACATTAGATAAAGTAGAACAAAATAAATTAATGTCTCTCTGTTAGTACGCTTAAATCTTTAAACTACGCAAAGGATTTCAATGCAGTTTTCAGCAATAGATCACCCTATCTATTCAAGAGGAAGGTTTGTATGTAATATACATATAATATTATTAATCACTCCAAACTGCCCCACATTAGTATCTACATTGCACCCGTGCGAAGCCGGGGCGGGTCGCTAGTTGCTTAATAAATTCATTTTCACAGAGTAGGTACTTTTTTATACTGAAATTCATTTTCCTCTGAATCAAAGGTAGGTTTGATTGTTCTGAGGGTATCATTAGCTTCTCTCGATGTCACTTGTTTTAACTCCGTGCGGTGTTCACTCTCCAAAAATTCAAATATTTCATTATCGTCACATCACATCTCAAGCAATATCTCAACTTTCAAGAGTAATAAACACTGAAAACTATATAAAAATTAAAAACACTCGGCGTGACTCGGCTATTAATTATACAAAAATTAGGGAGTTAAAATTAGAGAAAAAGTCACTACAGCCGTTTGAAAACATCTTAAATAAAGTTAGTTTTAACAATTATCTTATGAAAATTCCACCAAATTGGGCCAAATCCACTTAACAATCTTGTTATAGCCGCTGAAGAGCAACTTTTTAAAGATTGCTTTATTTGACATTTAGGACGTTCAAAAGCAGTTTTCAAACTGTCGAATGGGCGGTCATGGTACGAAAGTTCATACATAAAAACAGGTGAACGGTTTCGTGACGTCATTTTAAGCAGGCCTGCAAACGCGCTGCTTTAAGCCGGTTATGGTACGGAAATAGACAGCAATACTGTTTAAGGCCTGCGATAAGAGCTCATGGTAAGGCCCCAGGAGGCAGAAAGAACAAGCCAAACGGCAGGAAGAACAATTGTGCGCCCTCCAGGAGGAGCAGGCTAAGAGGCAGGAAGAACAAGCAAAACAACAGGTGGAACAACTGTGCACCCTCCGTGACGAGCAGGCCAAACAATTATGCACCCTCCGGGACGAGCAGGCCAAGAAGCAGGATGAGCAACTGAGCATCCTCCGAGAAGTTCAAGAGGCCGCAAAGCAATGGAAGCGGGAATTGTCGGAGGTCCGTGAGGATCTCACAAATTTGGAAATCAAGTTCGAGGACCGCCTTCAGGCTGTAAGTAACGACATGAAGAAGCTAGAAATAAAAGTCGCCAACGGGGTGGCCAGTGGACTAAAGGCACCAGTACCAGTAGGCGGAAGATTTAAAGTGCCTCCATTTGATGGTACCTCGTCGTGGACCGCTTACAAGCTGCAGTTCGAGTCCGTTTCTAAGGCGAATGGATGGAACAAAGAACATGCCAAAACGGCACTAACGTTGGCGCTGCGAGAAGGAGCTCTCACAGTCCTAGAGGCTCTGGGAAATGACAGGACTTATGACCGCCTTCTAGAAGCTTTGGAAGCTCGTTATGGTGACAGCCATTTGGAGCATGTTTTCAGAGCCCAGCTGAAGGACAGAACCCAGGGTCGTAATGAATCATTGCAGCAGTGGTCCCTGGAGATAGAAAAGCTGGTCAGGAAAGCTTATCAATCTGCATCGGCCTCATTGGTGGACAGCATGCTGGTGCAGGCCTTTATTGACGGGATTCGAGACATAGAAGTGAGAGCTGCTGTCCGGTTGGGTCACCATGGAAGTCTGAAGGACGCAGTTGCCCATGCACTGGAGGTAGAAGCTGTGCGTCAGGACTCTAGGACATATAGGTTACGAGAAGTTTCCATCAAGGAGCCGGCTGCACCCCGCCGCGAATTTGGCCCGAGATGTTACCACTGTGGAGAACGCGGTCATTTACAATCTAGTTGCCCAAAAAGAAACAGGAGGCAAGACACGGGCTCGACGGTACGGCAAATAGCCTGTGATGAGCCGGAGCCGCAGCAGGGAAACGAGTAAAAGCCAGGGCTGTGGGACGAGTACTGGCTAGTAGTCAAAATGTCCCAGTTATGATCTCACAGGCGAGTGATGGAAATAGTCTGGTCATCAGGGGAAGTGTTGAAGGAATACCATGCCACCTCACAATCGACACTGGAGCCTCTCGCACCGTGATCAGTCCTCGGCTGTTGAAACACCTGTCTAGAGATCATCTAGTCCGACCTAAGCATCTCCAGCTGCAAACGGCTACCGGCCAGCACATTTCCGTCCTGGGGGAGCGAGAGGTGGCAGTAAGAATTGGAGAGAAGAAATACTAGACTATACGACGTCATCGTTGCGAACATCATCGACGATTGCATCATCGGGTTGGACTTTATGAGAAGATTCGGCTGTAACATCGATTTGAAGGGTGGCGTCCTAAATTTTGGAATTGAGGAGATCCCTATGGAAGGTGGAGTGAAAGGAAAAGTCTACTGCGCAAAAAGGACTATTCTCCAACCAAGATCGCAAGCCCTAGTCCCGGTAAAATTACCATGCAATACGGGTCGAGGATCTCGTTGCTGTGTGTTAGTAGAGAACTTAGCTGGAAACAAATCGTGGATAACAGCTCGCACGATAGTGACAACGTCATCTGTAGCATTTGTACGGGTTCTAAATTTAAGTAATACTAAATACGACCTTAACAAAGGAATGCCTATCGGGTCTTGTGAAGAAATCTCTTGGATACGGAGCTGTAAGGGATGACTGCAAGGATGACCTCACTAAAGAAGAACTTCTCAAGGCACGCCATTCTCTGATGCGGTTTATTAACGTCTTCTCTATGCACGATGGTGACATCGGAAGAACTGGGCTAGTGCAGCATGAAATTAACACTGGTAACGTTATACCGGCTCCAGACTCACGCGAGAAGTCTCGGCGAGACTTCTCGCGCGAGAACCGAGAAGCTATCCACACTCAGCGATCTTCTCATTTACATTCTCGGTCGTGATCCGGAATGGACGACAGTGCTACTGCCTTGGTATTGTGTGCGTTAGCACATTATAATCTCGTTAACACGAAAATTAAAAATAATATTAAGAAAAAATGGCTCAAACGACGGTGGTTATTGACAAAGTACTTTTTTATAGAAAACGTTTTGCTTCCCACAAAATGGGCTCTGTGTGAAAATATTATTTAAACTTTAACTCTGTTTCATTTTTCCACATTTTTTACTCGTATGTCTAAAATTACTGAACTATAAAGACTAACGAAATATCTCAAAACAATTAAAATCTTCGTGAATTTAAATTATTTTCTTAATATTTATCACACATTATTTTGTTAAGCACTGATAGCACAGATGAGAGACTATGTTAATGAAAGAGTATACAATAACTGTGAAGTTATCTAAATGATACTGATATGCATCAGACACCACAAAGTATTTTTTTTTATAGAATAATTGGCACGAGATAACATGCGATCTACGCCACGGTCGCAGTCGCACTGAGAACAAATGAGAGTGTGATAGTGTTCTCTTTTCTCGCCCGAGAAACCCTTTGAAGCGGGCAAAAAAACCGACACCGATCGGAGAACAGGCGAGCCCGAGAACGAGAAGCCGAGAAACCCATCACATTCACGCTTCTCGGGTGTTCTCGGGGGTTCTCGGCGTGAGTCTGGAGGCACCTTTACGCCAATTCGTGAACGACCTCGACGAGTACCAGTAGCTAGGGAGAAGGAAGTTAAAGACATGATCGGTGAAATAATAATAATAATAATAATAATCCTTTATTGTTCTATAAAAAACCTTACATACATGTTTGTTACTTAAGTACCTAAACTAGGTCTAGCCTGTTCTTATAGGTACTTATGCTCTTTTATCTGCTGATAAAGGTTTATTGCTTGTGCATGTTGTCCCTAGCTATTATGATATACAATATACACACATATATTCGCACACACATATACATATATACACACACATACATATAAATAGGCACAGTGCATGGATAGACATGTATAACCATACAAAACACTAACTTATTCCCAATATAAGTCAATAATATGTAAATAGTGATTTTATTAATTATTCGCAATGTATTAATGATTTCTAGTTAGCAATTCTTCTGTCATATTATAATCTAATTTATAAAGCCATTGCCTTAGAATTAAGTTGCACGTATGTTTATTTTTGTCATGTATATCAATTTCTTTGTTGATTTTGTTATATAAAAATGGCCTTGCAAAATATGGAAAACGATGAGCAAATTTGCTTTTACTTTGCACAGAGGTACTTTTAAAATATATGTGTTTTCGTCTTTTATTGGAATTTAGGTTACTATTTGGCTCGCATTGTTTGTGTTGTTTTAAAATAAGCTCTAGGTAATATAACTGTCTTACAGTTAATACATTATTTTGTGCGTATAGCTTTGAAGTAGAATATCTAAAGGGCAGAGAATTCATCACTTTTAGCACCAAACGCTGCGCTCTTTCTAGCGGTAGCAGGTTTGTTTTTAGAGCCCCTCCCCAGATAGTAATACAATACGACAATATAGACTGGCACAAGGTAAGGTATAGGTATAGGGTTAAATGAAAAGGAATAATGTAATTGAGCCTTCGACGAGTCCATGGTGTTCACCAGTGGTTTTGGTCAAGAAGAAGGACGGATCCATGAGGTTTTGCGTCGATTACCGTCGACTCAATGACGTTACCAAAAAGGACAGCTATCCACTGCCGCGAATTGACGACACCTTGGATACGTTGAGCGGTATGAAATGGTTTTCAACGCTGGACTTGAAAAGTGGTTACTGTCAAGTGGAAATCAAAGACCAGGATAAAGAGAAAACTGCATTTTCTACTGGAAAGGGTCTTTGGCAGTTCAATGTAATGCCATTTGGGTTGTGCAACGCTCCTGCGACATTTGAGCGACTGATGGAGCAGATCTTAGCGGGCCTATTAGGAGACACCTGCCTGGTATACTTGGATGACATTATCATATTTGGGAAAAACTTCGATGACCGCCTCAGGAATTTTGAGCAAGTTTTATCCAAAGTAAAAGCTGCCAATCTCATACTAAGTCCGAAGAAGTGCTCGCTTTTTAAGCGCAAAATTAACTATTTGGGACATGTTATTTCAATGGATGGCGTTCAGACAGACCCAGAGAAGATTAGCGCTGTTAAGGACTGGCCAACGCCAAAAGATAAGACTGCAGTTCGTGCCTTTTTGGGACTTTGAAAGAAAGAAAGAAAGAAAAGATATTTATTGGACAACAACCACAATAAACAATTCATGAAATACAACCATCTTTTATATTAGGGCACCATATTTTAACACAAGGAATGAATTACCTATCCAGTTTCATGGTTGCGTCCAAAAGGTAAATCGTTCAGCGTTATGCCAAACATTCGTCTGGCGCTGGTTTTCAACGACCACCTTTAATTCTGACCTCCAGCTGCCAGCAGTCATATTCAGTTAAAAAAATATATAACAGAACTATACTACCTACTTAAATACAACACATAATATTTAACAATTTCATAAAACACATGAATTGGATAAATTAAATACATTAAACAACTAAATAAAAACAATAAAAACCACCAAACTACGTGCGCGCGAAGTGCGGGGTACCTAGTAAGGATTTCCCAGTTAAAAGTTTATCTTTTTTACGAATTAAAAAAAAAACTAAATATAAGACATATTTTGCTGAATGTTTCCTAGTTCCTGTTGTTTGTTAATTAAATAAGCTTTTAGCTTATTCCTAAAAGAGTTCAACGATGCAGCTTGCCTAATGGGTGGAGGAATATTGTTCCATATTTTCGAAGCAGCATAACGGAAGGTACCCTTATAACAAGCGGATGCATGCGACTGAATGGCCAACTGCAACGAGCACTGCCTTCGCTCACTTCGTCTATTGTTACCAACCCAGTTTAGTTTGTTGTAAAGGTAAGAGGGTTCCTTCAATGCAATAACTCCAAAAAGCAAACATGATAAATGTAGCTTGCGTCTGGATCTCATTTTAAGAATACCCTTTTCATTAAGAAACGGCGTAACGTGACATCTGGGAGGAATGTCATAGCAGAAACGAGCACAGGCATTCTGCACTCTTTGAATAAGTCGATCAGTTCTTGCCATTAGTCGCGGGCCAAACACAGTGTCTGCATAGACTAGCTTAGAAAGTACTAAACACTCAACAAGCTGCACACGCAATTCCTCAGATAAAAAAGGCCTTATTTTATAAATAATTTTAAGTCTATAGAAACAATTTTGTACCAACTGTGCAATATGACTTTCAAACCTAAGTTGTGTGTCCATATTTAAACCCAAATTACGTGACAGGTTTACTCTTTCTATCTGATTCCCCATTACTACAAGATCCACAGTTGCCGGCAAATCGTTGAGTTTCTTTTTGGTGCCAAACACCATATATTTAGTTTTTGATGGGTTCAGTGGTAAGCAGTTTCGGTTTGACCATTCCACGACTCGAGCCAAATCCTCCTGCAAATATTTTACTGCCTCCTGGTATTGGTCCGGCTTAAAAGATATATATAACTGAACATCGTCAGCGTTTTTTCTAAAACCCGACTGGTACTCAGGAAGTATGTAATTTTTTTCCAGGTAACTAGTTAATTGCTGACATACAATTCCCTCGAGTATTTTAGACATACAGGGTAATATGCTGATGGGTCGAAGATCCTTAACATCACTAGGATTCGTATTCTTTGGCAAAGGTAGAACAATCGCAATTTTCCACAAGTCAGGGAAAGAAGAAGTCGATATGGACTTGTTTATTATTTCTGTGATATAGTCAAGTATGCTGTCAATAGTTAATAATAACATTTTTAATGAAATTCCATCGAAACCAATGGAATTTGATCTTTGTTTCATGATATATCTGAGAACAGAACTTTGATCAACCTGCTCAATATTAAACTGCGTCCCACGATACCTATGAAATTCGTAATATGTTAAACATGAAATAGCACAAGTGTCATTGCCAGCAACTGTAAGAAAATGTTTGTTAATATCATTCGGATCATACAGGTGTGAGGGTAGGTCCGCTGAATGACACGTTGGCAAAACAGTACTTTTCAAGTTTCGCCATAGTATATTAGGGTCTTTAATTTTATTGTTAACGTTAAAACGGCAATAAGCTAGCTTTTCAAAATACAATGAAGTCTGCACTAAGGCCTTAAGTTGTTTATAATATTCTCTTTTACTTTCAGATCTAGTTTTTCGGAAAATTGCCAAAGCTTCATCCCTTAGTCTCATCATCAATTTAATTGTGTCAGTAATCCAAGGGGGTGTTTTATCCCTTATAATAATCTCTTTAAATGGTGCATGAGTGTCAAACACAGATAAAATATTGGTGTTGAAAAAATCAACCATATCATTCACCGTAGGCAATAAAGAAAAGCATTTCCAATCTATCATTGTCATATCGTGTAAAAATGTATCCATTTTAATATTATTTAGTGGTCTGGTTAAAACTGTGTATGGCTTAATTTTTTCACGTTTGACAGAGAAATCGCAACGTATTACCGAGTGACCATGTGCGTTGAGAAAGGAATCCACAGTTAAAGCTCCAGGTTGAAGGTCTGTGCACACGAGATCGATCAATGTTTCGCTAGAGCTAGTAAAGTGTGTAGGGGTCGCAACTAGTTGTTTGAGTTTTAAACTGAGTTAAAGTTTCATTTACTTTTTGAGTATTACTGTTATTGTAATTTAACATATTGACATTAAAATCGCCCATTAAGATACAATGGTCACAATCTCCCAGAGCACAGACAGAGCAGGTGACGGCGTCAAGAAAAAGGTCCAAATCCTGCCAGGGCGGGCGGTAGGCTGTACCTATTGCAATTTTTTTGCCATTAACCGTAATTTTTAGCCACATCTGTTCAATACTATCAAATTTGGGATCTAAAGGAGGACTCCAGTTACGTATTACAAGCCCCCGCCTGAGGAAAAAACCAACGCCCCCACCACGGCCGGAGCGCACAAAGACTGGACGCGGCGTATGCCGCAGACGGTACCCAGGAACCGCTGGCGCTCGGCCCTCCTCACCGACCCTTAGCCACATCTCGTTGATGGCAAGGATATCAAAACTATGTCTGGTAACCATATCTATAAAGCTGTCATGATTTGTACTCAGGGAACCTGCGTTATGAAAGCCTAACTTCAAGTTAATTTGCTTTGCTCATACTATCGACGGTTTGTTAAAAACTTTTCGGATATAGCAAAGCCTCTGCATCAATTAACGGAAGAAAAACGACCATTCGTCTGGAACGATCAGTGTACAGAATCTTTCACCGAACTCAAGCAAAGACTTTGTGAGACACCTATATTGGGATACCCGGATCCAGATAATGATTTTATTGTCGACACAGACGCTAGTAATACTGGCGTCGGGGGAGTGTTATCACAAAGGAAAGGGGACCAGGAAATTGTGATAGCTTACTTCAGTAAATCGCTGTCAAAACCGGAGAAGAATTACTGTGTCACTCGAAGAGAGTTGCTGGCGGTTGTCAAAACATTGCAACACTTCAGCAAGTATTTGTTGGGACGCAAGTTCCGTATTAGGACGGACCACGCTGCTCTCAAGTGGTTATTGGAGTTTAAGAACCCTGAAGGTCAAGTGGCGCGATGGATTGAACAACTCCAGGAATTTGACTTCATCATTGAAAATCGCGAAAAGAGACAAGAGGCCAAAGACTGCGTAAGGATGTTGAGAACCGACACTGTTAGCGGAGAGTGGAGTGATGAAGTCATGCAGCAAGCGCAACAGGAGGACCTTGACATCAAACCCATTTTCGATTGGATCCAGGCGGGAGTACCCAAGCCAAGGTGGTGTGAAGTAGCTCCGATGAGTACAGTCACGAAAAGCTACTGGGCTCAGTGGGGAAGCTTAGTCATACATAACGGGGTACTTTGCAGAAAATGGGAGTCTACAAATGGCAAGGATACGCACTTGCAAATAATAGTCCCAAAGAAGAAGGTCAGTGAAGTGCTGAGACTTTATCACGACGGAATATCCGGTGGGCACCTTGGAGTGAAAAGGACCTTGCTGAAAATTCGGCAAAGATTCTATTGGATTCACTGCCGTGAAGATGTTGAAGACTGGTGTAAGAAATGTACGAGCTGCTCGTCAGTCAAAGGTCCTCATACGCGCAGCAGAGGAGCGCTTAAGCTGTACAACATTGGAACACCTTGGGAAAGGATTGCTGTTTACGCTCGAGGATGAGCGAGTGGCAACACTGCATTATAGTCTGTGCAGTGAGAGCCTGTGGCGGCCGGCCGCATGTAACATGTCAGTCGAGTCGAATACGGAATGACGTTGAAATAGTTTAGGTTACCAGGCGGCGCGTTTTCGTTTCGAGAAATATATAATTGAAAGAGGTTTTGCGCGGCGCACCTAACTTGTGAGTGCGAAGATCCGCCAAGTTTTAGTGTCGGTGAATAGTGTACCAAAGTTTTATTATCCGAGGGTGAAGTGAGTGATGGTGGCCTAATAGGCCTATGTAGTGCTCCGGTCTCCATCGTTGGATTGACACTTACCCTTCGGGAGCCGCGGCTTCCTTCGAGCTAGCTCAGGAAGTCCACTGGCTACATACGGAGACCAAATGGAATAGGGGTAAGCCACAGTGTTTCCTAGAATCTGGTAGTCGGTTTGAACTCATTATTCGGCGAAACGCCGACGTGGTGGAGTCTACTTTGGGCACCACCATCTCTTGGTAGCAGAGCGTGGTTTGTTGTTAGATTTGATTGATTGATTAGTATTGTACAATTAATATTGTAATCTTGTTGGTTGTCCAAACGGGCAATACATATTAATTGGTTTTGATTGCTGATTTTAAACCGACTACAATCTCATTTGTGGACCGATCTCCCTAACTAGTTGTCATTGTATATGAAAAATTGTGGTTAAATGCCTTTGTTGTTCTAGTTAAGTTCTAGCATTTACCTATATTTGATTTTGGTTTGTTTTTTCATATCTTTGTTTTGCCCTTGAATATTTTGTTTGTTAAGTTGTAAACTTATACTTGAATTTAATTTGTTTAAAAAATTTTGCTGCTAAATGACTTTGCTGTTGTTGTAATACACTATTTTGCTGTGTTAAGTTTTAGCATTTACATTTGATTTTGTTTTGTTTGCCTTTGAATATTATGTTTGTTAAGTTATTGACTTAATACTTGAATTTAATTTGTTTGAAAAATTCTGTTGTTAAATGCCTTTGTTGTTCTAGTTAAGTTCTAGCATTTACACTTGATTTTTGTTTATATATATTTTGTTCTGCCTTTGAAGTTCCTCCCGATCTGTTTTGTTGTCTGCGGTTGTCGGTCTGTTTGTCTATGTATTATTATAGTGTATATTAATTTTGGTGCAAAATGGTCCCGCCAGTCAGCCCGTTTAGTGGTGCCCGCGCGGGTGCACAAAAGATCTTGAGATGGTTTGCTAGTGCCGTCGCTTTGGTAGACCGACCAGACCGAGAACAGGCCTTGTTAATTCGGCATGAGGGAGTACCTGCTCGCTTGAAGGAATTGGAGCAGCTTTTAGTTGCTCATCAACAATATCTGCTCGACCACCCAGCCGAGGGTGCCGCTGAGTTGCGGGAAGTCGAGCAATTTAATGCGGATTATGATCAATGTTTTGAACAGGCGGATGTGATTATAAACAAGGCTCAGGCTATCCTATTCGCCCGGAGGGGTGAGTCGTGCACGCCCGGGGAGGTCAAGCCTACTCCGGCCGGCTTGCTGGGCAGACTGCCCACTTTGGACATCCCAACCTTTGATGGGAACTTGGCTGCTTGGATGGGGTTCATTAACCTCTTTGATAGCCTGGTCCACTCGAGGGACGACCTGTTCCCTAGCCAGAAATTGGCCTATTTGCTCTCTGCCTTACGTGGAGAGGCTGGTGTACTTGTCCAGCATCTACCTGTCAATGATGACAGTTATGATATTGCAAGGGCGTTGTTGACCGCCCGGTATCAGAATGTTCGCTTGCTAGCGGACACACATGTGGCTGCCATTTTAGGGCTGCCACGAGTATCGCGGGTCTCCTCATTGAGGAAGGAGATTTTGAACCCGCTGCTAAGCGCTATTAACGCGCTCAAACGACTTGACCTACCGGTGGACCAGTGGTCCTTCATATTGCTCCACCTCATCCTCAATAAGCTTCCCATGGAGATGAAGGGGCGCTTTGAACAAAGGTATGGGGGCAATAGTGCCTCATACCTACCCCCCCTTTTCGGATCTCCTCAGATTTTTGGAGGATGAGTGTCGGATGACCGACCACTTGGATCTGGCTCCTATACCGGGACCGAGTACAGGCCGCTATGAGGCGACCCGGGCAGCGTCACGGAGAGAGCGCCGCCCGTACAAACAGTATACTGCAGTGCGGCAGAACTCTCCACACGGGGAGAGGCCGCTGCCTTGCAAGTGTTGCAAGCGGAATGGCCATAGTGTGCCGGCCTGTCCCAAATTTGTTGGCCTACGCACCGAGGGGCGTAGGAATATGGCCAAGCAGCGGAATTGGTGCTACCGCTGCCTGGGGGCTCATATGGCATCGGCTTGCCCCCACCCACGAGATTGCCACTGTTGTGGAGGGGCCCATCATCCCCTCTTGTGCTTTAATAATAAAGACACTCGTGAGGTGGTGAGAGCGAAGGACTCGCACACGGGCGGGGGCCCTCGTAGGTCACCCACATCTCCGAGGAGATCAGAGGGGCGTGCCACACAGGCGCCCCCCCTCCCGTGAGAGCATTGGGCGCCCCACCCTCCCTACGGGCGGGGGGGATCGACGCGCCGCTTATGAGGCGCCACCGCGGGATTGGGCCTCGGTTATTAGGGAGCCACGTCGGGAGCCGATACGCTCCTCTCCCCCTTTGATGGAGAGACCCCGTTTGTCACGGGCTCCCCCAACTTTCGCCCATCATGGGCACCGCCCGGCCCCCCGATGCAGCTTTGGTCGGGGTGTGTACGTGCCGGATTGGGACCCGCTCGAGCGCCTTGAGCGCCCTATTCCTCCGCCGCGCACGCATTTTTCCTTAAACCCCCCTTCCCCCCCCCCCCCCCCGTTGCGGGAAATGCGGGAGGATTTTCATTAAACCAACTATCGGCTGCAACCCCCCCACAGGAGCAGGTGCTGTTACCAACAGCCTCCGTACAGGTGTGGGGCCCGAGGGGCACCTTTGTTTTAGTTCGCGCCCTTTTGGATACGGGAGCTCAGGATTGCATTGCCTCCAGCTGGCTGGTCCGGCAGTTGAGTTTGAACACATATCCATACCTTGAATCGGTACGGGGAAACGGAGACCTGCGGATCCCGGATCCGATCGGTCAGGTTTTGTTCTCCTTCTCCCCCCACTTCTCTTCAGCGCCCAAAATTAGCGCTACCGCGATTGTTTATGAGAAGGTTGTTGGTCAGCTTCCGCAACAGCACGTTTCGCGCGCTGTCGTTGATGCGGCATCAGGATTGACCTTGGCTGACCCTTCCTTACACCGAACCGGTCCGATTCACTTATTGCTCGGTGCCGATGTTCTAGGCCGCGAGTATTGTGGGAAGAGGAGAGAGTTACAGAAGGGTGGGCTGGTAGCCTTATCTATATCGCTTGGGTTTGTAGTGATGGGACCAGTTAGGCATAACCCACCATCTCCATCGGTGGACAGTTACATAACTGTTAGCTCCACCTTATCGGATGTCCTTCAACGGTTTTGGGAGGTGGAAGAGCCACCCACCGTGAAGCGAGTGAACCCCTTAGACGAGGAGTGTGAGTTGTTCTACCAGAACAATACAGGTCGCCTTCGCTCGGGACGGCTGATCACTCGTTTGCCCTTTTTGTCAGTTCGCCCCTCACTTGGCAGCTCCCGGCCGTTGGCCGAGAAGCGACTGCTGTCCATGGAGCGTCGTATGAGTAGGAACTCCGACTTCAAACAGAAGTACTTCATGCGAGAATATGAGCAACTGGGGCACATGTCGGTCTCGCGACTGGACTGGCGAAACGAGGAACATAATTTTCTTCCTCACCACGCGGTTTTGAAACCTTCCACCGGGAAGATACGCGTTGTTTTTGATGGGTCAGCTCCTACGTCTACCGGAGTTTCGCTGAATCAATGTCTGCATGCTGGACCGAAGTTGCACCACGAGGTGGGCGATGTATTGACCAACTTCCGTCGCCATGCCGTCGTCTTTGTGACCGATATCCGGATGATGTTTCGGCAGACTGTGATTCACCCGGACGATAGACGATGTCAGCTCATATTATGGAGGGAGGATCCCAGAGATCCCATGCTGGTCTACGAGCTGAACACCAATACATACGGTTTGCGTTCGAGCCCCTTTGTGGCAATTCGCTCACTTGTGGAACTCGCTGACCGTAAGCGGTTACGATACCCTCGCGCATCCTTGGTTCTCAAGGAGGATGCATTTGTGGATGATATTTGTACGGGCTCCTCTAGTGTCGAGGAAGCCTTGATTTTGCGAGATGAACTAATTGCTCTTCTCGGGGCTGGTGGTTATGAATTGAGGAAGTGGATGTCCAACTCACCTTTTGTGTGATTTGCCAGACGACCACCAGCAGGAGCCTCATATTTTTGAGAATGCCAACACTCCAGATTTACTGTTTGTTTTGGGAGTGCAATACAGACCTGTCCAGGACACGTTTACCTATCGATTGGAGCTGCCAAGCCCCAAGGTCTGGACGAAACGGTTAGTTTTGTCTACAGTAGTTCGTTCCTTTGACCCAAATGGCTGGATTAGTCCCGTAGTGTTTTGTGTAGTATGTCGGTATTTGTGTAATTGTGATAGGTCGGTAGTTTTATTATAATTCATATGTATTAGCATATATAAGGAATAAGCTTCTCTGTAACATTATTCTGATTATAGATATCCAGCGAAACAGTGTACTATCATTTGCCCTCCAAGTAAATAGTTTATTGGCGACGAGGATAAAAAGTCTAAAATGTCTTTCGGGAAAATAAGTGATTTCGATATGCATTCGGGAAATTGGTCACTATACGTGGAAAGATTGGAGATGTACCTGAAGGTCAATAAAGTCGGCGAAGAGATGTGGCTACCTACATTGATCACGGCGATTGGAGATGAAAGTTACGAATTACTAAGTAGCTTAGCAAGCCCAAGAAAACCAGCGGAATTGTCATACGACAGCGCAGTCACCTTGTTGCGACAGCATCTTCAACCTAAACCATCGGTGATGGCGGAACGGTACCGGTTTCGGCAAAGGCGACAGCGGAATGATGAGATAGTTGCTCATTACATAACGGAACTGAAGAAGTTATCAAAAAATTGCGATTTCGGTAACGTGCTGGAGGAAAATTTACGAGATCAGTTGGTGTGCGGGTTGCGCAGTGACATCATACGTCAGCGTTTATTTGCCGAAGACAATTTGAGTTACGGAGGCGCGGTGAAGTTGGCGGGAGCATTAGAAGCAGCTGAAAGGGATGCGGCGGTGGTGGAGGGTAGCACACCGTCCGTGGAGACACCTCCAGGTCTACACACAGTGGGGACAAAGCGGGAACGAGCGGAACGCTTGCGTTCGTGGCACTACAGCGGAAACAAGTGTTGCACGGCGTGCGGGGAGAACGGTCATAGCAGCGAGACGTGCCGTTACAAAACTTTTGTATGTAGTAAATGCAAGAAGACGGGTCATTTACGTCGCGTGTGTCCCCGGAATGTGGGAAACGGAGCGAGAGGAAGAAGGCGGGTCAACCTGGTGAAGGCTTCCCGAGATGTTGAGCTGGAGGAAAATTCGAGCTCTGAAGAATTGGAGGAACAGCTGCACCAATTGAGCCTGAACAGTTATAAACCGGTGAGTTTGAAATTGCTTGTTGATGATGCTTGGATACAAATGGAGGTAGATACCGGTTCAGCAGTGTCGTGTATTAGTAAAAAAACGTATGAAAAGTTTTTAAAATCTAGGGTAATTGAGAAAAATGATTTGATTTTTAAATTTTATGACGGTAGCTGTATAAGGCCGTTAGGCGTGATAAAACCTTTAGTTCATTATAATAACCATAACCAATGTAAAAATCTAGAATTATTTGTGATCGACGGAGGAACAACCTCATTATTGGGCAGACAATGGCTATCGGAATTAGGTATAGAGATTCCACATTTTTTTAACGATTTTAAAATTTGTGAAAACCCTTCTAGATCTATAAAGGCTAACTCCTGTAATAACGATGTTAAAATGTTGATTGACAGACATAAGGAGCTGTTTAGTGGGGGGCTGGGGCGTTTCACCGGCGGTCAGGCCCAGCTGCGAGTGCGGGAGGGGGCGCAGCCCGTGTTTTGTCGCGCGCGGCCCTTGCCCTACGCGCTTAAGGCCCAAGTGGATGCGGAGCTGGATTCCATGCTACGCGACGGCGTGATTGAGCCGGTGGACACCTCGGAGTGGGCCACTCCATTAGTACCGGTACGTAAAGCGGATGGGGGGTTGCGTATTTGCGCAGATTACAAAGTTACGTTGAATCCCGTCTTACTGGTCGATAGGTATCCATTACCGAGAATAGGTGATCTGTTAGTGAGTTTAAATGGGGCGCAATTATTTTCAAAAATTGATTTATCACAGGCGTATAATCAAATAGAATTGGATAAATCGAAAGATTTTACTGTGATTAACACCCATAGAGGTCTATTTAAATACAATCGGTTAGTATTTGGCCTCTCTTCCAGTCCCGGTATTTTTCAACGCATTATGTCTAATTTACTTAGCGATATTCCGGGGGTGGAAATTTTTCTGGATGACGTCATAGTGGCTACAAAAGGGGGGCATAAAGAACACTTAGTTACACTAGAGAAAGTTTTGGACAGACTGGAGATTCATGGCATGAAATTAAAGAAAAGTAAATGCTCATTTTTGGTGGACGAAGTTAGGTATTTAGGTTATTTGATTTCCAAAGATGGTATTAAGGTAGACAAAGACAAGGTAGCGGCTATCACTAAAATTCCACGACCGGTTGACGTATCGCAGTTAAGGTCATTTCTTGGATTAGTGAATTTTTATGCTAAATTTGTCAGAAATATAAGTGACATATTATCTCCCTTGTACGAATTACTCAAAAAGGGGGTAACATGGAAATGGACGCAAGAATGTGAGCGGGCATTTCGTAACATAAAAAAAGTTTTGACTAGTGCGGAGGTACTTTCACATTACGATGTAAACAAACCAGTGACCTTAACTTGTGATGCGAGCGCTAAAGGTATAGGAGGTGTGCTCACGCAGTGCACGGGAGCCGGCGGTGCGGAGCGGCCGGTCGTTTATGTGTCGCGCGCACTCACCAACGCCGAGAAACATTATTCACAAATCGACCGGGAAGCACTTGCTATAGTTTTTTGTTTACAAAAGTTGCACCAATATTTATATGGTAGACATTTTACGCTTCGAACGGACCATAAGCCGTTAGTTAGTATTTTCGGGCCTAAATATGGTATTCCAACAATGGCTGCAAGTCGCATGCAACGTTGGGCAATTATACTGTCAGCGTACACTTATGATATTGAATATGTAAGTACAAAACAAAACGGAGCGGATGGTTTGTCGCGCTTGCCGGTTTCGAGCGGGAGCGCGGGCGACTCATCGTCGCTCGATCCGCCCGAACAGACTTATTTGCATTTTGCACAAAACGCATTACTGTTAGATCATAATAAAATTAGGCAGCAAACATTGCGAGATCCATTGTTAGGAAGAGTGTTATTATACATTAGGGACGGATGGCCAGAACATAACGAAATAAGAGAACTACAACCTTATTTTAACCGGAAAAAAGAGTTGTACGAGGAATTAGGGTGTATTATGTGGGGGCATAGGGTGGTCATACCAGAATCCTGTCGAGCTATGGTGCTAACTGAGTTACATGAGCCACATATGGGTATTACTAAAAGTAAAGCAATGGCTCGGAGTTATGTATGGTGGGCTGGCATCGATGAGGAAGTGGAGGCGCTGTGCCGTCATTGCGAGGTGTGCGCGGCAGAGGCGGACGCCCCGCAGCGGCACGCCGTGATGCCGTGGCCGTGGCCAGCTCGCCCGTGGTCCAGGATTCACTTAGATTTTTTAGGCCCTTTTCATGGTACAACATATTTAATTATTATCGATGCGAGAACAAAATGGATTGAAGTATATCCTGTGCCAAGTACGGCTGCGCGTTATACACTTAATATATTACTAGAATTGTTTGCTAGATGGGGCTTACCAAAACAGTTAGTATCGGACAATGGTCCGCCATTCACTAGTAATGACTTTTCAGATTTTACTAGTAAATATGGTATTGAACATATTTTTTCTGCTCCATATCACCCAGCTTCCAATGGAGCTGCGGAAAATGCGGTCCGTATAGTAAAACGAGTAATTCGGAAGGCTGTTAGGAAAAAGCAAGACATTCAAATGTTTTTAAACACATTTTTACTACATTACAGAAATACTGAACATTGTACCACGGGGGAAAGCCCAGCAAAGCTGATGTTAGGTAGGAATTTGCGAACTAAATTAGACTTATTAAGACCTGATAGGGATAAAAAGGTACAAGTAGCTCAGAACAGACAAAGAAAATTAGGTACAGAGGGAGAACGCTGTTTGCAACCGGGGGAAGAGGTATGGATACGTCAATATCAGGGAGGAACTAAATGGTTACCGGGCCAGGTAGTTGAAAAGCTAGGCACTACAGACTATAGAACTATAGATACAGTAGGCAGGGCTGCTCATAAACATATTGACCAGTTAAGACGGCGATCAACACGGAGCTCTTTAGTAGCACCGGCGACCACAGTAGGAGAACCCCCCTCGCTTACCACCCATCCGGTAACACCTGGTGAAATTTCGGTTGACGAGGACGTCACACGGGTAACTGGTGAGGAATCCAGCTCTGATATATTCACAGGCAGTGAGACTAAGGTTTGGTCTCCTGAGATCGATGACGCTCGAGTTGGAGAACAAAGTGAGCTCCCAAGTCCCTCCCCCGCACTCGCCACTGTGTCGCCTACTGGCTCCGCCATGCAGCGCAGGCCAATAAGGACCTGCCGTCTAATGAATCCTCCCCATTATAAGTTAAATTAGTGTATTAATAAATTGTAATTAATGTATATTAGAGGTTTCCATATTAAATTTTAAAATAAATGTACTTGGTAACAATTATGATTTTAATATATTGTAAGTGTAAAATTGAGTGTAATTCTATGTTTGTTTCTGTTGTTTTGTATACGTAATTGTGAGTTTAGAGGGGAGGATTGTAGTATGTCGGTATTTGTGTAATTGTGATAGGTCGGTAGTTTTATTATAATTCATATGTATTAGCATATATAAGGAATAAGCTTCTCTGTAACATTATTCTGATTATAGATATCCAGCGAAACAGTGTACTATCATTTGCCCTCCAAGTAAATAGTTTATTTTGGATGAAGTGCTTCCTACAGGAACTTTGGTCAGCCGAAGTGTCGTGGGATGAGCCCCTCTCGGGCCGTTTGCTGCGAGATTGGGAGTCCTTCATGTCGTCTCTCCCCGACATTAACCGTGTTAGTATCCCTAGACATATACTGCCTAAGGGACGGTTTACGGCCAGCCTTCATGGCTTTTGTGACGCGTCTGAGAGTGGATACGCAGCCGTCGTATATATCCGGACGGTCGATGATAGAAGAGCTGTTAAGCTCCACTTGCTAATTGCTAAGAGTAAGGTTGCTCCACATCGGACTCGATTAACGATTCCGAAATTAGAATTGTCTGGAGCTACTCTTCTGGTTCGTTTGATGAACCACGTTGTTGACACCCTGGGACGTAGTGTGGACTTTGAGTCGCTCTTTGCTTGGTCCGACAGTCAGGTTGTCCTGTGTTGGATTAAAAACTCCGTTCACTCCCTGGAGGTATTTGTGGCTAATCGGGTATCCCAAATACAGGCCTCGAAGGCCCCGCTGATTTGGCGCCACGTGCCAGGTGAAATAAACCCTGCTGACTGTGCGTCACGTGGCAGCGAAGCCCCTCAGCTTATTGACCACACTCTGTGGTGGGGTCCCGAATGGTTGTTACAGCCGTCTTGGCCTTTCACACCAGCTGTGGTGAAGGCACCAAATCCGGGCTTGCGTGTTCACGCTGTCGAGACTATGGCGGCTCCAGAGCGGGAATTTTTATTAGACCGCTACAGTTCTCTGGACAAGTTGCTCGGCGTGACCGCTTGGATAAGAAGATTTATACGAAATTGTCGACGGCCTCAGGACAAAGATTTGTGTCCGGTCCTCTGTCCGCAGGAGCGCCAAGATGCTCTTTTGCATTGGGTGCGTATGACCCAGTCTAGCGCGTTTGAACCGGAACTTAAGATTTTCCGTACCGGGACGTCCAAATTGAAGGGACCCTTGGTGCGTTTGACTCTCTTTCTGGATGATAAGGGATTGTTGCGTGTAGGAGGCCGATTGAGGCACGCTAACTTGCCTTATAGATCACGTCATCCCCTGTTGCTCCCCAAGGACGGACCATTGGTGCGATTGTTGATCATTGATCGCCATGTGAAGAATGCTCATGCCGGATGTAATGCATTGACCGCGCTCCTCCAACGGGAGTTTTGGATTTTGTCAGCGCGAAGAATAATCCGATCTGTTATCTTTCGATGTCTGCCCTGCTATCGTTTACGCCCCGAGACGATGCAGCCCCAAATGGGTGATTTGCCTGCTGATCGTGTGAATGAATCGATGACCTTCTTAGGAGTTGGAACTGATTTCGCGGGACCATTCACTATAAAAACGTCGCGACTCCGTAATGCTAAGACTGAAAAGGCTTACTTGTGTGTGTTTGTTTGTTTGGCCACTAAAGCCGTTCATTTGGAAGTGGTCAGTGCACTCACCATGGACGCTTTCTTAGCAACGTTAGGCAGATTTGTCTCCCGCCGGGGACTGCCTTCTCTAATTCAGTCCGATTGTGGGACGAACTTCAAGGGCACTGATAGACATATAAGAGAAGTTTGTGAAGTTTTAGATAAAAATAATATTGAGATCGGATCCACACTCTCCCGTAGGGGGGTAACATGGCGATACTCCCCGCCGTCTTGCCCTCACTGGGGAGGGATTTTTGAATCTGTTGTAAAGGCCGCCAAGACTCACCTTCGCCGCGTTATTGGGGAGACTATTCTCACGTTCGAGGAACTCGCGACGGTGTTTCATAAGATTGAGGCGGTTCTCAACTCGCGTCCGTTATGTCCGTTGTCTACCGACGCGAACGATTTGCAGGCCCTCGCGCTGGGCCATTTCTTGATAGGCAGACCACTTAACGCCCTGCCGGAGTATCCTTATAGAGATATCAATCCAGGACGCCTTTCGCGGTTTGAGTTGCTCCAGCAGCTTACCCAGAGCTTCTGGCGCCGCTGGCACCTTGAATATTTACACATTTTGCAACAACGCGTTAAGTGGTCAGATAAGACAAACCCACCGAGGGTTGGAGACCTCGTGTTAGTGTAGGACCCAAACCTGCCACCCTTACGTTGGCGTCGCGGACGCATTGTCCAACTTACTCTAGGGTCTGATGGTGTGCCCAGGTTTGCCGAGGTCCTAGTTGGGGATTCTGTTTTGAAGCGCGCGGTCGCTACTCTTTCTCGTCTCCCCTTAGACTGATTTGGCGGACAGTCCGGGACTGTCCGGAGCGGGGGGATGTTTACGCTCGAGGATGAGCGAGTGGCAACACTGCATTATAGTCTGTGCAGTGAGAGCCTGTGGCGGCCGGCCGCATGTAACATGTCAGTTGAGTCGAATACGGAATGACGTTGAAATAGTTTAGGTTACCGGGCGGCGCGTTTTCGTTTCGAGAAATATATAATTGAAATAGGTTTTGCGCGGCGCACCTAATTTGTGAGTGCGAAGATCCGCCAAGTTTTAGTGTCGGTGAATAGTGTACCAAAGTTTTATTATCCGAGGGTGATGTGAGTGATGGTGGCCTAATAGGCCTATGTAGTGCTCCGGTCTCCATCGTTGGATTGACACCCAACCCTTCGGGAGCCGCGGCTTCCTTCGAGCTAGCTCAGGAAGTCCACCGGCTACATACGGAGACCAAATGGAATAGGGGTAAGCCACAGTGTTTTCTAGAATCTGGTAGTCGGTTTGAACTCATTATTCGGTGAAACGCCGACGTGGTGGAGTCTACTTTGGGCACCATCAATTGCCTTAGATGTTGCAGGCCCATTTCCAACATCAGAGTCTGGAAACAAGTACATCTTGGTAGTGATGGATTATTTCACCAAATGGCCTGAAGCGTTTGCCATTCCTAATCAGGAAGCTGTGACAGTGGCGGAAAAGTTGGTAATGGAGGTGTTCAGTCGATTTGGAGTGCCACTCGAAATTCACAGCGATCAAGGCAGAAACTTCGAATCCCAGGTTTTTCAAGAGACATGTCGAATCATGGGGATTCATAAAACGAGAACTACACCATACCACCCACAGTCAGATGGAATGGTTGAGAGATTCAACCAGACATTGGAGAGACATCTGGTGAAGTTTGTGGAAAACCATCAAAAAGACTGGGACAGGCGTATTCCTCTTTTCCTGATGTCGTATAGATCGGCAACTCATGAGAGCACAGCTGCTACGCCAGCAAGCGCAAACTTCGGAAGGGAACTTCGTTTACCTGCTGACCTGTTAACAGGGCGACCTCCTGATACCCCAAAATGCATCACGGAGTACGTAAGCGACTTAAGAAAACAGAAAAAAATTTCAGGCTAGTGCAAAAATGAAGTCGCGATATGACCGGAATTCTAATCAAGCGAGATTTGAAGAAGGTTCGTTGGTGTGGTTGCACAATCCGATGCGACGTAAAGGGAAATCCCCGAAATTGTCTCCAGATTGGGAAGGCCCGTATAAGGTTGTAACCAGAATCAACGACGTCACTTACCGCATACAACGGAATCAGCGCAGTCCAAGCAAGATTGTCCATGTTGATCGACTGGCCAGGTATCACGGTTCTAACGATGATCGGGACGAGCATGTTTTAGAGGGGGGTAGTGTTGCGCCGATGGTATAAGAAACTTCCGGCATGGTTTTCGGCGTGGTGGCCTTCGAAGCGTTTTCAGCGGCCTGAAAACGCAGTTCAGCGCGTTTCAGGAGGTGCTCTATGACATACTAGAATATCGAAATTTTACCCAAGTTGCCGTTGTTTTCAGGCGCCTGAAACATGTTTTCAGTCCGTTTCAGGCTACCCTCTATCGAACCACATTGGTGGTGCCCAAGGTAGACACCACCACGTCGGCGTTCCGCCGACTTGTATTGCTGAATTCTGTACCCTACTACCAACTCATAGAAAGCATTGTGGCTTACCCCGATTCCAATTGTCTCCGTGTGTAGCCGGTGGACTTCCTGAGCTAGCTCGAAGGAAGTCGCGGCTCCTGAAGTTCTGCAGTGGATCCACCGGTGGAGACCGGAGCACTACAAATGCCTATTAGGCCACCACGGCTCACACACGCGATTTTGACACCGTTGGTCAACACAAAGCGGGCTTTCGCACCCCGATATTAGGTGCGCCGCGCAAAATACAATTTGCTAGTTATATACTGTGTATTATATTTTATGGATGCCCGGACATCATCCTAACCTCTAACAATGTCGTGACATTTCGACTCGACTCAACTGACATCTTACATGCGGCCGGCCGCCAAAAAGGCTCTCACTGCACAGACTACAATGCAGTGTGCCACTCGCTCTTCCTCGAGCGTGAACATCCCCCCGCTCCGGACAGTCCCGGACTTCGGTGCGAGCCGCCGAACGCGACGGACGTGCCTATTGCGCTCCGTGTGTGCCCGCGCCGCTGTTTATTAGCGACAGTGTATTTCCTGTCCTTTTCTATTTTTCCTCTGTTTTTATCTTGTGCCAATACTTGTATTGTGTGCGATTATCGCGAAATAGACGCATAATATAGTGTTTTAACTAGTTTTTTAGGCTAGTTCTTTGTGTGGTGATAGTGACACGGTGTTTTTCGGTTATCATTAAGTGATTTCTTGCTTTTCGGAGCTTAAACCGTTTTTAAAAGTAGTTGACGTGGACTGACAGTGACACGGTGGTGCAAAAATTTTTACTCAGTGTGGTCGGATTGCAGTGATATTGCGAAAAAACCGCTTTTCGCCCGCGTGGTTGCGCCGCCATTGTGCGTGCGCGCCGCCATTTTGCGAGCGGTGTGAGGTTGGCGCGGACGGCTGACACGTGACGTCTGACGTTTGACGTTTGACGTTGACGTTGACAGCGTCACTTGATCGGCGCCATTTTGGAGCGACCCTGCGTTCCGAATCAGGGAGTACCCCATTTTATGGTGTTGAACTTTTTATTTACGACTCGTATAAGACTCGTAACCTTTATTGACTTTTCTTGTATTTGGTGTTTTTCTTCTCTTTTATTGTGGTGTACTTGACTAGTAAACTTTGTTTGTGTACCTTAACGGCTGAACTTGCCAGCTTGTCCGCAAGATGAGTGACCCCGAGGGGGGGGCACCCCCCCGCCCGGGAGTAAGCCACGAGGACAACTCGTTGCTTTTTAGACCGCGATCGTCGCTTCAGCGGACCCCACCACCGCGTCGTATGGTGGTCGCGCCGTCTGACGAACCGGTGCTGACTACGCCGCCGTTCCAACTGCTGTCGCCCCCAAGGGAAGTGGTGGACGCCGCGGAGGCTGCCTACGCTGCGGTCATCCATGCTCACTCGCCGGGTACTTCGCCGCCGCCGCCTGCTAACACCCCCGTTAGCCCCCGGACGAGTTTGTTCCCCGCTCCGCGGGCTCCTGCTGCCGCCCCTACTCCCGCGCCACCGATCCAGACCCAGTCGAAAGCCAAGCGCGTCCTCTCTCCGGATGAATGGACGGTCGTTGGCGCTGCTAAGCGGCGCCCAGCACGCCTCACTACGGCAAAAAATTCGCCCCCCGCTGCCAGACTCGAGGTGGCCACGCCGGTGACTGAGTATGGCACCCCGTACACTACCACCGACGACGATGACGATGAGACCACCGACGAGCTGCACCGTGCGAGTGCCCGCCAGCTGCTATCAAGGGCTAGTGCCGCGACCCGCTCCATCACGACCATTGCAGGGGCCTCGTCGAAACTAAACAAGGCAGATTTGGTGGCTGTCAATGCCAGCCTAGCCCAAGTCATGGAGGTCGTCAGCCATCTGGCCGTCCTATCGCAACAGCAACGGGCGGAGATAGTGTCTCTGCGCACGACGGTTTCGGAGAGGGAGGACGCTTGGCAGCGCGATCGTCAACGTGCCGCCAGGGCGGAAGCGGAAGCCACGACAGCCCGGGAGGAGACCACCAGGATTGCTGCGAGTACGGCGACGTCGACGGCGAGGGTGGCCCCCGCGGGTGCTCCGACCTCGTATGCTGACATGTTAAGGCCGAGGCCGTCTGGCGGACCGGTGCTGGCGTTGTACCCCGGCGAAGGGTCGGCACTCAAAACATCGGACGAACTAAAACTTGCAGTCAAGTCCTCCATCGCCCCCGCCAAACTGAACATCAAGGTAGATAGGGTGAGGCGCGTGGGAAACGCGGGCGTGGTCATTCAGACTCGCACACCGGAAGACCTCAATAGATTAAAGGCGGCCCTCCCATCGTCCATCAAGGCAAGTGAGGTCAGAGGTAGGCAACCCCTAGTTGTTATTAGGGACCTAGACGGTAAGGAGCCACCGCTAAAGGAGACCATACAACAAATATACGAGCAGAATTTTGCAGACGACACCAACTGGACATGCGACAAAATGCTAACGAACAGCAGACTTGCTTTTAGGAAGGGCCGCCTCGGCTCATCTCAGTCGGCGATGATAATTGCCTGCTCGTCCGAATTGCGGAGGGCCCTTGTTAATAAAGGCCGGCTGTATATCGGGTGGGATTCGTGTAGGGTCGAAGACTTCACCACAGCCATCTGGTGTAATAAATGTTGTCTATACGGCCATAATGAGAAGCGGTGTCGCCAGGAATCCGTCACCTGCACGAGGTGTGGTGTGATGGGACACAAGGCCGAAGAATGCAAGCTGGAGCAGCCTAGGTGCGCCACCTGTCACCGATTCGGCCAAAAGAACGCAGAAACACATGAAACAGGTGCACGCGACTGTCCGGCGCGTGTACATGCTGAGCGACGAATGGTGGAGACAACATCATATTAATATGGCTTCGTCTAACAAAATTACAGTCGGCCAAATAAATCTGGCGGGGGCACAACTTGCCACACTTGAGCTACCCCGAGTAGCGGAAGACCTGGGGCTAGACGTCGTTCTTGCTCAGGAGCATTACCCTGGCACCCAGAGAGACGCTACCGCTTGCAGATTTCTGCAGTGCGGTACGAACGCCAAGGCGGCGATCTATGTTCGTCGACAAGACCTCCCATGCGCCTTCTTACAACATCTGTCGAACGCACACTGCACAGTGTGCCATGTACTCATCGACGAAGAAGGTGTATATATGGTGTCCGCGTACTTTCAGTACAGTGACGATATAGACGTTCACCTGCAACATCTCGGCGTCGTCCTCGATTCCCTTCGTGGGAAAAGAGTCATTATAGGGGTAGACTCTAACGCACACTCGCCGATGTGGTACTGTCAACCGCGGCAGTATACGGGGCGAGGGCCAGACGTCACGCACCGCCGAGAGCGTATGGAGGCGTTTATCCTGGCTCGAGGACTTAGGCTGGCGAACGCAGAGGGCGAGCCACCTACATTTGCAACAGCAAATGGGGCCTCCAACATCGACCTCACACTGACGAGAGGCATCCTGGCGACAGGATGGCGAGTGCTGCCAGATCACATAGAGAGTGACCACCGGCTCATTACATTCGAAGTGGCAAGTCGACCCACTCCTCGCGCTGAGCCGCTTGGAGGGGAGCCGATGAAACTGCGGGATCGTGGGGTCGATTGGAAGCGTTTTGAGCGTGGGATCCATGGGAGGGTAGGAAGTATAAGGTGGAATCGGTCCGCCCAGGAGATCTGTGCTCAGTTCACCACCTTGGTAGGGAGCACCGCGAAGCAGACCCTGGGTGTCGTGCGTACAAAGTCGCACGGGCACGAGTGGTGGACTCCACAACTCGATGAGCTGCGTAGGCGTAATAACCATCTGCGTCGGACTTGGCAATCGACTCGCCGGGCCGGGGGGCCCGTCGAGGCCGAGGCCAAGGGCCGTTTCCATGCGCATAGGCTTTTATATAGGGGAGCCATGGAGGAGGCGCAGCTTTTGTATTTTAGAAAAATCGCGGAATCGGGAAACCTGGACCCTTGGGGACAGGCTTACCGACTCGCGAGCGGGCGGCATAGACCGCCAAGTAACGTTATTAACGGCACGATTTACGCCGAAGGCTATGCTGGTAGTGTGAATGAGGCCATGCACAGCCTCTTGTACTCTCTTTGCCCGGACGACGATCTGTCCAGGGACACTCCCTATCACAGGCAAGTGCGTCTTATGGCCTCAATGTCACCTCCAGGAGAGGATGCGCCTCCTCCTTTCCAGGAAACTGTGAGGGACATAGTTCGGGATCTTCCCAACACGGCACCGGGAGCCGATGGGATCAGTGCTCGCGTAATACAGCACACGTGGAGGGCCGCGTCGGCCGAGTTCTCTGAGGTGTTTAGGCGATGTGTCCGGGAGGGCTGCTTTCCGGATGTCTGGAAGGTCGGTAAGCTGATTGTCATCCCGAAAGGGAACGGCAAGCCCCTTACCGACCCGAAAGCATACCGCCCAGTTACTCTGTTGCCGATCTTTGGTAAAATATTAGAACGCGTAATTTTGAGCTGCGCTCCGCAGATCACCAGGGGGTTATCGGATCGCCAGCATGGATTCACTCGAGGCCGGTCGACGGTGTCTGCCCTAAACACCATCTTCAGGGCAGCGCGAGAGAGTTCGTCGAAATATTTACAGGTAGTCTTTTTGGATATCTCTGGGGCCTTTGATAATGCGTGGTGGCCTATGGTGTTGCTCAAGGTGAAGCAGGGGGGATGCCCGCCAAACATCTTTAAGATGTTGGTGGACTACTTCCGCGACCGCCATGTGAGCCTGTCCGTGGGCCATCACAGGGTGTCGAAGGCGGCAACGATGGGTTGCCCGCAGGGATCGGTGTTGGGACCCACGCTCTGGAACGTGCTGATGGACGACTTGCTCCGACTGCCATTCCCTGGGGGGGTCAGCGTCGTGGCTTACGCCGACGACGTGACGATTCTGATCGAGGCCAATTCCCGGGCGAGCATAGAGGCCTCGGCCTCTACGACTTTGCAGCTCGTCGGCGACTGGGGGGCCCGTAACCGACTGGAATTTTCCCCTGCCAAGTCTGCAACTATGACGATCAGGGGGAAATTCCAGAGGCCACCAGTCATCAAGTTCGGTGGGGCCTCTATCAGAAGCGTCACGTCGACCACGGTGCTGGGAGTGGTAGTCGACGCAAGCTTATCGTTCGCACAGCATGCGTCATCGATAGGGGAGCGGGCGGCAAATTGCTTCGGCAAAATGTCAAGAGTGTCGGCGTCCTCCTGGGGCATTCGCTACAAGGCGCTAAAGGTCTTGTACCAAGGCACCTATGTGGCGACGGTGACGTATGCTGCTGCAAGCTGGTCGGAGCGTGCGACCCTGCATGTTGTGCGAAGCGCATTGTTGCGCACCCAGAGACCCGCCTTGGTCCTTCTGACCAAGGCGTACCGCTCGACGAGCTCTGCCGCACTACCGGTGTTGGCCGGTGTATTACCGGCCGACCTCGAGGTAATCCGGGCGGGCGAACTAGGCGGAGTGCGCGAAGGCCGTGCTACCAAAGAGGAGCTACGGAGTGCCCGACTCCGAACATCTGAGTCCGCTCTTGCCTCCTGGCAGGAGCGTTGGGACACATCGAACCAGGGGAGGGAGACGTTTCGGTTCTTCCCGGACGTGGCGGCCCGGCTCAGGTTTACTTGGGTCGAGCCGGACTACGAAGTCTCGCAGCTACTGACGGGGCATGGCCATTTTAACGGTAGGCTTTTTAGGATGTCACTGTCCGACAGTGCTAGGTGTCCTTGTGGGGAGTGCGAGGATGAAGATCTTCACCACGCACTATGGGAATGTAGTTTATATAATGAGGCGCGTAGGGAATTGGTAGATAAGGTGAAAGCGCTCGAGACGGGACCGATTTACTTCTGTGATCTTGTGGGGACGGAGGCGAACTTTCAGCGGTTGCGGGACTTCGCGCGACGGTGGTACAAGATTAGGAGTGGGTTGGATGGAGGTGAAGAGCGAAGAGGGCAAATGCCCGAAGAAGTGTGTTGAATAGATAGTAGACGAAGCCAGCGGTACCACAACGGTGGGCACACGGCGACCTGGTGGTGGACACCGAAGGCGTAACGTGTGTTGTCCGACCCGGATGGGGAGAAGGACACAGGGACATACAGGCGACAGATTTAAATAACTTGTAGGGAGTCAAGAAGTGTGCGCGGCTAGAGTGCGATTACGCAGGTTCCGCGCACATCTCCCGTCGTTTCGGCCCGTATAACCAGGATTGGTTGAGTAGGGCCATGGGTTGGTGGAGGGTGTAGTCCCGGACTGTCCGCCAAATCAGTCTAAGGGGAGGCGAGAAAGAGTAGCGACCGCGCGCTTCAAAACAGAATCCCCAACTAGGACCTCGGCAAACCTGGGCACACCATCAGACCCTAGAGTAAGTTGGACAATGCGTCCGCGACGCCAACGTAAGGGTGGCAGGTTTGGGTCCTTCACTAACACGAGGTCTCCAACCCTCGGTGGGTTTGTCTTATCTGACCACTTAACGCGCTGTTGCAAAATGTGTAAGTATTCAAGGTGCCAGCGGCGCCAGAAGCTCTGGGTAAGCTGCTGGAGCAACTCAAACCGCGAAAGGCGTCCTGGATTGACATCTCTATAAGGATACTCGGGCAGGGCGTTAAGTGGTCTGCCTATCAAGAAATGGCCCGGCGTGAGGGCCTGCAAATCGTTCGCGTCGGTAGACAACGGACATAACGGACGCGAGTTGAGAACCGCCTCAATCTTATGAAACACCGTCGCGAGTTCCTCGAACGTGAGAATAGTCTCCCCAATAACGCGGCGAAGGTGAGTCTTGGCGGCCTTTACAACAGATTCAAAAATCCCTCCCCAGTGAGGGCAAGACGGCGGGGAGTATCGCCATGTTACCCCCCTACGGGAGAGTGTGGATCCGATCTCAATATTATTTTTATCTAAAAATTCACAAACTTCTCTTATATGTCTATCAGTGCCCTTGAAGTTCGTCCCACAATCGGACCGAATTAGAGAAGGCAGTCCCCGGCGGGAGACAAATCTGCCTAACGCTGCTAAGAAAGCGTCCATGGTGAGCGCACTCACCACCTCCAAATGAACGGCTTTAGTGGCCAAACAAACAAACACACACAAGTAAGCCTTTTCAGTCTTAGCATTACGGAGTCGCGACGTTTTTATAGTGAATGGTCCCGCAAAATCAGTTCCAACTCCTAAGAAGGTCATCGATTCATTCACACGATCAGCAGGCAAATCACCCATTTGGGGCTGCATCGTCTCGGGGCGTAAACGATAGCAGGGCAGACATCGAAAGATAACAGATCGGATTATTCTTCGCGCTGACAAAATCCAAAACTCCCGTTGGAGGAGCGCGGTCAATGCATTACATCCGGCATGAGCATTCTTCACATGGCGATCAATGATCAACAATCGCACCAATGGTCCGTCCTTGGGGAGCAACAGGGGATGACGTGATCTATAAGGCAAGTTAGCGTGCCTCAATCGGCCTCCTACACGCAACAATCCCTTATCATCCAGAAAGGGAGTCAAACGCACCAAGGGTCCCTTCAATTTGGACGTCCCGGTACGGAAAATCTTAAGTTCCGGTTCAAACGCTCTAGACTGGGTCATACGCACCCAATGCAAAAGAGCATTTTGGCGCTCCTGCGGAGAGAGGACCGGACACAAATCTTTGTCCTGAGGCCGGCGACAATTTCGTATAATCTTCTTATCCAAGCGGTCACGCCGAGCAACTTGTCCAGAGAACTGTAGCGGTCTAATAAAAATTCCCGCTCTGGAGCCGCCATAGTGTCGACAGCGTGAACACGCAAGCCCGGATTTGGTACCTTCACCACAGCTGGTGTGGAAGGCCAAGACGGCTGTAACAACCATTCGGGACCCCACCACAGAGTGTGGTCAATAAGCTGAGGGGCTTCGCTGCCACGTGATGCACAGTCAGCAGGGTTTATTTCACCTGGCACGTGGCGCCAAATCAACGGGGCCTTCGAGGCCTGTATTTGGGATACCCGATTGGCCACAAATACCTCCAGGGAGTGGACAGAGTTCTTAATCCAACATAGGACAACCTGACTGTCGGACCAAGCAAATAGCGACTCAAAGTCCACACTACGTCCCAGGGTGTCAACAACGTGGTTCATCAACCGAACCAGAAGAGTAGCTCCAGACAATTCTAACTTCGGAATCGTTAATCGAGTCCGAAGTGGAGCAACCTTACTCTTAGCAATTAGCAAGTGGAGCTTAACAGCTCCTCTATCATCGACCGTCCGGATATATACGACGGCTGCGTATCCACTCTCAGACGCGTCACAAAAGCCATGAAGGCTGGCCGTAAACCGTCCCTTAGGCAGTATATGTCTAGGGATACTAACACGGTTAATGTCGGGGAGAGACAACATGAAGGACTCCCAATCTCGCAGCAAACGGCCCGAGAGGGGTCATCCCACGACACTTCGGCTGACCAAAGTTCCTGTAGGAAGCACTTCATCCAAAACACTACGGGACTAATCCAGCCATTTGGGTCAAAGGTACGAGCTACTGTAGACAAAACCAACCGTTTCGTCCAGACCTTGGGGCTTGGCAGCTCCAATCGATAGGTGAACGTGTCCTGGACAGGTGTGTATTGCACTCCCAAAACAGACAGTAAATCTGGAGTGTTGGCATTCTCAAAAATATGAGGCTCCTGCTGGTGGTCGTCTGGCAAGTCACACAAAAGCTGAGGTGAGTTGGACATCCGCTTCCTCAGTTCATAACCACCAGCCCCGAGAAGAGCAATTAGTTCATCTCGCAAAATCAAGGCTTCCTCGACACTAGAGGAGCCCGTACAAATATCATCCACAAATGCATCCTCCTTGAGAACCAAGGATGCGCGAGGGTATCGTAACCGCTCACGTTCAGCGAGTTCCACAAGTGAGCGAATTGCCACAAAGGGGCTCGAACGCAAACCGTATGTATTGGTGTTCAGCTCGTAGACCAGCATGGGATCTCTGGGATCCTCCCTCCATAATATGAGCTGATATCGTCTATCGTCCGGGTGAATCACAGTCTGCCGAAACATCATCCGGATATAGGTCACAAAGACGACGGCATGGCGACGGAAGTTGGTCAATACATCACCCACCTCGTGGTGCAACTTCGGTCCAGCATGCAGACATTGATTCAGCGAAACTCCGGTAGACGTGGGAGCTGACCCATCAAAAACAACGCGTATCTTCCCGGTGGAAGGTTTTAAAACCGCGTGGTGAGGAAGAAAATTATGTTCCTCGTTTCGCCAGTCCAGTCGCGAGACCGACATGTGCCCCAGTTGCTCATATTCTCGCATGAAGTCGACATACTTCTGTTTGAGGTCGGAGTTCCTACTCATACGACGCTCCATGGACAGCAGCCGCTTCTCGGCCAACGGCCGGGAGCTGCCAAGTGAGGGGCGAACTGACAAAAAGGGCAAACGAGTGATCAACCGTCCCGAGTGAAGGCGACCTGTATTGTTCTGGTAGAACAACTCACACTCCTCTTCCAAGGGGTTCACTCGCTTCACGGTAGGTGGCTCTTCCACCTCCCAAAACCGTTGAAGGACATCCGATAAGGTGGAGCTAACAGTTATGTAACTGTCCACCAATGGAGATGGTGGGTTATGCCTAACTGGTCCCATCACTACAAACCCAAGCGATGTGGATAAGGCTACCAGCCCACCCTTCTGTAACTCTCTCCTCTTCCCACAATACACGCGGCCTAGAACATCGGCACCGAGCAATAAGTGAATCGGACCGGTTCGGTGGAAGGAAGGGTCAGCCAAGGTCAATCCTGATGTCGCATCAACGACAGCGCGTGAAACGTGCTGTTGCGGAAGCTGACCAACAACCTTCTCAAAAACAATCGCGGTAGCGCCAATTTTGGGCGCTGAAGAGAAGTGGGGGGAAAAGGAGAACAAAACCTGACCGATCGGGTCCGGGATCCGCAGGTCTCCGAATCCTCGTACCGATTCAAGGTATGGAGATGTGTTCAAACTCAACTGCCGGACCAGCCAGCTGGAGGCAATGCAACCCTGAGCTCCCGTATCCAAAAGGGCGCGAACTAAAACAAAGGTGCCCCTCGGGCCCCACACCTGTACGGAGGCTGTTGGTAACAGCACCTGCTCCTGTGGGGGGGTTGCAGCCGACAGTTGGTTTAGTGAAAATCCTCCCGCATTCCCCGCAACGGGGGGGAAGGGGGGTCCGAAGAAAAATGCGTGCGCGGCGGAGGAATAGGGCGCTCAAGGCGCTCGAGCGGGTCCCAATCCGGCACGTACTGGCCCCGATCAAAGCGGCATCGGGGGGCCGGGCGGTGCCCATGATGGGTGAAAGTTGGGGGAGCCCGTGATAAACGGGGTCTCTCCATCAGAGGGGGAGAGAAGCGTATCGGCTCCCGGCGTGGCTCCGTAATAACCGCGGCCCAATCCCGCGGTGGCGCCTCATAAGCGGCGCGTCGATCCCCCCCGCCCGTAGGGGGGGTGGGGCGCCCAATCCTCTCACTGGAGGGGGGGCGCCTGTCCAATCTCCGCGGAGGGGTGGCACGCCCCTCCGATCTCCTCGGAGATGTGGGTGACCTACGAGGGCCCCCGCCCGTGTGCGAGTCCCTCTCTCTCACCACCTCACGAGTGTCTTTATTATTAAGGCACAAGAGGGGATGATGGGCCCCTCCACAACAGTGGCAATCTCGTGGGTGGGGGCAAGCCGATGCCATATGGGCCCCCAGGCAGCGGTAGCACCAATTCCGCTGCTTGGCCATATTTCTACGCCCCTCGGTGCGTAGGCCAACAAATTTGGGACAGGCCGGCAAACGATGGCCATCGCGCTTGCAACACTTACAAGGCAGCGGCCTCTCCCCTTGTGGAGAGTTCTGCCGCACGGCAGTATATTGCTTGTACGGGCGGCGCTCTCTCCGTGGCGCTGCCCGGGTTTTTTTTTTTTTTTTATGGATGGCCCGGCAAATGACCTCCTCCCGCCTGATGTTAAGCGGTGAAAGAGGCCCAAATGAGTTGACAGATAAAGTAGGGACGACATCCACTCTCCTACCTGCCCGCCCCTTGCCGGCCCAAAAGATGCTTTTTCACGCCTCTTTTGAAGGAACCCATGTTGTAGGATGGAGGAAACACGTGCGCAGGTAGAGAATTCCAAGTGTGGGATGAACGACAGAAGAAGGAATCTTGGAATTTCTTGGTACGGTGTGAAAAGGAGGACACAGTGTACGGATGACTCCGAAGGCCCTTACGCGTGTTTCTGTTAAGGAATGGAGAGGGAGGGATAAGGTTAAAGAGCTCCTCAGAGCATTCCCCATGGAACATTCGGTAAAAGGCGCTAAGAGAGGCGATGTCACGACGAAGTTGTAGAGGCTCGAGGGTGTTAGTTGCCTCTACATCGCCAATTATGCGAATAGCGCGACGCTGCAATCTGTCCAGAGCATCGAGGAGGTACTGAGCGGAGCCGTCCCAAAGGTGCGAGCAATATTCCACACAAGACCTAACCTGAGTTTTATACAACAAGCATAGTTGGTCCGGCGCAAAATACCTACGCACCTTGTTCAGGACACCGAGTTTCCGTGAGGCAGTAGTTATGACGGATTCGATGTAGTCTCTGGGGTTCAGATCGCAGCGAATGTTCATTCCGAGCAAGGTGATGTTGCTCTGTGTGTGAAGGGTTGTGCCCTGAAGAGAAGGAAGGGGGAGGAAAGGTGACCTTTTCGCCGAGAACACGCACACCTGTGTTTTCTTAGCATTGAACTCAACAAGATTGTTGGAGCCCCATTCGGAGACGAGGTCCAGCGTCCTGTTGAGCTCAATGATAAGATTCTGCCTTTCCCTACCAATATCACCACGAGCAGCCCCCGAGGCTCCGTGATATCCCCCATGCACTGTACTGTCGTCCGCATAGCAATGTATAGCTCCCAAGGAAAGCATATCATTGATATGCAGAAGAAACAATGTGGGGGATAGAACGGAGCCTTGCGGAACACCAGCGTTCACTGCCACGAACCGCGAAGCGCAGCCGTCAACGACAACGCGAATTCTACGCTCGTGGAGGAAGCTGGCAATCCACGTACAGAACTGCGCGGGTAATCCGTATGCCGGAAGCTTGGAAAGAAGAGCCTTGTGCCAGACTCTATCAAAAGCTTTGGCGATGTCGAGACTAATAGCCACCGATTCGCCGCGCTTATCGATAGATTCACCCCATTTGTGCAAAAGGAACGCTAGAAGGTCACCTGTTGACCGTTTAGGACGAAACCCATACTGTCGGTCATTAAGTAACGAGTGACCTTCCAGGTAACGGATCAGCTGTGTATTAAGGATCCTCTCCATGATTTTACACAAAATGGAAGTGACGGCTATAGGGCGATAGTTAGCCGGATCAGAACGATCTCCCTTTTTGGGAACCGGCTGGACATTGGCCTCTTTCCAAGATTTCGGCACACAACCAGCAGAGAACGACAGACGGTATAGACGCGTAAGGACCGGAGTCAACTCCGCTGCACACTTCTTAAGAACAATCGCAGGAATGCCGTCTGGTCCACTTGCTTTACGAGTATCGATCGACTGGAGCTCCGCCCGCACATCACGCTGTCTGATACGGATATCGGGCATGGTGCTGCCACAATGGGACAGTTTCGGAGGTTGTGTACCACAGTCATCGACACGGGAATGAGCCGCAAAGAGTTTTGCCAGGAGGTCGGCTTTCTCCTGCGGCTGATGAGCAAGTGAGCCATCGGCAAGTCTCAGCGGTGGCAGCGAGGGTTGGCAGAAGTTTGATTGCACAGCTTTGGCCAGGCGCCAAAAAGAACGGCTACCCGTAGGGTGCGATAGCAGTTCCTGGCCCACTTGTGCAATGCGCTGAGCATCCGCTCTAATGTAAGCCCTCTTACATAACTTGGTGGCATTATTGTAGGCTGTTTTCAGTAGGCTTGTATTGGGATCCTTAGATGCTCGGCCTCTGATCCAAGCGCGGTAAGCCAGCTGTTTGTTTTCAACAGCAGAGGCGCACTCGCGATTGAACCAGAGGTTACGTCTGCCTCTACTGACGAGATTGGAATGCGGAATATAATATTCCATTCCTAGTATGATCTCGTCAGCAACAGAGGTAGCGCAGGAGTCCGGATCCATCCTATTGAAACAGCGCTGCCACCAAGGAACAGATGCGTAATAATCCCGCATACCGTCCCAATCTGCTGACGCATAGTGCCACAGACGGCGTGCTGCAACCACAGGCGACGGTCGTGACGCCTGAGGCACTGAGACGGATACCAGGCAGTGATCCGAAGATCCTAGTGGAGCTCGAACCACCACCTGATATCCGTCAGGGCGATTTGTCAACAGAAGGTCCAATAAAGAGGGCGCTTGACCGATAATATCTGGTACCCTGGTGTTCTGGGTGACCAATTGAGTCAGGTCGTGCGTGAGAGCGAATGCGTGGGCAGTCCTACCCGCATGGTCAGTTTTAGAGGAACTTAACCACAACTCGTGGTGAGCATTGAAGTCCCCTAAAAACACCAGCTCGGAAATCGCTCCTGCGCGTCATCTGCCACCCGACTTAGATGTTCAAAAAGTCGAGTTGTCTCCAAGTCACCACGATGGGAACGGTAGACGCAGACGTAGACACGGCAATGAGTGCCAAAATCGACGTGTACCGCAAGGAAGGAAAAGGAAGGTTCCTCCAAACAGCGCAGGCGACGACAGCAAACGTCCGCCCGGACGAACAAGCAAACACCAGCCTTCGCCTTGAAGGACTCCTCAAGAGCGTAGCCGGGGTAATTAAGGTAGCTTGTATCGGCCGGGCAGATAATTTGCGTCTCCGTCAAAAACAGCATTGCTGGACGGGCTGTCTCGAGATGGTGGTGGACAGCTAAGAGGTTAGAGTGGAGCCCGCGGATGTTAGCGAGCCCCATCTCGAATAATGGTGTTTTGGTGGGATAATGCACCGCTGTACGACCAGTCTTAATATTTTGCGCTGCCATAATTATTGGAGTGAGAGGCGTGAAACTGAGGTGTCCTTGCTGCGCTTCGCATAGTTAATGTGTGTAGGCCTGTTTCGCCAGGGAACAGCCGACAGCTGATTTGCGCTGACCCTCCGCACGGAAGGGCCCCCGAACCCCCCCGGAAGTGGCCGCCGGGACCCACCGTCCGGTCACCAACCGGCACGACGGACCACCCCGAGATTATGCGTGGCATGGTGGGGCAGCCTCACGGACTGGTTAGGTCCGCTTGGGCCCCTGTACTATACCACGGGCGGCCAGTGGAACAGCCGTTTCTTCGGGTCTTCCTGGGCGGAGGGTCAACGCAGTCAACCTGGCACTGGGTCGACGGAAGCCCGCACAAACCATACGAATCGCAGCAACGACCCCTCCAGCTCTGGCTGTGCGCAGACTGATCCCGAAACGTGGACAAAAATGGCCACTTGACGGGTTTTACATCATGCGCACGGTGGTCGCTAGCCAGTCGGGTTTTTCAAGCCCTACCACCAGAAGTTGGTCACTCGATTAGCACCACCCGGGGATCACGTGTAGGGTCTCGAGGGTAAAACCTACGGACGTGAGCGACTCCAATCCCCAAAAGGTTGCCTCATAGCGGCCTGTACTCGGTCCCGGTATAGGAGCCAGATCCAAGTGGTCGGTCATCCGACACTCATCCTCCAAAAATCGAAGGAGATCAGAAAAGGGGGGGAGGTACGAGGCACTATTGCCCCCGTATCTTTGTTCAAAGCGCCGTTTCATCTCCATGGGAAGCTTATTGAGGATGAGGTGGAGCAAAATAAAGGACCACTGGTCCACCGGTAGATCAAGTCGTTTGAGCGCGTTAATAGCGCTTAGCAGCGGGTTCAAAATCTCCTTCCTCAATGAGGAGACCCGCGATACTCGTGGCAGCCCTAAAATGGCAGCCACATGTGTGTCCGCTAGCAAGCGAACATTCTGATACCGGGCGGTCAACAACGCCCTTGCAATCTCATAACTGTCATCGTTGACAGGTAGATGCTGGACAAGCACACCAGCCTCTCCACGTAAGGCAGAGAGCAAATAGGCCAATTTCTGGCTAGGGAACAGATCGTCCCTCGAGTGAACCAGGCTATCAAAGAGGTTAATGAACCCCATCCAAGAAGCCAGGTTCCCATCAAAGGTTGGGATGTCTAAAGTGGGCAGTCTGCCCAGCAAGCCGGCCGGGGTAGGCTTGACCTCCCCGGGCGTGCACGACTCACCCCTCCGGGCGAATAGGATAGCCTGAGCCTTGTTTATGATCACATCCGCCTGTTCAAAACACTGATCATAATCGGCATTAAATTGGTCGACTGCCCGCAACTCAGCGGCACCCTCGGCTGGGTGGTCGAGCAGATATTGTTGATGAGCAACGAAAAGGTGCTCCAATTCCTTCAAACGAGCAGGTACTCCCTCATGCCGAATTAACAAGGCCTGTTCTCGGTCTGGTCGGTCTACCAAAGCGACGGCACTAGCAAACCATCTCAAAATCTTTTTTGCACCCGCGCGGGCACCACTAAGCGGGCTGACTGGCGGGACCATTTTGCACCAAAATTAAGATACACTAAAATAATACACAGACAAACAGACCGACAACCGCAGACAATAAAACAGATCGGGAGGAACTTCAAAGGCAGAACAAAATATATAAACAAACCAAAATCAAGTATAAATGCTAGAACTTAACTAGAACAACAAGGCATTTAACAACAGAATTTTTCAAACAAATTAAATTCAAGTATTAAGTCAATAACTTAACAAACATAATATTCAAAGGCAAACAAAACAAAATCAAATGTAAATGCTAAAACTTAACACAGCAATATAGTGTATTACAACAACAGCAAAGTCATTTAGCAGCAAAATCTGTTAAACAAATTAAATTCAAGTATAAGTTTACAACTTAACAAACAAAATATTCAAGGGCAAAACAAAGATATGAAAAAACAAACCAAAATCAAATATAGGTAAATGCTAGAACTTAACTAGAACAACAAAGACATTTAACCCCAATTTTTCATATACAATGACAATTAGTTAAGGAGATCGGTCCACAAATGAGCTGGTAGTCGGTTTAAAATCAGCAATCAAAACCTATTAATATGTATTGCCCGTTTGGACAACCAAAAAGATTACAATATTAATTGTACAATACTAATCAAATACTCAAATCTAAGAACCACTCAAATCTAAAAACCACGCTCTGCTACCAAGAGATGGTGGTGCCCAAGGTAGACACCACCACGTCGGCGTTCCGCCGACTTGTATTGCTGAATTCTGTACCCTACTACCAACTCATAGAAAGCATTGTGGCTTACCCCGATTCCAATTGTCTCCGTGTGTAGCCGGTGGACTTCCTGAGCTAGCTCGAAGGAAGTCGCGGCTCCTGAAGTTCTGCAGTGGATCCACCGGTGGAGACCGGAGCACTACAAATGCCTATTAGGCCACCACGGCTCACACACGCGATTTTGACACCGTTGGTCAACACAAAGCGGGCTTTCGCACCCCGATATTAGGTGCGCCGCGCAAAATACAATTTGCTAGTTATATACTGTGTATTATATTTTATGGATGCCCGGACATCATCCTAACCTCTAACAATGTCGTGACATTTCGACTCGACTCAACTGACATCTTACATGCGGCCGGCCGCCAAAAAGGCTCTCACTGCACAGACTACAATGCAGTGTGCCACTCGCTCTTCCTCGAGCGTGAACACACATCATAACCTGAAAACCCGTTTTCAGGCGTTTTCAGGACCCCTTATGGGCCTTTGAACCACACTTCGATATATTACTAAATTTTCAATAGGAGTGAGTGAGATAGCACGATAAGAAAGAGACAACAATAGTGGGCACCTTCCAGAGATAAAAGATAGATCGAGATGCATCTAGAAACTTCTAAACGTATTGACAGACAGAGATAGAACATGCTCATAAAGACAAACATAATCGGGAATGCGATGGAACTTTCTAGACAGACAAACAATCGATCGGGTATGGAATGTTCTAGAATAGAACATTCTCGAATGTCTCGGAAGTACACCGGTCCTACTATATAAGCGCGTAGGCGAATGCAGACGGACAGTTCATTTTCAACAGAGCGAACCGAGCGGATCAAGCGATACAAAGTGACTTGGAAGCGCTTCATAGTGAAGAATTCTGTGTGTTCAGTGCTTAGTAACGTTTTACAGTGTGTCCGTAGTGCTTATAGCGGTTTTCAGTGTTAAGTGAAGTGACCTAATTAGTGCTTAATTAAATCTTATCTCATAATTGTCGGTGTTTTGCAAATTTTCTATTGAACACCCACCCCACAAACGTAACAATAGGATAGGCTCGAGCCCATCGGTGGGGACGTATATGAGCTGTGATGATGATGATGTACTCGTATCTACATACTAAAGAATTTCGCTCTCAATTAATTCAACTGAGAGTTTACAACGGCGGGCGTACACGAAAACCTGTTTCTGTACCTACACTTTACGACGAAAGCGACAAAAGGGCATTCTGCCTAAGTGCTTCTAATAAATATTGCGTCCCGCAATTTGGCTTAAAAAGTAGGGCAGCGGTAACAAGAAATTTAAATTTAAAGAGACACCGCGAAGAGCCGTCGAATAATTTGGCGGTGGACCCGCGCGGCTCCATGCCTTCGATGGAAAGACATTCCACCTCGCAGTTTTTGTACATTAGGCCCAATAAATATGTATGAGTTTCATGTTTCCACGACTTCGTCTATATGTAAAAATCAAAATTATACATAACTAGCTATGCCCGCAGCTTTGCTTACGTGAAAAACGGCTTGGTCGTAGCGTGATGTCATATAGCCCACCAGTGCCAGTAGTTCTTCTAACTATTCACCTTTATTACACTAGTGTAGATTCAATCAATCACTCCGTTAAAAGCTCCTTCTAATCGTCCATATTTCTCTAATTACCCATTGAGACGACTTTTTACTGATATAAAAATGGAGTTATGCATTTTTCACAAATGCATGATTTTATGTAAATTTAAAATTAATCTTTCTTATATATAAAAATGACACGATGTGTGTTTGTCTCCCAAAAACTCTGAAACGGCTCGACAGATTCTTACGAAATTTTCTGTGTGTATTTGAATAGGTTCAAGGAAGGTTTATACGTAATTTAATTATTGGACCCGGTAGGTGGCGCTGTAATCGGGCAGGACAACGTCTGCCGGGCCCACTAGTTGTAAATAAAATTAAACTTTAATTATGAATTGTTAATCTTAGGTTTGTGAATAAGAAAATCTTATGTTACATTCTGCAAGATTTCTGGACCCTCTGACACGTTTCTACTGACAACCAGTAATTTACTAATCTTTATTGTTATAGAGGACTAGCTGTGCCCGCGAACTACGTTTCGTCATATATTTTTTCCCGTTTTTGCAACATTTTTCATTAGTGCTCAGCTCCTATTAGCCGTAGCTTGATGTTATATAGCCTAAAACCTTTCTCGATAAATAGACTTTACATCTCTTATGTTCGGTAAGTAGGTCCTTATTACCCCCAAATGGGGCTTGTACGTGACCAATTAGCGCTCTAGGGTAATAATGTAGCTAGAAAAGCCGCGGGCCTAGGGCTGTAAGTAATTTATACAAAACTCAAATCAAAAACTCTAATTCTACTTTTCCACGGGAACTACTTACTTTTCAGGGATAATAAGTAGCCTATATGTTAATCCCTATCGTAATCCGTCTACCTTCAATCCATTCAGTACTTTTTGTGTAAAAGAGTAACAAACATCCATACATACAACTTTCGCCTTTGTAATATTAGTAAAGATAGTTAAAACGTTTCTAGGTACAAAATACGCAAATACAGTAACCAAATCAAAATATATTATATAGTCTTTGGTCGAAGCATTCGAGTAAATCGCTCTACTGCCTTTGACCTTATAATCACTTAGGTACTATCAAATAAAATCAAAAGTTTAAAATTATTATCATTAACTCTAAGGTCAAGCAGAATGTATCAACAATAGCGGAGTCAATCAAAGAATAGCGAACAAGACCGAAATAAAAATAACTGATATCTAATTCCCATGAAGGATATCAGAGTTATTGCACGCTCAGGATGAAGGCATTCCTTTAATCAAAAGCGGAAGAACGCCCGAGCATGACGTCGTGGAATTGCTGAGCGGATGTTTTCCGAATCCCTTATTAATGGGAGCTCTAGGACAGGACAGCGCTTCGTTGCCGCCAAATTAAACGTTATTGAATCTGCGAGGACAATTTTGACTGCAGTCTGAAGCAAAGTGGATGTGACGGCATTTATGCAAGAATATTATCGTAATATGATTCCCGCGTAAAGTAAATTGTATTTTTTACGTCGGTTACGAAAATATTTAAAGGTATTGAAATAGGAATAACTGAGAAAGTACTAGGATTTAAGATACTAATGTACTCTACGAATCAAGAGAATGAGACTCTTGTTGATGTTGCGATGCTTCTGCGATTTATGTGGCTGTAGCTACCATAAAACTACTAAGACCCATTAATAAACTTTTTTAAGCCTGACTTAGTTAAACTTATCTTTTTCTTACATAAAGAAGGAAAGAGATAAATCTAAGATTAACTTAAACCAGGCTTAAAATAGTTTATTAATACGGGTTTAAAAATATTAAGATATTCCTACTGCTAGTACGCTACCACAGTTTAACAATGCTACGAATCAACTACGAATTTAAATACTGGCGCTACGGTGCTACACAATTACTACGTAAGCCATTTACTACGAGTACTTTCCCGTTTTCGACTAATTTCGATTAACTGTACCGCCACAAATAATAATACATACAGTTCTAAAATTCATATATGATATTGTTGAACATTTTATCTAAACATTGTTAAAGACGGACACATCTTCTTCGAATATATAAAATTCTCGTGTCACAGTGTTTGTAACCGAACTCCTCCGAAACGGCTTGACCGATTTTTATGACATTTTTTGTTTATATTTGATAGGTTTGAGAATAGGTTTCAAACTATATTTTATACCCCTAGGTGACATTCTTTTTGACAATTATTATGGCGAAACGTTGTTGGCGGGTATAGCTCGTGCACGGCGACTGCTTTATTGCAAGGTTATATAGTTCATAATTGCATAGCTTCCAATGTCACTTGCGTGCTGTGGTCGAACGAAAAAGTTAGTTTTTACTACGCTTTAATCATTTCTTGAAGACTGGATTGCAAAATAATAAACATCATTCCAATTTTCTATACAATAAAAATGCACGCCTATTGGTAAAGCTTTCATATCATTTTTACTGGAGGGAGACTCTGTACCAGGGTCGTCTGCTTAGGTACCTCCGTCTTACCTATTTCTGCCGCAAAGCAGCAGTGCTTGCATTGCTGTGTTCCGGTTTGAAGGGTAAGATATGGCAGTGAAATTACTGGGTACTGTGACTTTACATCTGGTGTCACAAGTTGGCAACGTACACTGTGGTTCTTGTGGGGGTTGCAGTTTTTCTGCAAATCTCACAAGAGCCACATGTATTATAGGTGACTGTTACCACTTACCATTAGGTGGGCAGTTTGCTTGTTTGCCAACTTTCTGCAATAAAAAATTTAAAAAAATAATATTTTTTGATTCACAGCTGTTTTAAAATATTGAACAGAGTGATTTTTTGATTTTTTTTTTCGATCGTGTGAAATATTATTAATCATGATTTTGTCTTTAGGAATGAACAATATTGCGTATGATTTTCAAAACTGTATGCTTTATATTAGTAGCGGTACAGCTAATCAAAATTGTGCGAAAATGTAAAAGTAGCGCGTTAAATTCACGGGCTTGTGCAGTAATTTCGACCGTTCAGAACGAATGATCGCTTGAGAAGCGTTTAGGTAAGTGCTTATTCAAGTTTGACTATTTTAAATAAAAATTAATACGAGTGCTTGACAAATGCGCTTAATCTTTTATTTATTTCGTTAAGATACACTGACATATTATAATCATGTTATAACATTCAACTAAATAACTAAACTAGACTATAATCCAATGATAGTGTACACAGCATGATCAGCATAAAAAGTTATGTTGGGACGGCAAGTTCCTCTCTCCCTAAATTCCGGACATACATTAAGTACGTGCTGATCGTCTAGCGACTCCAATAATCCTGCAAATTCAACGTTTCTGTACTTGCTACGAAGCTACTAACGATTAAGCTAATGATTTTACTTTAATTACTACAAAAGGATTTGAAAAAAATTGCCCGCTTCCCTATTAAGCTACGTGTGCTTATTTATTAATTGGAAAACAGATTCCGCTTACGACGATATCTGTGTTGATTTGGGATTTTACTGGGATAAAAAATTGCTCTGTATGCTAATCGAAGCTATATTATTTGTATTCCGAATTTCAATCAAATCGATATTGTAACGAACGTCCATCTTTAATATGTTCGTTATTACCATCTCAGCTACATCTATTCTATATTCATAAATTATACAAAATATACTTGAAATTTATTGTGATAGTCCCAAAAAAATATTCCTTATGATGATGAGAATTAACAGGAGGCATTCAATTTATGAAGGTCCTTCAAACCACTGAATAACAGCATACCATGGGGCGCGGGAGCGCGATAAGAAATAGCACTTAGTTCCTGCCGCGGCCCTTAATAATGCATGCTTTCTTTTAACTCGCAGCCTCCGTGCCATTTGAGATCATGTTTAATTTAGGATATTCACGAGTCCTCCGGCTGGAGACCGTTTTTCACAGACAACTTAACAACACGGGATCGGAGCGGAAAAGGAAATAAGGAAAATTTGCAGCGCTTCCCAAACGGAATGGATACCGGATGTTTTTTGCCGATTTCTGCCTATTTACGTCGGAATTACTTTTTGCAGGCCTCAGTGTAGTAGAATCTTGGATCTCGTTGCGTCGTGTACTCATAGTATAAAAAGCTAAACTAGGTACATTCATTTAACAATCCCCACACGCGGCGCCTGTCTTAGATGATTATACAAGTAATGTCATAATGTGAATGTGCCATATTTTTTCAAATGGAATCAAATGTCATTTTGCTTTGTCATAGATGTGGTAGACAGACACAGAATTAGTTGACATAAGCCATGGAGCAATACACACCTGAAGAACGTGGAATTATTATTACTGCTTGTTTGACCAATTTCCGAGGCGGTTGATCTCCTGTGTTGGAGATTTGAACTGACCGTCCAGACCACCAGATCTAACGGTGCCAAACTTCTTTCTTTGGAACCTTTTTTAAATCTCTCGTTTACCACAAGAAACCACAAACCGTTTAAGGCTAACATTGAAGAAAAAATAGGAAATTTGGAGCCAGTTGTTTTCAGACCAACAATTCAAAATGCTGTCAAACGAGCACAATTATGCATTAACTCGGGAGGGGGTCATTTAAGCGATATTATTTTTCATCATTATTTTATTAATGCCAAATGTTTATGTTCAAATTGCCCATATCGGGCATAAATTTTTCATCTCCCAATAAACTTTTTATGAAAACAGAGCAATTTTTTTTCTATTCTAACAAAATGGTAGTCAATTCACGTACCGACATTAGGTATTTTGCGCTACCTTGTATATTGTACACTAAATTTTATTTCTAGTGGCTAGTAGATATATCCTAGCCTATCAGAAGTGGTAAGAACTAATAAAGTACCATATTTAAAATTACGGTGGGTGATTAAGTATTAACGCATGACAAAATTTAATATTGTATGTGTCGCAAGCGCGCGCGTGTGTGTGCATGTGTGATGTGAAGGTGTATTACATGTGTACATTTATAATTAATTATTCTCTACAATACCCTCCAAAAGAATTTTTCATCACAGACTCGGACATCAAAATCTTTACCACTTATTCCGTAGATGGAAAGCGACAGCCGCTGCCCCGCCCAGCTGCCAACATTTGGGCTCGAAGCAATACATTATCTGCCTACCTCTATCATACACAGATTCTAAACTGAACACGACAACCCACAAACCTTTACGATAAAGTAATCCTTCGGTATTGGTGGCACAGGATTGTCACCTGCACCCCGCCCGGCGACCTTGTCACGTAATTTGCTACGTCCCTTAGACCGAGGTAAAGGGATCGCATTGAAATAAAACTTTTCCATAACGCCACCCGAGCCTCCAGCCTTCACGGCGAATTTCTACAGAATTTTTTGCCTCCATTCAAAATCAAAACCCTTTTATATTCAAATAGGATTCAAACAGGAGCCTAACTTTTAAATTGCGTCAACGCTCGCCCAGCATTCGCAAAAAATGTTGCTGGAATTAATAAATTAACTCAACCATTCAGACAAGTTCGGGATGAAAGACGGTAACAAAGATGTGCCTGTTTTTACGCGAAGAGTTAAATTACACTTAACAAACTGGACTTACTTTTTTTAACTCAAACTCACAGGTCTTTAGTGAATATTAATATGCAAATATATATGACTCTGGGAGAATTTATATAAAATTTTATTAAAAACAGCTTGTTAATGAAATTTGAACCTATAAACGTTACAGGTACGAATCTCAAACGCTCTGGTTCCATCTAAAAGCAAATTGTGTTACGAAAATAATGTAAATAAACTGCTAAACCTATGAAGCTTAATTTACCACGAGAAAACTATTTCAATAATCGTTTTTTCATCCCCCCATCTCGGAAAGAGTGTTTTTGCTATTTGATATCTGACCGCCAAAGCCGTTTTTATTCGCTTGAGGTTAAAGTAAATTTGAATTTAGAACATCGCGTGCACTAGGTATGTGATTTCAAAACATCATTAAACCTATTTACTTCCATCTCCATGGTGCCGAATTTATCATACAACTTTTTTAAATTTGTTAAAAACTCCGACTCTGAACCTCCTTGGTGTACTTTTGTTTTTAATTTGCTTTGTTTCATTTCCTCGCTGAGGGGGGATGAAAAGTTACGTGTTGCACTCGAGTCGGAGTTTTTAACAAATTTAAAAAAAGTTGTATGATAAATTCGGCACCATGGAGATGGAAGTAAATAGGTTTAATGATGTTTTGAAATCACATACTACCTAGTGCACGTGAGGTTCTAATTTCAAATTTACTTTAACCTCAAGCGGATAAAAACGGCTTTGGCGGTCAGATATCGAATAGCAAAAATACTCTTTCCGAGATGAGGGGATGAAAAATATTTTTCTGTAATACTTACTTACCTATCATAATGTTGTAGTAAATATGTACCTAAACTAAAATAAAAGTATCTTGTGATTGTAAATGTTTTATTTTGCATTTAGTCATTTCCTCGCTGAGGGGGGATGAAAAGTTACGTGTTGCACTTAAGTGCAAAGCTTTTTCACCTTGTGCTCATTTTGATTCCCTCGCTAACGCTCAGGATTCTAATTTTTGAATCCTTCGCTTACTCGGTCATCAAAGTTGAGCACGCGGTTAAAAAGCAACTTTGCACTCATGTATAACAAATAACTATTATAATGTAAAATAACATTGTAAACAAACCAAGGATTTGTTTTGTGTGTATGTTACGCGATTACGCCGCCAATTGAGGACCGATTTTCAAAATTATTTTTGTATTCGATAGAGTATACTTTAAGGGTGGTCCCAAGGTAACAAAATTAGGATCTGAAGATGGGATCCTATGAAAATCGAGGGGAAACCCTAATTTAATAAAAAAGATTTCATTTACTTATAAAAACCGACTTCAAAAACACTGAAAAGTTAAAAATAACATCACACTTCTATATTGAAGCCGGTGCCAAACGATGACCTCCTAGAAAGTCTTAAAATTTGGCACCGACTTCAATATAGAAGTGTAATGTAGTCTCTATTCTTATATAATTTTTAACTTTTCAGTAAATTAGGGTTTCTCAATTCATTAAAAAAATGAAAATAAAAATTATTTTACAAAAAATAAAAACCGACTTCAAAAACATCGTCGTATAAAATCGTCTCGGGCTACAATAACTCATTTTATGCCCTTGTTGTATAATCTACTACTTTTGAAATTGGCTAAAAACTAACAGGATACCATAATAGTAGATTGAGCACCAAGGGGATAAGCAGTTTTTTATATCACGGGCAGTGTTGAATTCTGAAGAAAATTAAGGATTCTGGGAATTATGGTAAGAATCCTAAATGAAGCGAAGGATTCAAGTCTGTCCAAGGCTAAGACACTTTATACCCGACCAGCATACTCTACTTTATACACCTACTGTGAGGTGAAATAAAAACGAAATTATAAATTCAGTTAAAAGTAAGGTTATTAAATTAAATATTATGTTTGAAACCTTAGTCCAGTTATGGAAACTTAAGTGATGCTTTTATTTGGTTCGTTTATTTCAGTTGAGGACGTGAAATTGAAACCAATAGGGAGCTAAAGCTGTATGGAAATTCCCTATAAGTAAGTAAAGTATTTTTACATCTCTCATGTTCGGTAAGTAGGTCCTTATTACCCCCAAATGGGGCTTTTGGTGACCAATTAGCGCTCTAGGGTAATAATGTAGCTAGAAAGTAATTTATTTCCAGTATGATGGTTAGATGTACGCGAACTTTTTGAAATAGTGAAGTGTTTTTTTTAATTACTTACCGCCCTAGGGCTTTCCAAGCTACATTATTACCCTAGAGCGCTTATTGGTCACCTACAAGCCCTATTTGGGGGTAATAAGGACCTACTTACCTCACAATCGAGATGTAAAGCAGAGTAGTTAGCTCGGGTGTAAGCACCAATTGCACCCTCGAAATTATCTCGGGCTGCAATTGATGCCTTACAGCCCTTAGCTACTAATCTACTATTAAAGTAGTTTTTGTTGACATTTTGGCGTTCTAAATTTAAATGTCATTATTACCCAAGGGAACTTCCATACAACTTTAGCTGCCTCTGGCTTTAATAGCTTACTTTAAATTGCGAATACTTGACATATATAATACTTACTTCAGATGCAGGTGGTGTATAAAAGTAAAGCCTGCTTAAAGTTTCACAACACGTGCTCCAGATGCAGGTGGTGTATAAAAGTAAAGCCTGCTTAAAGTTTCACAACACGTGCTCCAGATGCAGGTGGTGTATAAAAGTAAAGCCTGCTTAAAGTTTCACAACACGTGCTCCAGATGCAGGTGGTGTATAAAAGTAAAGCCTGCTAAATGTTTCACAAATACAAAGAGACAAAGACGTTAATAAACACGAGCGGTCGACCACGATATTTGTCAGTTGAATGCCAAGCGGAAGTGCACTGACAATAAGTTTTTTTCGTCGCGGAGGGCGCCGCCCCGGCGCTAATGACTGTTGGCAGCCGCTCAGCCGCATTACTTACCGACGACTTGCTGCCCGGACCTTGCGGGGATGCAATCTCGAGTCTCGACTCGACCATTGCGGCGTAGTCAAAGAAAAATGGGGTGTAAGTTGTTTATAAGTAGTTTGTATAAGTTGCATTTAAAACTTGTGGAATTGTGTAAAGATTTTTAAAATAAGCTTCCACGAAGTGTCGTCGACTTGTGAATTCTAAAAAATACTCACGAGTAAAGAAAGTGGTTAACGACTGGTTTTGTATCCTTTCTAACTCTGAATTTGTTACTGGATATAGAATTATGGAGCTAATGTCAAATACTTACCTATCAAATCAATCAAATCCTTGTAACCAAATAATAAAGAATATTGAAGCAGGCTGTAAGTGATCGCATGATATGGAACTAACTAAACTCAATAAACTAAACTCTAAAAGTAATAATATACGGTTTTTGCAATTTTTCCTTTATCTGTGCTATAAGACGTTACTTCGTACCAAATTTCAAGATTTTGAGTTCACGGGAAGTACCCTGTAGCTTTTGATTCCCTTGCGAGTGTCGAAAATTTGCGGATTGGACATTGTTCCGTCGCCATACATTGTATGCCCCAGTAACGGACAGCCAAGGAAAAATGCTCATTTTGTTGGGAATCCTTCATACATATACTTCAGTCATTTGTTGAAGCACGGACAAGCGTAGGCATCGTACACACAAAATGTATCACGTTTTAAGGTTATAATCGTAAAAATAAAGTAAACTATGTTATATTTGCTCTTAATAACTATATCATTTGAGACTATATTATTTGAATACGTTGCTTTGATCATGAGTTTGAAGCTTCATGAAGAATAAAAAATATTTAGGAAATGCACATTAATCAAAAGATTTGGAAAAAAAAGCTAAATAGGCTTACCAGACGGGGTGCCTTCCATTGTTGTATACAGCAAAGAATCTGCTCATTTTCCAATACCATGGAACCACCAGCAGAATCACAATTAACACAAACACCTTCCATTTCGTATTGAGGTTATCAAGATCCGTTGTTTAATGCCAAGTTATCGTTCGATCAGATCACAAAGTCCATAAATCAAAGCCGGGGTACGTATGTTATTAAAAGAAATCAGAGTCCGTAAGAATAGCCAAGTATTTATAAGCAATCCAAAATCCAAGTATTTATAAGCAAGCTAAAAATATGGATACCGATATCGATAATATCGATATTTTTTTTCGTTATTAGTAATTTTAGGTTTGGTTTGCGATACACGTATTATGGGGTTTCCTTATGAAATATTATTGTTTTTTAAAGCTTAATTTTTTTTAGTAAATTATTGTAAGATCCTACTTGAAGATAACACCCGTCAGTAACAAGGAATAATTATACAGATCAGGGCCAATACAATTTAAACGTCACATAACATATTGTTTTTGTTTTGCCTATTATTATTATGATTTCTTCTTGATTGATTCTTCTTATTCAAATTATATGATAGATGAGCAATGTGGCGTTTCATTTTTCTTTTCCTTGGTGTTAAATCAATGTATTGTTCTTCGGTGCTCTTATAATTTCCTTCATCTGAACTCTGAAGTAAAAAAAAGTATAAATTTTATAACTGCTGCATTACAAAATGTTTAATATTTTTAATTACACTATTTTCATGAAAATTACCTTGCTTGTAGAAGGTTTATTTTCAACGTCTTCTGTTTGGGTATTAAATAAATCAGCTAGGAAATTAGTTAAATCAGCCGGTGACCCCTGCAAAATTATCTATTTTATAATATTTAAAGTAAGACGAAGATTTTACTAAAACTCTACAATATTGTAAAAATTAATACACTGATTATTTTTTTGTTAACTCTGTTATTATACAGAATTACAAATACGTTATGTATATGCTGTTAGTTGGGCCAGTCATTATAGAAACAATCTGCTGATTGTCGATGCTGCAATAAAAAGGTAATCGTTAGGATTAACGTGTTTTTGAAAAATACATTCTTATTTTCTCTCAACAAAGACGACAGATCTTTAATGTTCTTTGATTCCTCTGGAATAGTATGTAAAATTCAAATATTTTAACAACAAAAAGTGCAAATTATAACTCATTTAATAGTTGAATATACAAAAAATCTTACAAGAGTCGGTAAATATAGTGTAGGCACTAACGACCTATATTATATAATCTGCGTCTATTATTTTTTAACGTTTCAAAACAATCTTTTGTGAAATATCTAGAACATACAACACTATACTTTGTTGGGAAAAAATTGTCTGTATGCGTAGCCTCGATCCAAATTTCTTCTTTCTCGCTATTATTGTTGGAAAATTGCAAAAGTATTAATGTATGCAATATACATATTTTTATTTATCCTAAGGCTCTGTTCTCGTAAGCTATGATAAGCGTTAGCGTGGAGTAATAGTAACGTATCCATTTTTATACATAATCTAGCTGTGCCCGCAAACTACTTTTCGCCATAACAATTGTCAAAAAAAAGCTCTAATTACCTAGGGTTATAAAAATAGTTTACGAATTATTCTCAGACCTACCGAATATACACAAATATTTTCATAAAAATCGGTCAAGCCGTTTCAGAGGAGTTCGGTTACAAACACTGTGACACGAGAATTTTATATATTAGAAGAAAGAAGAAGATATACTTAGATTTGGCGAGCAAAACCAAACGCCTAAGCTGGTCTTAAAATAGAATAATTACAAAAAATAATAAATACTAATAATACTAAATTTTAAGATATCGATATGCATGGTTCCGCTGCCTTCGCGGCACCGCACTATCAAGAACGAAAGAGACAATATCTATTACGCAAGTCAGTGCACCAGAAAGAGATAGCTAAAGACATCAACGCAAACATTCCAAAAATTAAAATTTAGATTTAATTTGTCAATTTAATAAAAAACTACTTACCTTTGAAATGTTATCCCATCTTTTGTGTAGCTTGAGGTAGTAGTACACTTTCCACACCATTTAATCGCAGAACTAGGGATTACTTTACCGTTTATTGAATTTATTAAGGAGAGTGCGTGACGTTCGTACGTAAGCTCCGACTGACCAATATTTCGTCGCATAAGCTTGAAATAGCGTATGTTTGGTGAGTGCCCTCACCCCCGCATGCGCTCTCCACTGGTTATGTACTCCGTGACTCGTCCATACGAATACAACGAGTCTAAACTTGATGGGGCTGTGTCGTTTTATTGCGGAGTTCCTATGGCCACCTTTGGCCACGCGATATACATATGCATGCAAAATTTCAGCTCAACCAGAGACCGGGATGTGGGTCAAATTTAACTTACAAGATTTCATTACAGACGCCAGGACAGGTGAAAGTAAATAAAAGCTTGTAAAAAAGCGCTTAATAAAAAATCAAATACAATTCACAACTCTCGAAAGAGATACAGATATTTGTTCATCCATGCTATTATAATAAATGCGAAAGTGTGTCTTTCTGTCTGTCCGTTACCCCTTCACGTTTAAATCGCTAAACGGATTTGAAATTTGCTATATAGTTTGAGTCCCGGGAAAGGACATAGGATAGTTTTTATCGCAGAAATAATCCTCCAAGGGGATGAAATGGGGGGTGGAAGTTTGTATGGGAAATCAATAACCGCTGAACCGATTTAGATGAAATTTGGAATGGAGATAGTTTGAGTTGTGGGGAAGGATGTAAGCAGATTGGATAAAAATTAGCTACCCAAATTACTAATTCCACGCGGACGAAGCCGCGGCAAAAGGTTGTCGGTTATATAGATATGGTCAATTTGGTCCACAAAATGCTGAGACCTCGCAGACGACAGCGCTACAAAAAGTTTTTATAAATCACTTCACTGAATTTCTGAATCTGCTCGAGCAGCCTGGAAATAGAAATTGCACGTCTATTGCACTGCTTACTTCATACTTCGCCTCAATCTTATATTGAATCTTTATCATATGACACTACTTGCAACGTCGATATTAGCTAAGGCTCTATGTTAGATCTTTTTATTCTTTTTAAGTCTTATATTAATGTTCTCACTTTGTTGAAAATGGGAGGTGTTTACAAATGACATCTTTAATAGTCATTAATATTTTATAGACAGGATTAAGTTGATTAAGTTTAGAGAAGGACTTAATATTCTGGTGACACAGATAGTGTGTACTGTGCACACTGTCCTATAGTAAAAATTAAATTAAAAATATTTAGTTTGGTCAAAATTGTTTATGTCTTACATAAAGAAACTGATAATCTCTTGTTCAGTGATTGAATATTAATTGATTCGAGATGAGTTATAGTAAGTTATTTATTTGCAAATTAAATGTACTCGTACACAACGATCATAAAGCTACTTATTACTTACGTTTGTTGCCCGTGGTGCCACCAGTACTGCTACCAGTGGCACCACGGGCATAAAAAAATTACGTTGTGCCACCAAGCCATCCAGTAGCACCACGGGAAATATTTTTTTACCCGTGGTGTCCTAACATACTTATAGTACTTACCTACTACTTAATGGCCCAAACATTGCGTATGGTAAATATAAGAGAACGTTATGTAACATCACGCTAGGGCTAATGGGAGTATACTTGTAAATATAAACGTTAAATATACGTTAGATTTATTAATATTTCAATACAACAATATACCTACGTTAAATTTATTAATATTCCAATACAAGAAATTTCTTGAATTACTCACTGATTATCAACAGGATCGTTCGCAAATAATAAAAATTTATAATTATACATATAGCAATATTAACATTTCCAATAACTACGGCGTTCCACAAGGTAGCGTCCTCGGAATTTTTCCTTCGACGTTTTTTTTATTATTTTTTAACAAATACACCAATAATATGTGTAAATAAGTAATAACACCTGAAAAGAGAAAAAAAGGAAATAAAAACTTACCTAAAAATATTAATGTAGTTCATCTCGACCCTAACGCTTCTATGCATACTGCCTAGGATACTAGCAGCTTTACTTCGTTGTATTAGTGCGAACGCACACGAGCCACTGTCGGTTACCAATTTTTTGACGGTGGAAAATGAAACATTTGGAGTTAATACTACGTTGCAGCGCACACGAACTAACACAAGTCAGCCACTGACATAATGATAAACGTATGCGTTGAGTCGCCCGGAAAAATCGTGCCACTTATAGGGCCTACAAAAAGTCGGTCGTGTGCGTTCTCCGTTAGGCTCAGGCGTTGTGCGAATACAAAATATGCCCCAGCTCTGAGGTCGCCGCCAGAGGCGTAGATTAATCTGTCGCCAAGGCTCTAGCTGTCGTTTTACAGTCCAAAGACCACAGCCCCAATAGTAACAACCGCAAACGCCGCAAAGTAATCCTTGAAGGCTGCTACATATTTGCGACGCTTATAAGTTGTGCCTGTTCAGCAATACCACCAACTCTCTGTGCCGAACTAATAATGTAAGATGACGTCAGTGTCAGCACAAATGGCATTCCACACTATGTAGTGCAAGGTCCAGCGACCAGGGAATTACGGTCACCCCTTCTGGTCTTTTCCCATAGTCGCTGCAGGACCATATTATAATGTAAAATCAACATGAACTCATAATGGTATACAACTGTATTTAGGTAATTAAAAGTGCTTAAATAAATAATTAATAAATTCATCGTGTGGTTTTATAAAACCACGATACAATGATGTGAAACTTTTGTCGGATCGTAGGCATTTAACTGAAAACTTTCGAAAAATTATTCGATTTAGAGTATTAAAATCGCGTTTTTAATCTTCTGAAATGAAAATTATAGTTAAAAAAAACTAATTAATACTAAACAAATAAGTAATAAAAAAACAAATAAACAGAAAAGCAATTAAAAAAACAAAATAATAGAAAAACAAAAAAGCAGTGCTCTACACCAGGAAAGAACTACTGCCACACTAATTTAAAGTCAAAATCTAACGCATAGACCAATCTCGACATAAATAGTGATATTAAAGCTCTCATATTTTTGTGTAATGCAATAGATAGTCGAAAAATTTTGAGGCGATGTAAAAAAAGTTTTACTTTAAAAGAGGTAACTAGCTCCTAACAGGATAATTACAAAATCTAGTTTACGCAACAAAACATAGCTGATTAAATATCGACACATTTATCAAAACTACAAGAAATAGAAATAAAAATGTCTTTTATGATCCAAGCTTCACAAGAGGCTCGTTCCCGGGAAATGAATAGCATTTCGTAACAAAGCTCCGTGAAGAATCGTTGATTTGCCTTTTCATAAAAGCCCACGTTAAACAAACTCTCGTGAGTAAAAAGCGAATAATTGTTTATCTCGCTGAATGGCCTCATAAGATTGCTGATATGATAATGTTATTTCATGCATAATTTTGGCAATATATTATATTTATTTTGAAATAGCCAGTCCTAAAAATAATACATGCTTGTTCGTATTAACACCCAGATTTAGCTAATTATATATGTAATATCGTTACATATTTTTGGATTATTGGATTTTTTTTTAAAAAACGTCGCCCCACACTAGGATTTTCTCCTGTGTCGTGGGTGCAGTTACAAACATAGAATATCACATGCACATACGCCCAGACCACAACTCTGTAGGCCATACAAAATATTTGTCCCGTACGGGAATATAAACCGCGACCCATTGCGCAGTAGGCGATCTCTGCGCTAACCGTGTCGTCAATTTTCCGTTTTCAATAGATAATTTTTATTTAACATACAACTTACTAATATTTTGTCTCTAAAAGTTGATATTATTTATCTTGAGAAAAATATAAAAAAAATTAATAGTTTTTTTAAACACAAGGATCAATGAACAGTCCCCGTTAGCGTAAGAATCAGCCATGGTTGATGGAACCATATTTATGGGAATTCGATGGTCCGACGCATAACGCCACCACTACACGGGCCTTCCAGTGAGCATTACGTCGCTTCACCGAATGAAACCATATTGTTATGAAATATTCAAATAACTTTAATAACTGTATAAATTCCATATGTTAATCAGCTGCAAGACACAGTCACCTTGAGGAATCAATATCCTGTCTGTAACAACGCAAGAAAGTGAACGATTGAAATTGTGGGTTCAACCTCAAGCTTTTTGTCTGTCATGTTAATCAGAAGGTAGTCCCTTTCTTCTCCGAATATCGATCGTCCGAAAATCATAATCCCGAAAACGCTTGCTATAATCATCACTTTCCATAATGTTCGAGGTTACGAAATTGTATATTACCTAATGGTCTTTAGTTCTAATGCTTTTGTGTCATAATATCGGGTGCTATAATAATAAGATATCCTAATTTTACTTGCTATAAAGTCACATGTCCCAAGTGTTATATTGTATACTACTGTTAGTCCGAATGATGGTTTATAATAATTTTGTTAGTCCTAAAACATGTTTAAAAGTTGATTTATCTTGGTTATGTTATCAATATCATAAAGCTTAGACTTACTATCCATAATAACAAATTGAATTAAAATGTTGTCTTATGAACCTTAACAACCGTTACGTTTTCAAATTCAGTGACAGAAATATATCGCTGTAAAACCGATACCACGTAGTCTTGTCTGCCCTACCCCTAGAGTGTTATTTAAACCCGCGTAGGTGCGGAGGGGCGAGGCGGCCCGCGAGCTGAGGAGCAGGTGGTTTTAACGACCGCCGCCGCGGCTGAGGCTGGCCGGCACAGCCGGCCAGCAAGCCGAAGCTGCAGTGGTGGGCGAAAACCATCTGCGACGATAAGATCGCGTGGGACCGCCGGAGCCCCGCAGCGCCGGAGCCGTGACAGAAGCCATGCATGCTGCATGCTTGCTTGCATGCTGCTTGCTTGCTTGCATGCTGCTTGCTTGCTTGCATGCTGCTTGTTTGCTTGCATGCTGCATGCTTGCTTGCATTAGTGACTGTTTTTAAACGTATGCATGGATTTGGTAATACATATAATGAAAGAACTTTATATTTGTGGTATTTCGATTTTAGGGCACGTTATATTATGAGATATTATGTTAGGACTTATGACTATTATAGAAAAGGTTTTTAGGAATTTTAAATATTATAGATTGTGATATTTATAGCAAAAAAAATTTGGTCATATTATATTTAGAGATTTCGGTTTTCGGGCAAGTGATATTATGAGAAATTAAGTTAGGGGTGCTTATCATTCGGACATATGATGATTATGTCAAAAAACATTATGACACGTTAGATTATGGATAAAAAAAAATTGAGACATAATAGAGAACCTAATCAGAAACTTCATAACATAATTTATTCTTAAATTCATCCTTGATTGCTAGTTTAAATTTATTTAAACAAAGTTTTTGAATACCTATAACTTGAGATTTATGAATCATTAATTCAATAGGTATTACTTAATACTTAAGTCTGAAGAATATTTACTAGCTTCATTATTCTCTCTCCCTAAGAAAGCTTCACGCCCTATTGAATCTTAATTTAGCTGGAATCGACATTGGGAATTAAAGATATTTGGATCGCGCAGTAATTAAGCGCATAGTCGTCGTGTCTCGGAGGTATGTGGTGAGGGAACTTTTACCCATTCTTTGCATGCTGGTGGGCGGGCGGCGCCGTTAAAATGGCGCCCTACTTCACATACACCTTACATTTAATTAAACAGATCTTCGTACCGGCAATAAAAGAGCCTGGCAACTCAAATACAATACGAATTCCTATTGAAATTATACATATGAAATATTGATCAATTTTTATAGAGGGTTTTTTCAGAAGCGAAAGGCTTGAATAATAGTATTTTTTATACAGCTTGATAGGTAGTACTTATTACCTATTTAATTTCAAATATTACAGATGTTTAGGTTAGGTTAGGTTACTTTCTTCCCAAAAAAAAACTTTTTTTATAATCCATTACAAAGCTATAAATCTAACATTGTACGAAAAACTAAATCTGTGAGCAAAATGCGTAAGTTAGTCGATAAAAAGTAAATGATGTGCAAGCGGGAACTATTTAAGAGTGCGTCCATCCATCATCGGCAGCCTTTTGTGGCGTCTTTCAGGGTCTCCTTTGTGCGGGCGCGCGACAATGCCGCGGTCCTCATTGTAAATGAGCGGAAATATTAGACAAATAACGTGTACCTACTGGGGAATTGTGAATGGCTACGTACAGGTAGACGATAAGGGACTTTTTAACCGACTTCAAAAAAGGAGGAGGTTCTCAATTCGATGCGTATGTTTGTTTTTTTTTGTTTATGTTACGCGATTACGCCGCCAATTGTGGACCGATTTTCAAAATTATTTTTGTATTCGATAGAGTATACTCCAAGGATGGTCCCATGGTTACCAAAGTCATGATCTAATGACGGGATCCCATGAAAATCGAGGAAAACCCTTAAATTGTTGGTGTGTCCAACGTGTTTTGTGTGTATGTTACGCGATTACTCCGCCAATTGTGGACCGATTTTTAAAATTATTTTTGTATTCGATAGAGTACACTCCTAGGGTGGTCTCAAGGTTACCAAATTCAGGATCTGATCATAGGATTCCATGAAAATCAAGGGAAACGCTAATTAAATACCAGCACACCGAAGGTCAGCTGGTATTTAATAGGGTTTCTTTCAGTAAAAAAAAATTCAGTCACTAAAAAGTTAAAAATATTTTACAAAAAATAAAAACCGACTTCAAAAACACTGAAAAGTTAAAAATAATATAAGAATAGGTACAGACAACATCACACTTCTATATTGAAGTCGGTGACAAATTTTAAGACTTTCTAGGAGATCATCGTTTGGCACCGACTTCAATATAGAAGTGTGATGTTGTCTGTACCTATTTTTATATTATTTTTAACTTCTCAGTGTTTTTGTAGCCGGTTTTTATTTTTTGTAAAATATTTTTTTTATTATTTTTGTTATGACTCTCACCGCCTTGTTTACCGTGGCAAACGCGTTACGTAAAACCCAACGATTCCCCTCGCATGTCTTGGCGCAAACTAGTCATTCACTGCCATCTCGTCTCCATTAGAAGAAAAAGACACGCCGAGGAGAGATACGTCACTGCCGGACGAACTCATTAAAGCTCTTATGTTGGATCCACACTTTCCAACAGACAAGGTCAGGCGACACGAGCACTTATGTAGCCTTCGCCCGCTATGTACGTCCGAAGGCCTCCACGAAGCACACTCACGAGAGTGTGAGTTACGCGCACGTCAATGAGCCCGTCAGCGTCAGCTCGCTTAAGGCAAGCCCCTGTCACCCTTCCAACTAAATTGTAACATCTAAGAACGACTGAAAACTAATACAGGGCCTGCCCCTCCCCCCCCCCCCCCCTCTATGTATGGCCTACTCGCTAGGACTCCTGATTTTAGCGATTACATGCCCTACGTACGGATTATACTTCCACGTCCAGAGTTATCCCGTTATCCCCCGCCCGCAGGCGTTAAAACCTGACCCGCAGCTGGCCGGATAATCCCGCCGTAGTCCGGAAGCAATTATTGAGCGAAGAGTGCCTGCGCCTTCCCATTTCTAGGTAGTCTTTACTATCATCACTTCCACCCATTTTCGTTCCACTACTAAGCATGTGTCTATCATTAGCCGAAGAGGAATCGTCCTGAACACCACGCTGCCCAGACCAGTGATAATAATTTTGTTTCAAGATTTCCATCTCTTCGCCACACTTCGTTGTGATGGAATTTTCGGTAATCTCTCTTAGTCGTCTCTTACATTATCCACGGGACTAAAAGCCACACGCATAAAAATCACATCCGTCACGAATAAGATTATTATTGATTTATAATTATGTGTATTACGCTATGACTATCTTGGGTACCTATTAGGTATGCTGCGAGGTCTAATTAAGTTAAGTTAATGTTGTAACCATTTCCCGGCCTAATAGTTACAAAAAATTGTGAGACAGAAGTGATGTTATAAATAAAACCGGCTACTTGCACTTGGAACACTTTATTGTTTGATTTATGTTATATATTATGCTGTTCTTTCTACAATCAAAAATAAAACTGAAATACATAAACAAAATAGCTCAGTTCACAAATTTTTAGAGCATACATGTGTTCTTTTTGATACTGTTATCCAATATTATAGTTAAATTGATGCTTAAAAAATATAAACATTGTAAGAATTAAGCAATAAAAAATATATATTAAATTAAACCACCAAAGAATGTCAGAAGACATTTCTATTCCTTGCATTTAAGGTTTCTATGAGACACTGTTTACTATTCTAATATATTTTAAATGTGTTGCTTTTTTTTATCTAAATTTTTTATCTCTAATTTAAAAAAATAATATTTATTATCATCCCATAAAATTTACCCGAAATGGCCAATCAAAAAAAATATTATAGAAATGACACTTACTTGACAAATTTTTGCATTATACTAACATAATTACATTACCGAAGGGTTGATCGAAGAAACTCTTTCCTGAGTACTGAAGCCAAAACTTTCTTTTCGTGAATCAGCAGTCAATACTCGAACAAAATCTACTGCAGCATTTCTTCCATGAAAAGAGTGCCAAAACTAAGGTCACCGAGGTCACACCAATCAATTTGAAATGTGTTCTTATTACTAACACATGTTTTATAATTAGGCGAATATCCTGGGTTTCACCGGGATCGTCACTGGATAATTAACACAAAGAAGATTGTAATGTTACAAAATCATTGAACCTGATACTAATTACTGCATTGTTTCATTATGAAATTATTTATATTTTCATTATTTATGAATCCATTTATGTCGGACTGCATAGTTTTCAACTTTAATAATTTACTAATGAACAGAATGCATTTTCCACTTCCTTCAATCAATTATTGATTTCTAAAATTCTAAATCGCATGGCGACGCCGACGACGCTTTTTTTCACCGCCAAGCCAAAAGAAAAAAGGACCTGTCAAAACCTAATGTTGCCAGACTAAGATTCCGAAAGTATCAATTCAAGGAGTTCTAGAAATTTCTACTCACATTTAGAAATTTCTCACTATAAATGCATGTAATGCTTGAAACAAAGCAACATTGAGAATCTGATCCAAATGACAAATTTAAATCTTTTAACAACAGTGCAGTTTTATCTTTCCTGATAGGCAAACCAATAAAACATCATTTTTCCTTACAGCTAAATGAAAATACTGAAATAAGATCATCCTCGCAGAACATTTATAAAAAAAAATTATAACCAATTGACCTAAAATAGTGATATTTCCATACACTACTGCTCCCCAGCTATACCAAATAATACCATACTTGCCTGCAGATAGCGTAACGATTACTACTAGACAGTTCACCAACCACGCATAGATGGCGCCAGCAGTACAACAAATCAACACTCTTGCGTTATCTAACAATTCTACAACGTTACAATGTCTTTAGTGGCAAGGGTTTTTATTACAAAAACATTTTGCCAGCGCCACGTCAGCTTTTGATCATTAAAAAAAATGAAAAATTAAAAATATGAACATTCGAAGAACTTGAATCTGAAACAAAGGAAAAATACAATTACTATCTACTTAATTTACATCTAAATGAACACAACCTACACAAAAATATTTATTATTTAAACTATAATTAAATGATCAAACGAACTTACCTGAAGTGAAGTTCGATCTTAATTATCCTGTCTTCGCCGAAGAGATTTATTCCTTAACCATGTAGTAGTAGCCCTGCTACGCGCTAACCCTATCGCACAAGTTTTAAAGTCAGAGAAAGGAAACCACTATATCTTCCTCTGTCTAATCACACCTCACAAGCCTCCGCAGTACCGACCTCATTCTTTTTAGAGAAATAGAGCAACATTGATATATAGGGGGATAAGATTCAGGGAGGGAGGGACCTTAAATCTCTTCGGCGAAGACAGGATAATTAAGATCGAACTTCACTTCAGGTAAGTTCGTTTGATCATTTAATTATTCTGTCTTCGCCTCCGAGATTTATTCCTTAACCATGTAGATGTTCAGAGAGTATAAAATCAATGTTGCGACCATAAAAAATAAACAACATTACAGTAAAACATCAAAACATAATTATTACGTATTTCCATTTTTTTTTATTTTTTTTTTTTGCGCCACTAGCAAAAATTTCAAAACAACAAAATATTGTGAACAAAAAACTAATCAACCGACAGTATTATTTTAATAATTATAATTGTGACAAAGATTCAATAAAATTGGTTTCAGAACTAATATACCGGTCTGTTATAAAATCAGCAAATACAGTTGATCTTTCCGAACATCCTGCGGTCTTTCTAATTACATCGACGTTGAGGCCAGCACGAGACGCCGCCTGATGTTGATACGTGTCTCGCTCGCTCCGAATATTGAGATGTCAATGCCACTATCGCACATGATCTGCTTTATCCAGCGCCCAATGGGTTGAGATGAAGCAGGTCTACGTGGTTTCTTATGTGTGAGGATCAGGTTTGTTCTGAATCTGAGCGAATTGAAGATGATACAGCAATATATCTTAATACCACTGATGCTGGACAAATACCGGGATATTAAAGGGATAAAAAAAAAGTAAGTTTAAAACCGGTTGAGCTTTGCCAATTGCTTATGTTTTAATAAAATTTGTAAGTGTTATAATTACTCGATCTTCATATGCTTTATTAATATTTCGTATTTTTGTTAGAGAAATTGTATGCGTCCTTGGTCCAGCTAATAACATGACTAACTTCTTACTCATTTTTTCAAGATTAATTGTATCATTCTCAAATCGTTTAATAGTCTAATACTATAATACCAGGGGGCTACTGCCTAACTAATAATGATCACTTGCTATCGTGACATTAAAACAATAGTTCTACCTAAACTTCAAAATTTCAAAACACATTAACAGAAATTCCAACAAAAATGTAGTATTTACATTTAAAAAAATCTGTTGTATTCTTTTTACAAAATTCCCACCATATCTTTAGACTAGAATTATATTATGACCCGGTGTTATGTGATATCGAAGATAACAACATCTAAGGCTGTTTCTGGCACGTCATGAAAGCTTTCCCGGAAAATACACACGCTGGCAGGGAAAGGTGACGGCGCAGATGGTGTACCATCCTGAAAGGAAGTAAGTAGATCTTTCTTGGAGGAAATATCACAATCTCTGTGACACCCAGGGATATGAAAAGGGGATACCATGGTTAAGAGGGCTATAGTTGAACAACGATAATTCCGGTGGCTTAATCAGTAACTATTTTGTTTATCGTTTTAAAAATTAGTGCAAACGGTGTTAAAGCGTAAAAATAAAATTGCGACTAATCTACTGTTTAAACGCGTCAATATCATAGGCAAAGGGATCCCTTTTCCATGAAATATACGCGGGACATTTTGCATTACTACGAGATACAAATAAGTCAATAGATGGTTCACCAAAAAAATTGTTTAATTTTCAAAAGTTGTCGGATACCCAACTGCCACTCTGTGTCGAAGTTTATTTTTCTCGATTCACTGTCAGCTTCTATATTTAACGAGTAACGAATATAAGACGCGAAAATAAATATACCTACTTTTCTCACACCAGTCCCAAATCATTTTAGTAACTTGACTTAAGTGTTGGTATTACACTCTCCCCATTCTATTTATATAGAATATGGGAGTGGTGTTATCGACACTTAAAAGACTACCACAATTAGCGACATTTTTAGCAAATGAAATTAGCCCACAATATACAGCGAGTAGTTCCAGTCAGTTTATATGATTGGTTCGCTCGATGTTGGTCCAGAAACCACCAGTCTTTTCGTTGGCACAAGCTGCACCCTAGCCTGCTGTCGAAGCGTCCGTAAAAATTCCGAAATTGTACCTATGACTTTTTATTCAATTGACTGCCAATGGAATATTGATCTGCCACCAATGGAGATCATCATATTATTATAAAATATCTGTAATTGTAATAAAAACGTCGTAATTGTTAGTATTTCTAAGAAGAGCACTTTTTAGTGATTTTGTGTGTATATACTACCCATATACTACAGCCGTCATGCTGCCGTAGAAAACGTTCAAAGAACCTTATTCGAATTCTGTTAGATTTAAATATATGTTTTATGTGTATAATAAATTTTTGTGGCTTGAATCTGGCAATTGTATGTTATTTTATTTGAGTTTAAAATAAAACCTAAAAATTTACAAAGCTTTTCTGGTATTAGACTAGTTTTTTTTTTTAAATTAATAACTAACCCTAATCGTGTCAGACATTAAATAGTTCTTTTTGCGTTCTCTAGGCACTCTCCAGCAGAGTTTGCTAAACACAACATATCATAGATATCTCACTGATAGCAGACCATAAGATCTTAAATGAGTAAGAGCTGGCTGTAATATTTTTGTGAAATATATCGCGCGGAACATAGGCTAAACGGGAGTGCTAGAAACTCGTACAAAATATCATGAAAATAAAAGCGTAAAAATGTTTTTTTTTTTTGATTTGTGAATCGGCAGCTAAAATTAAGCTTCCTTAATATCAATATTAATCACGTCTTCGGTCATAAATCTAGTAGCCGTTCTGATATCTTCCATTTTGAAATGAGATACCTACTTCGACTTCGAATTCAGCTTTTTAGATTTAATATATATAGAGCACACGCTTTTAGGAATAACGAAGATATCATAAACGAATTGTTTTGCTGTCGGGTTACATCTCCTAATAGCTTTTATTTCTAATAAATGATTTAATTCGAGAGAAATTGCTATTCACTCACTTTTTGAAAAAGAACGCCGCGCACGGCTGTATGGATTTTGTTAAGGTTCCTCAATAAATGAAATCCTTGACACATTGTCTAATATAAACCTATCGCTAGTGATAGTTCACCACTCATTGACTAAATTAATATTTTAAGCGGCTGGCATGTACTTGCGGCTGCGCGCTCAGGTAGCGCGATTGTTCGATGACCGTTTGATGCGACGCGACTGGCTGGTGCTTCGGCGGTGCCAGCGGCAGCGGCGGCGGCGGCGGGGCTGGCTGGCGACAAGCTGGCAGCGGTGCGAACGCGGCTGCTCGCCGTCGATTCGCTTGTTAGTGTGACGTCTTTGACTGTCCCGGCCCACTGGCTCGATGAGGGTAGGATTGGCTGCTGCTTTGCTGTCGCGTTCGGGACGATGAGCCTGCATCGTTCAACGTAACTACATCTGGAATATTAAGATTTTTCTTTAAAAGACACGATTCTGTTGTCTACCAACATAGCACTTACTTCCGAATTAGAGTTCGGCCTTTCGCCATAGGTACTATAGTACATTGTTTTTTTTTTTAATGCTCGTCTTTGGTCACTTTTGGAAACCGTTTTGCAATAGGACTTGAAACCTCATCGGTTTGTAAGTCATCAGTTATCACCATATTGGTTTGTATGTGAAAGATACTAATAAATATTTAATGAGAATTTAGGCAGCACAAAAAATATTTTAAATAATTCCGATGAATGCAACGGAAATTTTTAAAACAGCGGGGAAAAAAGGGCAGCCCCTATATTTTCCATTAAGTACATATTACGAGTATTACTCGTTGAATGCAACGAGAACATAATAACAATATGATCCGAAGAATACAACGGACATAAAAGTGATTTCCGATGAATGCAACGGAAATTTTTAGGCAGCGGGGAAAAAAGGATACCCACATTTTCCATTACGAGTATTACTGCACGTGGTCGCGCCGCGCGCGTACTCGGCGGCCCAGGCGAGCGGTGTCCACCCGCTTACTCGTTCAATACAACGAGAACATAATAAAATATTATCCGAAGAATACAACGGACATAAAAATGGTTCCTCGTTCAATACAACGAGAACATAATAAAATATTATCCGAAGAATACAACGGACATAAAAATGATTCCCGATGAATGCAACGGGAATGTAAAAAAGTATTCTTCTGGTTGCACATCATTTTCGCCATCATCTGAGTACAAAATGTGCCTCCGGCTTGCCCCTACGTTTTTCCTAATTAAGTTTTTCTTCGTATCTCTTCATCTTCCTTAGCCATTTATCTTCTTCGGATTCACAGTGTTTTCGTTTAGGCATACTTAACAAATAAGCAAATAACCGTAAAATTAAACTTTTTTTTTTTTTTACGTAGATTACCTACACTCATGCACAAATTATATTACTGTTACACTCGTGCGAACGCCGCGCGCGCACGGACAAGAATGAGGTCGGTACTGCGGAGGCTTGTGAGGTGTGATTAGACAGAGGAAGATATAGTGGTTTTCTTTCTCTGACTTTAAAACTTGTGCGATAGGGTTAGCGCGTAGCAGGGCTACTACTACATGGTTAAGGAATAAATCTCGGAGGCGAAGACAGAATAATACACATCAAACATGAATGAAAAGAAAAAAAAAGGGAAATCAATACCACATTAAATTTTTATACCATTACAAGTGACAAAAGAAGCTATTACCTTTATTAACGATGAATCTACTTTACACAAAATGACATCAATACTAGTAGGTAACGGATATTTACACTTGACAAGGGTATTTAGAAAGTTATCACATTTATATTTAAAGCACACAAAGAACACATGGTTGACATCTGCTTCTCCCAACCCGCACTCGCACAACGAGGAGTCCAAAAGTGAAGGCAACGGTGACTGAGACGCAATCTAGTGATGATAATTTTCGGCTAGCCCGAAACTTGAAAAACCAGGGCTTAGTTGGTAGCTCAGGTTGAAGTTTAGCATAATATGAGCCCTTGGTTTTACTACTACTTGCCTATCTTTGAGAGCATTTTGACGTCTGTCTGACGATATTTTAAGGTCGCCAAATACGTAAAAGACGTCGGTGAAGTCATCCTAGGATACTCTATTATGACGGTCGTATGTCACAGCCTCACGACGTCATATTTAGACGACGTCAATGATTATGAATAAGGAATATTTTGTATAGATGGATCTTATGGAAATCATAACAGGGTGGATAGTACAGTGTCTGTACATAATTTTTGTACTTAAAATGTATTTTGATAACAAAGCTGATCAAGGCTACTCTAATATGTCTAGTATAACTCTCATTATACTATAACTTTTCATTGTTTCAAACATTTCAAAACACTTACTTACTAGGTAGGTACATACCAAACAGTAACGCATACAGCAGCTACCACAAATTGCTTTCAAATAAAATATAATGAAAGGTACCAAACCAACCACTTCAATGGTTTTCAAATCCAACTTATCTATCGGGCGGGGAGGCACTAGAATCCGGACAGTTTATAGCTGGGGCGAGTGCGGCCGCCGAGTAATGCGGAGTCCGGGAGGCCCGCATTCCAGAGACAGAGCTTCGCTGCACATGTTACCGCTGAACATCAAATCTACTGCGTGCTCACTGCAAGTACGACAGCCCCGTGGTATAACAGGCGAGCGATGTACTACAATTTTAACGGCGCGGTCGCAGGCTACGTCCCGGGCCGTGACCTAGCTACCACAGCAAGGCAGCCACCGAAAGCTCGCATACAACACCTCGGGCCCGGACGCCTGACATGCCAAGTTCTAAGTTAGCGCCACTCACGTTCTGCGGCTGTTTTGTTCCAGCTATGCAGCAATTAGGTATTGCATGTACGAGTAGTTACTATGTTCAATGCCTTCAAATGGTTGTGTAGGTTCATATGTTTTAGACTGTTGCGACGAGTAAAACAGAATAAAATATAACGGATCATAGTGTTGTTGTACCTAATTGTCATTCCGTGATCACAGAATAGTGTAATCCTTTTTTTATTTATTACTTTTTATACAACAAAGTTGGCAAACAAGCATGCTGCCCACCTGATGATAAATTCGTGGGGCGTAGCGTAACCTGAGTAAATATGTAAATACTTAGCATTTATGATAATTTGAAAATATAGATATATGAGTTGAGGTTACAATATAGCTTTTTCATAATATGTATGTTTGTAAATTGTTTAATAAAAAGGTAGCTTAGTATCAAGTATCTATTTAGGTCAAACAATTTCCTATTTTTAGACTTGAACAATAACTGCTAGTCTTTCTTTGCTAGGGCTTCACCGGGACGTTAATGCCAATGTTAACGCCTATGTGTTGTAATACTCGGTTTTGAATTTGAACACATTAAAATAACGCCTTAAAAGAGTGACTACATTTGCGAAGTTTACTACAAATATCATTAACGACTTACGTAACTAACAATGCCACATAGGTACTGTTGGCCACATATGTGTGATGTCAAAACTGTCGTGATTATTAACACGTAAAGTACTCAAGTGGAGCCGTAACATTACAGAGACGTAACAAAACGTGACACTGAAAACTGAATGTTCGCCCCACACACCTTACTAGGAGCATACAAACGAATAACAAATTTACCTAGCTGAGTAAATATGGCCGCGCAAAGGGACACGAATGTAATATTGCTCGTGGAGCGCCGCCCGCGCGACTCAAGGAGGGGATTATGAAACTTTCAACCCATATTTACTGTTAAACGTGAAAAGAGGTTTAATCTCCTCTGGTCTCGTGGTCGAGATCACCTAATTTTGATTTAAGGCCTAGTTGCCTCAATGACAGAAAAGTATTATTAGCTAAAATATTATTAAAGTAAGGCCACGTCCGCACAGACAGGTGGCTTGCTTAGCGCCTAAAGCCTAGTAGCTTGCATTCTGGCTAATTGCTAGGATTTTTTTTATAACATGGTGGCCGCACTAGATGTGGTTTGCATGGTGCAATTCATTGCCTGAAAACGTAATCCAACCATAATATACATTCACAGCATTAACTTCTCATTGTAAAAAAAATTACGGGTTGCACTCCGGGAGTGCCGGCAGAAGTGAAAACTTAAGTATTAACGTTGTGCGTTTTGGATATTTTGGAATGATAATGGAATAATTTTGCACGAATTGCTTTAATTATCAGAATAAAAATACTATCTTTTATGTGGTAGAATACAATATTTATTTATTGCGCTATCGTACACAAACATGACAATTTATATTACATTAAAAAGTTTATCTCTCAGAAAAATCAACTTCCTGTTGTAACGTTGTGCGTACATAATTATATAACTAGTAATAATGAATCAAAATATTTACAATTAAATTAAAAATATAATCAAAACAGACATTAATATACTACTTAAAAACGTAATTTTATAACAAATAAATAATATTTAATTTATACTAACTTACCTAATTAATATTTACAACAAAATCAAATAAAAGCACAATTTAGATTTTTCCTAACAAAGTAAATAAATTGATTAAAACTGTCTCAAGTGACGTGTGACTTCCAGTACTTTTGACAGCCGCTATTGTTCTCGGCCGGCTTACGTGGACCCCTCACCGCACCTCGACAGTTCCTGCGGCCATTTCAATTTTAATTGGTCTTACGCATTTTCGATGAGTGTCACGTGATCCTTATTGTTCTCGGCCGGCTTACGTGGACCCCTCACCGCACCTCGACAGTTCCTGCGGCCATTTCAATTTTAATTGGTCTTACGCATTTTCAATCAGTGTCACGTGATCCTGACGCGAGTTTATCATTTTTTACCCATTACAAAAAAGTGTACAACGCCGCTTAAGAAGTTCTCACTTCAAAAATTTTTCACGTCATAAATAAATAAATCACTTTTTATTACTCACCATCTTTTTCTACTTCGACTCGTCATTCACCATCATTTTTATGGAGTTCATGAGCTGGATTCCACAGAGGTTCTCTTTTAAAAACTGAGGCAATTAATATTTCATCCATTTTTTTCTCCTTAAATGCCTCGGGCCTTTAAACAAAAAACCAACACGTTTGTTTACTTGGATGCACGCTAAGCGACTAGCTAGGCGCCAAGCGCGTAGAGCGGTCGATCGTGTACATTCTAGAATCTAGAATGTTCGTTTTACTAAGCTACTCGCTAGGTGACTCGCTAGACTCTAGGCGCTAAGCAAGCCGCCAGTCTGTGCGGACGTGGCCTAACTTTTTTACATCGCCTCAAATTTGTTCGTCCATCTATAGCATGTCGAACATGAAGCAAATACAAAGATGTCGAATTACACACAAACAGGAGATTTTAAATTCACTATAGGTCAGAATTGGTCTATGCGTTAGATCTTCGACTTTAAATCTGTAACGCGGTGTGGTTTGATCCTGGGGGTTAAATGGTGTGACAGAGAGTAATCCCCCAAAAAAATCTACAAAATCTATCGCGATCGCTTACAATTTGAGAGTCGCAGTCCATCCATTACTCCTTTATAAGAGGATGTCGGCGCAGAGTCTTGTGTTCACGGCTATCATTTTTTTATTTTATACACTAATTTAAAAAAAACTTCGCCCCTCACAAGGATTTTCTCCTGTGCCGTGGGTACAGTTACAAACACAGAATATCACATGCACATACGCCCAAACCGGAACAAATTTCTGTAGGCCATACAAAACATTTGTCCCGTACGGGAATCGAACCCGCGACCCGTCGCTCAGTAGGCGATCACTCGACCTTTGCGCTAACCGTGTCGTCACTCGACCTATGCAGTAACCTAAATTAAAAGTGATCGTGATAATTTTTTTCTTAGACAATAACCCACCTTTTTGTTCTCGGGGGGAAATGCGTAACCGCACCGTACCCGTCGTGGGCTAGACGGCGGGCGTGTATCCTGGCAAAATGCCAGGGCTACCCACTAAAACTCCCCGGTGTTCTCCCTGCCCTTATGGGTGCGCTAGGTAAGGTCCACACTGCAACTCTACTACCCACGCGCCCGGACCAGACAATAACCCACCTGGTGTAGAACGTTATTTTTTCATAAATTCGTTTTTATTATTTCGTTTTATATTGCTTTGTAGTTTCATAAAACTACACAATTACTTTTTTAAACTTCTTATTAAGTAAAGATTTTACTCTCCAAGACATGTATGATGTTGTGATTGTAAGAGCACGTACAGACGAGCGGCACTTTGTCAAAATCTGGCTACTACTTCAGCCGCCAGTAGTAGACACCTACTGGCGGCAGCCGTCAATAAGCCGACGACTACTGTTGTTTGCTATACGGGTCACAAAGCAGCTGGCAGCTGCTCCATCACATTCTGAATAAAACAGACCAGATGGCGTCTGACGTGACACAGAAAAGTCTGCAAGACTTCTGTTCCAACGTTCGTGGCGAGTGACATCTACAACCTGCCTCCCGTCACCCACGACCACGTGATGTGACCAGCCTGCTGAAAGATAAACCCGAAAGCGAGCATGATGGATGTGATGTGAAAGTTCGAGGCATCACAAAATATTGCAGTGAAATTACTGGGCACCGTGACTTCACATGATGTCACAAGATGGCAACGTACTGTGGTTCTTGTGGTTTCTTTGAGTTTTTCTTTCAGTTTTGCTGCGAATCTCATAGAAGCCACATGTATTATAGGTGACTGTTACCACTTACCATCAGGTGGCCAGTTTGCTTGTTTGCCAACTTTATAGCACCAAAAAAAATATACAGATTGCGCCCGTCACTGGCCGCTGTAACTATATCATCCTGCGATAACTTGAACATAACGTTACCGTAAGGTGTAGAACGTGCGTGATGTTATAGTGTAAAGTGCAGTGACAAGAGACTGCTTCGATGCCTTGTTCTACTCCACGATGATCCAACAACAAAGACTTCAATGTCTTTTAAAGAAACCTTTGTCCAACAAAGCTTTTCCCACAAGTCTTAGCTAAACTGAAAAAAATTGAATTAATAAAATGCAGCATTTCTTGTGCTTGCCTCAAACAAAGTAGACAAACAAGAATTTTAAATCTTCTCAGGCCTTAAAACTGAAAATCAAGTAATATAATTCCTAAGTTCCTAAAGTAGCATTAGATGGCAAATGTTCTTCATTGGATGTAAAGACTAAAGAGACTAAAGAAATCAATCACTCGATCGAGCTTCAAGTTACCTACGTTGCCATCAGGATAAGTGGTGAAAAACAGCTGCCTAGACAAAAATATTTTCTAGTGAACTTAACGAGCTCGCCTGCACTCGGGACGGTAACAAATCTTGTTTTCCATGACATGTTATAGAATCTGATTATTAACAATAAGAAAGAAAATGACTGAGAGATTTTAGTATTGTAAGCAAGTTCAAATATTGTTAAATTATCGCATGTCTGAACTGTTAATCGGACCGGCTTAAATGTAAAATATTAACAACGTATGGACCCAAATAGAGATCGAGGGCTATGCTCAAGGTGTCTCTGTCTGTTCAAATCAGAAATAATGAGAACATGAGCCGAAGAATTGCGATCCTTAAGTAGCAGTAGACAGGGCACATTGCTCGCAGGCTTGACGGCTGTTGGGGTGAAAGAGTCCTCGGGTGACGGCCTCTAGAGCAGCTATTGTAGGTCCTCCACAACACAATGTGGACCAACGATTTGGTGAAGGTCACAGTAAGTACCTGGATGCGAGCAACTTAGAGCATTTCACCTATGGAGATGGTACGCAACAAATCGTAGTCTACATTTTTCTGCCATATTTTGCGGGAGCCGAGGTAAACACGCATGGCACACTACGAAAATCTAGAATTCAATTACATATACGCACACTATGAAAATATTGCCTCACAATGAAGAAACACACACACACGAGTATCTACGCGATCGTCCGCAAATCATGCCCGTGCCGTGTACTGTGTTGAGCTATCAACGTACCAACTTTTCTATCGTGACGGGATAAACATTACTTCGAAATCATACTTTAATAAACACGTTAATTTATATTTTATACTTACGTACATGTGATAGGAAACGCCATACTCTTGAAAATTTGAGTTACTGGATCGACTTCTGCAAGAGGAAACTGCACAATTGACCATTTTATGAGCTTTTACTTGCGATACGAAACGACACCAAATGGCAGCGGCCGCACGGCAACTAGTTTTATATAACGTGTATGGTAATAATTATGGCCAACATATTTTGGCAGAGGGGTCCGCCCAGCCTTGCCATCTCCAGGTTAAATACTCTAACGCTAGCAACGTAAACTGATTGGTGTGGAAATTCTATGTCCAACAGTGAGCTTCTCTTGACTAAAGTGATAATGATTATGACTCAATATTTGTCTGCAATATACATATATTACAAAAACATCCTACATTTGTGTTTCTACACTAAGAAAAAACATATTCCGAGAATCTCGAGCGCGGATTAGCTAGGGTTGTGCAAAATTTTAATAATACGCAGTTGTGATTCGGCGGTAACTAGCCGGGCGCTGATTACACCTTTTGTGGAGTCGGGACGCAAACAGCGAACAAGTGCACCTTTGTTGCCGGGAGCCACTCCGCACTCAAAATCACTTGTGCCTTGTGCCGTGTTCACTGAGCTGACTTTACTAATAAAAGAAGAAAGAATATTACTAATAATACAGCCAGAATGTCTGTCAATGTTCGAAAAAATATTGTAACGACGTATAATTGAATACACATTCGCTTTCATTCTCCGAGTCGTAGATTTCGTCAATGACGCCGTAAAAGGTTCTCGGACATTCCAGAGAAACCGCGAGACTTCTAGAAAATTCAAGGAAGGCGTTAAGCGTTCTAGAAAGTTCCCAAGCGTACTGCAAAGTTCTGAAACATATAGAGAAGTATAGAAACGAATCATTCTGGAACATTACGAACCTAATAAGGATAGTTCTGGAAGTATACATGGTCTTCAACCATGCGTATGACGCCAGGGCAATCGCACTATATAACTACAACGTTTTATCAAATGAGAGATTTTCTGTTGAAAAAATAAATTACCAACAATACTTTTATTAAATGTTCTTTTTATTTTATATCACAAACCTTGACTTAAATGAACACAATTTTTACAGAGAGACATGACTATGAGGAATTTAGAAGAGCTGTTAACCAAAACGTCAAACATCATAATAAGCATAAGCCTGGAGACTGAGGCGCGTTCAGTAATAAGATGCATTCAGTACTTTCTTCAGTTTCCATTGTCATACATTTTGATAACACCTTTACAGCTGTCAGATGTCAAATTATATGGCAACGCTAAAGATTTGGATTTGCCGGCTAGCGCGGAGCTTAATTTGTCTTGTGTATAGACTAATCAAAATCAGATCATAATATTATTAATTACTCCACATTTCCAAATTTTTTTTACTCCACATTTTTTAACTTTATTGATTTATTCATTTTTTTCAATATATTTAGCATGTTTAAGGAGAATTATCTGTTGCAGCAAGCCTAGTCTTACCAGCACCGAGACATCAGGTACATTACTGGATATTTCTACAGCGCCACCCACCTTCGAAGAGGTTTGTCACAACTGTGACTGCGTCGACGCCGGTAAGGCGCAAGGCATAAACAATGTACACGTGGATATGTTGAAGATTGATGCTGCTACGTCTGCCTTGCTACTACATCTCCTTCTGACCTGCATTTGGGAAGTTGGACAAGTATCCACAGAGTGGAAACTAGGACTGCTGGTGAAAGTCCCAAAAAAAGGTGATCTGTCGCGGTGCGACAACTGGCGCGGCATCACACGTTGAACAAGGATGCCTGCTGTCCCCGCTCCTGTTTATAATACTACTTTCGGCTAGCCGACTCAAGCCCATTTAGAAGTTCAGCTTGAGAGATTTTGAGCTGAAGCTGAACCTTGGGTCTGCAAATCAACAAACGCAAAACAGTCGAAATGCGAGTTTAGTCGGACACCTTTTTCTTCGGGGGGAAATGCCGCACCGTACCGCTGTTTTCTAGACCACGAGCGGATGTGGGGCTCTCCCGGCAGGGTGCCAGGCCCACCCCCTAAAACCCCGCGGTGTTCTTCCTACCCTTATCGGCGAGCATGGTAAGGTGTAACTGCGACACCACTACCAACGTGCTCGGGCAAGCCCGACCGATAGTCGGGCTATCGCCAAGTGGGGATTGCCCAAGAACACCATCCGGTCTGGGTAATCCCCAGACCTTGCGGCGGTGTGCACGGGGCCAACCGTGCACGGATTCCTTAGACCCATAAGTGCTGAAAGATACCCATTGGAGTCCGTCTCCAAGTTTGTGTACCTCAGTAGTACCATTACGAGTCAGGTTGGAGCTGACGAAGACGTGGACAGCAGAATAAAGAAGGTCAAAGCTGCGTTTGCCCAACTTAAACCTGTTTGGGAGTCTAATCTTCTCAACTCAACGCATCAAAATCTCCCTCTTCGAATCGAAAGTCAAATAATCGATATTGCTCTTCGGCTGTGAAACACGAAATGACGAAAGGGCAAGTTTTCGTCAATAAGTCCCTAAAGTCGATCCTCTGGCCGAAGACAATACGCAACGAAGACCTGTGGATCCTCTGCCAGAAATTACCTATAAGCGAAGAAATCGCGCTGCAGAAATGGGAATTGATAGGCCACACACTTCGAAGAGGGACGACAAGCAATGCCAGCGTCGCTTTCGAGTGGCAACCACCGAACTGTAGGCTAGCCCGCGGACGTCCTGCACAAACAGAAATTGCGTCGGAGTGTGCACTGCGAGCTACGAGCCTTGGGTCTTAGCTGGAGTGGGGCCAAGGAAGTTGCAGTGGGCAGGAAGGTGTGGCGGAATCTTGTGGAGACCTTGTGCACCTTGTTTATTTTTTTTGGGAGGGGCGAAAATGCATTTACGCATTCCTCGTGGTCGAGCCAAACCACGAGGATATGTGGGACTCCCCAGACCGTACTCGGCCCGGGCCTACCCACTAAAACCCCCCAAGCAGCTCCTCCGTCCGTCACAAGACAGGGGAAAGGAGACAACAGCCAGGCCTTACTCCCGCTGACCCCCTGCCTGCGACATGTCCGTTGCCGGACTCCCCGTCTGGCTCTGCTGCTTTGTGGAGCGACGCAGAATTGTACCGCTCTACACGCCGTTTCGGAGGAGTTTAGTAACAAACACTGTGACACAAGAATTTTATATATTAGATAGATATAATAGTTTATTGTTTTCTTTAATGGGTTGGTCCCTAATGTATTCGTTAGTAGTATTTTTAGAAGCTTTCTTAAAGTTGTCACCACTAAATAAAATGTATATCAAGATAACAAGTTGTTGAGGCTACCGTACCAAGTTGCCTTAACAATAGTAACTATTAACTAATCTATGCCTTAACGCTCAACCCAAAAAAAAATTGGGAAACATTTGTTTGAGTGGTCGACGTTAATAACAGTACCTACTTAGTTGAACCTACTTGTACCTAAATGATTAAACCAGTTTTGAAGTTGAATAATAAAAATTTTGTTTGAGTTCACACATCTCACCGATAAGGTAATAAGAGAGTAACTACGTATTTTAGGTAGGTAAAGATTAAACTAAAATAAAACTAGTTATAAGTAGGTCTACTTACTATATGCACTAGCTAGTTAAAAGTAGGTCTGCTTACATTACAATAATGTCTACTTACTTCGCAAATTTCTGTCCTTGGATTTCCGCTCTGCACTGATATATTTTGCGTGGTTTGTCCGCACATTTCTTTGGCAGATTATTTGATTGTCCACGTAAAAATCCTGCTGCATCTTAGTAACACTATTATTTTAAACAAACAAACAAATGAATGCAACACTAAAATGTATAAATAAATGAAAAGGAAGAATACTGCCCGCTCGCCGCAATCGCCGGCCGGTAGGCGTCCCATCTAGTCCCAAGCAGGCGACCGAAGGGGTGACGTCACAGCGATTATGAGAGCGCGGTCAAGCTGTAGTCGGAACTCCCAAATTGATTAATTCATAAAAAATTCAATTCTTACGATATCAATTAGGCTAAAAACGTGTTTTAGTAATATTGACATCTTCCTAATTGGGGAATAACAGCACACACTGAGTATAAAACTGCAAATAGTTTTCTTTACTTATAAATAAAGGAAAATTCAACTTCAATAATTAAAATAACCAACTTCTAAAATCGTTATATCCGCTCACAGGCTTTCACTTTCGGTTCGGCGGCAAAAGTGAGAAATCGTCCTCGTAGTCCCCACTGCTGCTTGGATGACACGTACGTACGTCACTCAGCAAGTGCGTTTCGTTACACCAATTTCGATAGAATGCAGATTTTAAATATAAATTATATTAGAATTTTTATATTTTACCTAAATAATAATTTGTAATAACTTGACATACCAATGTAATATTGACATTTTAATAACTTATGACATTCCACCAATTTTATAATTATAATTTCATTCATTTTTGATATACGTGACTTTGACTGCAATGTGACACAGTTTGATTCATCTGCTATTAATGTTGTCCAACAAAACGAAGGTACATTCAAAATAACTATTGACGCTTTTATAAAGCTCGTGATATGTATATTTATGTAAATATACCCTTCCCATGAAATTTGTTTATTGCCTTAAGATGATATATCGAAACCGGTCGCAATAATTTAAATATAACGAAGATTCAAGTGGAACTAGTGAAATTAGTGTTTTAATAACAAGATACCATGGAGTTTCATCAAGAAATTACAACACAAAGCTTTAAAACTACCTAAGTAATAGTACATTGTTACCCTAGGGGTGAAAGTAACTTATTTAGTCCCGAAACGGAGTTTGGCGCCCGAACGTAGAGAGGGCACCAATAGTTCGAGGGACTAAATAAGTCTTTAACCCGAGGTAAACACTGTGCTTTTCATTACGAATACAAGAAAAGTAAAAATAAAAACATGATTCAGCTTAAGAACAAATGAGTGAATTTTATTTTAATAAATCAACAACTTCTGCTTTTGCCTCTTCTCTTATGTATGAAATCACTACTATACGGAATAATAAACAAAATTCCAAACTCGAAAAAACAAATGAAGATCGGATGACCGCTTACCCGCTTATTTTGTTTTTTTTTTCTGTGGCCGGCCAGCTATTCAACCATTATTTTTCATTTTTATCATCGAAAAATGGTAAATATTTTGCCCAAATCTATGTTATTTGAAAAAAATAGTTGAAAGTATATTAAAATAAAGTCATTTAAAAATAAATTCTTTAAATAATTTACATTATGTTATTTCAATTTTACATCTTCCTGTGATTGAGTGGCTGTAAGTCGGAACATGGTTCAATAGAAATGTGAAAATAGAACTAATTTGTTTTTAAAATTAAGCAGCTGTCAGTTGAAAGTGATTCTCCCTAGGGCTGAAAAGTAGTACTTTCAACCCGCTTCTCAGGCAACTTCAGACCTACTTTCAGAGTATGAGTAATGAAATAAACATTTTCTTTTGTGTCAGCTGGCATTTTTAATATCACCACCCGTAACAATGTTTAAACGAGATATTAATATTTTTTTTGTATTTAGTATTATATTTTAATTAAACATATTAGATTTTGTGATTTTAGCTACAAATTCCGTACAGAACATAGAAAAACTGCTATAATCAAATATGAGGCCAAGTGGTCATGGATCACGGTATCGTCTCTCCTCATTCGTACTAACTCCGACTTAACTATTTATTGCCGCCTTTAAGGCGCTACTTTCCCGTTTTATACAATTTCGATTAACTGTACCGCCACGAATATAAAACATGCAGTTCTCAAATTCATATATGATATTTTTGAACATTTTATCTAAACATTCTTAAAGACAGAAACATGATTAATAACATTTCACTCGATAGAAAAAAAAACCAAAGATTACTCTGTTCAATATTTTAAAACAGCTGTGAATCAGAGAATAAAATAATAAATGGCATAAAAGTATTACTAATAGATGTGCATTTTTATTGTCTAGAAAATTGCAAAAATACATTTTTGATTTTGTACTCCAGTTTTCCAATCGAATAAAACATGTAAAAAGTAACGTTTTCGTTCGGTCACGGACGCGTAAGCGACATTAGAAGCTATACGATTATCAACTATATTACCTCGCAATAAAGGAATCGCCGTGCACGCGTAGATTTCCAGGAAAACCTCGCCTTAAATCTTTTTATAAATCATTTTAATGAAAATTTCGTAACACAAATGAATAATGACAGATTTAAATGGCCGTGTATGAAATGAAACAATGAAACTGGTCAAACTTCAATTTTCATTTTTATCAATGTTTTCAATTCGTTACGGAACTGCTAACGTAATTGTACAATGTGGCCTTTTTGAGTCCTTTAGAAAAGACACATAACATTCATGATTTAACTTACACAAAACAATGGTTATACGAACTAAATCCCTTTGCTTTTACGCAAACAAAAAAAATAAAAATGAATTTATGACTAGAGATGAGACGTGGAATATGTACTGAAATACGAGTACGCCAAAAAATACCTACTCCACGGACCTGTTTCACAAGCATTTGAAGGAATTAATTTACAAAAAAATAATCTACGCTACAACAAACTGTCACCTCGAAAGAAATATGAACATTAGTTATAACATCATACAGTGCTACTAACGACGAAAAAAAATGACATAGAAATTCCTCCAACTTGACAACTTTTTTTACAAGGTGGAATGCTGTTGTGCACTGAACCTGCCGATGGCTAATCGACAGGATTCTGTAGGATTCTCCATACACAAAACCCACTAATCTACCTCGACGTCCATGTTGTCTTTAGCCGAGGCGAAATAGAAACTATAGGAAACCCAATCTCTTTCAGAACATCCCAGGATGACCTGTTGCCTCTCAGCTACCCCCTTTCGCGAGATAACAGGAGGCAACAGTCTCTCATTCCCTCTTACTAGCCAGTATCTTAACCAATCGCAGCCTGTAGCTCGCTACGATTGCCACATAGATTACATCGAATGCTTTTTCTTAGTTCATTTACTAAAAGCAGGCTTAGCACTTAACCATAAAGGTCGATTGCAAATGTATTAAACTAACAACATTTTATGTAAATCGAACGCGTCCCGAAAACACGTCTCAAGTCTCCGACACTTAGTCTTACCCCTCGTTTTCACCAAGAAACAAGTAAAATACTAGTTTTATACAATACTTGTAGAATACTTGTCAAAACATAATTATTTGTTTTATACATGTATTGCAACTGTCTCAAACATTCTTTCGTTCATACTGTGTTGCCAACAATTCTAAACAAGTATAAACCACATCTGCGTTTACACTTAGATCTATGACATATTCAAACTAGTCTGATACATTGACAGCGTTCACACTTACAAAAAGCAATCGTGTTTTTAACAAGTTTTGTTTATTTCACTGAAAACATGATTTAAACTCTATCCATGCTTGTTGGATAAAGTTTTAAACTTTTACCGGACGGACCGTATTATTTTACGGGGGAAGAGAAGAAGAAGAATGGAGTAGTCAAAGAAACAAACTATAGATCTTATTGAGCTCTTGCATGTAGAAGAATACCTGTGGAATGTGAAAAATGAACTTTATATAAAGATCGTCAGAAAAAAAAGATGCATGCAACTTTTTGAAGCAAATTCTAGAAATTTACTGGTGTCATCCTAACAAATTATTGTTATTGTAATAATATAATAAATTATTATTATTATTTTAATATGAATAAAAAAATAACTCACTTACTTAATTTTATATTAATTTTCAAAAAAATACAAATATACAAACACTAGTTGAGTGAGAGCAGCATTTTTAGAGATTTTTTTATTAAAAAAATTATTTTTTTAATTCATTGTTTTTATTTTATTTATAATAATTGATGTGTCCTGAAGCGTTCCTAAAATTTTCTAGGGTGATAAAAAAATAACCGTGTAAACAAGTAGGTACCTATACTGCACTCATGAAGTAAAGTTCCTCAGCATCTTTACTTTCCATTGTCAACAGTCAATTAAGTAGAAAATATTAATGAAACCGGACTGGCGTGTAATATTCTACAAGTTTAGCTACAACAGGTATAAAACGTGACATCATAAACATGTAGACAACTAGTAGTTCACAAACAATTTCATACAACAAGTTTCATACATGTTTTGTATTCAACAAGTTTTATTCATGTATACGAGTGTAAACAATAAACGAAAACATTGCATAAAACTTGTAAAATACAAGTAATATACCTTGGTGAAAACGCGGGGTTTTGTTTTGTTTTGTTTTGTTTGTTGGTTACGAGTTTCAAATAAGTTTGTGGGTATATTTGAGTAATAAGTCTGCGTATGCATTGCCGATACATCTAAATACTCGATACGCTTTCGACACTGATCCGATACTAAGTACTTTAGACGGCCCAGAAAATACATACTTATTCCAGTAAATACGTTCCATCTCTATTCGTCACTTTGACACTTGACAGTGACACGAGTATTTCTAATTTTTTATTTCTGAACTCTTTAATTCTTTTAATGAAATGAAAATTCTCCACACCTATTTAGCGAAAAATCACCTACTTAATGAAGAAACAATCAGAATACCGAAGAAAATATAAAAAGTGAATATTTTTAAGTTTGCCCGGTAAGTTCATGTTGCTTCCATCTTTTAACTCTCACTTCCGTTCGAACAGGAAAAGGAAGTTATATATCGACTTCATTCTTTGTAACATTCTTCTCCTCATATCCTGTCAACTTAGTTACTTGAATCAAACCACTTTAAATAACTCAGATAGCTAATAACTATGTTGTTAATGAAAACCATTTGTATTTTACACTATCCTGTCTATAAATGTATAGGTACCCCACGATAAATAATAAAATGAATAGCCTTTGCGAAGTTTTAAGTTTTATTGTATTTATAATCATGATTAAAATACATGAAAAATTTGAATGACCCTACTATAACAACAACAATCTAATGATATTAATGTAATGTAAGTAATGTTTGATTTAGACAAATAACAAGAACTCAAGAAGATTAATTTCACATGGATATATAACTTTACTGCTTTCCCTTTTTTTTTGGGTTTTCAGCTCAGTTTAAGTCGAAACTCTCTAAACAAGTCTTATTAATGCTTTAATAATGTTCATATTTTGACAACTAATATTAAAACTGGTTTCACAATATGGAAGTTACTAATAATATGGGTTCACAATAAATATTTTACCTCAATACTTTTTTATAACTATCTAGGTACTTACTTATTTAATAACAAGTGATTGGATTAGGTGGTGCAATTTTGTGTAAATTTTAATATGGACATGCTGAAAATGTGACTAATAATATCCTAATCACTTATATATGTAGGTATAAAATGTTTCTATAATCTCACAATCATGCAGGCGTAGCCAACTAACATAACTTAATTCAATCATTGGTAATAATGCAAACTTTTTATATTGAGATGTAGGTATTCAGTTAACATTTTGGAAATTGAATTTTTACAGATTACCAACATGACCGATTTGAGTTCAGATGACTTGGTCATGAGTATACCTTCACCGCGGATTATTTCTGTAAGTGTTGAATTTTTATTTTGTCTATGCTGTGTGATGGATATTTAATACATTTGTTGTATCACCACTCAAGACTGAGATTTCTGAATCATCTAAATTTCTTTATTCTTAGCCATTATAATGATGTTAGTTTTAGTTAATATGGAATTAGAGGGCATTTTAATGAAGTGATGATTTTTTGCAGAATCGCTGTAGGGTCAGTTTTTATTTCAAGTTTAAGAGCATGCGTACCAAGAAAATTAATTGCAAGTGATAATAAATGAGTGAAAGGAGCAGATGATACACCATAATATACCGTAATGATAAACATATCGTATTATAATAGTTATTTCAAATACTTATTTGTTATGCATGTCTGCAATGTTGGTTTTTGTTGGGCGTGCTGAATTTGAATTCCGTGAAAGCGTTTTTTGCTTTCTTGGAATTCAAATTCAGCTCTTTGCTTTGAGCTCGCTTCTATGTTTGAGCCACGAGCAAAGTGAGTGATTCAAAAGTAGAATCCTGAGCCTAATGAGGGATTCAACAGCACGAGAGGCAAACAACTTTGCAGCCGACCACAACACACAACTTTTTACCTCACCTCAGCAAGGAAAATACCTACTACTGTTATAAAACAATTCAACATTAAATACAAAGGAATGATGCAACGATAATCAAAAAAATTTGAACATTGCAATGTGACAAATTTATCATGCAATAATTTTTAGCATGTAGATTCTTCTTTTTTAAACAAAGAAGTTTTTGACCACGAAGTTTGAATTCATACTCCCATTCGTATTCAAACATTCGAATTTCAAATAATTTTTCTACTCTAGCGGTTAAATAGACTTTTCCATGTAATGTAGATGATTTTGAAGAATAAAGAAAGCCTTTCCAATCTGGTGTGGTGAGAAGTTTACTTTGTTCGAATTTTATCTGGGGTGAATTTTTAATTTTTAAATTTTTTTTAGGTAGCTTTAAAGAAAATTTTTAACAAAAACCAAAATCGATTAAATAAATCTTTAATTAGTAACATTAAAGCATCGATTTGTCGGTTGACCTTTATGGTGCATCATCTGCTCCTTTCGCTCGAACGAATTGTACATACATTATCTCTCCGACCGGAGACTCCGTACCGGAGTCGTCTGCTCGGGTACCTCCGTCTTATCTATTTCTGCCGCAAAGCAACAGTGCCTGCATCGCTGTGTTCCGGTTTGAAGCGTAACATATGGCAGTGAAATCACTGGGTACCGTTACCGTGGTTCTCGTGAGGGTTGCAGATTTGCTGCTAATTTCTCAGGAGCCACACACGTACGACAGGTAACTGTTACCGCTCACCGTCAGTGGGCAGTCTGCTCGTTTGCCAACTAAGCTGCAATAAAAAAATATCTCGGTAAACAATCCTTCATTTTATTTCCACTTCGTGAAAGTGAAGTCGAGGGTTGGGATCGGTCTCGGAGTTGTCACGTGCCGTGGTCGGTTGCAGAGCGAGTCCGAGTTGATCCCGAGCGCGTCGAGCGGGGCGAGCGGGGCGAGCGGGGCGGTGCCGCGGGGCGGGGGCGGGGGCGGGGCGGACCTCGGGCGGCGGCTGCTGCTGGCGGCGCGCGCGGGCGACACGGCCGCCGTGCTGGACCTGATGGCCAAGGGCGCGCCCTTCACCACCGACTGGGTCAGTACTCCGCTCGGCGCATCCTCACCCGGGCCCTCTCATTTGAAATCGATCGCGATCGAAGTACAAGGTGTAACAGAAGTAACGCACACCCTGAGAGTTGTTCGGTTGGAATTGGCTTCACATCATAATGGATAGAGTCTGGCCAATGAAAGCTGAACCTGACATTTTTTCAAGTTGCAACATTGATACAAAACCCTTTGTAGTTTATTTGAACATGGTGATTTTGATACTTTGTAATTTTGTAACTGTAATTTAACTGAAGTCAATGATGATAAATCAAGCAGCTCAGATGAATCAGATATGGGTGGGTGTTGAATATTTGGCAACTAATTTTTAAACAGTGAATAAAATCAAAATATTTTTTAAATGTATTTTGATTCTTAAAATTCTTTTCAATTACGCCATAACTTTTATGTATCGATTCTGAACATCCTCCTAAAGGGGTTCACAAGATTTTTGTTTATGTACTCATTGACTTAAGTCTTAGTTTTTCCACATTTCATAATATTTTGCGAGATGACGGCGTTATTTTCGATAATAGCCACGTTCATTTGGATCCGTATCGCACTGTCCAAAAGTTTTTCATTGGCGTATGTAGTTTTCTCTTAGGGGGGGCCTGCCCTATGATTGTGTATTAAGTTACTAGTATTTTGGCATTCATGTGAATTTCGAATCGCTAGTCTAGCAATCAGGGGTGCGCACGGTCCATCCGGCCCCCCTCTATACGTCTATGAAACTTTTACTGCGCAAATATTTTTATATGTGAAAATTTTGGAGACGTTTGTCGGGATGTGTATATGCCTGTTGACAGCGCGTCGTGCGGTCAGGGGGGTTTCACTCTACCATTCACCGGCTAGGCCGGTGAATGGCAAAAGGTTGCCGCTTGGCTTTTACGTCGGCCGTGTCGCACGCAATAATTTAGATTTTTCTCGCTAATTTCTGGAACGATAACCGCATATCGGCGGACGGAAACCCCGCGCTTCTATCGCCAGATCGGTATCGGGTCGGCAACGCGGAACGAAATTGGAACGCTCGTGTCGTGCGATAAACTTTAATTTCTCGCGCAGTCAAATGAAGGTCGGGGGAGGAGGTAAATTTTTATACCCAAACCACAGAATAAATAATAGTACTAAAGTACAGAAGGATCACTCTGGAAGAAAAGTCAAGTTTAGGTATGAAAATTTACCTACTCTTACGACCTTCATCTGACTGCACGGGAAATTGAAATTTATTGCATGGCACGAGTGTTCCAATTCCGTTACGCGTCGCCGACCCGATACCGATTTGGCGATAAGAGCGCAGGGTTCCCACTCGCCGATATGCAGTTATCGTTACCGAGAAAAATCTAAATTATTACGTGAGACGCGATCAGCGTGCGAGCCGAGCGACAACCTTTAGCCGTAGACCGCCCCGCCGGTGCGGCGGCCGAACATGCCTAAACTGCGGAGTGAAACCCCCCTGCCCAAACTTGGCCTTACATATGAAATTGGCGTTTTGCCGTACTGGGCACTTTGATCTCAAATATCTCCTCTATGGTTAGGAATTTCAAATTCAAATTTATACAGATATTTACTCATGTATTTGTGTTTTGAAAATTATAATTCACTCGTTTTTTCCTCAATTGTTTTGGACTTTTTCATCAATTGTTTTGTTTTCAACGTTTTTGGGGTTAATTTTCGCTTGGGGCATGGTTTGGCTGGTTCGGCAGGGTTCAGCCATTGCGATGAGTACTTCTGATCATCGTACAGGTTTCATTTTTCATCACAAGTAATGATTCGATTTAAAATCCTTTCATTATTGTGTTGGTTGAGTAATATAATTTAGCAGTTAACGCGGGTTTGTTGATTAGCTTCACTCAATTCGTGAGGTACCCACCTTTCAAGCATCTTCCCAATTTGCTTCGAGTGGATTAAAACAGTTTTATCATTAATACCGTAGCCTGCAGGCAACTCGGACGTGGTTTGCCATGGATTCGTTTCCACAATAGCCTTTAATTTCTCATTATCAACTTTGGTCACCGGCCGTCCACGGGGCTCGTTCTGCAGGTCGAAATTTACAGAACGAAAACGTTGGAACCAAAAACGCACTGTGTTTTCTTTTGCGGCACCGTCGCCATACACATCATTGATCCTTCGAGCCGTTTTTGCAGCACCGGTGTCACGGTGGAACTCGTACTCGTAAATAACGCGATATTTCAAGTTTTCCATTTTGTAAACTGAGTGACGCAAAGAAGAAAACAATCGAGGAAAAAACGAGTGAATTATAACTTTCAAAACACAAATACACGAGTGAATATCTGTATAAATTCGAATTTGGAATTCCTAACCGTAGAGGAGACGTTCGAGATCAAAGCGGCCAGTGCGGCGAAACGCCAATTTCATACGTAACGACCTAATATATTCGTCGGCGCGCGGCGGGCAGCTGGGCACGTCGGCGCTGCACCTGGCGGCGGGCAACGCGCACGTGGCGACGTGCGGCGTGCTGGTGCGCGCGGGCGTGTCGCGCGACGCGCGCACCAAGACGGCGCGCACGCCGCTGCACGTGGCGGCGCGCGCCGGCCACGCGGCCGTGGCGCGCCTGCTGCTGGCGGCGGGCGCGCTGCCGGCGCCGCGCGACGCGCTCGGCATGACGCCGCTGCACTGGGCGGCCGCGCGCGGGCACGCCGCCGCCGCCGCCGCGCTGCTGCGGCACCGCGCGCCCGCCGCGCCGCGCGACAAGTTCCGCCTGACGCCGCTCGACCTGGCGCGCCGCCACCGCCACGCCCGGCTCGTGCGCATGCTCGAGGACACCGAGCGCCCGGACCGTGAGTGGTCTCCGTTTTCACGTCGCCTCGCAGCTTTTCGTTCGTCTATCGGACGAACGTCGCGCGAAAACGTGAGATCTTTTCGATTTCACTATTTCTTAAAGGTCCCGCTCGGGCTCCGCGTTCGATCTTCGATAGCCGTGCTGCTTAGGTAGCCGATACAAAAAAAAACAGAAATATTAAAAAAATTGTGATCACGGTAGTTAAAAATATCAAGAGGTGTCAATTTCCAATGGATATCAATTTTTTTTTCTGTACATTCAATTAAATTGAGAAATATTTTTTTGTCGAGGAATCGTGAGCAGGCCCACCTACTGGTGCCCGCTTATCGTTGAATTTTGGGACACGTTTTATTGCTTTTTCGTTTACTTATTTAATTAACAATTTTCTTTTCAAAAGAAAAAAGATTTAGGTTAACACTAAAACACGATTTTAATACTCTAAATCGAATAATTTTCCCAAAATTTTCAATTAAATTATTGTTTTGCTAAAAAGGTTACTGAAATAAGCAGAGGTCCCTAAGATCGAAGATCACCGACCTAAAAGTCGAACGTCGTTCAGTTTTTCCCGAAGCAACATTAGTTGCCAACGATGATAATTATCCTAATAACGTTACCTAATCAATAAAATAACTTCAATAATGTTTTTGCAAAAAAAATGATTGATAAGCAAAGTTTTATTTAATAACTTTTGTCAAATGTATAACATTAACTCACATTTTAAAATTTAAATGTTTCAGATTACTTGGAACATTTAACGGAAAAGGAACTAGCTGAATTACAGGAGCAACCTATTTATGCAACTTTGCAAAGTATGTTCACTAAAAACGTTAAATCTACCTTAATTTTAATTGTATACATGTAGACTGATTTGTAATGATATCCTCCAGAAATCCAAGACATAACAGTGCACCCGACCGCACCACAGGAAGAGGCAGCCGCCACCGCTGAAGCTGATAAAACAATGGTAAGGAAAAATTTAACTATGCGTTGAAAGGAAGGCATCCGCTGATAATAACAATATTATAAGAAAAGGTTTTTGAAAATTTAACTCTAAAAGAATAGCTCTTTTCGGCATCCACGACCTTTTTTGTAAGAAAACGAGGTTTTTGTAAGAAAAAGAAAAAACTAACAAGTATCTTTTGTTGGTTTCCGGAGGAGCAAGAGCAGGATCAGGAGACGGCGGAGTCGGAGCAGGCGAGCGCCAGACTGCTGGAGGGGGCGGCCGAGGAGACGGGAGGGGAGGGGGAGGGGGCGGGGGCGGCGCTGCTGCGGCGCCACGGCATCACGCTGCTGGGCTCGGACCGCACCGGCACCGTGCTGCGGGCGCTGCGCTGCGGCCGCTCCGTGGTGCTGTCCGGTGGGTGGGGTGGGGGGTGGGGGGTGAGGGGTGAGGGGGGTCACCGGGGGCATCACGCTGCTGGGCTCGGACCGCACCGGCACCGTGCTGCGGGCGCTGCGCTGCGGCCGCTCCGTGGTGCTGTCCGGTGGGTGGGGTGGGGGGTGGGGGGTGAGGGGGGTCACCGGGGGCATCACGCTGCTGGGCTCGGACCGCACCGGCACCGTGCTGCGGCCGCTCCGTGGTGCTGTCCGGTGGGTGGGGTGGGGGGTGGGGGGTGGTGAGGGGGGTCACCGGGGGCGCTGCTCGGGCTCGGAGCGCACCAATGTTTGTGTAATGAAGTGTATGTAGTAGACCCCACCTACATTGTATGGTCCTTCGAGACGGATTTCAACTGCGTGTCAATGTGTAAATCTTTTATACTACACTTGATCGGAATAGTAGTTATTATTCCCTCTAAAACTTGAGGAGAAAGTTAGTCTTTCCTACGATCAAAATAGCAAGAGGAAAAGTTATATGAAAACCCATATCTTACGGGTGGTATTTTGACGGGTGGAATGGTACTAAATTCCATTTCTAACCTGTTTGAGCACCCGGGGGCGGGGGCAGAGGAACGCACTCCTCCGCTCACCACGACCTGCGTTGCGTTTTACCGCGCTGCGCGGTGGCTGTATGATCTCAGATCTCTTTATTGTCATAGCCAAGAAGCGCGAATTTTTAATCACATCTATGAAGAATTTATGTATTTTTTTCTTACTACCTGAGTTTATAACGTAATAACAATTAAAATGTCGAATTCTAGTACATAGTGAATGTAATATTGAGATGACACCCATACAAATGTAATAGTATTTTCATACTAACATAATTTTATAAACAATTTCAATCAAACAAGATTTTAAACGTTTCTCACAGGTGTAGTATAAGGCACTGTGTAAAACTCGGGAGAAAGTCCGGTTCCTATGATAATCGGTTACTTTCTACCCGCGGTGAACGATCAACTATTATTATGTTGTACTACAACGCCATTTTGATAAAATGTCCGTATGTTACAGACGCGGGCCGGCTCATGCTGACGGAGAGCCGCCCGCCGGAGCCCGCGCCGCCTGATAGCGCCGCTGATGGTGAGCATTCCTCTATCATTTCTTATTCCTTTTACACCGACTCTTCGGAATCAAGGTTGAGTCACACCCCGGACACTCCGTACAACGTTCGTAATTCAATTACCTATAACTACTACTTAATCAAGTAACGTTTGTACACGCGCAAATGTATGCGTGGAATCTAGTAGGGCTATCGATAGCGCGCGCCCTTGTTTATGTGTCAGTGATGTCTACAACGAAGTGTGGCGTGGGTTGGGGTATTCGAAATGAGTGCGGGGAGGTGAGTGGCCGTTCTGTACGGAGTACTATTGTAGCGTTCTTGACCGCGCTTCCGAACAATTTCTGAACGTACCCGTTCGTGCGGAAGTGTTGGCAGCACGGGAGGGGTTTTGTGTACGATTAATAGAATGGCTCGCTCGGTGTTTGACAAACGCTAGCTTGAGATATTTACTTTGCTGTTTGTTATTTTTATCGGCTCGCGCAGAAACAAAACCACTGATTGTGGTACATTTGATTCTTATTGTAATTATAGTTCAACTGTATTTGAAGTACACGCATTGTAGAACTAAATTAAATCAGTTCGAAGAACCGGCGTATTTTGATTCCATTCCACACAACAGCACATAGTTGGATATGTTGGGGAGACGCTCCCCACACTATTATATCCTCTGTGGTTAAGTGAGTCGTCGCATACCCAACTGAAGGAGTCGCCTTCGAGAGCTCGCGTATTGAGAGATCGGGTCGGTGACGGTGCGCACGAGTGAAATTGCGCGCGAATTGAATTATTGTCTTATTTAAATGGTCTGGGAGCTTGGCTGTCTATTTAAAGCTATTATTATTGTTTATTACCACCACTGTGTTGTGAGCAAGAGTTCCTGGAAGATAAACACAGTCCATGAGTGGGCTTTCACCACAGAGGAGCGCTCCTCTCTCCGCTGCTGTTCAGGTGTTGTATGGAACAATAAGCACAGTGAGTGTTTTGATATTTATAAATCTTTCGTGTATCACGGACGTAGGTACACCCCGGAGTTTGGTTACGATTAAGGGCGAAGGTTTTCCGCCCCCCAAACGAACCGGCCGTGTACAAAACACCGACATTAAATGCTTTCGCTTTTGGGTACTCGATGAGACCACGGAACCTGGGGTCGATGCTATAGCACCACGGGCAAAGAACGTAACGTAGTACGACCACGGGCCAAGAATGTATAAATACATGGCAACGTGGTGTCATGGTCACGTGACTACGTGACGTCACGGTGCGATAAACAAGTAGTCAAGTTTGATCAATTCGTGCGGTGACGAATTTTACCCGGTAAAACCTACCTAAGAGATTGGGGCTGTATGGAACTCCCCCGCTAATCGAGCATACCCACTAAAAACTTTCGGGGTGTTTCGTTAGTCCAATCGTGGGATGACCTGGGATCCGAGCGATTTAAAGTCACCAAATGGGTGATTTAGTGACTTTAAATCACTCGGGTCCCACGAAACGAAACCCTATACCGACCCTTAGAGACTCGTGCTCAGCAGTTGTTACATGAGTTCTACAAATATACAGTGAAATTTAACAAACACTTAAAAAAATATTAACAGTTTCGGCGCTCTATCGCGGTGGGTTGCTGGATTAGGTATTTACTACTCAAAATAAAAAGTAAATTAGCACAGTAACTGTATTTCGTACACACAATATATTAATTATATTATGTAGTTACGAAAATGCTAAGACGACCGGCCTGGGGCCCAATTCAGCTAATAAGCTACAGCCGAATCGAAACTGAACCGTTGCGATCGACCAATCAGAACGCCACATTATCACGTCATCGAGCAGTGAAAGACAATATAAGCGCTCCGATTGGTCGACCGCAACGATTCAGTTTCGATTCAGCTGTAGCTTATTAGCTGAATTGGGCCCCAGTGCTGTGAACGAATGCTGACTCGTGACTCCTCTCTGAAGTCTGAACTCTCTATATTTATACCAGGTTGGTCGGCTTAGAAAAACCAAAGCCTTACGTATAAAAAATAAGTATTCCCACTAACTAAGATACAATAGACTTACAAATAATAATCATTAAACCCAAAAGCTAATTTTGGGAAAGTTCCGGCGTCGGTACACAAAGAGAACAATAAATGAATAGTTACACAAAGACAATATTGTTTCCTTCATACGGCAACATGTTTAAAATCATAAAAGTACATAGCTATTATATTACAAATGTTAACTAACAATAGAATACCTCAATAAAGTAATACTGGTACAAACATGCCGCCAGTGAACAATTAAAATTTAAACAAAACAAATTACTTACTGCTATTACAGATACGACGCAGATGCGTGGGAACTTACAAATACCATGTTTTTACAATCGAATATCCTAAGGCCTAAATCTAGCTTATTATTTAACATTATATACATGAGTTATTGAAGGGGCATACGTGGGACACAGTCACCACAACAGTACTATGCGACGCTTTTTAGGTTTTCTTACAGTAATCTGAATTTGTGGCAAGGAAGTTTTCAGTCCAAAGCATGTATTTTTCGACAAATTCGTACATTCGTGTTTAGCAAGCCCTTAGTCCATTGCCCAGACGATAGACGAATGATTAATGAAAAAATACGGCCCCTGTAATGTGTCAATAAATAAATGAGGTCACACCATCGGACAGAGACGGAGGAGGCGCCGCAAGATAGCAAGCCGGGCGACAGCCACAGAGGAAAGGCCGGCCAGACGGGACAGGTCGGCCAAGCGGGACAGGTCGGGCAGGCGGGACAGGTCGGGCAGGCGGGACAGGTCGGGCAGGCGGGACAGGGCACAGGCCGCAGCCCGACGGCGGGCAATCGCCGCCGCGTACTACGCGTCATGCCCGTCTCCAACAAACTACCCGTCGCGAAGATTATCAACGCTCAGGACTTCCAGGTGAACTCCCCTTGAACACCACCCAAAAAAATTTTTCATACTTGTTTTTCTAGAAAATATTTGGTAGAGATGTATTAAACATCGGCACTCCGCCAGTTTTTTTAAGTCTCATGTAATAGAAGAAGAGTCTTGCTGATTTCCGGGCCCGACTTCGAGCAGTCCGAGCAGCTTGTTAGAATTTCGCACAGACTTTTAATACTACCGTTAGGGATTTCGTAATTAAAAAATAGCTAAAGAACAATGGCAGAATATATCTGAGGGAATCATTTAGCGACTACAAATTCCATTATCACAAATGTGTTTAAAATGATTTTTCCAAAAAACAGAAAAAACGTGAGGATGTCTGGAAATAAGTCACATTTTTATGTAAAAGTGTGTTAGAAGTTACTTCGGTAATAACCTCGGTCCGATTTGCTGATTACTTGTCAATGCTATTTCGAATTAGTATTCTGTTAAGAGTATTTAATATCGTAGTACTGCTATGTCAGCGCAATTACGGGGAATTCATATCGCAACAACATCACTGTACGTGATAAAATTATTATATGATGGTGATAATGTAAGACACAGCTGCTAGCATGAGTGACGCGTAACATCCATTCGGACCGCAGTCTATTTGACATTGATAAGACATCGATTCAGATCGTTCCGTCGTTAATAAGGAATTAAATTTCTATAATTTGGCATATTATTCCTGTATGTAAACAGAAAAATATTTCATCAAAAATTTGTTAGTTTGCTATTGTTCTTTGGACCACAATACTGTACTAACAAAGCTATTTTTGTAAATATTTTAATAAAAGTTAAATGACGAAAAACGCATTATTATACAGACTAACGAATGAGCAAACACACAATAGCGTATCAATGAACAAAATTGTTTTTACAAAAAATAAAAACCGACTTCAAAAATACTGAAAACTTAAAAATAATATAAGAATAGGTACAGACATCACACTTCTATATTGAAGTCGGCGCCAAACGATGATCTCTTAGAAAGTGTTAAAATTTGTCACCGACTTCAATATAGAAGTGTGATGTTGTCTGTACCTATTCTTTATATTATTTTTAAGTTTTCAGTGTTTTTGAAGTCGGTTTTTATTTTTTGTAAAAAAAAAATATTTTTAACTTTTTAGTGAATGAAATCTTTTTAGTGAAAGAAACCCTAATTTAATACCAGTTTACCGAAGGTAAGCTGGTATTAAATTAGGGTTTTCCTCGATTTTCTATGGGATCCCATCATCAGATTCTGGCTTTGGGACCACCCTTGCAGTATACTCGTATCGAATACAAAAAGAATTTTGGAAATCGGTTTAAAAATGACGGAGTTATGAGGTAACAAACAAAAAAAAATACAACCGAATCGATAACCTCCTCCTTTTTTGAAGTCGGTTAAAAAATTAGATCGATTTGGACAGACATCGTTGATAGTATTTAGTGAAATGTACGTGAACGTGTCGTGACATTTGGCGCAGACGGCGGGCGGGGGGAAGCGCTCGCGGCCTCCCGTCAAGATCATCATGAACAAGTCCAACTTCGAGCGGCTCGTGGCGGGCGCGCGGCCGGCGGCGGGCGAGGCGGGCAGGGCGGGCGAGGCGGGCGAGGTGGGCAGGGTGGGCAGGGCGGGCGAGGTGGGCAGGGTGGGCAGGGCGGGCGAGGTGGGCACGCTGAGCGCTCACGAGGCGCGCGCGGAGCTGGCGGAGGCGCGGCTCACGATCTCGCGGCTGGCGGCCGAGCTGGCCGAGTGCCGCCGCCGCCTCAAGCGCTACGAGCCGTGACCTCCGCCTCGTGGCCGCTGCCTCGTGAGCGCGTGGCCCCTGCCTCGCGAGCGCGCGTGGTCACTGCCTCGTGTGCGCGTGGTCACCGCCTCGTGTGACTTACCGCAATTGTACAGTGAACATTTTACGACAATGAATTCTATTCAAAGAATAAATATTACAAGGACAGCTTTTGTGGAGAAAATCTGTGGTCTCATTATGCTCTGGAAATAAAAGTTTTTAAATGATTGAAAAGTCAGTGCTCATAATTACTTTTTTGCTTTAAATAAGTTATGAGTTGCAGTCTGTTTTCAACAAATATTTTTTATCACATTTATATTTAAAGTGAAGTGATTACTGATTGTGACAAAGTGACCTAGTGACTAAATAGGTATGTTTGTACGGAAAAGAAATTCCTATAAGAATATAGACATTTAAAAGTCATTTCCTTGTTAACGAACATGGTATACCTTTCAATATGTTTTCCTAATATAAGCATGTTTATAAAAATAAAAAAAAATTGTTGTCTCATACAGTATTTTTATTGACTAACCAATAGTATTTACAATATTAATTTAATTACTTACTAATATACATACAACATCATCATCATAAAATATAAAACGCGAAGCGTTCTCATTTGATTATTGAATCTAGAAAGCCACATCACATTCGAGATGTCTATGGCAAGTTCAACAAAATCTCAGACTATAGAAAAAAAGAGGACTCGGCATAACGAACGTAGTTATAGGAATGTGATGTATTTCGACGGCATAGTTTCTGACATATTGGCATCTCTTTTTAACTTATGAGGATAATCATAAGTAAAAAAGGACAACAGTAGTTTTATCATTACCAAAAATGGCAAAATTATCTTGGCGACGTCACAGAATACCTCACTGCGGCCGGTCGCCATGTTTTGTCACAGTACTCACAATGAACAACAAGTACATCAGTTGTCATCGCGACTTGTTTGTTTCAGTGTTTTGAAGAAAATTTTGTTATTAGGCGAAAATTGTGCTTGTTTAAAGTGTTGAACTTGCATAATACTGCATTTATTATGGGTAAGTGCAGTGTGTTAGGCTGCCGCATGAGCAAGCAAGCCGCCATCTTTGTGCCAGATTCAAATTTAGGTATGCACGTTTTTTTCGTAGGTATTTCATGTCTATTCTTTTTTCCTTAGTCTGAGAACAAAATACATAGAAAAAGAGTCTTGAGAATTAAAGCCCCCGCTGTCTCACTGCTTTTTTTTATTAACAGGTGACAATAATCTACCACGCTTTTAGTCATTGTGATTTCACTATAAGGCTACACGCTGAATTCTGACGTGGGCGCGCAGCCTTAATCACTTTTTTAAACACAAAAATAGAAAGAATAAAGTTAATGACAATTGTATCTGCATGCCATATTCACTTTTTTGTTGTGGTTGGTGTGTAGTGCCACGAGGAGTACCACTGATTGGTGTGTACAGCCACAACGAGTACCACTTATTGTTGTGTAGTGCCACGAGGAGTATCACTCATTGGTGTGTAGAGTCTGGCTAATGAAAGCTGAACCTGACATTTTTTCAAGTTGCACTGCCCCTTTGTAGTTTAGTTGAATATAGCGTTTTGTGAAAACTTGTTTCTTTGCAATTTAACGAAAGTTAAATTGCAAAGAAACAAGTTCTGTTTTTCTGTTTTTGGTATAGAAGCACAAACGGACCAGCATCGATGAAGGTGTTGAGTTTTTGGAAATTGATTTTTATTAAAGTGAGTAAAATAAAATATTTTTTAAATGTACTTTGATTCTTAACAACTTTATGTACCAACTGATTTAAGTCTTAGTTTTCAAAATTTCATAATATTCTTGATTTCTGTCCAAATATAACAGAAATTAAGTAATTTTTAATTTTCATTAAATCCAAATAATATTTTTCAATGCGGGAAATTCATTGAAACTAAGCATTAATATTTAATAAAAAAAAGTGTCAACTCCGTTTTTTCCTACTATAGTTAGTATTGCCTTCCCCATTTTTTTAAATTTCCCGCGTTTTGCTGGGTTCACCATTCATTAGCCAGACTCTAGCACCACGAGTACTGTTCTGTCCGTCGGAGTGTAGCGTCGCGAGGACAGTCCTGTCCCGGCGTGGTGAGGCCAGGTCAGGCCAGGTCAGGTCAGGTCAGTGCGCGTGTCGGCCGGCCCGCGCGGCCAGCACGTCGCGGAACTGCGCCAGGATGGCGTTCTCCCGCTTGGCGCGCTCCTCCTTGCTGAAGGCGGCCAGCGCGCGCTTCTCGTCGGCAGAGTAGATCTGGTTCTCCTTGCGGATGCGCACCGCCTCCATGCGCCGGTGCCTGCAACGCACCGAGCGCACGCGTTAGCCGTTAGCGATACCACGAGCCACAAACGCCCCGCTGCCGGGCAGGGGTCTCTATAGATAAAGAGCTGATGGGCCGTACGGTTGGCAAAAAAAGTGGTCTACCAATTTTAACGAAATTACTTATACACGGTTTTTCATAATAACCAATAAATAATCAATTCTTTGTCGAAAACTAATTATTAAATTGTGATTACCCGTAATGTCATTCAACCCAAAATTTTCATGTAAATCATAGACATTGTTAGCGCAGAGGTCGAGTGATCGCCTACTGCGCAACGGGTCGCGGGTTCGATTCCCGCACAGGGCAGATGTTTTATATGGCCTACAGAAATTTGTTCCGGTCTGGGCGTATGTGCATGTGATATTCTATGTTTGGAACTGCACCCACGACACAGGAGAAAATCCTAGTGTAGGGCGACGTTTTAAAAAAAAAAAAAAAAATTGTCTATGATATACATGAAAATGTTGGGTTGAATGACATTGCGTGTAAACACATTTTAATAATTAGTTTAAGATAAGGAATTGATTATTTATTGGTTATTATGAAACACCGTGTATAGTATAAACTTTTAATCGTCACGATTACCCTGATAGCTGTGAGTATGTTATCACAAAGCAATACAGATTTGGCATACGGGCAAACTGAACTGCCCATCTGACGGTGAGTGGAGGCTCTTGTGAGAGGAAACAAAATGAAACGCATAAACAACAAAGGGCGAGATATAGGGGATGATGTGATCGAGGATACGCACCTGCTGCCGCTCATGACGTATCCGACGGCCTCGTAGGAGGCGATCTCGTCGGAGGTGAGGCCGATCTCCCCGCGGCGCGGGATGCGCTTGCCCTCGGCCACGAAGGCGGCCATGGCGGCGCCCTCGCCGGGCAGCAGCGCGCGGCCCCACTCGCGCGGACCGAGCGCCGCCCCCGCCGACCGCGGCACGGGGCCCGGCACTGAACCCTCCCCCTCCCCATCCCCGTCCCCGTCCCCGTCCCCGTCCCCCTCCGCCGCCCCCGCCGCCGCCGCCGCCGCGCGGACCGCCGGCTCCGCTGCGGACAGACGACGGTCGAGCTCACTGGATTTTGTTTTATTTATTTTAATGATTTGAGCGGTAACACCGTTGAACACAGGCCCCCCGGGGATCTCCAAACCGATCGGTAATCGGGCTCCCGATGTCGCTTCTCCCGGCACACGGCCGCCACTCGAGGACCCTTCCGTCCCGACGGCCATCATCCCTGGGAGATAAGTGTCCAGCCCGCTGCCACTTAAGGTATGCAATTCTTTGGTTGTCGGTTCGATGTCGGTGACTCTAGTTCTTCTCCGGATCTCATCATTTCCGATACGATCGCGTAGAAAAACCACTTGCTTGCAAAAAGGGTGTTGATAAAATATAAATCCTCTTTAAAAATTTCCAAAACAACATATTACCAACATCAAAAGGACCAGTGTCATAGTAACCATAATATCACTCATACAAGTGTTAAGATGTACTGAATTTCATTTTGCAACTCTTTTGGTTTTTTGAACAGTTTTGATCCATTCTACAGCCCTCTTTCCCTTCTATCCTCTTAAAACATCTTTGGAAAAACGATAGGAAAAATATGTACTATGTCCGTTGTCACACAGAGATAGTATGACACTGCAATGTAATAGTATTTATCCCAGTGATACATTATCAGCTCACTAAAAGCTTTGAAGTAGTACCTAATTTGATAGATATAAAACAATGTGCTAATGATGTAGTTTATAAATTGAAATGGTCATCATCATCATTTCAGCCAAGGGACATTATTAGACAAAGGTCTCCTCCAATAAATATTATTATGGTAATAAAGCTTATTTAATTTTTAAGTGTTTTTTTTTAATTTATACAAATTGACAATCCCTACCTATACAATTTATATTGAGTAAAGCTCGTCATGTCATATGCATTGTAAAATATACATAGGAATGAAGTAGTAATTGAACATTCTAGTTGAGGCACCCCATCAACATATCATATAATATCATTTTATCCAAGCCACGCGCCCTCATCTGGTGCAGGTCCCCAAGGCAGCAGCCACAAAATGGATTATTCTAAACAACAAAAATTTATTTGAAATACCTACTTAAGTATTTAACTAAAACGTGCTTTATGTTTGTATGGGCTGCATATTATTTCACAGTGCTGCGTCGTTCGCCGCAGCGATCGCACGCTTGCTATTCTCTTTGTCCGCGTATTGTGAGTGTGTATTATTGCACAATTACCCACTTCATCGATGGAAGAAAATTGTAATGAAGAAGAGATATGTAGTGATAAAAGTGACTCAGCCATAATAGAGGAGTGTGAAAGTCAGTTACAAAGTATGTTGGAATGGGATAATATTGAAGCGATGGAGACGTCAAATATAAATAAACATGGTGTGGAAAAACGAGTTCGAGAAGAAAGTGATGAGAACAATGAGCAAGAGTTTACTGAGGTGATTAGAAGGAGGACAAAGCGATTAATACGAAGTAATTCTAATAATAACCTGAATTCTGCACAACTACCAAATCAGATGACGAGACCGGAAAATAGCATTGAAATTTGTATGACATCTACAGATATTCTACCCAAACAAATGGCATTAGCGAGACTATTGAAGCAGGAAGAAATTGCAAACATAATTAAAATTAAATATAAAAGCCCCTACAAAGTGTTAATATTATTTGAAAACAGCGAACAAGCTGAGAAACTACTGAATTGTACTAAAATAAATGAAATGGGTTACAAATGTCAAAAAACGTTGGAATTAAATACTTCATATGGAGTTATAAGAGGGGTGGACTTAGAAATGGAGGACAAGGACATTTTAGAAGCTCTTGAATGTTGCTACGAAATTTTATCAATAGTCCGCTTAAAACGATTAAACTATGAAGGCAAATGGATCAAAAGTGAAGCTGTACGGGTATGTTTTAATAGTCCAACAATACCACCTCACATTTTAGTATATGGCTGCAGAATTGCAGTAGAACGTTACATTTTTCCTGTCTCTCAATGTTCAGGATGCTGGAAGTTTGGTCATTACCTTAGGTATTGCCCTTACAAAACCAAACGATGTCCCAAATGTAGAAAGGGACACGAGAATTGTGATTTAAAAAATATCAAATGTTTGAACTGCAACGGTGACCACACTGTTATAAATAAATCATGCCCTTTGTTCCTCAAAGAAAAAAAAATCCGTATAATCATGAGCCAAGAAAACGTTACATATCGTAAAGCTTTAGAAATCTATTTGACAGAATTCACCCAAAAGAAAACAAGAGAACAAATCATAGACTTAGAGAATATGGAAAGTCAGTCAGTTATCTTACCGACCAACTCAATTACTAAAGAAACACAAAAATTATATAATCATGAGGAAACATATAGCTCTGTGATTTCAAAAAATATACACAAAAGTTTAAATAAAAGTAATAGTCAACAGCAAAAGAATATAACAACAGACAATAATGTAAATAAGTTAAGAAACAAAAATAAACAAAGTACACCTATATACAACATGGATTCACCTCAAAATGACCAACAAGACTTCAGTATAAATGAAAATCACTGTGAAGAGAGCTTTCAAGAAGATGTGGAGACCAGTGCTAAGAAGAAAAAACGTTTTAATTTAAAGAGACTATTATCACAACTCAAAGACATTATCTTATCTAATATAAGTGTAGAGGAAAAGATTCTGATATCTCTTAAGATTATTTTTCAGGAATTCAAATTCCTTTTAATGAATAACATAGATAAATGTGATATTTTTCAATGTTTGATTAACTTATTTAATGGATAGCACAATAGATAAAAGTTATGATTTTAATATAATTCAGTGGAATTCACGAAGTCTAAAGCCTAAGCTCTCTTGTTTCGGAGCGCTCCTTTATCAAGAGAAGATCCATGTAGGTATTATAAGCGAAACTTGGTTAGATGAAGAAATCAATTTCAACATAAACGGTTATAATATCTATCGAAAGGACAGGTCAGATGGTTATGGTGGAGTTGCTATTGTAACACATTCATCTGTAAAATCTAGTATTTACCCAATTATTCTAAATAATTATGGAATAGAAATATTATGTGTAAAATTGTTCAACTGTAAAAAAATTTAATATATAATATCAATTTACTGTCCTCCGTCTGTCTCTACTGTCCAATCTGATTGGGATCAAGTTTTTTCATTATTTAATCATAAAACATTAATTTGTGGGGATTTTAATGCTCACCACACAAACTGGTCTTGTAAAACAGACACAAGAGGTATGTGTATATTTGACTCTTCCTTTGAAAACAGTTTTCTTACTCTAAATAATGGTCAACCGACCAGAGTCAAATTAGTAAATCAAGCAATCCAAGAATCTGCTCCTGACATATCGTTTGCATCGTCGGATATAGTTATTGACCTCTGTTGGAGTGTGAGTATGGAGAATTTAGGCAGTGACCACCTTGTTATTAAAATATCTATTAATTATACAGATTCTCCACAATATATTAAAAGAAAAAATTATAAAATGGCAAACTGGGAAAACTTCAGGAAAGATTTTTCAAGTTATATGTCTGAATATAATCATGCTATAGATGACATTCAAAATAGATATGATTTTTTTGAAAACAAAATAATCCAGTCTTCCAATGAAAATATCCCAATAATTAAAATATGCACCGATCCACAACGCAATTTCAAACCAAAAGACTATTGGAATACATCTCTCTCCCAAGTAGTCGCCCAACGTAGATTAGCCCTTAAACAATTTCGCCGTAATCCTACTCCACAAAACCTAACAATCCTTAACAATAAAATAAGTGAAGCTCAGCGTATGATAAGAAAGGCAAAATCACAATCTTGGCAAAACTTCTGTAACAGTATTGATTCCACAAACTCCATATCTGATATGTGGAACCGGATGAAATGGATTAAAGGCCGGTCCAGAAAAAAATATTACCCATCTGATAATATTGTTTTAAAATTGCTACATTCTTTGACACCTGACACGGCCTTAGAAAACACTCCGAACTTTGAGTCAAATAACCCAATATTAGAATCTCCGTTTAAAATGCAAGAATTAAAACAATGTTCAAAGAAAAAAAATAATGCTCCAGGATTAGATAATATATCATATTCTATGATTTTAAATTTACCGGAAATAGGGTTTACAATATTTTTTTTTTTTTTTTTTACAAAAAACCACAGCACTTAAAAGTAAATTACAGAAACATTTAGGTTAAAACTTATTGCCAATTTACAGGTTTTTTCATTATTTAAATATATATGATTCAAAATAAATAAACATCTCAACAACAAATTTTAAAAGTATTATACTACACTATTTACAGGTTGAAAAACTTTTTTTTTTTTTTTTTTTTCATATACTAAAAAAAAATCTATGAATATTGACGCCCACATTTTGGTGTGTGTGTGTGTGTGTGTGTTTATGTGCGTATGTGTGCGTTTTGTCCCCGTAACTACACTGTGTTAAGTATATCTAAAATACCCCTTTTAAATGCCGACCCATTACAATGGAAAACATCTAAGGACGAAAACAACTTATTATATTTAGACTGTATACGCTTAATCGCGGAGTTTTGTGCATACTTTGTACTTGTCATTGCTGTGTGGAACAATTCTGTATGTCTGGTACGTGTGTCAGGAGCTCGAAGGGTTAAGAAAAGGGATGTTAGTTCTGTAGAATCCATGATACCATTACACGCGCCGTACAGGAGTATCATTTCTGTGAGCGTACGTCTGTTATGAAGAGATTGGATATGATGATGACGACAAGACTCGGCATAATCCATAATCTTGTAATTGCATGTGCGATAATTCAGGTGTTTAAAAAATTTTAATTGAATTTTCTCTATTGAGTCTCTATAGGTTATATAAAGCGGATTCCATATACTACAGCCGTATTCTAGTACGCTACGAACATAGGCAAAATATAATAATTTTAAACATGTAATGTCCGTGAAAGGCTTGGTGACTCTGAGGATAAAGCCAAGATTTTTGTAGGCTTTATTGACTATGTAATCAATATGATCGGAGAAGAGTAGTTTGGAGTCAATATAGATTCCAAGATCCTTTACAATATTGGTTTCCGGAATTGCAACCCCATTAAGTGTGTAAGTAAAGTTTATCTTTTTTCTCTTTCGTGTAAAAGAAACAAACATACATTTAGAGATATTGACACTTACCCTGTTCCTCGTGTAATAAGCATCAAGACGATTTAGGTCCTCCTGAAAGTCTATACTATCCTGTTCACTCGTAATGTTCTTATAAATCTTTGTATCGTCAGCATACATTAGAAATTTGGAGTGATGAAAACACTCATTTATATCATAAAGATACGCTATATATAGAATCGGAGCTAGAATTGACCCTTGAGGGACTCCCGATGGTATAGCTATGAAGTCTGAGCGGTGTCCGCCAACAACAACTGCTTGACTTCTATTACTAATGTATGATTCGGTCCATCTCAGTAGGTTGCCATGGATGCCTAGCTCCTGGAGCTTCTGCAGGAGGATTTTGTGATCCACGCGATCAAACGCCTTCTCGAAGTCTGTGTAAACTGCATCCACTTGGCCACCACCATCCATGCCCAAAAGAATGTCATTGGTAAACAATATTAAGTTTGTATTTGTAGAACGACCCTTTATAAGGCCGTGCTGCTGAATCGGCACATACTTAGAAACTAAGCTATATATATTGGTGTGAACAATACGCTCCATTATTTTGGCAATTATACACAATTTAGAGATTGGTCGATAATTCTCAACCACAGATTTTAAACCTTTTTTATGTATAGGGACAATAAGTGCTACTTTCCAGATAGAAGGCACAAAACCGCAACGAAAACAACGATTAAACATAATATTGAGAGGAATTGCCAAAGAAGCAGCGCACTTTGACAAGAATAAAGAGGGTAAATCGTCAACACCGGCTCCTTTAGTTATGTCCAGTCCACGAAGTAGCTCTAAGACTTCATCAGTAGTAGTTGCGACATCACTTATACAATTATTATTTTTTCTAAATGATAGATCAGTAGGGGGATAGTTGTTTGCAGGTAAACTAAAATTACGTTGAAAAAATTCATTAAATGCATTACAAATTTCAAATTCTTCTCGAATTGGTTTGTTTTCGTAATGCATTATGTTAGGGTAACTGGTATGACCACCTTGTTTTGATTTCACATATTCCCAAAACAGCTTTGGCGATTTTTTTTTTATTTATTTGAGAATGTTGTATATAGTTATTAAGACATTCAGTTTGAAGTGTTTTTTGTCTTTTTCGTAAAAGAGAAAATTCTTCATAATCAATCGGATTTTTATATTTTTTTCCATTGCGCATGCTTTTTTGATTTTTCCTTTACAACATGAATAAGAGCTCGACTAAACCATATCGGGAAACGACTAAAGTCTGAGATGTCTACTTGTGGTACATATTTATTTATGATGTCGTGAATTATTATGTAAAATTTACTCACCATGTCAGACAGTTCACATTCAGTCAATAGTTTCTGCCAGTTATAAAAAATTATTTCCCTATTAATGACTGAGTAATCAGCTTTATCAAACAAATATTTCTTATTTTTCGGACCTTTCTTTAAAGGAGGCAGGATAATGTCACAAGCATTTATTAATATGGTAGGATGAAATTTATCCTCGTTAACAAGTGGAGTGCAATTAAGGATTTCTAAGGAAAAATTTGAAAAAATTAAGTCTAGGATATTATCGTGAGAATTTACTATATTATTGTATTGACTAAAACCAAAATAATTAACATGCTGTAATAAGCTTTTGGCAGAGTTTTGAATATCTACACTACCTCGTTTTTCAATAAACGGGCAACGTGAATTCCAAGTGATGCAGGGCAGATTAAAATCACCCGCCAGGAGAAAGAAATCGTCGGGGTGCATTCTTGTGATATTCTTAAGCATATTTATGAAAATATTAATTTTATGATGCAGGTTTTTGTTAGGAGGTAAATATACAACAGAAATGTGCAAGTCTCGTGCCGTCCCAGTTGAACTCGCAGGTATTGTTAACCATAGACATTCCAGTTCTGCGTGTCCCCACTCCGGGCGCTCGCGGGCGCGGAGGTGCGAAGCGCACAGCGCCATTAAGGTGCGTCCCCACTACGAGCCGCGCGGCCGCGGGAGCCGCGAGGCTCGGCCTCACCAGCTTTTTGTGTATATTTTTATCGCATTCTCACTATAGAGCTGCGCGGCCCAGTGTGGCCAGATTTTGAAGAATTATTTCCATTTTAGTAGAAATGTAGTTTTATTTCAGTTATATGTTGTGCTAGAAATGTTTTGAAATTCTACTATTCATAAATAAAGCGGTAACTACTGCATCTGTTTTGTGTAAAAAATGAAACTAACATAAATATTAGAAAATTCCCATACACACTTTGTGAAAATTATCTGTTGTTTTCTGGAAAGTTTCGATGTTTTTTATACAGAACAAAAGACACGGCTAAATATACAGTGCGAAAAATTGTTTAATGAATGTAGTTTTTCAATTTTTGTTTCCATTAAAAAATCTTATTTAAAATTATTTTTTTTTTTTAATTTATCATTCATCGTCATCTGGTAGACGATTGTTTGAGTAATAAAATACGTGTTCACTGTGAAGAATAGGAATGATTTTATTTACAAATTGGAGCTATAATATCATGTTTTAATAGAATGGCTGCCGTAGGTGTCTGTCATGTGGTTTTCTGTCGTTGTCAATGTCTAAAATTTTGCAGGGGGGAGGTGAAAAAGATGTGCAGAAAGAGGAGGACTACCCCCCGATACCCCTTTCCCCTCTCGGCGATGCATAGTTTTAGTAATATTAATTTTTTGAATTCATTCATACCTAACCACAAAATGTATGGACTAGTAAAATGTTAGTAAAACTGTACATTGTAGTTTTTTCTTTATTGCAATGCAACTAAGTTGGCAAACAAGCAAACTGTCCACCTGATGGTAAGTCTTACATCTTTTAATAAAAGCGTAAAGCAACATTTCCTTCAGTTCTGACACCCCCTTCCATACACACCCCCTGTCATAACGGCCCTTTAGAATTTATGTAGGTACTTACAGTATGGAGTTATTATTATAGTTTTGTTTGTTGTACTTTTTTTATTAATTTTCTTTAATTTGTTTCTATTTTATTTTGTTTAAAATATTTGTATTTCATTAATGATTTTTTTTTCTTTTATTAACCACCAACCTAGTATGGATATCATATATAAAGGCTGCCTGGCAGAAATCTGATAATCCCGCCTTTTGTTATTTTTGTATTTATTGTCCAATTATTTGTTATTTGTTCTATCGCGAGGAGATGACAGTAGTCGTATAATAGTGGCGGTAGCAATAATGTTCACATTTATTTGTAACTAGCTGTGCCCGCGACTTCGTCCGCACGGAATAGTAACTTTTGTTGAAGTTAATAAAAAAGGCGCCTATGTTATACCTAATATAATTAGCTATCTATTAGTGAAAGTCCCGTAAAAATAGGTCCAGCCGTTCCGGAGATTAGCGGGAACAAACAGACTGACAGATAGACAGACAAAAAATTGTAAAATGGTGTTTGTTATTGGTACCCGATATACATTCATACCCATTTAGTAAAAACTTGTTATTTTGATATTACAAACAGACACTTCAATTTTATTTATTTGTATAGATGTATAGATAATAATGAATCATAACATAAATTTTATACAAGTTTATTTTTTAGTTATGACAAAAATTTTGTGTGCTTGTTCAGACAAGCAAACTGAACAACTTTCACTATGGGACCAACTTCGAAATCGCAAAAAAAATCAGCTGTTCCATACAAATGTTCAACATTCACTGAACCTAAATGTATGGAACAGCTGATTTTTTTGCGATTTCGAAGTTATTGCGGTGTGAATTGAGTGTTTATGTGGAAATTATTATTGACAGATATCAAAGATTGTAATGAATGGATAAAAAAATTTGAGACGGAATAATTTTTGATTGAGTGATGTGTGGATGTGGGCTTATACATTGCAAAATTATAAACGTAAAAGTAAAATTCAAATAAAATCAAAGAACTCAATATGAAAACTAGACCATTTTCTTTAAGTCTGCAATGGATATGATAGGTATGGAGGGTGTTGTTACAGTTTTTCGAACAAAAATTCGGCAGTTTTTTGTCCAAACAAATTTAAAATTGCATTCTTTGCCTTTTAACTTACATTGTTTTAGTAATGTTTTGTTGTTTTTTGTTAGATGTTCGTTTACAAATATTTTATTATTTAAGTCTGTTACACTGCCCTCCAGCCCCACCTCTCTCGCCGTAATGCCACGACATTTACGTGATGCCGCCACAATCATATCCTTTGAAGATCGTTGCCTTAGAGGAACGATGATTGTGCGACCCTGGGATGTATCAGACTTCCGCCGAGGCTGAACCCGGTGCGCAAATTCTATATCTTCTGATTTTAAAGGCACACCGATGTGATTAATTATTTTTAAAGCTACCTTCTGAGCATCTTCATTGCTGGCCTCAGGTGTACCCACTATTTTAATATTCTGGAGACGTGCCCATTGTTGCTGGCGAGCCGACTCTTCTTCCAACAAATGTAACCGGGACTCGTATGCAGTCATTTCCCTTTTTAAATTTTGATTCTCCTCCTTAAGAGTCTTTATCTCACTCACATTGTTATTTAATAATTTCAATAGGTCTTCATAATTACTACTAATAAATTGAAGTGATTGTTCGAAACTATCAATCTTTTCCTTTATTGCATGAAAATCTGGAGACAATGTTTCGCGAATTAGACGGGGAAGATCCCGAATGCTTATTTGGGGACTATCTACATGTTGCTGCTTCACAGGATCGTTATTTTGTTCAGTACATTTTTATTTGCAACTGTAGTGGTGCTAACAGCAGACTTCGTCGGGGCGTCGCTGGATTTTACGGGCGTATTTGTGTTATCCCCTTTTGGTTGTTTAGTAATACACACAGGACATACCCAGCTGGAATTCCTCCGATGATCCAATGGGAGACTGACACACTCAAGGTGATAAATCTTCGCACAGACAGTGTTGGAGCATAAATTTTTTTCAAAATGTTCAACGACATTTTGGCAAGCGTTGCAGGTGTTCATATTGATGAAATATTAACAGTTTTAACTTTTCTATACAAGATTACAGTAATGTAGATGAAATTTCTAATATTTGCGAAACAGGTAATATGTTTTTTTTTTATTTGTTTTAAAAATTTAGTAGATGATGTTGCGTTAAGTTTTTTTTAATGAGTGGACTGTATAAGGTGCTCGTAAAGTTAACAATTAATATTCACTCGTCCAGTCAACGACCTTGACCTAGGCTAAATATGTTACAAACAATAGGAAACAAATCCGCGAACTATACGCTTGTAAATGGTAATGAAAGGGTTGTGGACTTACTGATGACCTAATAGATAGGTATTTCTTGATGAATCCAGGCGGCTTGTCTGCCTAAACTCTTGCAGTACAACACGTTTCAATAGTACTTATTATTTTGCATGCAGGCCTGCGAATACGTTATTGATCGTCCAATATTTTTGTTCCTCTTAGACACACAGAATCACAAACAACTTTGCACTATATAATTGCTTTTTTTATATATGGATTACGACGATATAAAGAGATTTGTGCGCGCACGTTAATGTTCGCCCTTTTTGCTATGGCGGCTATATACTAGCTGAAGAATAACTTCTCTGAGTTCATCAGTTTGACAGCACGTTGATATTAGGATGAGAGGGTAGGAAGTACCCACATACAAGCGTAATAAATATAATTAATTAAGTACCCGAAATCAAAAACAATACTCAACATCCCCCCCGCCTTGAAGGATCTCCTTCGAAAAAATAACTAAATTAACAACAAAAATAAACAAAAGTATCATAAACTAGGATTATACAACCTTAACTAAAGTTTCATAAACTAGGATTATACAACCCCAAGCCTACGAATACGCGACTACATTATGTATGCTGGTTATAATTATTGAGAGGGCAACGGACATAACTTAACTACCGGTCGTTTAAGCAGACCACTCTTAGTTTTAACCTCGGCGACACGTACAACCCCGTCTCTACCAGGATACAACTTTGTTACAACGCCAAGAGGCCACTGCAAGGGTGGTGCGTTTTCAGTTATAATTATTACTATGCAGCCGATAGTAATCGGAGTCGCAGGCGTGTTCCATTTTTCTCGTATCTGGAGATTATGGAGATATTTTGATCTAAAGCGAGACCAAAATGATTGGACCATGGAGTCCAGTAATGAATAACGTGAGAGAAGGTTAGTCCGTTCATTGCTAAGATTAGCCGCGGGAATAAATGTTAGCGGTTCTAAAGAAAGAAAATGCGAAGGAGTTAACACGCTCGGTTCTGATGGATCAGAACTAAGTAAATATAGCGGACGGCTATTCAAAATCGCCTCAATTTGTTTTAATATCGTTGTAAACTCTTCATAGGTCAATAATTGAGTACCTATGACTTTAGTAAGATGTGACTTAACGCACCTTATATGAGATTCCCATATGCCCCCAAAGTGAGGAGCACTGGGAGGATTAAGTTTCCATTCGATGCGGAGCTTAGCAAGTTCCTGATTAAAAACCTTAAAATAATCATCGGATTTTAAAAACGAATGTAGTTCACTGAAGTATGATTTAGATGCAATAAAATTAGTGCCATTGTCGCTATAGAGACATTGACAAGGGCCGCGACAGCATATGAATCTCTTGAAAGCATCCAAAAAAGACGCGGAATTAAGATCCGAGGCAAGTTCGAGGTGAACTGCCTTAGTTACGAGGCAAACAAATAAGCACAAGTATGCTTTTTGACTCCTAACCCCACGTTTACGTGTTAAAGTTATATAAAATGGGCCGGCGTAGTCCACGCCTGTGTGCGTAAAAGCCTTACTTTGTTCTATACGGCACTCAGGTAGATCGGCCATATTTGGAAAGTAAGGTTTTGGATTCAGTCGAAAGCAAATATTACATCGATGAATGCGCATACGAACGATACGACGAGCGGACAAAATCCAAAATTTCTGTCGTAATATCGACAACAGAAGCTGTGGACCCGCATGACAATTACGAACATGATAACTATCGACAATCAAGTCAATGATATGTCCCTTAGATGGCAACAAAGCTGGATGTTTGTATGAGAACTTTAACGATGAGTTGGAAAGACGTCCTCCTACACGTAAGATACCATCATGAAGGAATGGGGAAAGCTTGCGTAAAGCAGGTGAACATATATTATTATGTTCCAGTTTTTGTACATCCTCAGGAAAGGATGAACGTTGGACAGCCTGTATAACTGCCAACTCAGCTATATTATAATCATTCGCGGTAATAAATTGATTACGAGGGATTCTTCTAATAAATCTCAAAAAATATATTACGGAGCGAAGGTACTTATCCCAGTTCGAAAATTTCGAACTTAAAGTTAAAAGTGGATGTTCCGTAGCGGTAGTGACTACATGCGAAGTGGGTTTTCGCCTCAGGAAGCTGAGAGGAAGAAACTACAAAATCGGACACTGGCCATTCACTTATCGGGAGCGACATCCATGGCGGCCCAGAAAACCAAAGCTCATGGTCAAGAAGTCGAGCAGGTAAAAGTCCACGCGAGACACAGTCAGCGGGGTTTTCGATACCCGGAACAAAACGAAATTTGGTTTGCGAAAAATTCGATTGAATTTGTGCGATGCGATTCGCTACAAATGTATTAAATTTGTGTGGGGATGAATGTACCCAACATAAAGCTACTTCCGAATCGGAGAATGCAAAAACATCAGCTATATTAAACCTACAAGAAATAGTGTCATAAACGATACGTAAAAGTTTCGACATTAAAAGTATCGCGCACAGCTCCAGTCGAGCGATCGTTACAGTTTTGACAGGTGCGACCTTTGATTTTGAGCACAAAAGGCGCACAATGGGTTGGTCACCATTAATCACATAGGAGTATATAACGCAACCATACGCTTTTTCAGAGGCGTCTGAGAAAGCTACCAAATAAAGTTTAGAAGTACCAATAACGCCTAGGTGGCATGGAAACCTAATACGTGATATCAAGGGAAGTTCCTTAATAAATTGATGCCACAATTCAATCATGAACTGCGGAGGTTGATCGTCCCAATCGAGTTTAAGAAGCCATAGCTCTTTAATTAATAGCTTTGAATAAAGTATGACGGGCCCAACGAGACCTAGAATGTCATACAAGCGAGCAGTCGCCGATAGAATGGCGCGTTTGGTTCCTTCGGTGTTCGGCGGCGAAACGGTAAATTTAAAGCAATCTGAAGAAGGTAGCCACTGTAGGCCCAAAATTTTTAAAGTAGTATTGTCGTCGAAAGCGACAAATTCCTGATGGCGATGAGATTCGGGAATGGAACTAAGTAATTCGGGCGAGTTACTAGTCCATTTTACTAACTCAAAGCCACCAGCTCGGAATAACTGGATTAACTGAGATGCTATCACTACAGCTCGATCTAAAGAAGGAGCAGAGGAAGCTAGATCATCCATGAAAATGTCTCTTTCTAGCACTTCGGCGGCCAGTGGAAAATTCTCACGCTCATCATTGGCTAGTTGCCGTAAAGTACGGATGGCGAGGAAAGGCGAAGACCGAAGACCAAAGGTAACTCTATTAAATTGATAGATTTCGATGGGAGCGTTGACAGAAAAACGATATAAGAACCGCTGATAACTGCGGTGCGCGGGGTGTACTTCAATGCACAAGTACATTTGGCGAACGTCAGCAAAAAAAGCTATTTCAAAAATACGAACTCTCATAAGTATATGAAAAATATCGTTCTGTAGATTGCACCCGGTGTGCAAAACGTCATTAAGTGATAGACCGGAGACGGTTCTAGCACTGGCGTCCAAAACGATGCGAAGTTTGGTAGTTTCCTTGTCATCACGAATGACAGGATGATGCGGTAGGTAAAAACCCGGGGACAAAGTATTGTCCTGAGAAAGTAATGAAATAATATTTTTATCTAAATAATCGGCAATGACTACATTATATCTTTCACGGAGATCAGGCGATCTTAAAAACTTATTTTCAAGAGACAAAAAACGTCTTTTTGCGGTAGCAAATGAATTACCAAGTTGCCCCAAGTTCTCTTTAAAGGGTAAGCTAACCGAGTAGGTACCATTAGCATTGCGAGTAGTGTTCGCCACATAATTATCCTCACACACTTGTTCGTCAGGAGATAAAAATGTTTTTGTGGGTAACTCCTCCAATTGCCAAAACTTTTCCAAAGTTTGATCCAAAGGTTCGCGTGAAAATGCACAAAATGAATGAGTAGACAGATGTGTAAACGTAGGTACATCACCTAATAAAATATAGCCTAAACTAGTTTCCAACGCAATAGGTAAATTGTCTTCAGGTATAATTTTGTTAAATAATAAAATTTCGCAGTATTTGTTAACACCTAACAACATTTCAATGGCAGCCGGCACGCTAAAATCATCGTCCGCTATAGGTAAATTTTTCAAATAACTGAGCGACGATGTATCGACGCGAGCGTCGGGCAATTGCGACGTTATAGCGTCAACCACAAGCGGTCGAGATAAATAGTTCCCGCCATTATCAAATCGCGATGTGAAGTTAACTGAAGTTACACCTAAAATGCGTTGAGATGTTCCACCTATTCCTTGCACCTTAGTAAACCGGTTTTGCGTGGAGATACGCAGAGATAAGCGTTTACAACAAGAAGCTGTTATGTAATCGCTCTGCGAACCCGGGTCTATCAAACACCGGACAAAATGAACGCGATTATTATTGTCTATTATTTTTATTTTCGCGGTACCTAATAATGTAGTATACGAGCGACGATCACCTTGGTCTCGTGACATATTGCATACCGATGCATTATTTTCGATAGAAGTAGATGGAGCGTTACCAACTTCAACCCTATTGCAAGTGGCCGAAGGTTCATTGTCGAGCGTACGACTTTGAGACTGAGTGAAGTTATTCCGATTAACAGTTAACTGTTGATTAGATTGAGTCAGCTGGGAAGCTGGAGCGTGCGCATGGCGTTCACGCTGCATATGCGCACCTGGATGCATATCTGTAAAATGTAACATCGAGTGATGATTTTTTGAATTGCAATAACGACATGTGCCGTTCGAAGTGCATGAAATTAATTTATGTCTAGGGCTAAGGCAGCCATTACAAAACGCATTAGACTTAACATATTTAAAACGTTCGAGTGGAGTCATTTTTATAAAACGTGGACAAAAATATAGTTTATTATTATGACTATTAGAATTACATAAACCACAAATGTGTTTTTGTTGCGATTGGATATTAACAAACGACTTCGTTAGGCCAGATTTCGGAGTAGGTAACTGTTTATTTTGCGAATGTTTATGAATACTGGGTTTGTTACAAGATGATGAACGGTATATTATTTTACTTTGTTCTTTTACAAACTCAATTAAATTATCATACGATGGTGTGCATTCTTTGCGGTAGGTCATTTCAAACAACTTTATAGTCTCAGAGTCTAATTTTTGTAATGCTAAATGAAGTATAATAAAATCTGTCAAATTGTGTAAATTAAGTTGTTTTAACGCCCTAACCGAGGAATCAAAATTATTGATAAAAGAGTCTAAACCGACAGTCGAGCTACAAGAAATGGGTTTAAAATCTAAAATTTGATTAATATAAGAAGACGCTAGAGACCTAGGATCGTCATACTTTTGAACTAGGGCTTCCCATATAATATTATAGTTCTCCGCAGTGGGCGGTAGGCCGGCGCATACAGACGCGGCCTTATCAGTAAGTTTTCCTACCAAGTAGTATATACGCTCCGAATCTGTAAGTTGTGGATTATTATGTACCACATTTTTAAACTGGTGATAAAACGTAGACCAATTTCTAACGTCCCCGTTAAACGAGATTAACTCTATAGGCGGTAAAGAAGGTAAACTTTGCTTAAATTTAGGAACAGATGGTTCCGTTTTGGTCGCCGTTTGTTCCAATTGCAAATCCTTTATGACACGCTTAATATGACAATAAAGATCCTCAAATGATATCCACGCCTGATAGTTTATTGTTGACTTAGGATGTAACCTTAAGTATAAAATATTATAAGCGTCAAGTACGCGTTGATAATCGATACGTAACTCTTCTATAGTTACGATATTACTTAAGAATTTTAGGAGATTATCCTTATTTGATTCATCCTGTAAGTCACAAGTAGACAGGTCGTATATAGACTGCATACGCGTAAAGTACGCGTTACGTTTTGACTCCAATAATGTTAACTGCATTTTATCATCACTCTCCCTTTTTTCCGTCATTTTTGTATAACAAACAACAGTAAGTGATTAAGTATAATCTAAAATTGTATATAAAACCAAAGTGTGAATGACTTATAGTTATCTATAAGTATTGAACCTTGAATATAAAAATCCAAGTTGACGCGAATTAGGTAACTAAGTAAGTACCTACCTAACCTATTAATTAATAAAGTTAAAATATATTTTTTGTGAAAATAAACAAATAGATATTGTATACCTATTACTATACCTATAGAGCTATGGTATTGCACAATAGCAACAAGCAGATTTAATTATGTAAGTATATAGCGGCGACGACGAGTACTAAACTCAAAAAAATATATAAGTAACGGTGAGTAACCAGGTACCTATAACTTAATACTGACTATTATATTAGGGGTGAGTTTTTATTTCTAAACTACGCGTTTAGATAAGAAAGCGATGCAGAAGTATCTGCTAGTAAACAACTAAACAACGAAACGATATTCCTATTTTGCCTATAAATTGCAGAGTACTGCAAGGTAAAACTAGGTTTCAATACTTGATAAGATACGAACTAACGAATAAATAAAGAATGCGGGTGGCGGAACACTACGCGCACGATTCGATACGCAGCGAACGAGCTAAATGGAACACGAAGGCCTACCTAAGTATAGGTTTATAATACGAGCAATTATAATGTAACTTAGTATCCTTCTAGCGTTATTATATCGATGTTAAATATGTTACCGAGGAACACTACGAGTTTTGATAGTAAAGTTACTATTTAGGACAATCAGTAAATTGCGCACAATAATTAAACCAGCATAAATAAGCACTTAATATTTTTGTAAATGAAAAATAACGAAAATTCCCGATACCTAAGCAAGGCACCAACCGGACCCGATGTGAATTGTTACATTCAATCCGGTTCGTTTGGACCAAAAATATAGATGATGTTGCGTTAAGTTTTTTTAATGAGTGGACTGTATAAGGTGCTCGTAAAGTTAACAATTAATATTCACTCGTCCAGTCAACGACCTTGACCTAGGCTAAATATGTTACAAACAATAGGAAACAAATCCGCGAACTATACGCTTGTAAATGGTAATGAAAGGGTTGTGGACTTACTGATGACCTAATAGATAGGTATTTCTTGATGAATCCAGGCGGCTTGTCTGCCTAAACTCTTGCAGTACAACACGTTTCAATAGTACTTATTATTTTGCATGCAGGCCTGCGAATACGTTATTGATCGTCCAATATTTTTGTTCCTCTTAGACACACAGAATCACAAACAACTTTGCACTATATAATTGCTTTTTTTATATATGGATTACGACGATATAAAGAGATTTGTGCGCGCACGTTAATGTTCGCCCTTTTTGCTATGGCGGCTATATACTAGCTGAAGAATAACTTCTCTGAGTTCATCAGTTTGACAGCACGTTGATATTAGGATGAGAGGGTAGGAAGTACCCACATACAAGCGTAATAAATATAATTAATTAAGTACCCGAAATCAAAAACAATACTCAACATTTAGTATATGAGAGATGTTTACAACTCGAGAACGAATTATTAAACTTGTTATTAAACTTGTTGAATATTATTAAACTTGTTCAATGACATACTTCGGACCGGGACAGTGCCAAAACAGTGGCGTAATATTAAAATAATTCCAATTCCTAAATTGACCAACAACCAAGATACTTATCCTAAATTTAGACCAATTTCACTTATTTCTTGTATATGTTAAATTTTTCATAATATGATCGCAAAACGTTTAGAATGGTACATTGAGAAAAACAATATATTATCTGTATATTCTACAGGTTTTCGTAAGGCTCAATCTCCCATTGAACCTCTTGTACGGTTAGTAAGTTACATTCAACTAGGATTTTCAAAAAATCTACCAACACTAGCTTGTTTTATAGATATAGAAAATGCTTACAACAATGTCCTAATCAATCAGTTAACAATAACTTTAGATAAATTAAATATTGGCAAGACAATCTGCAAATACTTGTATGAATTTCTTAGTCAGAGATATTTGCAAATAGTCGATGAACTAAATAACAAAAAATTTGTTAGATGCACAAGTAGAGGCTTAGCACAAGGTGACCCAATTTCTCCTCTATTATTTAATATTGTGACTCACAAACTTTGCCATGAATTAGGGAATAATTTAATGATAAGCCAATTCGCTGATGATTTTGTTGTTTACAATAGTAACAATGATCTTAAGAGATGCGAACTAACCCTTCAACATAATATAAACCTTAGTAACATTTTTGGACAATTTAGGTCTAACAATATCGTCACAGAAGTCCCAATGTTGTATTTTTAGCAAAGGGAAAAGAAGACAATCAATCTTGCTAGAAATAGATGGTCAGATAATAAAACAATCAGAATGTATAAAGTACTTATCCTAGAGCGTCAGTGGCGCTGTGGACTCGGCACTTGCCTTCCAATCGGGGGGTCGGGGTTCGAGACCCGCCATGTACCAATGTGTTTTTCGTTTCGAATTTCATATGTACATTTGTCTGACGCTCCTACGGTGAAGGAAAACATCGTGAGGCAACCTGCATACATCTGCGAAGAAATTCAATGATGTATGTGAAGTCGACCAATCCGCACTGGGCCAGCGTGGTTGACTAAGGCCTAATCACCCTAATACATAGGGTAGGCTCGAACCCCTCGGTGGGGACGTATATGAGCTGTGATGGTATAAAGTACTTGGGCTTCTGGTTAGATAGGTCTCTACTATGGAGAAAACACATCAACGAACTTTACGAGAAAACTTTAAAGTTTTTAAATATTCTAAAAGTTTTAGCTGGCTCTAACTGGGGAGTACATCCGAGATATTTAAGAATTCTTTATTTAACGTTAATCAGAAGCAGACTGGATTATGGATGTTATCTCTATGACAATAGCTGTAAAACCCATCTCTCGAAATTAGACAAGTTACAAAATCAAGCTCTCAGAATTATAGGAAGCTTTATTAAAAGTTCACCCATCCACGTAATGGAAAGCGAACTCGGCATACCACCTCTGTTTTTGAGAAGACAATTCCTAGGTAGTAAATATTGGGTAAAAATACAATCTTGGGATAACAACCCTACAGTCGAAATTTTAAAAAAATTAGGAGAACTATGCTCAAATAGATATTGGCATAATAAAAAAATACCCTTAATTGTTAAAATGCTTAATAATCTTCCAGAAATAAATATTCATTCCACCTTTCCTCTAGAAATGTTTCAGTTAAATACGTGGGTGTCATATATTGATATCTATCAAATTATAGAAGTTTTCCTAGATAGTATCAAAGGCCCGAAAAAGACCCAAGAATTAAACTCTATGAAATGTAACATTCTATGTGAACTAAATAAAAAGTATAAAGGTTGGTTTAAAATCTACACAGATGGGTCAAAATCAAATAATAATAGAGGAGCAGCCTATTTTTGTCCGCAACTTAATGAAAACGCAATGTTGAAAATATTATCTGACACTTCTATTATGACACTAGAATTAGTTGCTATACATGAGGCCATATTGTATGCGTATAGAAAAGAAGCTACAAGAATTGTTATCTTCTCTGATAGTAGGAGTGCTTTGCAACATATAGCTCGGTGCGCCTCTGGACACAGAGGTGTATCGATAGCATATAAGATACTTGATTTGTTGCACAAACTTATTCAGGAGGGTGTGAGCATTAAGCTTCAATGGATTCCATCCCATATAGGGTTAAGTGGAAATGAAGAGGCTGACCGGTTGGCCAAACTTGCAACAGTAGATGGAATACAATATAATATTCTGCCCAACTACAGCGAAATTATTTATATTTGTAAAACACTTATAAAAGAAAACTGGAAAGAATATTTTGACCAAAGATCTAAAAGTAAAGGAATATGGTACAAAACTATCCAAAGTGAGCCTCTTCATGTTCCCTGGATTTGTAAATCAAAGTTGAGTAGAAGTAATATTATCCTCCTGCAGCCCAATGTCCCTTTTAGATGACAAAATTACTAAAGCAATAAACGCCCAGGTTAAAAATTGATCCTATAAAATAAACGCCTTATGTCCTTTAAAAATGACAATTTTTGCGATGTAAAATTTTGTTTAAATTACGCGCGTTACTATTCCTCACTAACAAGTGTCAGATTGTTAGGTTGGCATACTGTAATCATAGACTAGAAATATCAGTGTGACGTTTGTAAGATGAATGAAATTCGATGGAAGATGGCTCACGCGCAGAGACGTGGTAAGTAAATCCGTTTTCATCCATGAAACTAGTGAAGTTAGATATAAAACTATATATAAAATCGATGCTTTAATGTCTGGATTTACGAATTGTTAATTTATTTCGTGTTTTCAAGTTGAGGTCTTCGAGTAATGGTAGGTTGTACATTATAAATGACATTGGGCAGCAATCACATGTGATGGTCTTCAATATTTGTCCTTTTTAAATGACTTTGGGCTGATACTTATATCTTTACAGGTATATATGAACGAGATATTTTAGACGCTTTAGAGCAGTCAGAAACCGAAGACTTTATTCCTAGTGATGAGGATGTCGGCGATATTGAGTATGTGTGCCATGACAGTGAGCAGGAGTCGTCTTCATCGTCTTCTGCATCCGAAATTGGCCAAAATGTGCATGAGTTCGAAAATAATCGAGGGCGATCCCAACGCCGGGGAGGTGCCAGGTCTCGTGGAGGTACCAGGTCTCGTGGAAGAGGTCTTCGTAGTAGAGGTATAAGATCCATGGGTTTTCAAAACCTGCCTTCAACTTCTGCTTCAAATAGTAACTGGTCTTTAACACTACCATTTCCTCCACGTAAACTTCAATTAACACAGCCTTCTTATTTGCCGATAATAACTGATGGTTTTAACAAAGCTTCCTATTTTCGACAATATATAGATGATGAATTAGTCAGCTTAATTGTTGAAAAAACTAACCAAACGGCTGTTCTAAAGACGGGGAAAAGCTTGGATATGACAACTAAAGAATGTTATATTTTTATTGGCATTAGCATGGTGATAGCAAGTGTTAATTATCCATCCATACGCATGTATTGGGAGAAAAAATATCGAATTGCGGTTATTGCTGATGCTATGCCCCGTAATAGATTCCTAACCCTTCGCAACTCTTTGAAATTGGTGTTTGATTCAGATGTTCCCACTGACACTAAAGCTAAAGACAAGGTGTGGAGAGTTCGCCCCCTGATCGAAAAAGTGAAGACAGGATGCCGCGCTCAGCTAAAACAACAATATTTGAGTATAGATGAGATGATCATACCTTTCACTGGTAATTGCGGTATACGAACTTATTGCCCAGGTAAACCAAATCCAGTCGGAATAAAAGTCTTCGTATTGGCGAACCCGAATGGCATGATATGCGATTTTAACATTTACCAAGGCAACACTACGTACCCTGATTTAGAAGGTACTGATCTTGGATTAGGAGACAAGGCAATACTGACTCTTACTGAAACTCTTGTGCCAGGACATACCTTATACTGTGACAGGTTCTTTACAAGCCAGAAACTCGTAGATGAACTTGAGAAAAAAGGCTTGGGTTGCACAGGCACTCTTATGAAAAACCGTATACCGAAAGATATGCGGGACATGCTTTTGAGTGACAAGGTATTGAAAAAAAAAGATAGAGGAACATCCCAGCTTGTCGTAAGAAGTGATAAACAAATGGCTGTCACAAAGTGGTACGATAACAAGCCGGTATTAATGATGTCTTCAGTTGAGGGTAAGGAAGAAGAAGACACTTGTCAAAGATGGTGTAAGAAACAGAAAAAATATGTCACAATTAATAGGCCGAGATGTGTGCGAAATTATAATAAAAATATGGGCGGGGTTGATTTGGCTGACCGTCTGTTAGCCGTGTGTCCGAATCGATATCGAACTCACAAGTGGACGCAGCGGTTTATCGCCCATATGATCGACCTTTCTGTTTCAAACGCATGGCTTCTTTACAAAGATGATGAAAAAGCAAAGGGAATTAAAAAGATTGACCAACTGCGACAATTCAAATTGAGTCTTGGTGAATATTTAATTGAGTCCAATATGATAGAGACAGAACAAGCTGAAAAATCTGACGAAGAAGTTCCTGAAAACCCCCAAAAGCGTAGTAATTCGCGAGTTCCAATTCCTACAAAGGCACAACGAACATCTCATGCGAAGCACTTACCAGTGTTGATTGAGATCCAGGGCAGGTGCCGAGTGTGCCATGCAAACAAAACCTTTTTTCAATGCTCATCTTGTGGTGTGCGGCTGTGTCTTACAAAAAAACGTAATTGCTATGTTATATTTCATCAAGATTAAAATTAAAAAATAGCCTTAAAAAGTTTAAAAAACCTAGCATAGTTTATAATAAGAAGACATTTAATTAACAAGTATAGTTCCTATGAGTGATCTCTCGATTTGTGATTCATTTAGTTAAGAAATGTTTTTCTAGAATTTTTATTTTCTAACAATTTCATCTAAATAAATATAAATTTAATGATATGTTTTTCATTAGTAATTGACGCCCAATGTCTTTTATAAATAACAATAATTTTAGGTCAAGTTATATAACAAACGCCCAATGTCAATTTAAAAAGACACAAGATTTTCCATTTAAATCTGCATAAACTCTCTCTCCAATGCACATACATACCCACAAAATTGATTAAAAAAATCCTATTTAATTTTTAATATAATTAAATATATGTTTAAGTCTTGGGCGTTTACTTGGTTATAGACAATGTCTTTTATACAGGACAAGAGGGCACTTATACAGTATTATCAAATTAATTCTTGGGCTGCAGGAGGTTATAGTAATTCTCAGATTTCGTTCCGGACACATACCGTCAAACAGCTTTAAGTACCTCATGAAAAAAGTTGTTTCTCCTAATTGTGAAGTGTGCAGAAAGGTTGATGATGTTCAACACTTATTAACGGAGTGCGAACGGAACGTAAATCAACGTCAGCAATTAATCAATTCTTTAAAATTAAATAGGTTAAATTTAGGTGTTTTTCAAAGTATTCTGTCTGAACCTCTATCTGATAATGTTAAGTTAATTTGTAATTTGGTTAGATTTTGATTATATAATAAGTTTAATTTAGTAATTTTATAGTCTACAATAGGACTGACATGTCTTTTCAAGACCAAAGTCCTGTAAATAAATAGATTAAAAAAAAATATTATTTCACGTAAAGCCCTATCAGAAATATGTCATGAAGCTAAACTAGTATAGTTTGACGTAATTAATTCATATTTTATTTATTGTAGCTATTGGATCTGGCCCCTACCCTTTCCTAAATATTGTTAGTATCCTATTCATGACAGTGATTGATTCATAGTTAATAAATGTGAAAAATATGTACAGAGTAGATACATACCTCCTTTTTCCACCCAAATCTCCTCCTCACTGCTAGAATCAGAATCACTACTGGAAGTCTTAGATTTCTTCTTCTTTTTTGCTTTCTTCCGTGCCTTCTTTACTTTCTTTAACTTTTTCTTTAATTTTTTTAATTTCTGTTTTGTGTCATCTTTGGAATCTTTCGACTTTTTTTGTTTCTTTTTCTCCTTGCTCTTTTTTAAAGTGACATTTTGTGATGGCTCCTCTTCTGAACTGCAATTTTTTCGAATTATATCAACATGAACAACTATTACAAAAAAATTTTTGATTTCTTATGATTTCAGATTTACTTTATCGTTTCTATTTTAAATGGTTCTTTTATTATTGTATGGTACATGTTGTTTTAAGTTAATTTGGTATACTGGTGATTATCTATTCTGTGTATGTGTTCTAGTTACTTGTAAAAAATGTAAAAAAACAAAATTACCACTTGAATTGATATATGTTTAAAAATATTTAAGAATACCGCTTACTCTGGTCGTAATGGAGACTTGCCCCATACAGACGAGACTCCAATTTGGCCTATCCTTTCCCGCTCTTCTCTCCTGGCATCAAGGAATTCCTCTTCTTGCGGTTTGTAACGACCCCTCGCTCCAGGTCCACCTCCTAATCCTGTTAACAAAATTATCATTGAATCTACCACTAGTAACATTAAATTGACTTTCATCATCGGTCATGCAGGTCTCACACACTGAGGTTTACTACATGAAAGATTTTTACTATTTGATAAGTCATGTTCCTTTATCATCATCATAACAGCTCATATACGTCCCCACCGAGGGGCTCGAGCCTACCCTAAGTTAGGGTGTTCAGGCCTAAGTCAACCACGCTGGCCCAGTGCAGTTTAGTTGACTTCGCATATACCTTTGAATTTATTCGCAGATATATGCTGGCCTCATAATGTTTTCCTTCACCATAGGAGCGTCAGACAAATGAAATTCGAAAAACGATAAAGACATTGACACATGGCCGTCTTGAACCCCAGGCTTCCTGATTGGAAGGCAAGTGCTGAGTTCTTTAAACAGATATTTCATAAAAGACAGCTTGTTTGTAAGACTTTAAATTATTTTCAAGAATTAAAACAAGTTGTAAAAATTTAAAGAATTGTTGAATAAATTTATAATATACATACCACCTCCAAGACCTCCTTCATTATACTCTCTCTGAGAATTGTAAGACCTAGACTTCTCTCGACTGTAATTCCGTTCTTTGCTGTGGTCTCTTTTCCTGTCCCTGTCTTTATAATCCCTATTCAAGTCAACGAAATCTCGGTCCTTCTTGCGATCCGGGCGATCGGAGCTACGGTCTGGACGGTCCCTCTCGCCACTTCTCCGCCTATCACGACTCCTACTACGGTGCCGGTCGTTGCTGCGGCCTCGTCTGCGATCATTTTCTCCACCCATTACAAATTTTAAACAAGTTCACTGGTTAACTATTTCCCATGAATGAAGTTTACTGGTGATATCTTTTATGTTTTGTTGTGACTGGAGTAAATAATATACAATCAACATTAATAATTAAAACCTTCAAGATTCCGAGAATATATTAGTTTATTATCTATTTACGTTCATTACAATTTGAATACCTCGTCAATTCGTCATAACAAAATACAACACAAAAAATGCGTTAAATGGTTAAATGTCACACACACACATACGTCAATGTCAAACACAGACTACACAGATACTACGTATATGTCAAAATAAATTATCGACTTTCTCTTCGGCTATAAGCATATTAAGCCTCGGAGTGGCTATTCGGACCCGGGTGCCTATGAGCTATAGATAGACGTCGATTGCTATTGGGACCCTTAGAGCGTTCAAACGGGAGATGGCAAGGCTGGGCGAACCCCTCTGCGAATTTACGTTGACCATATGACTATGACACGTTATATAAAACTAATTGATGCGCAGCCGCTACCATTAGGTGTCGTTTCGTATCGCAAGTGAGAGCTCATAAAAAATTGTTAATTGTGCAGTTTCCTCTTGCAAACGGCTATCCAGTAACTCAAATCTTCGAGACTATGGCGTTTCCTATCACATGTAAGTATAAAATATACACTAACGTATCGGTTTGTTATCAAAGTTTTTAGACTTCCGCGATTTGTACACATTTTAAATACAATTAACTCGGGTCTATTTCGCGGTAAACAATAACTATATTGAGTTACTGTTTCCCGACGTTTCGGCCGAACTGCATCAGGCCGTGGTCACGGGATGACTGCCGAGGTTCAGCAACGTCTTCGCAAAGCACGGGTTTCACGACTACCCTTTTTTATAAGTACCGCACTGCCTAAATTTGCTAACTAAAACTTGGGACGCCGCATCCAAGATTCCACACTTATTATGTTTTTCTTTATACAATTCATTAAAAAAATCAATAAAAACAGAACTGTAAAATGCACTCACAAATAATGCTCACTGACGGATATTTTAGCACAATAAGAAACACGGTGCTTTGTAATGGCGGCCCGCGGGGCTACCACCTAACTCATAGCGATCACTCGCTATCGCTTTTGTGACATTTAAACTATTGTTCTAATGTCACGATAACGATAGCGAGTGATCGCTTTGAGTTAGGCGGTACGGCCTCTGGACTGGACGCAAAATTCGAGACAATATATTAAAACATTGCGAGTCCATTGGTGTACTTAGTCTGAGTATTCGATCCGATAGAAGCGTAATCGAAAAATAACTTACATTTTTCGTTTACGCTTTTGGACTCCTTGCTTTCTCTTTTGTCAACAACATTGACATTTATATTGTCTTTGGTCTACGATCTATTTCAATATTTCAAAATTGCACTGGCAACACAATCCGTTCCCTACTCTTCTTCGTTGTCCGTACTTCCGCCGATTTGCGATCGATAATTGAAATTTTGTTTGTTGCGAGTTCATTGTCAAAGACAGCTCAGCTCATCAAATATCTCAAACATGAAGCTGTCTACACCACGATACACAATTTGTTTATTTTTCCAACTTATGTTAATGTTGTGTGATCTTCTATTCAATTGTATGAGTCTCTTTCCTAGAACTCGTCATGGCTTATTAGTTATTTTTCTGTATGTAAATGTTTGCGTGAAACGTTGAAAATTTAGATGCGATAATAATTTTCTAAATTAAGTGTGTTATTTTGTTTCAGTTTTCAGGATATTTTACTCGTCCTGGCGACTACCACTATGCTATTGTCGTTCTTTTCGACATATCTATTTCAGGTAAGTATTCACTTTTACAATAAAACTTCGAATGAATTCTACCAGCTTATTCTCTGATAAACGCTTTTCGCTCCTATGGGTACCCATTATATGTACCTACACGTGTAGGTAGGTAGGTACTTAAGATAATAATGTGTATTATAAGTAAATAATCGCTTAAAAATTTTCCAGGCGGGTTTGGTGGAAGTATTGATGAGCAAGTTCCGCGCGGCCGCCGGGGTGTGCATCGCCTACATAACCGCGAGTATCGTACTGCACACGGTGTGGCTCCACGAAAAGTGGACAGAGCATGATTCTATTTCTACGCCTATGCTCATATTCTTGTTCACGGTGCAGAGATGCCGTAAGTGAACACAAATAAAACCAGAAACGTATTACGTGTTAGGTTTACGTGTTGTGTCGACACAACTCAGTGTAATAATGTACCTACTGGGGCGGCTATACCCGTAGTGCATGGTATATGGTGTACACGAACGTATGCCGTTGGCGACGCAAACGCCGCTCGCGATGCCCGAAATAGGGACGCCAGGAAATTTTCTGGCGCCCTTTGCACACGGACGCTACGGCCGCTGGATGGAGCCGACCCTGATAACATTTTTCTCTTCTACTATAAATCTATGCATCTAAACATAGTGTCATAGTACCTATTCGTAGATAATTTTTCTCATGGGATCCTATAGAAATATTTTTGTTATCTGGCGCCCATATTTTACAATGGTGTCGATTCTGAAGCACAACTTACTAAACTAAACTAATTTGACAGCACTAAAAATAAAGCCGTCACTTTTAATCCTTTAGAGAAAAACAGAGATGGCAATAGTTTTAATCCTGTCAAATTAGTTTAGTTTAATAAGTTGTGCTTCAGAATCGACACCAATGGCAAGCAAAACTATCATTTCATGGCCAACGCCATGCAAATGTTTTTTTTGGTATCTTTTTTCGTGGTTTTACGCTGTTAAATATCTGAACGCATTTCCCGAATAAGACCACCACATGGCTTTCAAGAAGTTAAGTGTTAGAGGCGAAAATTATTAGCGGATCCATGGCTGCCAAACCTTCAGATCCAAGTGGCTGCCGGAGGGAATCCATACCCCAAGTAGCACATTAGCGATGAATTAGATCATAAACAAGCTACATTACAGTCTACAGCTTTTGTGTAGATGTACTAAAGAATAGAACTAGTCTTTAGACTGTATTACGGAAAGATTATACACTATTAAACAGTATAGCTGATTAATGACTTTATAATGGGGAAAAAATATACTAAAAGCATTTAAGTAGAATTTTAAAATGATCTAATCCAGCTTATGTCTGCATGTGATACTGCTAGCTGATTTAGACGTCCAAAGCTTGTTAACGACTGGTTAATATGAAAAATTCACCTCTCTTGTAATGGTGCAGGCTGCATTAAAGTATTGAATAATGCCATTGGCTTTTAATTGGTGTACACTAATTCTATTCTAATTCTTCTTCAACGAGCTTGTTAATGGCTGATTAAAAGTGGATATGTAATCTCTACAAATGCCGTTACATTTATAAGAGAATCATTAATTCACCCTGAGTTGTAAATTGGAGTAGGTGCACTCCATCCTAATGCCAATGCATAAAGTGTAGCTGACAGCTATTTTACAGCTTTCGGCGTTATTTAAGAGTAAATCTAGTTTATTGGTGTGTAAATTACGTCAGATTTGACATTTTTTTTTTATAACGTGCGACGCGACCTCAAGAGTTACACGTACATACGTATATTTTAATACACTTTAAATAAAAATGAACAACTTAAAACCTTTGTCCGGTCAGCATAATGCTACAAGCTGGTACATAGACTTAATAACACCACTGTACAGTAAATAACTTTTCAAAAGAATTAATGGAGAATTTGTGCTGGTTAACAAATGAACTCCATTTTGGCATTACAGAATCGATTTGTTATTAATATCCAAATGCAATTTCTTAGTGATTTCAAGGATATTTGATAGCTTTAATTTGAAACAAAATATTTTCCACTTATTTCCTAATAGAATACAATAAGTTAGAAAGCAATAATTTGAGTTATAAATCTATTAAGTATTCGTACACCATTTATCTTGTGAAATATTTTAGTTAAAACGATATTATTCTGATGGCGCGTGAAATATTTGATGTTATTACCTATACACATTTACAGTAAAATGATACTCGCAACTCAATTTACATACAAGCAGCATTTACATACTCAAAACCAACGTGAAAACTATTAAAAATATCTTATCTTAAATATGTCCGCCCGCGCACTTTAACAAACAATAAATGTCGCCTATCACAATACACAAAAGTAATAAAAATCATTTTTTTTTGTTATTTATACTTTAATAAAAGCTGTTGCCAAGACTCAAAACATCTAAAAACTGTTGAAGAGAATTAAAGTAGCTAAATCTTAGGCTGCAATGACTGTTAAATGACTGTATAAGCCATTGTACAGGCCTTGTACAGCTATACCAATGATTATACTGCCGTAAACCAGCCACTGTAATGCTCAAGGCTGGCTAATTTGGGGCCCAAATTAGAATTACAAGGGCTGCGTAGCTAACTACACAGCCCTTATGCAGGAAACTAAAACAGCCTTGAGTAGTCACATATTCTATAATCAAGTCACTGTGCGGCTGTCATGTGCTACTTGGGACGCCGCGCCGTCGCAGCCAGCTTCTGACGTATCACGACAAAACATGATATAGTTCTGCTTTGCCGATTTAATATTATTATTAGGATCACAGAATCTTATGGTTTGATTTTGTACATCTACCTTATATTTTCTGAAATGCTATGTATGATCGACTGGCAGGGAATGCCTATGGCATTAGGTTCGCCTTTGTGCACATTACTTAAAGCATAAATAAAATAAATATTTTTTTTACAGTTTCACCATGTTATTACTTCTTTTACAAAAGAGCTGCCATCCGTATCAGCGACCCTCGCTTCCACGAAGACATAGACTGGCTCAACAGCCAGTTGGAAACACGTTGAATGTCTGCATCTCAAAACAATGGAACGACTTTGCCAATTTTTCGCTGTAGTAGATAGACAAATATCTCTGATATTTTTACAAATAAGAGTCTATTTTGTGTGAATGTTTATAATCTAAACTGACTTATAGGAATTTCCTACCTTTGTAACATTTTACCTTTTATAACGGATATATATATATATATATATCTTTAAAAAAATTAGTAGTTAGGTACCTATTAGAAAAGAAGTTTTTTTAAATTAGCTTGGATTATTCTTTGCCAGATTCAAAAGCACCAAAATATTGGCATTTAATGTGACAGCCATTCGCTATAGGTACATACAAAGATTTCTAAAATCATTGGGCCTAGTTGGTTTCGTAAGTTTGCAACAGATTTGCGAAACACGGGTTCCTATTCGAGGGGCATTTAATGTTTTTAAGTTTTAAACATGTAAATACCATGCAAAGATTCGAAGTATGAAACATGGGAATGTGTGAAGAACTTTGTGAATTAAGGGAATGTAACAATGGAACGTAAGGCTGAGGGACAACTGTAGGACTACGAAAGCAAAGCACTCAAAAGTGCCGTTTTAATGAAAAGTTTCCGATGCCGTAAGATTGATGAGATGAACTAAATCCTGGATTTAGATGAGACTGTCTGGGGGCGGATTTTATAAAATATTGATTGTTGTTGATTGAATGTATGTGGTGGTTAAAACTATGGTTTCTTGATTAGGACGCAAAAGGCAATAGCACAAGGCTTACATGATCATATGTAAAACGCAAGCTACCATCTTTTGATGTGGTGCACGCACAATACTGCGTTTTATAGGAGTACGTGTCTATGAGTGATTATCAAGAGAACAGTACTAAAATCAGATAGTTACATTAGTAATTATTATGATTAGTTCTATAATTAACAATAACTTTTAATTGGGCGTATTTTTTGTATTAGATTTAAACTTGATGTTCATCTTGATAACTGTTGCTGCATATATTGAAAATACAAAAAAAAAATAGGTGTTGTGTTAAATTAAGAAATAAAACTTTAGATCAATGTTACAACATGATTTATTGACGTAGTTTACAAATTAAGAGTATAAAATCTGTGTCACAGTAGAAATTATATCAATGTTAAAAAAATATATGTACCTACTTCAACATATTGTATACCTACTCCTATTGTAATTTTACAACTGATCATAATAAAATATTCAATTAAAATTCTTATTTTCATTGTCATCCCTAAAATACAACAACTTAAGCATGTTGCGCCGAAAAGAAACGCAGTGGTGGGAATTAAGGATACCGTAAGTGTCACCCATTATGATCCATTGATAAGAGTGAACAGAGAAAAGGGGGGTTTCATGTGAAAGTTACAATATTAGGCCCCTCTGCGACTTTGCAGCACCACAGCCACGATACAATCCCGTTTTGATGGTGATATATCGATACACACGAGGCGCAAGAAAATTGATGCAACAGACAATGAAAATGACAAAATTCTTATACTCATTTTTAGTAGCAACATGCTTTTTGAGATAACTAATACGATTTAGTAGTGCTCAGCAATGGTTCTCTATTTTGTCTCATAATTTTTTTATCCATAATCTAACGTGTCATAATGTTTTTTGACATAATCATCATATGTCCGAATGATAAGCATCCCTAACCTAATTTCTCATAATATCAATTGCCCGAAAACCGAAATCTCTAAATATAATATGACCTAATTTTTTTTGCTATAAATATCACAATCTATAATATTTAAAATTCCTAAAAACCTTTTCTATAATAGTCATAAGTCCTAACGTATCATAACATAACGTGCCCTAAAATCGAAATACCACAATTTTTTTTATTATATTCCTATAGTGTGAGAGACAAATATAAAGTTCTTTCATTATATGTATTACCAAATCCATGCATACGTTTAAAAACAGTCACTTGATGTCATGCAAGCAAGCATGCAGCATGCAAGCAAGCATGCAGCATGCAAGCAAGCATACAGCATGCAAGCAAGAATTCAGCATGCAATCAAGCTTAAAGCATGCAAGCAAGCAGCATGCAGCATGCATGGCTTCTGTCACGGCTCCGGCGCTGCGGGGCTCCGGCGGTCCCACGCGACCTTATCGTCGCAGATGGTTTTCGCCCACTACCGCAGCTTCGGCTTGCTGGCACCAGCCTCAGCCGCGGCGGCGAGCGTTAAAACCACCAGCTCCTCAGCTCGCGGGCCGCCTCGCCCCTCCGCGCCTACGCGGGTTTAAATAACACTAGGGGTAGGGCAGACAAGACTACGTGGTGTCGGTTTTACAGCGATATATTTCTGTCACTGAATTTGAAAACGTAACGGTTGTTAAGGTTCATAAGACAACATTTTAATTCAATTTGTTATTATTGATAATAAGTCTAAGCTTTATGATATTGATAACATAACCAAGATAAATCAACTTTTAAACATGTTTTTGACATGAATTTGAATGAACACAAACTGAATTTGAATTTGAATTTTGAATAGAAAGTAAAATTAGGATATCTTATTATTATAGCATCCGATATTATGACACAAAAGCATTAGAACTAAAGACGATTAGGTATTACACAATTTCGTATACCCGAACATTATGGAAAGTGATGATTATAGCAAGCGTTTTCGGAATTATGATTTTCGGACGATCGATATTCGGAGAAGAAAAGGACTACCCTCAGCAATACTATTTTTATATAATTATCAACGATTCCTTAATTTCAGGTTAAGTAGTAATTTCCTCTCACTACAATGAAAATCCCCCATATTCGGGGATTCACCTAAACTGGCAACATTGCTATTAGTTAAAAAGGCTTTGACGGGATCCCATAAATTGTAAAGGCCCAGGATCGCACAATTGCACCTTGCTTATATAACTTAAACATCATGCTTACGCGCCCTTCAAAACGCCATATTATGACCGATATTGTATTGATGGTGGGGATGAGGGGTTACTACAATTTATGAAATTTGGGTTATTGATAAAAACTAGCCTACTAGAACTAGACTAGGTATGTAATTGTGTAAATAATTGTCTGTAAATTCTTAGTCTGAACTTGGCACCTAAATAGATATCAATTCTTTTGTCAGCGAAGTCAACATATACTATATATTGAACTTAGCTTTCATTTCACATTAATGTTTTTGATGGGATTTTATTTAACCTACTTAGTGCAAAAAATAAAAGTGATACATATTGGTATAAAGTTCATCATCACAGCTCATATACGCTCCCATCGAGGGGCTCAAGCCTACCCTATGTTAGGGTGATTAGGCCTTAGTCAACCTCTGGCCCAGTGCGGATTGGTTAACTTCACATACACCATTGAATTTATTCGCAGATGTATGCAGGTTGCCTTACGATGTTTTCCTTCACCGTAAGAGCGTCAGACAAATGTACATATAAAAATCGAAAAACACATTGGTACACGGCGGTCGCAAACCCGAACCTGTCGAACCCGAAGGCAAGTGTCGAGTCCAAAGCGCCACCGACGTTAAATACCCTAACATAGGGTAGGCTAGAGCCCCTCGGTGGGGACTTATATGAGCTGTTATGATGAATCTGAATTTGTAAATAATCCGTGCAATAATTATTTTATAATAAAAGTAAGCTGGGGTCTGAGGATTTACACTATTTTATACACTAGTGGTAATTTGCTTTGTATTCCTCTACTACATTCACAAAGGATTTTAGGGATAGCGTAATAAAAATACGGAAAAAAGAAGACATCTAGTGATTGTTACCCTGACGTAAACATACAGCCTGGAAAAAAGAGTTTGGAAAAAATAAGGGTGCCAGTAGTGCAGTTTTGCACAAGAGACACGAAAATAAAGGCACAATTTCGAAAGAATAAGCAATTTCCAAATAACAATTCGAAAATTGAGTAACAATTAGTCTATTATTGATACACTATATAGCGTTGAATCTAGTTTTACAAGGGGAATCGCTTTTTAGCTCCAGCCGTCACCGCTCCAAACTTTTTTTGCCAAACTGTAAGCAAAATTTACTTGATCCACGTGTAGTTATCGCTCACACGGTCAAATGTTATATTGCCTGTCTTCGATGTCTCGTCAACATTATAAATTGTAATAACATAAAGAAAACCATTAAAATATCCAAAGATATGGAAATATACTTCATACTTACATGAGATCTTTGTGACTCTTTTAATATTTGAATTATAATTTGTCCATTTTTTAAACACACTAGATAACATTTCGTATGGTTTTTAGTCATATCAGCACCACAGAATATTTGTTTTATTATTTTTGAAAAAAATATATCATTGATCTTGATGTAGATACATTACAGATAAATTTTAAGATATAGGTACATTACATTTTCTTTCACTTATGAGAGTACTACATATTGAAATAATTTTTTTTATCACAATAGTATATAATATTACAATTTAATTTAATTTCAATTAAATCCGCACTGGGGCCGGCGTGATGAGAAATGACGACCTCGTTTCCTGCAACTTCAGCTCAGCAGTGGGATATTATAGAAGGTGATAATGCGAAAGTCTCGTGCCCCAGTGCCGGATTCAGATGTCAGGTCCCGGTCTCTTCTAGAAGTTGCTCCGGCACAGCGGACACTTCGTCTTCTGACTCGTCTTGAACCATGTGTACTGCAACACAAACATAATATTATAATCGCGATAGTGTAAACAAGAAATACAAACAGAACTAGTAAGACGTAATTTCAATATGTACATTTATCTAACGGTGAAGGAAAACACCGTGAGGCAAGTTGCATACGTGTGCAAAGAAATTTAACATTGTATGTGAAGTCGACCAATCCGCACTGGGTCATCCTGGTTGACTAAAATGAGTTCGGTAGGGTTTATCACAGCAGTGGAATTAACAATAAAATTTTATTTACCAAAACATACAAAATCACTGAAAAAATAATTAGCAAAATCTTTGAAAAAATAATGTTGGAACAAATGCAAAGCTTCTTTAACAGAAATAATCTTCTACACTGTAAACAATTTGGTTTTAGAAAGGGTCGCTCAACAACTGATGCTGGTGTTGAGTTAATAGAAAATATATATGAGGCCTGGGAGGACTCACATGATGCGCTGGGCGTTTTTTGTGACTTGTCCAAGGCGTTTGATTGCGTTCATCATGAAACCTTGATGAGGAAATTACACTACTATGGATTTGTTCTGACACTGTTCTGGATCTACTCGTCTCCTATTTGACTGAGAGGATTCAGAAAGTAGACGTCAACGGGGAGAGGTCCCAGGGCGCCTCGGTTAAAATGGGAGTTCCACAGGTTTCAATTCTTGGTCCTTTTCTATTTTTAATATACATTAATGACTTGCCTGCTTTTGTACAAGACAGGCATGAGATTGTTTTATTTGCAGATGATACTTCACTTATGTTTAAAATTAAAAGACGATTGCAAATTTATGACGATGTAAATAATTCTATCTCAAGAATAGTTTACTGGTTTAATGCAAATAACTTGTGCCTCAATGAAGGGAAAACTAAATGTATAAATTTGTTTTACCCAATGTTAAAGAGGTTCACACCACTGTTAACATAAAGCATAAAAATGTGGACCTTGTGGATACCGTAGTATTTCTTGGTATTACTTTAGATTCAAAGCTTCAGTGGGGCCCACATATTGATAAATTGTCGAAGAGACTTAGTTCTGCAGCCTACGCTGTATGGAAAATACGCCAGCTGACTGATGTTGATACTTGTATACTTTGCTTATTTTCATAGTGTGATGTCGTATGGCATTTTGCTGTGGGGAAATGCTGCCGACATTCAGACTGTTTTTGTGCTGCAAAAAAGGGCTATTCGTGCTAATCTTAAAATGAGAGTCTCTTTGAGAGAAAAATTTAAAGAAATTGGTATTTATTTAAATAAAGCATATTATAAAGTGTCTGATTATATGACAGATAAAACTGCTTGGGATTGACAAAAAATGTGATAATTGACGTTCAAAGGGTGTTAACACTGTGATAATGGGATAAATTTCATTCGAGTAACTGTTGCACTCACACCGACAGGCATTTCTATATTAGGGCCAGGCGCGCCTACGTGCGTTGTCGTAGGCGCGCCAGAACTACACCCGACGAGGAAGCTGAACTTCGTCGGGTGTATGCGGCAGCCAAGAAGGCCCTGCGGAACGAAATCTGCAGGGCTAAGGAGGAGTCCAGGGAGCAATTTATACGGCTCCTGGACGATGATCCGTGGGGGCGTCCGTACCGGATGGTGAGGGGGAAGTTTAAATCTTCCGCTCCCCCTACCTCCGCTATGGACAGAGGGCTGCTGAATCGGGTGCTGGGGACTCTGTTTCCCGATCCCGGTCCCTTCCAGCCCCCCAGAATGGTCCCCCCGGACACTCCTCCGGTGGAAGTGGTTGCCGCCATCCCTCCCGTGTCGAACGTGGAATTCGACATGGTGAGGGAACGGTTCCGGCGCAAAAAGAAGGCGCCGGGACCGGACGGTGTCCCAAGCAGGGTTCTGGCCCTCGCCCTGGGACACCTCGAGGAGCGGTTCCAGGCGGTGCTCAATTTAAGCATCGCCTCGGGCCGCTTCCCCAGTCGTTGGAAAGCGGGCAGGCTCTGCCTGTTAAGGAAGGAGAGCCGCCCCGCTGATTCCCCGACTGGGTATCGGCCGGTAGTGCTGCTCGATGAAGCCGGGAAGTTTTTCGAGAAGATTCTCGCTTCCCGCATCATCGAGCACCTAGAGGACCAGGGGCCGGACTTGGCTAACAACCAGTTCGGCTTCCGCACCGGCCGGTCCACGATGGACGCGGTGGCCTTACTCAAGAGGTGGACTGAGGAGGCCACAGCTCGTGGGGAGACTGTTGTTGCGGTGTCTCTTGACATCCGCAACGCTTTTAACAGCCTGCCCCACGAGTGCATAAAGGAGGCACTCCGCTTCCACCGGGTGCCTCCGTACCTCCGCGCCCTCGTGGAGGATTACTTGCAAGGCAGATCCATCCTCTACGAGGGGCCGGATGGGCGCGTCCACACGTGGACAATGGCGGCGGGTGTACCCCAGGGTTCTATACTAGGTCCTCTGTTATGCACAAAACCGAGGCGCTATGGTTCCACGGCCTTCCAAGGCGCCGGGAACCACCCAGCTGCCGGATACGGGTAGGTGACGCGGAGGTCCAGGTGGGGCCACATATCAAGTACCTTGGCCTCACCTTGGATAGCAGGTGGAGCTTCGAGGAGCATTTCGTGCGGTTGGTTCCCCGAGTCAAAAGGGTAGCGGGTGCTTTACACCGCCTGCTGCCCAACCTCGGGGGACCGAGGGACGGTGTTCGCCGCCTGTACGCGGGCGTCGTGCGGTCCGTGGCCTTGTATGGGGGCCCCCGTGTGGTCGCGAGACTGCACGAGGTCCTCCCGCTGCAGAGCTCTCATCCGGAGCATGCAGCGGACAATGGCTATACGGATCGTACGGGGCTACCGTACAATCTCGTACGAGGCGGCGACGGTTCTGTGGCGCTCCCCCCCTTTCGAAATCCTGGCCGACATGTACGCGGAGATGTATAACGCGCCGCGACATGTCAACCGGGGGAGAGACGGAGGGAGCCCCCCAGAACCCGCGCACGGAATGCACAGGCGGGAGTTGCACCGGCGGGCTGAGAGGGACTGGCGTGCACAGCTAGAGTCGGGGGGCTGTGCGCGTCAACGCGCCGTCGGTGCTATACTCCCGCACTTCGAAGCCTGGCTCCACGGGAAGGAGGAAATCACCTACCGCTTGACTCGGATACTTACCGGACATGGTTGTTTCGGTGAGTATCTGAATCGAATAGGGCGGGAGGACACGACACGATGCCACCATTGCGCATCCGACCTCGACTCGGCCCAGCACACGCTGGCGGATTGTCCCGCTTGGGACTCCGAACGCCGGGTCTCGGTCGAAGAGATCGGGCAAGATCTGTCTCCGCTAGCGTTGATTGCGGCGGATGAGGGAGGTTGGAGGGCTGCGGCCTCCTTCTGTGAAGCTGTGATGCTCCAGAAGGAGGCCGCCGAGCGGGATCGGGAGATGACCGATCCCGCTCGAAGGAGGCGGCGTCGGGCCAGATAATGGCCTGATGCGCCGCCGCGGGTCGCTGGCGAGCACGACAAAGCTCGCGCCCACGACCCGGGAGGGATCACACCCCCGCCTGGTCGAGGGGTGTCGCCGTGCAGGTCGGACGGGGGAGGTTGCGAACACTCCCCCGAGAAGGGCTCCCCTGGTAGAAACAGGGGAGCAAAGGCTGGGGGTCCTCAGATGCGACACTCGATCCTGAGGCCCCCCTACAATGCCTGATGGCGGCGCTGAGGTTTTAGTGGGTAGGCCTTCCCCGTCTGGGAAGGAGAGCCCCACATAACCACCGGCTCGGTGGTATGCAGTTTAATGCATTTCCTCAGCGGGACAAAAAAAAAAAAAAGGTCCTCTGTTATGGAACCTGGGGTACAACTGGGTCCTGCGAGGCGACCTTCCGCCACGAACGAAGGTCGTCTGCTTCGCTGACGACACGCTCGTCGCGGCGAGGGCGAAAACGGAGGAGGAGGCGGCTCACCTTGCGTCGGTCGGCACCTCACTAGTCGTCCGACGCATCCGCCTCCTGGGCCTTGACGTGGCCCTCGACAAAACGAGGGCCATGCTTTTCCACGCCCCCCGTCGCAGGATCCCACTGGGGCTCCGCGTCCAAGTGGAGGGGGTCCGTATACCGGTCGAGGCGCATCTCAAGTACCTCGGCTTGGTTCTGGACTCCCGATGGAGTTTCGGGGAGCATTTTAGGCTCCTCGTTCCACGGCTGTGCGCCGCCGCAGCCGCACTCGGACGGGTCCTCCCTAATGTGGGAGAACCAGGATCGGCATGCCGTCGACTGTATCACGGGGTGATACGGTCGATGGCACTCTACGGAGCCCCGATATGGGCGGAGTGCCTCTCCCCCCGAACGGTGGCCCTCTTGCGACGTCCGCAGAGGGTCATAGCAACCCGGGCCGTGCGAGCTTATCGCACGGTCAGCCATGGCGCGGCCTGCGTTCTAGCGGGTCAAACGCCGTGGGATGTCGATGCACGCGTACATGCAGAGGTGTATCGACATCGGGTTGCCGTTAGTGAACGGGGGGGGCGATCCGCTCCTGAGGAAGTGGAGCGGATTCGTACCCAGGCGCAGAGGGAGGCTCTGCGTCGATGGAGTGAGGCACTCGCCTCCCCAGCTGCCGGCCACCGGACGATCGACGCGATTCGTCCGGTGTTGGAGGAGTGGGTTGGGCGCCGGCAGGGCAGCCTCACGTTCCGCATGGTGCAGGTACTGACCGGGCATGGCTGCTTCGGTCATTACCTGCATCGAGTCGCGCGTCGGGAGGAAACGCCGCGGTGTCACCACTGCGACGCTCCCGACGACACTGCCGAGCACACCCTATTGATGTGCCCGGCCTGGCGACTCCAGCGCAGCGAGCTTAACGCTGCGCTGGGAGGCGGAGACCTCTCGCTGCCGAGCATGGTCGTGGCCATGCTCCGCGGCGAAGCGGAATGGGGGGCTGTCGCCTCCTTCTGCGAGGACGTAATCTCGCAGAAGGAGGCCGCGGAGAGGGAGCGGGAGGCAGATCCTCAAGCCGCTCCCATCCGCCGCAGACGGATAGGCAGGCGAAGGCGGGCATTCGCACAAGCGATGCCCATCTAATGACCCTGCCGTAGAGGCCTACGTGCACGGTTGGCCCCGTGCACGCCGCCGTAAGGCCCTCCGTCTGGGGATTGCCCTGGTGTTCTCGGGCAATCCCCCCTTGGCGATAGCCCGACCGGTGGGTCGGGCTTGCCCGGGCGCGTGGGTAGTGGAGTCGCAGTGTGGACCTTACCCAGCGCGCCCATAAGGGCAGGGAGAACACCGGGGGGTTTTAGTGGGTAGGCCTGGCACCCTGCCGGGAGAGCCCCACACACGCTCGCTGTCTAGCCAACGGCGGGTACGGTGTGGTTACGCATTTCCCCCAGAGAAAAAAAAAAAAAAAAAAAGGCATTTCTATATTATTAAAAAAATGTTTGTGAAATATAATATTGTAATGTTGGCATTTTAAAAGAGGAGACAAAAAAAATACTAGACCTTCCGAGTTTCTTGCCTGTTCTTTTCGAGAAGGCTCTCCCAATTTCCGAACAGGTGTGGAGAGTCAATTTTTTTTTCATATGACTTGTATTTGCATACATCTTAATAATGGTTGGGGTGTGTGTACATACAAGGATTAAATAATTTAGTTAATTAGATTCTTGGTTGAACATTTTTATGTTTTTTTTTGACGTCAATAAGTGCCTAAATAAAGATTTTTGAGTTTGAGTTTGAATTGAAAATCAAAGTGTAAATGTTCTTGTCGTTTTGCGTCGGTGGGCAGTATTAGCCGCTCCACGCGTCCGGGCCCGCAGTCTGCAGCGTGCAGCAGCAGACGGGGCAGGTGACGGGGCAGGTGACGGGGCAGGTGACGGGGCAGGTGACGGGGCAGGTGACGGGGCAGGTGACGGGGCAGGTGACGGGGCAGGTGACTGACCAGGCACTGGTGGTGGTAGCGGCGGCGGCACTGCCGGCAGCGCTGGTCGGGCAGCCGGCCGCGCGCCTGCAGCGTGCAGCAGCAGACGGGGCAGGTGACGGGGCAGGTGACGGGGCAGGTGACGGGGCAGGTGACGGGGCAGGTGACGGGGCAGGTGACGGGGCAGGTGACGGGGCAGGTGACGGGGCAGGTGACTGACCAGGCACTGGTGGTGGTAGCGGCGGCGGCACTGCCGGCAGCGCTGGTCGGGCAGCCGGCCGCGCGCCTGCAGCGTGCAGCAGCAGACGGGGCAGGTGACGGGGCAGGTGACGGGGCAGGTGACGGGGCAGGTGACGGGGCAGGTGACTGACCAGGCACTGGTGGTGGTAGCGGCGGCGGCACTGCCGGCAGCGCTGGTCGGGCAGCCGGCCGCGCGCCTGCAGCGTGCAGCAGCAGACGGGGCAGGTGACGGGGCAGGTGACGGGGCAGGTGACGGGGCAGGTGACTGACCAGGCACTGGTGGTGGTAGCGGCGGCGGCACTGCCGGCAGCGCTGGTCGGGCAGCCGGCCGCGCGCCTGCAGCGTGCAGCAGCAGACGGGGCAGGTGACGGGGCAGGTGACGGGGCAGGTGACGGGGCAGGTGACGGGGCAGGTGACGGGGCAGGTGACGGGGCAGGTGACGGGGCAGGTGACTGACCAGGCACTGGTGGTGGTAGCGGCGGCGGCACTGCCGGCAGCGCTGGTCGGGCAGCCGGCCGCGCGCCTGCAGCGTGCAGCAGCAGACGGGGCAGGTGACGGGGCAGGTGACGGGGCAGGTGACGGGGCAGGTGACGGGGCAGGTGACGGGGCAGGTGACGGGGCAGGTGACTGACCAGGCACTGGTGGTGGTAGCGGCGGCGGCACTGCCGGCAGCGCTGGTCGGGCAGCCGGCCGCGCGCCTGCAGCGTGCAGCAGCAGACGGGGCAGGTGACGGGGCAGGTGACGGGGCAGGTGACGGGGCAGGTGACGGGGCAGGTGACTGACCAGGCACTGGTGGTGGTAGCGGCGGCGGCACTGCCGGCAGCGCTGGTCGGGCAGCCGGCCGCGCGCCTGCAGCGTGCAGCAGCAGACGGGGCAGGTGACGGGGCAGGTGACGGGGCAGGTGACGGGGCAGGTGACTGACCAGGCACTGGTGGTGGTAGCGGCGGCGGCACTGCCGGCAGCGCTGGTCGGGCAGCCGGCCGCGCGCCTGCAGCGTGCAGCAGCAGACGGGGCAGGTGACGGGGCAGGTGACGGGGCAGGTGACGGGGCAGGTGACGGGGCAGGTGACTGACCAGGCACTGGTGGTGGTAGCGGCGGCGGCACTGCCGGCAGCGCTGGTCGGGCAGCCGGCCGCGCGCCTGCAGCGTGCAGCAGCAGACGGGGCAGGTGACGGGGCAGGTGACGGGGCAGGTGACGGGGCAGGTGACGGGGCAGGTGACTGACCAGGCACTGGTGGTGGTAGCGGCGGCGGCACTGCCGGCAGCGCTGGTCGGGCAGCCGGCCGCGCGCCTGCAGCGTGCAGCAGCAGACGGGGCAGGTGACGGGGCAGGTGACGGGGCAGGTGACGGGGCAGGTGACGGGGCAGGTGACGGGGCAGGTGACTGACCAGGCACTGGTGGTGGTAGCGGCGGCGGCACTGCCGGCAGCGCTGGTCGGGCAGCCGGCCGCGCGCCTGCAGCGTGCAGTAGCAGATGAGGCAGGGCTCGGCGTCGCCCACGGCGCGGCTCACGGCGCGCGCCCACATCGACGCCGCGCGCAGCGCCGACCCGTTCTGAGGACCGCCACGACGCATTCGTCCAATAATCAATACTGAACATTTCATATAAAACATGAAAAATATAAATTAAAAAGTGCAACGGACGGGAGTTTCTCTGTGCGATTGAATCGAAAACGAGGCGGTACCTGGTAGGCGAGGTAGAGCGCGATCCAGTCGGGCGCGTGGTGCGGCTGGCCGTGCGCGGGCGGCGGCTCGCAGCGCACGCGCGGCGGCGTCAGCGGGTGGTCCTCGGCCAGCGTGATCACCAGCGAGATGGTCTGCTCGTCCACCTCCAGCGCCACCGTGGCCTCGCGCGACCCCCACTCCACCGTGCGGGTCACGTTCTCCGGGAACAGCTCGCTCGACCTGCGATCACCCGGGACCCTTGCGTTACATTTACGCCATTGTTTAAACACCAGCTGCTTGCGCTCGAGGAAGAGCGAGCGGCAACACTGTTAATAGTCTGTGCACATGGTCTGTGGCGGCCGGCCGCTGTGACATGTCGGTCGAGTCGAATTTGTAATGTCATTGAACTAGTTACCACGCGGCGCGCTATTTCGAGTAATTGTGTTTTGCGCGGCGCACCTAATTATTATGGTTGCGAAAGTCCGTTTGTGATTGTTCTCAGAAATAGTTATTGTCGCGAGTGTCCGCTAATTAAGTGAGCTAGTGAGTGGTGGTAGCCTAATAGGCCCATGTGTTCCGGTCGTGGTTCGGTGGATCGACAGCAGCCCTTCAGGAGCCGCGACTTCCTTCGAGCTAGCTCAGGAAGTCCACCGGCTGCACACGGAGACCGAATCGGATTAGGGGTAAGCACTATAATCTTGTATTCTAGGAGAGCGTAGTCGGTCACAAAATCAACCAAGATTAATCGGCGAAACGCCGAATCGGTTGCGTCGACTTCGGGCGCCATCACTAGCCGTCTTAAACTAGTTCCAAGCTCGTAACATTTTGTCGAATGAGACTCGCCGAATGCGACGAAAATGTGACAGCGCGCGCCCCCCGCGGCCCCACTCACCCCAGCAGCGGCCGCAGCAGCCGGCGCGCCAGCCGCGGCGTGCAGTAGGCCCGCAGCAGCCGCCGCAGCGCGCGCCCCCCGCGGCCCCACTCACCCCAGCAGCGGCCGCAGCAGCCGGCGCGCCAGCCGCGGCGTGCAGTAGGCCGGCAGCAGCCGCCGCAGCGCGCGCCCCCCGCGGCCCCACTCACCCCAGCAGCGGCCGCAGCAGCCGGCGCGCCAGCCGCGGCGTGCAGTAGGCCCGCAGCAGCCGCCGCAGCGCGCGCCCCCCGCGGCCCCCACTCACCCCAGCAGCGGCCGCAGCAGCCGGCGCGCCAGCCGCGGCGTGCAGTAGGCCCGCAGCAGCCGCCGCAGCGCGCGCCCCCCGCGGCCCCCCGCGCCGGCCCAGCCCCTCACGCAGCTCGCGCCGGCCCCGCTCACCGCGCACCACACGCCGCGGCACGCCAGCTCGCCGAGCGCCGCGCCCCACCACCTGTCTGCGCACGCAATCAAACGCATCTATACAATTAAAACATTTATTTATTGATAAATAAATCATAATAAATAAGTAGTAAAAACGTTACTTAGTTATCGTTTCTTAAGGGTGTGAACGCGGGAGGAGGGAAGGGGAATTCGTAAAGAGAATCAATAGAGGACTTCCACGCGGACGAAGTCGCGGGCGTAAGCCAGTACAATATAATATGAATGCGCGCGAGCACTGACCGGTGGGCGGGCGTCGTTGGACGCGCAGGAACCCGTCGGCGGCGGCGGCGGGCAGCGGCGCGGCGGCCGACTGCGCCGCACGCAGCAGCTCCGCCGGCAGCAGCCGCAGCGACAGCGACACCGCGCGCACCGCGTGCCTGCTGTCCCTGCCGCCCCGACACACACCACGCATGACATCAGCCGCACTTTGAATGCGTTTTCGTGCGAATTCTACTAGTACCGACGCGCACGTACGATCCCGACTCTCCGAGTACTACGGCGTATCGCACGAATAGCGTGCGAGACACCGTACGACGAGTCGAGCACGTACCCGCCAAAATTAAAAATTGAAAGCTTCACCGCGTAGTGAATCCGTGAATCAGTTTTCAAATTCTTATAATAGCCAAATTTACTGCGTCGAGTAGTCTAGGCGAAGTTTTTCTACTTTTGTCCTCGCAGACATTGAGCTCGAGGACGGACAGACCGGAGACCCTAGACGAATGCCGCACGCTAACTTTTCCGCAGTCGTTCCTCAGAAAAAATGTATGAAGATGACATTAGCTGCGGAAAAAATAGCGTGAGGTTGTCGTAAGCTAATGTCATATCCATACAATTTTTCTACAGAACGACTGCGGAAAAGTTAGCGTGTGGCATTTGTCTAAAGGCCTCTGTACCAGCGCACATAGCGATGCGGGCGACTGACCCGTACCAGCGCACATAGCGATGCGGACGACTGACTTGTACCAGCGCAGGCGACGGTGCGGGCGAGTGACGTGTGGCCGAGTGACCTGTTGCCACCGTCGGCCAGCGCGGCCACCGCGTCGGCCACCAGCAGCGCGCCCCCCGACCTGTACCAGCGCGCCCCCCGCCCTGTCCCGGCCCCGCACTGACCTGTACCAGCGCACGTAGTGGTGGCCCAGCACGCCGGCCGCGCCGTCGGCCAGCGCGGCCACCGCGTCGGCCAGCAGCAGCGCGCCCCTCCGACCTGTCCCGGCCCCGCACTGACCTGTACCAGCGCACGTAGTGGTGGCCCAGCACGCCGGCCGCGCCGTCGGCCAGCGCGGCCACCGCGTCGGCCAGCAGCAGCGCGCCCCCCGCCCTGTCCCGGCCCCGCACTGACCTGTACCAGCGCACGTAGTGGTGGCCCAGCACGCCGGCCGCGCCGTCGGCCAACGCGGCCACCGCGTCGGCCAGCAGCAGCGCGCCCAGGCACCGCAAGTACCCCGCGGACTCCGCCCCCGGCGACAGTGACGTCACTCCCTCCCTGCACACACACACATACACACATTTGTACGCACTCGCACTACGCACGATTGCCGTCCTTTAAGCGCTCCACGCATAGAAACGGAAGCGAAATGGTATCAGAACTGCTGTAACAGATTTACTTGCGCCGTTTCTATGTGGAAAATTTTTTCCTGTCTTTCTATAGTGGTAATTCAATGAGTTTATTTAATTAATACATTTATAGTAGATTATTGCACCGAGTACAAAGTAATTTACAGACACGAGAGCAATAATAAATTACTTAGAGCGAGGTGCATAATCTGCTTTTCTTTCAACTATTATCTATAGGAATAGTAGATAAAAAAAAACTCGCGTCAAAAAATGAAAATAGAAGTTTAAGATTTTACGTATTGTACTCGTGATTTTAAGGGTAAAAGGTTTTCTATAACACTGTCGGCTTCATTTAAAATATTTTCCGGAGTTAATGAGTCGCTAGATGATTCCATTTTAATTCTTAATACGAAGCACTCAAATTAAGACAGTATCACACTTTAACGATTCCAAAAATATTGTCACGCAAAATTATTAAAGTTCCCGCAAATTTACATTTTTACAAGCTTTTATTATTAACCTTGCCATGTTCGTATGTAAGTAACTCATTTTTTCAATCTTGCTAACCAATTTTAAACAACTTCCTGATATTCGATTGACTTGAAATTTTGTATATGCGTTTGATTCACGTGACAACACATTATAATGTTCAGCATGACTTGATGGTGCACCCAAGATCCACACCATCCCCTGTCCCCTTGCCCCCCCCCCCCCCCCCAACTGTACTCACGTGCAGTCTGCGACCACTTCTAGGGCGCGGTCCAGCGCCGTATCGATGTCGCCCAGCATCCAATCTAGCACCAACTCCGGGGCACGCTGGCTTTCCTCCTTGTCCTCCTCCTTGCTGAACATGGCTATCTGCTCCTCTGCAACACACGTTTTGACAATATTTACGTGATAATGATACGAGCCAATTAATAAAAGTACATTACTGCCTTGGTCTATAATGACTACTTTGCTGGTCGCGCTGATGATGGCCGACAGCGCAGCGTAGCGCAGCTCCAGCCCGACACAGCGCGGTCAGCGTGATGGCCAAGCTGAAAGGCCTAGAGCGTAGTTAGGCTAGCTCGAGGCAATCATAGCGTGACCAGCGAAGCAGTCATTGTGGGCCAAGGCTTGTATAGTGCTTCACTCAAAAATGTAAGTACCTAATCTAAATAAAACCAGCAAGTAATTTAAATAAAACATATATTAATTAACTAGAAGCAAAACTTTGCCGGCCGCTCCTTGAAACAGAACGGCAAGGTAGACTTTGCTCAAACAAGGTTGTCAAAATAATGATCACATTACATGAATTTTTGAGTAAATATAAGTTGTGGTCGCCAAAACGTTTTATTGTAACGATTATATGGAGTATTTGGGATCACATGGAAGTGACTGCATAAGTTTCTGTAATCTGCAGAAATCTTATTGACAGTAGATGGATCAAATTGTATTTATATAGATCCAATATTTGTTTGTCATTCATGTGTTTGTCTATCTTCGATGTCAGGAATGTTTTCATAGCATTCAATATCCATAAATGCTTATAGACTATCGCGTAGTAGTAAGGTGTGTTGTTTAATGTAAATACTTGCTCAATATATGATGTGTATTATTTATACCTTTGCTTTAATATTAAACCTTTTACACACGAGCGACATTTTGTAGTGCAGTTGTTATCATCGACACGCACGCACGATTGTATCGCAGCAAAATGTCGCAGCGTGATACACCAGTATACGTGTAGAACATTAACATCGAGCGCTCGAGATCGGTAAGTGTAAAAAGGTCAAATGTGATCGGTGACCGTGTAAAAAGGTCAAGTGTAATTAGTGATCGTGTAAAAAGGCCAAATGCGATCGGTGAGCTCGTAGAATGTCATATAGTCAGTGGCCGTGTAAAAAGGCCAAATATAGTTAGTGACCGTGTAAAAAGGTCCAATGTGATCGGTGAGCATGTGAAAAGGCCAAATGCAATGAGTGATCGTGAAAAAACGAGTGTGCTTATGACCACACGACTGAAGTGAAACTTCTATGAGAAGTGAAACTGCTGTCTCTTGCTTATATCCCCCACTTAACTTCCGTTCGCCTTGCCCGATCACACTTTTCGTAACGCGTTCGCCAGCTTACTCCCCAAGTCAAGCGTGCCTAAAGAAGTTTCACTTCAAAAATGCTAAATGCGATTGGCGATCGTGTAAAGAGGTCCAATGTGATCAATGTCCGGTACCGTCGGCGGCGCGCAAGGCCGGAACTGCGGCCATCAGCGTGCAGTACGCCAGGGCCTGCTGCACGCGCGGCCGCCCCGACGACAGTACGCGCGCACACGCCGAGCATACGCCGCGCAGCGTGCGGCCCTGCAAGCCGACAGACTAAAGGTAGAAACAAACTATTGTGCCGTGGTGTGTTGTGACGCGTCAGAAGCGTATCGGTCGCATACATTTAACGTGGCTAGAAACACATTATTACAGTGTGTTGTGTCGTGGCGCTGATGTGTTTCTAGCCATATAAAATGTACGAAACCGATACGCTTCTGACGCGTCACGACACAACACGACACAATAGTTTGTTTCGAGCTTAACTCGACCCGCCACCGGACACGCTTGGATGGATTTCATTTATACAAGCGCGGGGGTCGTTGATAGGGACGAGTGGAAATGACAATTGGGATGCTGACTGAATTCTAATTTTTACGTCTCGTCATTAAATATCAAAATACCGTGGAGAAGATGCAGTCCTGTGAAATTACAATTAAAATCGACTTAGAATTACATTAGATACGAGCATTTTAAGTTGTTAATTTGAAGGCGATCAGACAGACATCCGACATCAACCGTGACGTCATTGTCGAGTACGGCCATATAAACTCCTTATAAATTGCCGTTTTGCTAAAAAGAGATGGAGAAAAATCTTTAATATCTTGGTTGTTTATAAAGTTATTCGAAACCCGATTTTTTCTTTCTGTGTAGTGTATGAATGAGCTTCTATTAGAGCAAAAAAATATTTTTAGTCATCTAGGCTATTCCAATTTTAATTGCATCATTTATTTATTTACATTATTCGTTTTTAATAAAAAAATAACTTTATATTAAAATTTTAATTCACGTGTTAGTGGTACTTACGCTGTAAAATAGTAATTCCAGACAAAACTTTTTGATGAAAAACATCCTTCATGCATTTAGAGGTTATATTTGGATAACAAAAAGCAATAGTGCGGAATAGAATATAAACAGTCCGCACGCTAAACACAAATGGAAAAGCCTACATTCTGAGTATTAAAATATACAAATGTATAAAAAGTAATGACCAACCTGCGCCACCATAGTTTTCTCGGCGTCTTTCCAGTGGGCGTGTTGTATGGCCGTCGCCACCGCCCCCAGCGCCCACGCCCAGCTCACGCCCAGCTCTGGGCCATCGTACTCTGGCACCGACAATCATTATACACACTTAGTACCACGGGCGGCCGAGCGACCCAACTGTTGGATACTCTACACAACTAAAAAAGGAATGTTATCGCAACCGATAACGGTTAGGCCGTTAAAGTTATTTGAGCGACGATTCGGGGATTACTTTTGTATTTTCTGTATGTATTGTTGTTAAATTTAAAGAATCATCTCTCTCGGTCACCGAGCACTTGCCAGCCTAACGAAATTTGACTTATCGATCACTTTTGAATTTTGTTAAGCCTAAGTAATCTTTATTCACTGTTAATAACTACGTATCAACATCCAGTTTAGAAATCTACAAAATTAGTTGATATGTATAGGCGTCGACATGATATGTTGGGGACGCGGGTTCAAATTTCGCCCGTGACGAAATTTTTTGTTTATTGATTTTATTATTTTTTCAATTTATTTATCATTGTAAAGAGAATGCAAAGTTCTATCTAATATATAAAAACTCCTCCGAAACGGTTTGACAGATTTTTATATTTTTTTTTGTATATATTTATAGGTTTTGGGAATAGGTTGTAGAATCTTTTTACCTCTAGATGACAAGGGTGGCTCTTTCTAGATATTTTGAGTTATTATGGCAAAAGGGTAGGCGCGTACGCTCCTTACCAGTGCGCTGGAGGCTGACGAGTGAATCGCTCATTCAAGTGTTCCCGTCCCAGCTTACGTGGCTGTAGTGTTCAGTATAACTCAGGTGTTTCTTGGTAGCCTAAAAAAGGGCTCGCAAAAAGTGTGATAGTGTGTGGTTGTCTGTGTGAGTGTTCTCACTCAACAATTCAAGAGAACCGAGACTCCATTGGTGGGCTTTGAACGACGTAGTCCTACAGGAGGAGCGCTCATCTCGTCGCCGGTGCTAATTCGATTAAACCAAACTAAATTTAGTTTAAGTGCTGTCACATTGTGTTTTCTGTTAAAATGTTCGAACAAAAACACGATCTGACAGCACTAAAACTAAATTTAGTTTAGTCTATTCCAATCAATGTCAACAGAATTGACACCTATGTCACTGAAATTGTGAGATAACGCGTGACTCGAGTCCAGTCTTGGCGGCCCGTGCTACGCCTGCAGCGTACGATATAAATGCGTTAGGTTTGGACGGTTCACCGCGATAAGCCGCTCCATCGTATCGTGTTTCGGTGGCACAGTGCCACAGTGCAGTGTACTGTACTGTAGTGTAGTGTACTCACGCAGCATGGTGTGCGCCGTCCGCCAGAGGTGCGCGCACGCGACGGGCGCGAATACGTCCCGCCACTCGGCGGGCAGCGAGGCCACGTGCGGCCCCGCCTCCCGCCGCTCGCACCCCGCGGGCACGCCGCGGACAAACAGCGCCGTGGACGCGAACAGCTCCGCCGCCGCCGTCGCCACCGTCGCCACCTGCGACACGCGCGCTCACCTCACCGCACCGCCCACCACACGGACTATTACCTCTCGCAACTATACTCTGTCGATTAAATGTGTTTACATGGCATTTTTTGTTTTAAATCGTACACTGGCGGCACTGTTGTCTGCGGTGCTCGTTCCGTCAGTGACGTTACTGTGACGTAAATATTGACGATTTTCAGTATTCTGAGTGGGGTTAGGTTATGGTAGGGTTTTTGAGTCCTTATTATTTTTCCATGTAAACGCATTTAATCGACGGACTATACTGATAGGGCGCGGCCATTTCGACGGTAGGCTATGTCGCCGGTCGACAGCACTAGGTGTCCTTATGGGGAGTGTGAGGATGAAGATCTGCACCGCGTGCTTTAGAAATGTAGGCTGTACGGCGTACCGCGTAGGAACTTGGCCGAAAAGGTGAGAGCGCTCGAGACGGATCCGATTTATTACTACGATCTCGCGGGGATACAGGCGAATTTTCAGCGGCTACGGGACTTCGCGAGACGGTGGTACAAGATGTAGAATGGATACGATAGAGGTGAAAAGAAGGGAGAGCAACCACTTGAAAAAACGACAAAGGAAGACAAAACCAGCGGTAACACAAAGAGTGGACACACGGCGACCTTGGGTCGTCGAAGGCATACCGGTTAGTCCAACCGTCCGTAAGCAGCGCAGCGCGGTTCACAGTCCCACGTTGGCGAAGTCCTAGAGGTGGGCCGGTGGCGGGTGGGGGCGTGACCCACCTTGGTGGAGAGGCGGGGGGCGACGGCCACGTTGCGCAGCGCGGAGCACAGTCCCACGTTGGCGAAGTCCCAGAGGTGTCGGTCCGCGTCCCAGCCGTGCTGCGTCATGTACAGCGCCGTGAATCGCAGCGCCGCCGCCTCCGCCACCACCTCGCTCCACTGCATACTCTCGATGTCCCTGCATAACGTATTGTTATGTTTACACTCGAGGAAGAGCGAGTGGCAACACTGCTAATAGTTTGTGCACATGCGGTGTGGCGGCCGGCCGCTGTGACATATCAGTCGAGTCGAATTTGTAGTGACATTGAACTAGTTACCACGCGGCGCGCTATCTCGAGTAATTGTGTTTTGCGCGGCGCACCTAATTATTATGGTTGCGAAAATCCGCTTGTGATTGTTCTCCGAAATAGTTATTGTCGCGAGTGTCCGCTGATCGATTGAGCTGGTGAGTCGTGGTTCGGTGGATTGACAGCAGCCCTTCAGGAGCCGCGACTTCCTTCGAGCTAGCTCAGGAAGTCCACCGGCTACACACGGAGACCGAACCGGATTAGGGGTAAGCACTGTAATCTTGTATTCTAGGAGAGCGTAGTCGGTCACAAAATCAGCCAAGATTAATCGGCGAAACGCCGAATTGGTTGCGTCGACTTTAGGCGCCATCAGTTATGTTTTACGTGTTACCCTTTAATATGTACGCATTTTGATTAAATCATTCAATAGTGGGAAACTCTGAACATATTTTTTACTTAATTTTACTTTATATAATTCGTATAGATCGATTTCGCGCTTTTGCCACGGGGAGCCGCGCTCCGCATCATTAGTAAACGTGCAGAAGGGTCACCTATCTGTTTACAGTTTTATTTGGACGATAGCAGTGTCGTTTGTGAGCGAGCAGGCAACGGTGCGCATCCACCGCGCCGCGGCCGTACCGTCCGCCGCTGCGCCGTCACCGGGTGCGCGAGCGACGTCACCAGCGGGCGGAGCGCGGGCCGCCACGACTGGACTTGACATAATCTCTTTCTATTAAAGACTAGCGCGGTGGCGCGTATTTAGTGCGACTGACGCGATAAACATATCTCTCGACGCTCGTCGAGGGACACGTGTGATTCAGTTTTATCACAAATTTCTTGGCGCGTCTGCGCTCCTCCTGCTGTGGTTGTAGCGAGAGATTTAATACTTTGGAAGACGTAGCAGTAGTCGGAGAGCAAGAAATATGTGATAGAACTCGATCACACGTATCCCTTGACGAGCGTCAAGAAATTATCACGCCAGTCACACTAAATACGCGCCGCTGCCGTGCTACTCTTTTAGACATAGAGATTGTGTCAGTGAAATTGTGAGATAATGCGTGAGTCATGTCCAGCGTTGGCAGCCCGCGGTCCGGCCGGTGTCCGCGGCGAGTGTCACCTGTCGGCCAGCAGGCGGCGGTGCGCCAGCGCCAGGTCGGCGAGCGGCCGCAGCTCGGGGCGAGCGGTGCGGTCGGCCAGCGGTGAGTGTCACCTGTCGGCCAGCAGGCGGCGGTGCGCCAGCGCCAGGTCGGCGAGCGGCCGCAGCTCGGGGCGAGCGGTGCGGTCGGCCAGCGCGGCCAGCGCGGCCGGCGCGGCGCCGTCAGCGCGCGGCCAGGCCGCGGCCGCCGCCCGCGCCGCCGCCAGCTGCGCCGCCCGCAGCCGCCGGTCGCGACCCGATTCCCCGCTCTCCGGACCCTCAGATTCGTCGCCCTGCTGACTCTCCGCCGCCTGGGGACGAATTCAACCAGGTGGGTTATCGGTATCGATTCTGCCCTGCGAGCGTGGATCTCTCGATAAACAAAATTTGACGGCCAAGATCGACACACTCGACTAAAATCGATAACTTTGACAGATATTCCCGAGGAGTGAGAAGGACAGACGCTTTTGTCGATCGATATATGTCGATCGACAAATCCACGCTCGCAGGGCTGTTGGCTTTGATTGGAATAGACTTGAACTAAATTTAGTTTTAGTGCTGTCAAATCGTGTTTTTTTGTTCGAAAATTTTAACTGAAAACACAATTTGACAGCACTTGAACTAAATTTAGTTCAGTTTAATCGAATCAGTGCCAATAAAATTGCCCCCATTATCTAAAAATCTGTTACGTTCGCCTTTAATTTAACAACCATTGCGTCGTGAACACAAAACTCTGCGCCGACTTTTTATAAAGCCGTGATGGATGGACTGCGCCTTTTAAATTGTAAGCGATCGCGATAATTTTTCTCTTATTATGGACAAAAAACCCCCCAGAGTGTATATTTTCGACGACTTTTCTGTATTTATAAAAGGCTTTAACGACAGATTGACCGAATGGGATATCGAGACCCAGGCCAAACTACTGGAGCTAGAAGCGTGAAATTTAATGCAGGGGTTCGTCGGCTTATGTAAGCGACCCTGAGGAAGGATTTTTCAAACTCTTGCAAGAAGCTGATAAGTCCCCATCCAAAAATAATCCATCCGACGAAGTCAATATATTAAAGCAACATAGTGGGTGTAACATTCTCTTGTCAAATCTGCTACATCTTTATCTTATCTTATAATGGGAGGCCCTTGAGGGCCCTGCACTTCAATCCCCGAGGATCTTTGGTGCTACCCCAATTTTGCATTTATAAGTTGCTATCACCATTTACGGACTAATTAAATTCACTCATAAATTTATTTATTTATTTATTAGATAAGGCTTACCAACTAAATACATACAGACAAGTTACTTAAACAGTATTTTAAAAAAGGTATCTTATATGCATTTAAATTATAGGCATGCACAGCATTGTTATACACACAATATGCTATCTGTTACAAAACAATATATATATATATATATATAACACATAAAAAAACAATTCAGAGAAAAAAAATTAAAAATGATCGACACAACACTTCCAAATAGCCTTTTTAAAAGTAGACCTTTTTTCACAAATAACATCTAATGCATTGTTACTTTGATACAAATGATTAAAGTCACACAATCTCACAATTAGTCCAGATGAAAATTTTCATTAACATACAATGCCATATTGACCAGTCAAAACCAAAACAAAGGGCCCAGCTCCCAGCACCGAAAGTCGGATTTGCGTTCTGTCTGCATTCATTGAAAATTTATTAAAGTTATTCAGACTCATGAACAGCTTGGTGTGCGCAGTCCTTTCTGAGCGACCCATTCATTTTAATGTCTTCTCTTTGTGTTCACGCTCGAGGAAGAGCGAGTGGCAACATTGCATTCTAGTCTGTGCAGTGAGAGCCTTTTTGGCGGCCGGCCGCATGTGACATGTCTGTTGAGTCGAAATGTCATGACATTGAATTAGGTTATAATGATGTCCGGGCATCCATAAAATATAATACACAATATTTAAGCATTATAGTGATTTGCGCGGCGCACCTAATATCGGGGTGCGAAAGCCCGCTTTGTGTTGTGCAAAAGAGTGCCCGCTTTGTGTTATCGTCGCGTGTGTGAGCCGTGGTGGCCTAACAGGCAAGTGTACCATCCGGTTCGGTCAGACAGCAGAACTTCAGGAGCCGCGACTTCCTTCGAGCTAGCTCAGGAAGTCCACCGGCTACATACGGAGACCAATCGGATCCAGGGTAAGTAATACCAATGTTTTCTATGAGCTGGTAGTAGGGTACAAAAATCAGCAAGCAATATAAGTCGGTGAATCACCGACGTGGTGGTGTTTACCTTGGGCATCACCACTTTGCTTGATCTCTAATAACAGAGTTCACTTAACAGTGTGCCAGACTCGCAAAAGGTTCTGAACCCACAAAGTCGGCTTCCGATCCTTCTCTTGCGAGACTATCATCCTTCTCGTTTCCATAGAAACCCTCATGGTCTGGAATCCAGATCAAATGTATTTTTCTTTGCAAGTTTATTTAGTACATTGATGGTATTCAGGACCAGTTAAGTGCACTTTATCAGTGCCTTTAGCGCCGCTTGACTATCGCTTAAGATGTATTTATGTTGAGTCCATTGCGCCTTTTATCAATGTTTTCTTGCGCACAGCACAGGCTAGGATTGCATACATTTCTGCTTGAAAAACTGTAGCAAGTTTGCCCCTGCTGATACTAGCTTTAAAGCCTTTTGAATGAATTTCTGCACCTGTACCAGTTTTCATTTTGGAGCCGTCTGTGTACCAAATCATGCTATTCCTATCAGGAGGCGCTAGCTTTTTGTTCCAATTCTCCCTTGTTGGGATTTGTATACTGAATGACCTCTTGAAGACGTAACTGGGTACCATCTTGTCACCGACCATTTCAAGTAGCCAATCCCTTCTTCTTTGCCCAAGTGCTGTGTGCCTCGTGTGGGGCTTATTTACATTCCACAGATCATAATCCCACTACACTCGATTTAAAATAAATTGCATCTAAGTGTATGCCTGTACGTACACTAGTGTTTCATTTGAGCTAGTTTACTGAAATAAACACAAAGAAATCAGACGAAACGCCTCCTATTGGTGGAATATTGTATTCGTTTTTTGTATGCGAATATTGTTTTATTTCATAATTTTCCTTTCTTGATTTTTTTAATTGAGCTTGTTTGTTAGAAATTTGATCCTTACCCCTCGATTGATGCCATAAAAGTACATGATGTTAATTTACAGAGTTTAACTGCTTTGAAAAATTTAAGAAAGCGGTTTCACTTCTTTTTAAAAATTTTGAAATATTTCCTTTGAGTAAAATTTGCCAGATGGCGTTAATAATGTCCAACTTGTAAATAAAAACGTACCCTTATCTACCGCCGAGTAATCGATCAGCAAAGAGATACCTGTAAGCTGTGGAAAAATCCGTTCCCTGTGACAGTGTTGTCGAGCAAGGCTTCCACGATGTCCGCCACGCTCTGAGACCCGCCAGCCTTGTCCTGGTAGTACCTGGTTGGGAGAACATTTCATTTCAGAAATAACGCACGAAAACCTCGTTCATTGTCTCAGCAGTGGGCTAGACGAGTAAATTAATAGAGGCCAGTCCAGTTCACGAGAACTACTTATTCACGAGAGTTGTTCATTGCGCTGCAAATCTATAAATCTCGCGTCACGATGATTGTCCTGAACCGAAACTAATTAACCGACGTAATTTGGTCCAACATAAAATAGTATAGTTTTATCTCGATATTTATTGCGTCAGTGGCGCTGTGGACTCGGCACTGGCCTTGTAATCGGGTGGTCCGTGGTTCGATTCGCCACGTACCAATGTGTTTTTCGTTTTTCATATTATGTACATTTGCCGATGCTGGAACGGTGACGGAAAACATCGTGAGGCAATTGACTGAGGCTTAATCATCTTAGCTTAGGGTAGGCTCGAGCCCCTCGGTGGGGACGTGTATGAGGTGTGATGATAATTTATAATTGTGAATTAAATTTTTTGTAATTATTTGCTAGTTCCATGAGCTTTAAACAGATGGCGGTATGAGTTAATTTATCGACACAACACTCGGTTATCTTGGTTGGATAAAGAGTCCAAAGCGCCACCGACGCTTTTGTGGCCGGGTTGGCTTGCAAATATACCGGGTATAAGTGACGGTGTCCCATTTCTTTTGAGAGTGAGTTCAGACCAATGTTAATATTTGTTTACTGATGTTTATTTTACCTGGAAAAGGAGTTTTCATTTTTATTCATGATACACAATGTATGACGTGCCAGCATCATTTTTGTTCCGCTCACACCGGTGCGGTGACATTCGATGACCCAAACAGCTGATTCCGCGCGCAGTATGATGGAAATGTAATACGATTTACATTGCGAAGTTTATTTTTTGTGTCATTATTGTTTTTTTGACAGAATATGATTTGTAAACTTTTAACTAAGTTATATTACACCAGAAAATTTAAAAAAAAAATCGGATAATTTGTGAATTTTTCGGAAGAAAATTTCAGTGATTTTTAAACTAGGATCACGGTCTGAACTCACTGTTAAAAGAATTGGGACACCGTCACTTATAGCTTGTATGTGTGTCAGTAACCTCGCGGCGTAGGGCCAGTAGTATCCGTGGAGGGCGGCCCTGGTGGCGAGCAGGGCCAGGATGTCCGCTCTCGTGGGCGGCGGCGTGCCCCGCACTATCTCCCGTAACGCAGCCTCCGCCCCCAGTCGGCTCTGGCGGATCAGCGAGTGGTGGGCCCACTGCAAACATACGCACACGCGATCATTTGTAGTGTGGGTTTAATGCGATACATCATTTTCTTCCGTGCAATCATTACTATTTATTCATTTATATTCTGTGTCGTACAATAAAGCTTACGGGGTATATATCTTGAATAGATGTGAATTTGTAATAAAAAGTAAAAATAATTTTAGCTCGTCAGTTGAATAGTACAAAAAATATTTGACACGTTGTACTTTTCGCTTTGCCGACATACAAAAAGAAAACTCGAGATAAAACGAATAAAGCTACGAAGTAGTCGCGGTGGTCGGAAATTAAATTCCTTAACGTCGGCACGAGTGCCAGATTCAAAAATCTCGTATTATTGAAAAATTAATATGAAAAAGTTACAAGAAATTTGTCGTTCGCGTCACCTCCCAACGACGCTGATATACTTCGGTGAAAAAATGTTATTAAGGATGACAAAACGCAACTTACGAATCCGTAGGCTTCGTCCAGCGACCTCAGCACCGCGTGCTCGCGGAGCAGTTCACACAGCTCCGCTCGGAAGTAATCGTCGCCGAGCAGCTTCTCGCACCAGCCGTTCTCGTCGGACTCGGGGGCGAGACCCTCCGCCGCGTGGTTCCCCGGCTCGTCGGCGGTCCTGTGCAGCAGCAGCGTCCTCAGGAAGGCGGCGCGGAACACGTGGCCGACGAGGAACGGGACGAGACTATCCCGGGTGAGCTCCGTCGGTCGGTCGCTGTCGGCGTCGCTGACGACGGCGCGGACGACGTCGCTGTCCTCGAACGGACAGCTCAGCGAGCCGGCGATCACGTCGTAGCGGAGCGCGAACACTGCGCCGCGAGTATACGGCGTCAAAGTAGAGGTGGAATATTACTACAGATCCGATTATTTGATGCGGGACGTCGAAAGGAACGATGTCCGAGTTATTTAATAATCGATTCGTGCACATCGGCCGAGTTGAGAATATTGCACATTATAATGGCAATGAACATTTTTATTCTTGGCAACGCGTGTCACGGTATTCAAAGCGTTAATTTATAATCCGTGGTCATCTCAAATTAACGGTTAAAATCGTGTTTTTCAGTGGTTTAAATATCAAAAATACGATTAATGATTACAGGATCGTCAAATTAAAAAAAAAATAGAATTCGTCCCGGGCATAATCGTCATTTTCAGCGTGAAAAATCGATTAATAAGAATAAATTCTTCTCAAATTTAAAATAAAATTTAAACGCTAATAAATCGATTGTTACCGTGCACAAAATCAATTGTTTTATCGATATTTTTTCATATTGCTAGTGCGGCCAGTGACAATTCAAATAAATGCTTGGAGTACATCACATTAAATTCAGAAAGCCTGATTATCTGTTTTCAAAGATAAAATTCCTCCGTTTCAACACGGATCATTGTTCTGAGCCTAGATTACTGCGTCCCCCCCTATATGTATACCCGCATCGAACAACAGCATTTACTGGCAGTTTTCGTTACCACGCGATAAAGTGCTGGAATAATATTCCGCCACCCACAAGAACCTTAAAATCGATGCATACGTTCAAGGAAAAGGTCAAAAATTTACTTATGGATAGCCAAAAAAAGGGAATTTCTAAACGTGTTGCCTAGATTGCGAAAGCCAATTCACATGACACAATTCACCTATCCAATTTATAATTTTATATACCTATTTATTATTTACTACATATATTCTTAATGATTTTAATAATACCATTATCCATTTGTACACCAGAATAACATTCCATAATATTACATTGAATATAAGATGACATAATTGTGCTGATCAGACAATTAAACGTAAAGCTTTCGGTGAGCAGGGCGCGCAACACTTCGCCTTAGTGTCGTAGACGTAGTTCCCCAGGTTGTAGCTGAAAATCAGCGATTTGCTCATGTCTTATGAGCAAAATTGACGCTGAGCTATGGCCTGTTTGTGCTGCTTACAGCACACATACATAACAGTGGTGTGGAAACAGGTAGGTATGCGATACTGATTTCATATTTTTGTATTTTTTTGTTTACTTCTTCATGTATACTTATTTGCTTATACTAAATTGTTGTGTGTGTGTGTGTCTGAAGACCAAATAAAGTTTCTATCTATATATCTATCTATCTATTGCATTCTCACCTTCGAGGGAGTGATCCCGGGGCAGGAGGTCGGCCAGCAGGCGGTCCAGCTCGGCCAGCTCGGCGGGGGGCTCGCCGCGAACGAACTCCTCGCACAGGTACGGGCACAGGGACGCCATGTGCTCGATCTGAACGATGTCCACCGTGTCCCTCCTAACATTTGCTTCAAATACGTGAGTTGCATTAAAAAGAATATGTGATTTTACTATAGTATTTTATGCGACTGATGAATAAAGGACGGATTTAAAGCGAGGGCCATAGGTGAATCGCGAGCGAGTGAAGGATTCTAACGACTGAATCACGACTGTAGGGTGATTCGTGGTGATTTAAGTGTTAGAATTCTGAGCGACGCGAGTCGTTCGCGGCTCTCGGTATAGATCTGTTTTATTCCGTTAGGAATTGCATACTGTACTTTATACCATGACTACGAGAAAAAGAAAGATTTAAACGAAAAAAAGACTAAACATCGAGTATTTTTTGTGCTAGTAGTTTGTACAGCATTTATATATTGGTGTGTTCTAAATTCAAACACCAAAATAGGGATTAAAAGTGCTTTTTATTCATTGTTTTCGGTAAATAAAGTGAGCTTTTCAGAGAAGGAATGGTATAAAAAGTATTTTTATTACATACACAGGGTGGATTTTTGAGATGGAATTTAAAGGGCAGGTACATTAACCGTTATAGTTACAAGAAAACATTGTTAGGCAACCATCCATAACTTTTTAAGATATTCTGATCTGCATTCACAGATTTTGGAAAGAAGTTAGAATTTTTTTATGCCTATCGATCCTATTTTATGTAGGGGTCAAAAGACTCTATGGGATCATTTAAGGTATGAGTACTAGAAACGACAGAAATCGCTAAAAATATTACCCATACATTTTGTACGGAAAATCCTCAGCTCCTATTTCATACGGTGATCTCTTTACGAATCCTATTTTTTACTTTTAAGGGAAACTGTAATTTAAATAAATACTAAATAAAATAATTTAAATATGTATTTTTAAGTAAACAAACAAGCAGACTGACCACCTGATGGTAAGTGGCTAAGGTTACCTATAGATACGTGGTCAGTATACGTTGCTATCTTGTGGCATAACGTGGCCACTAAGGTCATCGACCCTAGATTCGACCAAATTTGAATATTGTTAATCGCTTCTCGTCGAAGGAGCGACCCACTTCGAGTGGCATAGGACGCACATGGGTTAGTGTGAGAACCCGTGATAATACTCAGCAGAGAGAGGCTGCACTAGAATCGTTACCGTGAATTCCGTGGGTACCTTCATCCTACCTATTTCTGCCGCCGAGCGGCGGCGCTCGCACTGCTGTGTTCCAATGGGTGAGAGAGGCAGTGAAATCACTGGGAACTGTGACTCTTTTATCTCATGTCGCAAGATGGCAACGTATTCTGTGGTCCCTGGGGGGTTTGCAAATCTGCGAATATAACAGGAATCACAAATGCTATAGGCGACTGTAACCGTTCACCGTCGGGTGGGCAGTTTGCTCGTCTGCCGCGCACGTACAGACACTGACCTGCGGGCGAGGGCGGCGGCGAGGCGGGGCGCCAGGCGGGCGCGCGCGGCCGGCAGCGCGCCGCGCAGCCGTCGCCGCCACCCCGCGCCGTGCGCCTCCGCCGGGCCCTGACACCGGAACAATAATAATCTTATAATTATGAACTCGATAGGCTAGATGTAATATTTTTTTTTGCTTTAATAGAAGCTCATTCATATAATAAACGGAAAGAAAAAATCGGTTTTCGAATAACTATAAAAACGACCGAGATATAAGGTTTTAAAGATTTCTCTCCGTCTCTTTCTAGCGAAACGGAAATTCGCAGGGAGTTTACATGGCCGTACTCGACGGTGACGTCGCGGTCGATGTCGGATCTCTCCGTCTAATCGCCTTCAAATTAACGACTTAAAATGCTCGTATCTAATGTATTTCTAAGCCGATTTTAATTCTAATTTCACAGGACTGCATCTTTTTCCACGGTATATTAATATTTAATGACGAGACGTAAAAATTAGAATTCAGTCATCATCCCAATTCTGAAGCGGCCGCTAAGGGTGCGGTTCATAATCAGATATCAGTGCAAACGTTAGCATGCATGCAAACGTTAGCATGCATGCAAACGTTTGCATACATGCAAACGACCCGTCCAAATCGTTAGCTCGCGGACGAAAGCTTTCAGATCAATTGTGAACCGAGCTTTCGATCTGTGAGTCTATCGAGTTGACAGTTAATTTAATTTGAAAAGAAAAATTGGAGGGAGACGTATTGTGTCTCCGGTATCTTTACAAAGCACTTCTCTCTCAGAAGAATAACTAAAGCATAGAAACCTAGCAAAAATAGCTACTGAACTTAATATATTTGACTCACTTTGACATTAGGCGCTGCTAATAGAAGTTAGACAGAGACACGTATATGCAAGATGTTTCGAAATTTTGTAGGTCGTCACTAATTCTCGCTTGTCAGTTCTTTTCCCAGTGATGTCGTGCTCATCACTCACCTAGTTTCAACGTCGATAATTATATTATGTAGGTATTTAATAGATCCCTAATACTAAAATGTCTTTATTACGAGAAATATAACATAAATAATTAAGGGTACATTTTCTTATGTAACTTATCCAGCTAATAGATGCTGTGTCTCTTTGGTATGGTCAGGCTGGCCGTTCATGAGACTAAAAGCGGGAAGTGCGAGTCGGACTCGCCCACCGAGGGTCCCGTATAAAATTGTAGGTTATACTTTAAATAGAGACTAAATTTTTTATGATTTAATTACAAATGTGGAGTTTGAGATTTTCCCTGACTTGTAGTGTAAGACTATATAACTTCACTTTCATAGTTCTAGCTAGATCAACGAAAAGTACCCTATACATTTTAATGCCCGTGAGAATGTCGAAATATTCGTTTTTGGCGACATAAACGGCCGTACCTTTTTTTGTTAACTTAGAAGTTTGATTTTTTCACATCTTCAAGGGACTAGAACTTGTTAGTGTAGAACTGAGTAATTATATGGTTTTAATTTCAACTCGATACCTTCACGCGTTTCCAAGATAGTCTTGACAGACAAACGGACAATAAAGTGATCCTACAATGGTTCAGTGTTTCTTTTGAGGTACGGAACCCAAAAATTTGGACTATTTAAGTGACGGGTATTTCCCGTTATCTAAAATGTTGGAATTTTTCTATTGCAGAGATTTACAAATTCTATAGGAAGGAAATCGAAGACACACTGCTTTTATTTCATCGCTTAGATTTAATTCATTTTTTATCGCATCGCTTAGAGGTACTTGAGGTTAATCTCATATTTAATTTACTTACCCGAAAATTTAACCCTCATGGATTTTGAACCTTGGATAAATTCGTGAATGCTAAAACTACTATTTGTACATATGCTTGGAAATTAAACTAAAAACATTAACATTTGACCATACTTTATTGTTAAGTCATTTTTCGATAGATTTATTACGCTTGATGTGCGGCCGGGCTTAGTTAGAATGTAAATTTTCCGAAGGCGGCGTTTTGATATTTTACCTTTTTGACTCTTTCTGTTCTTTTCTTGATCTAATATTTTAATTCTTACAAAAAAAATCATCTGAACTGGTTGTTCTTGGCATCAGTGTCAAGGATTCCTTAAAGAAATAGTTAAGAAATTAAATACGTTTTTATTTTCATAAATAATATTTTAGTTTAAAGATTTCCTTTCATTAAATAACTTGACTTACGTCATGACGTTTCCATTTCATAGTATTACTACTAAGTACATACAACATTAATCTGATGGAAAATATCTGGAGCAAATTTGACTATGCTTTCATGGACTCCAATTTCGTCTGACAATACACTTTATCCATATTTTTTTATACATTGTCTTTAGGAAATCTGTAAAATAAAAATATCGACAAAATTTTACAACACTACGCATGATCAAGAAAACCTCAAAGTATTTTTCTAAAAATCGCTAAAACATAAAAGTGAAGTTAATATTACGTATTGTTTTTCTACAAAATGATTCAGCGATATTTCATATGTATATAAGTGTACTTATTAGCTCACATTCAAGTAACAATATGAGAAAACATGCCACTTTAAGGTCAATAAATTTTGATTGTTTTCCTTTCGCGACGAATGAGACTTGCAGCCCCAAACTACACAAGACATTGTGTTACGGAGTGCACAAACACACACTATTTGTAAATACCTAAAGAATTCTTGCTTTCTAATCACTTAAATATTAATAAAATATCATCAAAATATTACTAGCCACGGGACGCACAAACAATTATTATACGAACAATTCAAATAGTTCAAACTCTGATGGTCTATCTTCGATACAAGGTACTATAGAATTTAGCCGTGTTATATATTTTTAACCAATTTTAATATTTTTAACCAAAATGACAATTCAATCAATTCATATACTGACCACCTTGTGATATGCCAAAAGACAAATATTACTCATCTCTTACATTTACACAGTTTTGTGCCGTCTGTTAGAAAGAGACAAATAGCACACAATTAATTCTTGTTTTAATCTTCCTTCTATGCTGTAGTGATTGTTCTGAGACTTCTCTATTGACTGTAGATAATCTAATGAAATAATAAATTTGTTTACTTTGACATTGACAGTTCTGGAAACAGTGCACCACCTCTTTTCTGTCAGCACTGTCGGCGTCAATCGGTGATGTCATCAAATACATCATACCGCATACAAAATGCGCACATGAGCAATTTTCGACCGATTGTTTGCGTGCAAATAGCGCACACGAGCGCTGATATCAAATTATGAACCGCACTCTAATTTGCCTAATTTTATTTAGGTGCCGCTAAACCATTATCCTATTCTACGGTAATTGTCAAATTCAACTGACATTGCTAATTTGAATCTGACGTTTCTAATTTCAAACGGTCAATTAAACTTAGCTTTAGAGTGCGTTTCAACGAATAGTAACTATGGCGTTATGTTGGCAGCAATGGTTTCCAGTGTTGCCACATTATCTATAATAAGCTACCTTAAAATAAGGGTGATTTTAGGTATTTTTGTAAGAGTAATTTTAAATGTTTTTAGTTAGTCTTTTTTGAGATTGTTATATACCGGGTGTAACGGAATACCGAAATAATATTTAAGGTTGTTGATTAACAAAAAAAAGTTTTATAACTATTCTTTGTATTTTCATTATATGCCTACTTTCGATTTAATACGCTTAACAGTTAAGCCAATTAAATCGAAAGTAGGCATATAATAAAAATACAAAGAATAATCATAAAACATTTTTTTTGTTAATCAACAACCTTAAATATTATTTCGGTATTCCGTTACACCCGGTATAATAAGTTTATATATGTAAAGAAAATATATTTCTTTAGTTTCTATCAAGCCTTTTTGCCAACTGGCTGAATTATAGAAAAAGTAAAGTAATGCATTGGTGATGTCAAATTTGAAATATACAACTTGTTAAGAGATTGTGAAAAATAAAATATTTATTTATTATTGTAAAAAATAATTTGGATAAGTTATAAGGAATTGACATGATAAATAATAAACTGTAAATGTCGTTTCCTAATTTACAGCTTGTTTCTTGTCTCAATGTTTCTTTAATTTAGAATGTAATAGAACTTACATTTAAAAATAAAACTTAGTTTACAGAGCAACACATGGTTTATTTATATTTTGGTCAATTCTACTAGAAGACGAACATTAATATTATATATACACGGTGTTTCATAATAATCAATGCGTTATATAAAACTAATTATTAAAATGTGTTTACATGTAATGTCATTCAACCCAAAATTTTCATGTCGAGCCTGAACACATCTTAAAGGAATTAAAGGGGCATCATTACGTTTTTCTTGTTCACAAAATTCCTTCACCTTTAATACCATCATTCTTTCACCACTTTTCAAAGTTTTAGGCATGATTTCTGTCGAAAATCAAATGAAAATAAGTAAAATCTGCGGGAGCGTCTTCTAGTGCCAATAACTTTCACAGACAGGGGAGCCAACCTAACGCCATAGTTACTATTCGTTGAAACGCACTCTAGCCGTCCAAACGCTATTCCAGACGTGAGATTTTTACGCGTATACATCCTAAACTGACTATTTTTAGCGGCGACTAAAATCATCCCGATTAAAATTAGAACCTTGCTAAAATCCGCCATTTTGGTAATGAAAAATACATACAAATAAGGTAGAAATTTTCAATTTTGCCCAAATTGACTGTTTTCGCCTTAAATGAATAAGAAAATAAAAATATTTTTTAGTAGTTACAATTATATTGTAAAAATAAGATAAAAAAGTACATTAAATGTATTAACTGGTCTATAAACATAAACGTCAGAGAGCGTCGATGGCGCTGTGGACTCGGCACTTGCCTTCCAATCGGGGGATCAGGGTTCGAGACCCGCCATGTACCAATGTGTTTTACGTTTCGAATTTCATATGTACATTTGTCTGACGCTCCTACGGTGAAGGAAAACATCGTGAGGCAACCTGCATACATCTGCGAAGAAATTCAATGATGTATGTGAAGTCGACCAATCCGCACTGGGCCAGCGTGGTTGACTAAGGCCTAATCACCCTAACATAGGGTAGGCTCGAACCCTTCGGTGGGGACGTATATGAGCTGTGATGAAACATAAACCCGTTTCAGTTTCTTTAACAACAAGATCCATCCATTAATTTACTTTTAATATTTTTACGATAGTTACACACACAACAATTAAAACTAATCTTAGATATTTTAGAATTACGCTTAAGCTCTGCCTTAATTTAGTTGGCCGGTCACCGTAGAATAGCACTTGCTTAACCGGCCATTTAAATTAGTTTTAAATTTAAAAATTTTAGTTTTAGGTTATTTAGACGGCGGGCGCACAGAATTGAGTCCAATGTCCTCCTAACCGATATTCGGTCAAGGCGGCCAATCTCGGTATGCGGTAACTATATATTGTTCCAAGTATCTAGTTTGATAGGGCCAGTTTACACGTAACTGTGATAAAACGCTGAAATAAAAGTACACAAACAAGTCCCAGAGCATTAAATACAATAAATATACCTTACCCTCCAAATACTAACAAAAGAAATTAATTCTATATAATAGAAAAAAATATATATTCTACTAATCCTACTTAACTACTATCCACTACTAGCACTAATTACTATCCAGACCCTGGATCATCTCTAATATGCATAAGGCGGACGTCGAAGTTAATTTAGCAGGTATGCCCCGGACTCTACGAGGAGAATCCCACACACGAACAACACTTAAATAAGAACAAAGTTTTTTTAAAATAATTTGTACCGGATAATGCATCGCGAAGTCGAATAGATGGAACACCAAGTCTTGGTACTGGTTTCCTTCAAACCATCCCGCCAGCTTTCGCGCTAGCTGCGCCGCTTGAAATACAGTCTGCTCCGCCATTATCAGCTTGGACTCTTCCAGGTCTTCAGGCGCCTTACATTCCATGATCAGATCCACGCAGCCGGAGAGGACCGCGTTCACCGCTTCCACTATTTGGGACGCTGTCTCTGAGCCTATCAGCTCTTCTGTAAACAAACCAGGTCCAAATTGTCATTCAGCAAATATTGGATAATTATAGAAGATGTTACTGACATGATACAAATAGTTGATTTTTGCATTTCTATATTTGTAATGTAATTTTTATGCTTGGACAGAGTAAAACTTCCTATAAACTTTTATAGGAATTTATTACTAAGTAATAAATTTCTATAACAATTTGAAACAATCCAAATGCTAATACTTCAAAAATTTATAAAAAATGTTGTCTTTTATTTGCACGAGTACTACACATTTAAATAAAACTAAGATTCCGGATTTCTCGCGTATATTTAGCAAAGGCTTATAAAGCATTTAATTAATTAGCTCGACGTTTCGAAAGCTTTGCACCATTCGTGGTCACGGGACGATTGAAGCTGTTGAGTGTCATAGAGCAACATCTCTGTTATCGGTCGACGCTCGCGTCTACTCGGTGAACGTGAAGTGTCGCTACGGCCGAGCGATCGCGCGCGCCTATATTTAAGTGTCGGCGATGTCTACAACGAAGTGCGGGGTGGGGTGGGGTGTTTGAAACGAGTGCGGGGAGGTGAGTGACCGTTCAGTGTGCCTAGTGCGAGTTTTATCGAGCTCTACTCGATCGTACGCATCGAACGCGTTAACGCGAATTTGTATGGAATTAGAGTAGCGCCATCTTGTAGTCACTAGAAGAAGCTGTCTCATTCCATAGCAGCTACTAGATGGCGCTGATCTAATTCCATACAAATTCGCGTTAACGCGTTCGATGCGTACGATCGAGTAGAGCTCGATAAAACTCGCACTCCGCACACAGTGTCGAAGTACTTTTATATATTCTGTGGGCGCACTTACCTCGGGCGGTCAGCGCGAGCGGCAAGATAGGTCCGGCGCGAGTCTGCAGCGCGGCGGCGGCGTGCCGCAGTAGGCCGCGCCGCGCCGCGCCGCCGCACAGCCACGCTCGCGCCGCGCCGCACTCGTCCTGCTGCGCCGCGTGCGCCACGCAGCGCTGCAACGCCGCTTCGCCTACCTGCGGTGAACATCGTTCGTCTGAGGAGTCGGCGCGAGATACGCGCTCACGAACAAGATAAGTAAAATCCGCGCCAAACTTCTAGTCGGCTCTGAAGTTGTCTCACGCCTCTTTCTTACAACGGCTCCGCACGTTGGCCCCGACGTTGGCGCCCACACCACTCGTCCAACGTGTGGATGCAGAAAAAGGCATTGGCGCCAACGTGGTGCCAATGTTGGTAGTTGGCCCACACGTGTCGGTTTCATTAAAGGAATCTGCACCAACGTTGGCGATCCGTCCACACGTTGGCGATTTGCTCAGTCGTGTTGCAACACGCATCGAGTGCGTGCGTCGAGCGAGACCGGCTTCCGCATCAACGAAATCGCTACCGGCATGGACAAGTGAAAAAGTTATGGAATTTCTAGAGCCTTGGTTCGCTTATGAGATCATGGACAGTTCATTAAAATAATAATAAGTTAAAAGTTAATAGTCGAATAAAAATATCAGATAATGGTTGAAAATATCACTTAAAATTTTTATATTTTACATTCAAATACAATATCTGAATATTTTTCACAAGTTGATTTATTGTAACTAGGACTAGAATTATATCATTTAAATTAAATGCTAATATCTTTTTTTTCAGTAACATATTGAATAATTTGTAAAAGCGCATAGAGCAATTTCGATTTCTATGTCGGACATCTTCACGTTGGCCCTGACGGGATAGAACTAGTATAATAGCCAACGTGTGTACGCCTGATCCAACGTTAGTATTTGATATGGATTCCAGGACAAGAGGGTTGCTATGGAAACGAGAAGGCCGATAGTCTCGCAAGGCAAGGATCGGAATCCAACTTTGTGGGTCCGGGAACTTGAGTGAGTCTGGCACACTGTTTAGTCAACTTTGTTATCAGAGATCAAGCAAAGAGAAGACATCAAAATGAATAGATCTCTCAGAAAGAAATCGCGCATACGAAGCTGTTCATGGGCCTGAATAACTTTAACAAATTCTCAATGAATGCAGGCAGAACGCAAACCCGACTCTTATTAGGGGTTTTGACTGGCCATTTATAAAAAAAAATTGTCTAACTGCGATTGTCTAACTCGTACGAGAATGAATCTCTTCGGGGTTGGATATCAAAAACCCGAAGACTTCAAGGCTATCTCACCCGGACCAATAGTGAGACTTATGAGTGAACTCTTGGGCCAGAAGTGGTGATAGCAACAAATAAACAAAGAAACTAGGGCAGCGCAAAAGATCCTCAGAAGTCGAAGTGCAGGACCCTCTAGGGCCCACCCTACTATAAGCTAAGATAAGAACATTCATCTTTCCGTTATTACTTATGTAAACAGAGAATATAATTTACTTTAATTATGCCTATATTACAACAGTGCAACGTGAATTTTCTGTGTTCAAAGTGGACTAGAAGTTTGGCGCAATCTGTACCTCTGTACGCACTCTAAGAGCGTATAAAAGCGGCGAGGCTGCCGCGCCCTTAGAATAAATGCATACTCACATTGTATAGCAACGTTTGGCGCGCTTAATTAATTTACCATCAGCAATAAACCTATCGCTCGAGCTGAGCGACACGAGACTTCAGAGTTAATAATAACATAAGCTAATGCGTGGCGTTAAGGTGTGATTCAGAATGCTAAAAGTTTAGGTATTTAAATGTCGGCTTTTGTCAAGATCAAAGGAGTGCAAATTATTTATAACGGTATCGTTATTACGTCCTAAAGTATCGTTTACCGGTAAACTTACCTTTACGGTAAATCGTTTACCGGTAAATTTATCTTACGTTTACGGTAACATACCCTTACGGTATTTTCATTTCATTTCACTTATCATTAGATAGATAGATAAATACTTTATTTACGACATTTACATTACATTACTACACATAACGGCTTATTTTCTATCTCCTGATATCTGCATTACCAATGCAGACACAGGGTTTGTGATGCAATTAACAATACTAGATTTTTAACAGTATTACAAGTCCCAGTCTACTCTCAAATAAATTGCGACATATTACACCGAGTGCTTGCCACGTGACAACTTATATATCGAACTACAGCACCCTCGAGGCAAAAATGAACTATTTTATCGAGGAGGTTGCGGCCAATCGGGACCTCTGAAATAATGAATTTGGACGTCAAAACGTCAAGATCCGATTTGGAATGTCATCTTGTAGATCGAAAACGAAAAGACTTTTAAGATAGTAATGACACAAATAATATGCTTACCTTGTCGAATGTGGAAAAAACAGCTTCTTGCTCCTCGTTAGTCAAATACTTCAACAGCAGGAAAACAATATCCACTAAGGACTCACATTCCATTTTAGTATCCAGCAACCACTTAAACAAAACGTTGTGGTAAAAATCGTAAAGTTCGCTCACACCAAAATGTCTACCGATAGCCAAAAATATATCTCTGCTCCCGAATTCTTCTAAAATTGTTAGGAGAGGTGCGAAAACGGGTTCTGAGACATTGTTCTTGTCAGCGTACTGGAAGTAATCACTGCATATAGTTTGGACGACATCATTCAAGTTGTGTGCATATCGTTTGACCGAAACCTCGTCTATTTCAGGATCATCAACCTTATCCTCAGCCGTCGTCTCATCTTCGAATTTGATGCTTTTCACCTTTTTAGGTTCGCTTGAAAACTCTCTCTTCAACATCTGCAATAACACAATATGTCCCTCAACTACTTGCGCGAGCGCATCGGTCTCTACAGTTTCGAGCTGCGACAAAACAGTCGAACAAATATTCTGCCAGAAATTCCTTAAAAGCTGGTCATATTTTTCCCCATTTAGCTCTTTGGACTGCTTCAACCAGAACTTGGCTAATGACGTCATGAGGCTGGCAGAGTGATTAATTAAGTTTGCCTTTAGTTGGTTTTCGTTTTGGTTTGATAGGATTGTCTTCAACCAATTCCTGTGATCGGATGTAATGACCTCTACGACAAAACTGTAGTTTTGTATTGACAAGTGCTTTAAACACTCCGACATATTACTGATCCAATACTTGCGTTCGCTTTTTGAGTTCATTATGCACTTCTTCTGCAACCTGAGAAAGGTAAAGTTACCGTTAAAGTTACTGTTAGTTAATGATGTAAGAGCTGAAAAAGAACTGAGAAAAAAACTGATGGTTACCCCTTAAGGAATGCTGTGAAAAGTTTTTCGTAGAACTCTTTGGTGAGCTGATCTTGAGGTAAATTTGATAGAAGAGGTAGTAGTACGTCATTCAACTGTCGCGAGTCACCCCAGCCACCTAGGGATAAAGACCGAGATATGATAATACAATTCATAGAATGACAGTAAAAACTATGTCAATAAGTGCTTGTAAAAGTCTATATTGAATAAAGATTTTTGAGTTTGAGTTATAAGTTCGTTAATACTTCAATATTTTCTGTAAACGATCGAATCAGAGTTCTGACGAAAATGAACTGGTACCACTTATGTAAATAGTAACTTGTTTTCTTATAAGTGGGTAATATCGATAATGTTATGTTATGAAAAGAAGTGTCACCTTTTTCGAGTAAGTCCAAAATTCTTTTGTTTATAAGGTCTCCTTCGTCCAACCACTTATACCAGTCCTGGAAAATTCGAAGTAAATATAGAATAGAATAACTTTATTTGGCATAATAACAATGGACATAATAACAATATTGCGTAATACAATCACTATCGTATATTGTCGTTTCAATGTAACAGAACGCAATGACAACTTAACTAGTTAAGAAATGTATTGCGACAGTGTAGTATCGTCAGGGCCAACGACGAGTGTAACTTAACACACCGACAGTATGCAAATATGTTATTACAGTGAGCAATTTGATACGAGCGAAAATGATACAGTAATGATGTCTCCGGACGCGATTACCGGTACTGCGTCGATGAGTTGCAGCAGGCAGTGCCAGGAATGTCGCTGCGAGAGCGAGTCCTTCGCGGCGGCCAGCAGGATGCGGCGGCCGGCCGCGGCGGGCAGCTCCCGCTCCCGCCCCAGCCTCCGCACGAGCTGCGACATGCTGCCGAACCACGCGTCCCTGCGGCCCGGGAGACCGACAAATCGCACATCTATCGTATCTCATCCAGCGTCGACAATCATTTTACGTGAAAAGGTCATTTGTAGCCTTCGGAAAACGCATCTAACAGTCTAAACAACGCGACCATTGGTCAGAAACACGTGTCCGCCTTTAAATTCGTTATTCACAACATATTTGATACGACTTTAGGTCAAATTAAAATATAACTCTAAATCCTGTTAATTTTATAAATGCGAAAATTCCTGAGGATGGATAGATGTCTGTTATTTATTTACGCAAAAAACTTTTGAACATTATGTTGTTATATCTATTTATATATACACGGTTATTTTTTTATCACCCTGGAAAATTTTAGGGATGCCTCAGGACACATCCAATATTATATAAAAAAAAAATAAAAAAAATGAAATTAAAAATTTAAAAAAATAAAAAAATCTCTAAAAATGCTGCTCTCAACTAGTGCAGCATTTTTTGTATTTTTTAAAAAATTAATATAAAATTAAGGAGGGGGGTTATTTTTTTAATTTATATTTAAATTATTCTAATACCATGCCGTGAAGCGTCCCTTAAATTTTCCAGGGTGATAAAAAAATAACCGTGTATAAAAGGAGATGTTCCCATGTATAGACGGACGCACAGCCGTAACCGCTAATGGTAGAAACGTGAAATTTGAACAGTTGTTTTAATTCAAAATGCGGACGCACACTATGAAGGGATTTTAAAAAAATTTAACCCTAAAGGGATGAAATAGGGGTTGCAAGTTTGTATGGAAAAATCTTTAAATTAGCAACGATTTTGATAAAACTTGAGATTCATGCTCTTAAAAATATTTAATTGAACACGTGTTTCATGGTTTATTGGAATTCACCCTCTTCGGGTGCAAAATAGGGGTTGAAAGTTGCTATGGAAAATATTTAAAATCTGCTCCAATTTCTATGAAATTTATTATCCGGGCTTAAATAGGCTACAAAATTATTTTTCCTACGGGAAAATATAAATTCCCACGGAAAAACAATAATAACGCGGGCAAAGCCGCGAGCGGAAAGCTAGTCCTAGTAGTAGTTTTTTTATCGATATTCCACGAGATTCAAATCAAATCAAATCATTTATTTGCTATAAATAGGGTTACATTGTGTTCTTAGTTATATAATGAGTTCTAACCTATTTAGCAGATAACAATATCAGCATGCAAATGTAGGACATTTTATTAAATTAATCAGTGACCCATCGATTATAAAGTATCGCAATTAGCTCTAACAATTTACTTATAATTTCTGTTTCATGTAGGTACCTTAATTTATCTTGTCTTATCAAATTAAATTAAGTCCGTATAAACTGATTAACTTGTTTAGCTCAATCTAGCCTAGTCTATCTAGTTAGATTAGGATTTATATAACTAAAAAATCTAATTTGTTTCATTAATTTATTTAAAATCTAACCAATGTTATTTTGATTATTTTATTTTAATTCAATTGTATTTATTTTATTTCAAATTTATTTAATTCTAGCCTAATCTCTCTAGTTAGATTAAGATTTATATAACTAATTTAATTTATTTAATATTAATTAATTTAAAATTTAACCAATGTCATTTTAATAATTTTATTTAAATTCGATTTATTTATTTTATTTCAAATTTATTTGATTCACTTCAATTCATATTCTATTTGTGTGCTAAGAATTCCTCAACAGAATAAAATGTTTTCTGTAAGAGCCATTTACGTAAATGTCTGGCAAACATAATAAGCGGTTGTTGCTTTAAGTTTTCAGGTATTTTATTAAAAATTTTAATACCCATTGCGTAGCTGTTTTTAAGAAAACGTTTGGTTTTTGGAACTGTGTCAAGTACAAGTTTGTTTGGGTTTCTCAAATTTCTATTAGTAACATTATTTAATTTCGTAAATAAGCCTATGTTTTGTTTGACAAACTTGCTTATCTCAAGTATATAAAGACACGGTAGTGGTAATATATTTAATGTCCTAAAGAAGGGTTTGCATGACACATCTGAGGCAATGTGGACTATAGCCCTGATACACCTTTTTTGAGCAACAAATGCATTATGAATATTTGTGCCATTCCCCCAAATTATTAGGCCATATCTAAGCACTGATTCAACGTATGCAAAGTAGGCAGTAATAGCGGTATTTTTATTTGCTACCTTTGTCAATTTATATAGTCCAAACGAGAATCTATTTATCCTGTCACAAACTGTTTCTATATGTTCTTTCCAATTAAGTTTTGAGTTTATGTCTATACCTAGAAATCTTACTTTTTCTGCATCATTTAAGATATGTCCGTCGTAATTTACACTTGTTATATTATTTAAGAAATTATTGAAATTCATTATTTGTGTTTTATTTAGATTTATTTTAAGATTATTTTGATCTAGCCATTTAATTATTTGTCCCAAAGTATGTGCTAAGTCATTATTATGTTGTTCTATATTTTGTTGCTGATCTGAAGTGACAATGACTGAAACGTCATCTGCAAACAAAGTCATCTTATGCTTTGTAACATTTGGAAGATCATTTATAACTATTAGAAATAGTACTGGCGCGAGGATACTTCCTTGGGGAACACCAAAACCATTTATTTTTAGTTCTGACTTATATTTTTTTATAATGCCTTTTTTATCAAATTGTGTTATCTCGACATATTGTTTTCTATTGTCTAGAAAGGATTTTAGCCACTCTAGTGCAGGTCCTCGGATTCCATAATGTTCCAGTTTGGTAAGTAATTGTTCATGTGAGACTAAGTCGAACGCCTTTGTCATATCCAGATACATTACTGTGGTATAATAATTGTTGTTTACGTTTTGTAAGATATCATTTACTAGACTGAAAGTTGCATGTGCGGTCGATTTATTTTTCTGGAATCCATATTGGTTACGTTTTATGATGTCATGCTTTTCAAAAAAGGAAAGCAGTTGGTCGTGCATTGCTTTTTCGAATATTTTGGAGAATATCGAAATCAGTGTTATCGGTCTATAATTATTTAAGTCATATTTATCTCCTTTTTTATAAAGCGGCTTAATAATTGATGTTTTTAATTTATTTGGGAATGTACCTGATGTCAATGATAAATTTATAAGATAAGTCAATACTGTACATATTTCTTCCTTGCAACTCTTAATTATTTGCGTACTTATGTTGTCATAGCCTTCAGATTTTGTATTTTTTAAATGTCCTATAATTTTCTTAACGTCAGATTCGTCAATCGGTTTTATAAAGATAGTATTTGATAGATAATTTTTAGTAGTCATTTCTAAATTGTAATTTTTTTTATTTGTGTTATTTATAAAGTAATTATTAAATGTCGTAGCAATTTCTGTAGGTTTGATTGTTACCTTGATTATTACCTACGTACGAAGGGGCAACAAGTTACCAATACAACGGACTCACCTAACCCTGGTCGCAGAGTGGGTGGGCAGGTTCCAGAAGGCGGACGAAGTCAGCAGTGGTTCGAGGGCGGCCTGCAGCCAGCCCAGCTGCCCCTCCGGCAGCAGGTCCACCGTCAGACGCAGCCCCTGCAGGCTGCCCGCCACCAGGCGCTGCAGCTGCTGCTCCAGCTCTTCAGGATCCTCGCTTCTGCGATCGTCAGGTGGCTCATAGTCAGGTCACTCGAGCTTGACCACTTTATTTTTGATTTTGATTTGATTAATGCATTTATCGATCTCTGAAAATATTCCTTCCGAATCTTTTATTCTTATACGCAGCTCGTGCTTTGTGAACTTCTAAAGAAAGATTCTCACAATTAGTGATGAAATATGTGTATGCAATATATTTTTTTTTTATCATCATCATCATCACAGCTCACGTACGTCCCCACCGAATGGCTAGAGCCCGCTCTGAAGATGTTTAGGTCTTAGTCGACTACGCTGGCCCAGTGCGGATTGGTCGAGTTCACATACACATTTGAATTTTTTCGCAGATGTATGCAGGGTGCCTCACGATGTTTTCCTTCACCGTAAGACCAGAGTGGCGGGATTTTTTTATATTTTCTTTGAATACTATGAAGATTATAGATGGTGTTTAGTGAAGCTGTGAATAGATTTTAGATCAGATTGTATACGGCCACGACCACATAAAAACCCATTATTGACTAACGTAAAAGAATCATTGTATGTGAGCATTGATTTACTACCAAATGGTAGTAAATAATAAACAAAAATAGTTGCTGCTTACTTCTTAGGCAGGCTTTTTTCAGACTTGCCAACTATGTTATCTAGAACCTGCGACATGATCTCCTCTTTGCAAAAGTTAATCACTTCCGGCAACTTGTTCTCAGGAAACGTGGCCTAAAAATAAGTTATGTATCAAATTAATGTACCTTATTATTATATTATAACAAAAAGTATTTGTGGCGAAGCCCTAGTTCTATTGATACAACAGAATAAAAATTAATCTAATTGGTTCCAATGCGCGCTTTAATAGAACTGTAGCATTAGTATAGGTACTATGCATGTGCATACATTGTATTGAGGGAGGCTAATCTATGCATATTAAAAAAAAGAAAAATTTGATTCCTGATTCAAAAGTAACTTGTTACCAAACATGAGCACACCCTGAAAGTAGTTTGTTACAATTATGCAAATGAATCACTTTCAGTCATTTTTCATAAATTAATATTAACAGAGTTGTTTCAAAAACAAAAACTTATCTATATTAGAAACGCATAGTATGCTATGCATCGCGCGGAGCGGTCGAATGGAGCGTGACGTGTGGAGTGTGACGTGTGGATGATCGAACCAGCTGATAGCAAAAACGCACGCGAAATTTCACTTTTAAAAATAACTTTTATTACCTTGTATTATTTATCATATTTTATGTTAAGAAGGTTAACCGAAGGGGTGACTGTGATTAAATTTAAATAAAATCGTCTTTTGAGTATTTTATTTTACGAAATTATTATTTTTTGTATTGAAATCAATTCAAATGTGAATTCCAATCAAATCACATTCACGATATGCATTATTTCTGTTACATATTGTATAAGAGGCAAATTTATAAACGATTGCTAACGCTAATAACATAGTCACACTGCACGTTTCACTTCCATCATTACTCTGACAAGTTTAATTTGATTAAGACATGGGTTGCAAAAGTGATTTGCATGCAATGAATTGCAAAACAATGTGAACAGGAGGGTTACTCTTGAACCGAATCCAATCGATCGGCATCGAGATCGTGATTTTTCGTACGCTTATTTAGCAACACTGGCGACAGAGTGGGTCCGTATTTTGAGAAAATTAGATAGCACTGAGTTCGGTTCACTCAAAATCACAATCTCAATCGATCGGAAACGGTTCAAGAGTAGCCCTACGGGACGTAACAAACGTGACGACAATAATTTTCGGCAAAATAAATTATTTCGTTTCAATCCTAAAAAAAGTTCTCCGAGGACGAACGGACGTCGTCACTCCTTCAAGTGAAAACTGTTCGACGAGTTTGGATATAATTTGGAAAAATAAACAGCGGAGGGTTCAGATTTCACAGTTATCAGGGGGACAGGGGGTCAGGGTGCGGTGGGTAGGCGGTACCTGCAGCGAGGCGCGCGCCAGGGCGGCGGCGGGCGCGTGGTCGTCGTGCAGCGCCTGCAGCCACGGCGGCACCACGCGGCGCAGCGCCGGCGCCAGGCGGCGCTGCAGCACGCGCGCGAACGACCCGTGGCACAGCTGCCGGAGCGACCGACCGTGCCGTGACTTCCGGTGAACACGTCCGAACGCATACGAATATTTCATGGCCGAGCTCCAAAAAACCGACCGAGTCTCTTGGAGCTCGGCCGTGAAATATTCGTATGCGTTTGGATTTTTTTATACAACCGAGTTGGCGAACGAGCATAGTGCCCGCCCGGTGGTCAGCGGTGACGGTCGCCTATAGTGCGTGTGGTTCCTGTGAGATTCGCAACGAAACTGCAACCCCCGCGAGAGCTACAGTTTACCTTGCCAACTTTTGTGACATCGAATGTGAAGTCCCGGTACCACCCGGTACACCGGTCGTTCCACTGCTATATCTTACTTTTGAAACACGACAATGCGAACACTGCTACTTTGCGACAGAAATAGGTAAGACAAAGATACCCGAGCGGGCAACCGTGATATATTTACTATGTATTCTACTTTGTAAGACATTGCTTATGGTCAAATTTCATAAATTTAGCTCAACGGGACTTTCCATCGACCTAGAGACACCGATTACTCTACCTATACAATACAGTGTTCACTGTATAACTTTCGTTTCCCTTGTGAAATCGCAAAATATGCGATATTAACGATCATATCTTCAACTTCAATTTAAAAGTTGAATTTATTCACAGTTGAAAGAAACCATAGACCCAAGTGATTGATATAAATTTCAATTTTATTATCTCTACGCATTTCTGTGAAGAAGGGTTTTAACAGACACACAAAGAGACAGACAGACGGATAACGTAATCCTATACCTAAGGGTTTCATTTTTCCTTTGGAAGTACGGCACCGTAAAAACGATGCGTGTGCGTGTATGTGTCACCTGAACCAAACATAGAATATTAAAAAAATACTAAAGTCAAATAAAATAATAATAAAAAAATAAAACAACAAAAAGTTAAAAACCAATAAAAAAAAATTTATAAACAAATAAAAAAAGCAAAAAACTAATAAAAAATAAAAACAATAAAAAAGGATATAAAAAATTTAAAAAAATTAAGTCCAGAATAGAAAAAACAGTAAAGTCAAATAGAACAAAAAACTAGTAAAACACAAATAAAGAGTTAATAAAGGAAAAAAGTTAAAAACCAATCAAAAAAATTGTATAAGACAAATAAAAAAGTACTTAGTGTAACCTGAAGGAAACGATAAAAGTAAAAAATAAAGGAACAATAAATTAAAAAAACATGTCTTTGATAAAATGCACCATTTTATCTCCTATAAAATCCATCCCATTTTATCCTATGTAACTCCTTGCTACTAAACTTTTTAAATAGACATATAGAAGCTAAACTGCAAAACTAATGATCGAGCTTGTACAAGTAAGTCACAAGCACATAAAAGAAAGATGTCTGTGTGCAATATTCAATTTTCAAATCATAGCTATAGATAGCATCAAAAGTATGAAAAACAAATGTGAAAAATATTTTTTAAAATTTCCACAGGACACGGAGAAATCCCTATCTAAAAATATAAGTGAAACAGTTTTTATATCCCTTATGGGGCTTGAATAATTTGCATACCTGTGCTGCCTCTCGTACTTTACAGTCAGTATCAACAGCAAGAATCTTGAAGAAGTGTGCCCAGCTTGGCAGCACCAACAGAACATCATCGACATTGCCATTGGATACAAGATCATTCAGTTCTTGTAGTGCCTGAAAATTATTTTTCTAGGATCAATCAAAATTATATTAATATGCACATAGAAAGTTGTGGCATTTTTTACTTTCGATACCATGCCACTATTTTAAATTGCTTTTTTTATGATGTCATATTGTGACATACATGTTATCCTATTGAAGTATCAATAGGAGATCACATATTGAATGGTGATTCTAAAAATTATAATGATTGCAATAGAGTTAATTTATATGTGCAAGTGTTGAAGTGCTCTCATAAATTTTAACAGCAGGAAGCGAAGTAAGCAGAGAGGGAAAGTTGATATCATTGAATATTTAAACAATATCACTATAAATCAAATCAATGCCTGATTGATAAAAATGTATATCTGCAGAAATAGATATGAATCATTTGACTCCAGTACTGTGGATATTATTTTGTCAGAGTGCATCATAATAAAACTTTAGTTAATGTTTTGTATCAGTGCCCCATAAGTTTATAAAAGGACATGCTGGGCAGTCTCTCCTTTGGTGAGGAGTGATTAATTTACTACACTTACATTGCAGTAAACTCTCAGGCTCTTACAACATCCACAGGAAGGAAGAGGTAATACATGTATTCTTCATTTGTCTCTACACTGACAAAGATTTACATTGTCTTTTATTTTGGGTGTTTCATTTTTTAATAACATTTACGGCCCGTTCCAGATAAGCATTTTTAGCCATAAATACCAACATTTTTAGCATCTCTGCGTTTCATTAGCCGGTGATGCTAGTTTTTCTTGCTGGTTGTCATGCGTTTCATTTAAGCATTTTTAACACGAAATGCTAGCATCAAATACCCATGTTAATAGATGGGTCCTCTGATACCACTTTTTGACAGCTTTCATATTTGACATTTGGAATCTTTTTTTCATGAATCAAAAAGGATTTTCAGCGGATTTAAAAAAAATATTGAAAGATATTTATAGTATTAGCCAATTCTGATTTATATTATTAAAAATTTTAAGTGGCTGGACTAAGTAGGTGAGGTGTCAAAATTCAGCACGAAAAATCAGTACCTTGCGTTTCATTTGTAACAATTAGCGCGGCTAAAAATGTCAACATTTCTTAAAAGAAACGCAAAACGAGGCTAACATCAGATGTTAGCCTCAGAAAGTAGCAGTGCTTTATCTGGAACGCAGGGTTAATCTTATGTTATAATTATGAAAGTTGTTTTTTATTGATTATAAAGAAAATGTAGTCTTCTATTGTGACACTTATTGTTGAAATTAGTTATCATTTTAAGCATATCACAATAGACTTCATATCTGAGGCAAAAAAATGAATCACTTTTGAGAAATATTAACTTTTTAACAGGATGTGGTAATATTTTTTTGCTATCTACATCTACTTACTTATAAAAATTATTCATGTAAGTAATGTAATAATGCAAAAGATCCATTGGAAATTCACCAAAAAGAAATGGATATATGAAATGACATATTTTTTATAAGTACCAATAGGTAATTTATAAGTGAATATCCCATTTACAGATAGAGATGAAATATCTAGAACACTTAGTAATAAATTGCTTGATAAAACAGTCTCAATCTTCACCTTAACTTTGGTGATAGGATCTTTTTTGTTGAGTCTCTTGATACAAATAGCATATTCTTGACTAAGACCCTGATCCAACGTAGGGGTAGATAGTGTTGGAAATAGAAGAGGTGTACTTTGCAGTCTGCCAAATATTTGACCGGGAGCAAGGTTGCCTGTGCTTTGAAGAAGCTCTGCACTACGCCCACTGCTGGAAGGCTGTAAATAAGACATTATATTTCTGTATGAGATGTATCAGCAAGTTTTAATGCAGATGCATATCTTATTGATAAATAAAAGTGGAACATTTAAGTTATTTTATCGGTATATTTTTATTATGGAGTTACTACTTTTAATAACTTTATGTCATCTACTTATATAGTCATTAAAAAGAGATATATTGTAAATACAATTGTGAACATAAGGAGACACGTAGGTCAACAATTTCTTAATAAGATTTCTGTCGTAGTACTCACTCGAGCATTGTTTTTAGTACGTTGGCTTTGTTTGATTTTTCCACCCATGTTGATATTTTTGTTTATTCAAAAATGGGCAGTCATAGTTTTTTCCAGCAATAATTACGAAACGAATAGTTTTGAAAAGTGAAAAAATAGCAATGTTTACCTGTCGATTGTCGAAATGTCAAACGTCAAAATGACAAGTGTCTCACCTGGGCCGCGTTCCGTTTCACGATTATAGTGACCATCAGCACTGAGCGCGCTAACAGGCGGCCTGTTTCGCGACAACAGCGTTCACGTTGGATGTTATGACGTCATTGATATTTTTTAAAAAACGTCGCCCCACACTAGGATTTTCTCCTGTGTCGTGGGTGCAGTTACAAACATAGAATATCACATGCACATACGCCTAGACCGGAACAAATTTCTGTAGGCCATACAATATTATTTGTCCCGTACGGGAATCGAACCCGCGACCCGTTGCGCAGTAGGCGATCACTCGACCTCTGTGCGAAACCGTGTCGTCAAGTCACAAACAACGTTTACAGTGCTCAGGCCGAATTCGTCAGCACCGTGAGTCAAATGTCATTGTCACGTGGAAATTTTGTTTTGGCTCGCTAGTTCGATGGTTGAAAATTACTCTGTATTTGAATTGAAGGCAAAAATAAGCCAAATATCCAAATTGAATTAAATATAAGGAAAAAACGACATTAGAATTAACAGTTTTTGTTGAAGAATAAAACAAAGTAGTTTATCTCAAACTGTCTCCCGAAGACGCTAAAAGAGCAGAACAAGGCAAAGAAAAACTGCTAAAGCTTGGATATCACGGAATACAATTGAAATTACGAGTTAAATTCTTTTTGAGGTTATGTTTGTTTTGATATTATTGACATAAGCGCGTTCACGATCGGTCCGAAACTTAGATAAAGAATGAATAGATGGGCTATAAAAGCCGTCAAACATGAGGAAAAGAGATAAACTTACACATATTGCCAAAGGAAAGAAGAAGACGGCATCATTTTTTTTTGTCTTTGTCACCGTATATAGGTGAAACTGGTAGTGGGGATTGTTTATCACCAGCGTCTGGTGCTAAACAAATACGTGTATGAAATTTGTTGTGTGAAGTATAGCTCACTGTGCAATTATTTAACAGTTTAATTAGTGTAATTGTGAACTATTTGAACATTTAAATCATGGTGCACTGCTCCGCTTTAGGTTGTAATAGTGATAGTGCTAGAAAACAGGAAAATATAACCTTTACAGGTAAGACCTAAATTGTGTCAATATTAAGCGCCAAAACTATTTTTTAAATTATAAATACAAGTTATATTGCAATATTTTATCCTTCTACTATGGTTCTATCATATTATGGGATTAAACATGAAATTTCAAACTAATTATAAGGTTACTATTAACCTAATAAGTTAAGAATGTCGCCATTCAATATGGTCACGTATACAACCAACGCGTATAACATTTTGCCGGGTTATAATGATACCAGTTACGCTACGACTATTTTTCCTTGATTCGTAGGTAATTTGTTACGTTAAAGGGAACTCACATATTAGTTTGTGTTTCATTAATATTGACATATTTAAGTATAAAATTTTGAGCATTTTAGATAACAAAGGTAATTCTTTTGAAGTGAAACTTTCTATTTGCTTGTTTGTCTGTTTTTAACAGATTTCCTTCGGAGATAATTACTCGAAACAGTTGGGTTAAAGCTACTGGTCGATTGAATTGGCAGCCAACCAAGCATACCCGAATGTGTTCTAAGTATTTTGAACAACAGTGGATTCAGAAAAACAAAAAAGGCACTTTTCTAGGGAGTGGTGCTATTCCTAACTTTTTTTACAGGTCAGTAACTTATACATATTATATCTACAAAGTAAATCCCTATCAAGCCGAAACCTATATTTATTTTTCACAGACCCAACTATTTGTATAAGGGATTTCAAAATTAATTTTACAGTTTTGGATTGATGACACCAACATTTTTATAAGAGTATGTTAACATGGGTAGGTACCAAATTCTTTTCTACTATTTTGAAATGGCCAAAAATATTATAAATGGTTTGATTTTGGACATTTCCTATTTATATAACAAGTCTGACCATTAGTACAGATACAGTTTACTTTCTTAATTATTATTTTTAATGTTGTAAAATTAGCCCCTGATTTTATTTTTAACCTGTATACATATTGTTTCAGGACGCATCGGTGTTGGAGAATAATGCGGCTTCAAATGCTGCGTTTGAAACAATCAGCGAGGTCATCAAGTAAAAAACTACGGGCAGTGCGTGAATCGCTTAGACGATTGGGAAAAAAGGTAGCCAAACTTGAAAATGTGTTAAGTGATTTGAAGTGTAAGTTAATGATGCAAAATGAGCGGTTGGACATTTTAGATACTGTAGGAGAAACCAATAGAGATTTTCTGAAAATATTATTAAGTACATACATAAAATGCAGCGAGAAATAAAATGTCACAAATGTGTGGAATCACTGATTGCCTCTGAACCATATATAATAGTCTGCAGTCAAAGAGGTAGTTACCACGTGCGAAGTTGCTGAAAAAACATATCGTAGAAATAAACCTTTTGGAAATAAAATTACTATGCATTCCCTTTTGCACCAATGCTTAGAAAAATCAATTTTGTTACTGAAGAGTTTACGCATAATCACTACCCGCTTTTGATGAAATGTATTTGTAACAAATATTTAAATACGCGAATTCATTGCTAATACGCTTTATTCGATGACAATAACGGAGTTACTGAAATCTAATTTTAGAAAATGTTTATTTAAAATTTAATATTTATACATTTTCTAAATCTTCACAAATATTTATTAAATGTATAAATATTGGATTTTAAATAAATTGCAGAGATAAAGAAAAAACAATGATATTGCCCGCTGTATTCTTAATCGAGCGTCGATCTTCGCAAGGTACCTAGCTGGCAAAAGCTGGAAGTGAGTGGTCGCGGATCGTACTCAGTGGCGAGCACTTGGAGAGGCCTATGTCCAGCAGTGGACGCGTGTGGGCTGATGATGATGATTTCTAATATTTTTTCTTATATTTGTAAAGATGTTTACATAATAGCTTAAATAAATAATAGTAAAATGTTTTAAAACGAAATATACTCGAGTAAATCCGAAAAGTGTAGTTTTATTTAAAAGTGTAAATAACTTTAGATTTTGAAATGGCCAAAAATATTATTAATGGTTTGATTTTGGACATTTCCTATTTATATAACAAGTCTGACCATTAGTACAGATACAGTTTACTTTCTTAATTATTATTTTTAATGTTGTAAAATTAGCCCCTGATTTTATTTTTAACCTGTATACATATTGTTTCAGGACGCATCGGTGTTGGAGAATAATGCGGCTTCAAATGCTGCGTTTGAAACAATCAGCGAGGTCATCAAGTAAAAAACTACGGGCAGTGCGTGAATCGCTTAGACGATTGGGAAAAAAGGTAGCCAAACTTGAAAATGTGTTAAGTGATTTGAAGTGTAAGTTAATGATGCAAAATGAGCGGTTGGACATTTTAGATACTGTAGGAGAAACCAATAGAGATTTTCTGAAAATATTATTAAGTACATACATAAAATGCAGCGAGAAATAAAATGTCACAAATGTGTGGAATCACTGATTGCCTCTGAACCATATATAATAGTCTGCAGTCAAAGAGGTAGTTACCACGTGCGAAGTTGCTGAAAAAACATATCGTAGAAATAAACCTTTTGGAAATAAAATTACTATGCATTCCCTTTTGCACCAATGCTTAGAAAAATCAATTTTGTTACTGAAGAGTTTACGCATAATCACTACCCGCTTTTGATGAAATGTATTTGTAACAAATATTTAAATACGCGAATTCATTGCTAATACGCTTTATTCGATGACAATAACGGAGTTACTGAAATCTAATTTTAGAAAATGTTTATTTAAAATTTAATATTTATACATTTTCTAAATCTTCACAAATATTTATTAAATGTATAAATATTGGATTTTAAATAAATTGCAGAGATAAAGAAAAAACAATGATATTGCCCGCTGTATTCTTAATCGAGCGTCGATCTTCGCAAGGTACCTTTTTTTTTTTTACAAGAGAGAAAATACAGTCTTTACGGTATTCGACAAGGGAATTCAGCTGACTAGGCCACCCCTTGGATATGCAGGACTCGGGTAGAAGACCCACTACCGGCTAAAAACTCTCTAGATACTTAGACCTCCGTGGGGACACAATCGGGATCGGCGTTGGCCATTCCCCGATTGTGCCCCCTGGAGGGTTGCCTGGTGCCAGGGCTTACCTCTACGGAGGGGGTCGACAAGTATCTTGAGAAATTCGACCCCCCCAGACGGCCAAGCTAGGGGTGAAAAGTATCTCTCGGCCGGTGGTCATCCGGCCGAGCCATTTCAACCGCCAGCTTGCTAGGGGAGCTGGCGTGCGTTGGGGAACGCACGCCTCCTCCTCCCCAACCGCCTAATTCGCAAGGTACCTAGCTGGCAAAAGCTGGAAGTGAGTGGTCGCGGATCGTACTCAGTGGCGAGCACTTGGAGAGGCCTATGTCCAGCAGTGGACGCGTGTGGGCTGATGATGATGATTTCTAATATTTTTTCTTATATTTGTAAAGATGTTTACATAATAGCTTAAATAAATAATAGTAAAATGTTTTAAAACGAAATATACCCGAGTAAATCCGAAAAGTGTAGTTTTATTTAAAAGTGTAAATAACTTTAGATTGCGGCGAAGGTTGAATGAAGAATTCAATAAAAAAAATCGCAACTTCCTCCCACTTTTATTTTTTGACATATTATTGAGCGAGGGGCGCTCATTAAAATGTCTCAAAAAAAATATGTACATCAATCAACCCTACTTTATGTTTATAGTGGTAAAAGCCACTATAAACATAAAGTAGGGTAAAACTTAAAGCAACACTGGTATACCCATCTACTTTAGGCAGGTATGACGTCATCTATGTCTGTCCCTTACGGGTATACGGTCACGTCCTATCTATTCATTCTTTATCTAAGGTCCGAAACGATAGCATGCCATTGGCGTCATTATCGCGTCTATTGATTCGGTCCGGGCGTGAGCAGTCTGAGTACTGTGAGTAGTGTAATTTCGAAACGGAACGGGGCCCTGGGCCGCGTTCCGTTTCGCGATTATATTAATGACTATCAGCACTGTGAGCGCGCTTACAGATGACCCGTTTCGCGACAACAGCATTCACGTTGAATGTGATGACGTCATTGATTGCGTCACAAACAACGTTTACAGAAACGAATAGTAATGTATTTCTACAGTTCCAGTTTTAGCTTAGCACTACCAGCGCCCCGGGCGAGTATTTTACGGCGCCCCCTAATTGCAATTCAAACCCATACGAAAAAAAGGCAAAAAATATATAACAATGAAATAAGTAACCATTATTATAAAAAGAATAATATTTTTTTTCTAGCCTTTCTATCGGCGAACTCGTTTATAGGTTATTAAAGTCGATGTTTGTGGTACCTAATTTCATTTTCGATGGACAAAGTTGCCAAGATTGTCAATCTAGATTCTGAAAATTGTCGATCACAGAGATAACAGATAGGTTTTCATAAGCTTAAGCTTAGGAAAACTCCTCTTCCCACTAGCAACCGTTACAGGTATAGTCAATAATATTCGCAATGCTTTAACTAAATTTGAAAATAGTTCTTGTTGCGATCTTTTATAAAATTTAAAATAAAAATAGGAGTTATAATATTCTGATCAGGCAAAAAAGACTTCAGACTCTTACGAGTTCATCACAGAACACGTTATGAACTCGTAGGTCTGAAGTCTTTTTTGCCTGTGGGGCTAGCACGCAGGAGAATCGAAAGCAGAACTAATAAAATTGCCATACAAACTCCTCGATTCGGATTTCGATTCGATTTTCGATTCTCCTGCGTGCTAGCTCCACTGATCAGAATATTAGTCTACGGTTAATTTTAATTAGAGAATACCACAGAGTTTGACAAGGTCGGGTTTATTCGGAATCTGTTTTATATTGTACAAAAAAGACCAAGATTCCGAATGCTCTTTTAAGTTTTAACTGTTCAAATCTTTCATTGAGTGAAATTAATGTATTGTCCAAAAGACAGTTGAAAAATCTTTTTCTGGTGAAGTTATAGGTTCATCTCGGGCAATTTGACCAGCTTGACTCTTTTTCTGATTTCCCCACTCCAAACATAAACAAACATGTTACGTTTTTTACATATGACAGGGAAGCTCTTGGCTTTCATCTCACCTGATGGTAAATGACGATGTCTAAGTAGGAAGTGAGCTTTACCTGGACCCCCCAACAACTGAGGAACTGGCTTTCTTACCTCCAAATGTAGGATAAGATGGTAGTAGCTAGCCATGTGGGCGCAGAAGCCCTTCCACCAACCAAACCGAGCAGAAAAACTTTGCTCCCATGGAGAATCGAGGATTTCGATAAAACTAGTGTCACTGATAGTAGGAACAAAGAGTGATGAACATTAGCATTACAACGTAGCGTCGACAGTCTGATTACTGCGTGTGTTTGTTTAAAAATAATTTGGAATAACTGTTTTTAGTGCGTGCACCAATATAATGAATAAGAGTGAGCTGTGTGTGTTCTGCTTCGCTAAAAATACTCTCTTTTTAACTAAAATGTAAAAAAGAAATAGATCAGTGACGGTTCCTTTATGTTGGCGAGGTTGGCGCCGCCAAACCAAACATGAAAAAATATATAAATAACTTTATAATTAACCTTTAATAACTCTGGACGTTTTATTAAAATTTACTTTTAATTAAAAATTAACTTAGTTTAACGAATTAAGGAAATTTAAGTAACATTTTCAGCCTTTGGCGACATGCTATCAATTATGTAAAAATAATAATAAAAATAAATCTCATCAAATAAAAAACCTTTATACTACACCTGATCGGAACAGTAGTCATGATTCCCTCAAAAGTATGAATGTATGAGAATGCCTTAAGGCATTAAGTCCGCCAATTGTACTGTTTTATTTTGTGCAATAAAGTATTAAATAAATAAATAAAATAAATAAAAGTCATCTGCCACGTTAGATTTTAAAATTGTTGCTGTTTTCGTAATCAGCGACTCGATAAACCACAAAAAGAATACCCATGTTGATTTTCAGACTTTCTCATCCCATTTCCCTTTTTTAGGGGTTGCATTCTGTAAAAACTTAAAACACGTGTTTACTCATTTATTCATAACAGTACTCCTGTGAAATTTCGAATAAAATAATCTGATTTTGTTTCCTCATACAAATGTTGGACCTCCGTTTCAAATCCTTAGAAGGTGGTTTTTGAAAAATCCATTCTTAGTGCTCATAGCCCTAAGACCTCATAAGAAACCTACTTGTTAAATTTTGCATCTTTAGACCCGAAGGTTTGGGCTCTACGTTGATATGTGAGTCAGTTTCTTCTTTTCCATATTAAGAAGAAGATAGAAAAAGATGATGGTAGTTCACGACCGCCAGGTTGGATTTAGAAATCGTTATTGTTTTTGTAACCAGCGACCCGATAAACCATACAAAGGATACCCATAATAATTTTCAGCTTTCGACACCCTATATCCCCCATTTAAAAGGGTGATTTCTGAAAAAAAAAACCCTAAAACAAGTGTTGATTCATTTATCGATAGGAGGACTCCTGTGAAGCTTCGAATAAAATAGTCCAACTAATCTTGTTCCCCCATACAAATTTTGGGCATGAATTTTGGAAAATCCTTTCTTAGTACATCTCATAAGGAACCTACGTGCTTAAATCTCTAGACCCAGTGGTTTAGGATGTGCGTTGATATGTCAGTCAGTCGGTTTCTTCTTTTATATATACAGATATAGATAGAAGATAATAAGTAATATATAAGCCGTAGCCGAGACCTATATTTAATAAATCATTTTTCATCCCGAGCCCTATTATGTAGAGAAATTTAGAGATTTTACAAATATCTCCAAAGTATGCATCGGAGCTTAAAAAATAACAAAATGTTGGATCCCTGTGATACCCAAGAGATAAGTCGGAGGAATCTAATGTACTTAAGAAAAACGGTGAAGTGTGAGTTTGATAAAAAAATTCATATATTTTTCCTTCTGGCACTGACTGCATTGCATTTTTAACCGACTTCAGAAAAGACGGGGCTGTCAATTCAGTTATGTTCGCTACTGTGGAACTTCGTTGATTGAGAGCCGATTTCTGTGATATCGCGGGGATGGCCCCATTTAGATACTGGCGGTCCGGTGCTTTTTGAAAGAATCGACTGGAACAGAAGTAAGGGTGTTTGCCTTGGTTTTTTTGTGTCGTTTATATAGATAGTCTAATTTTGTACAAATTTTAGTCCTCCGTTTCAACCTCGTAGAGGATAGTTTTTGAAAAATCCATTCTTTTTGCACTTGCATAAATCTCCAGCCTAAATCCAAAATTTGGAAATCCTTACTTCAAAACTGACGGACTTTCATACAAACTTTCATTCCCATTTTACCCCCTCAGGGGTGAAATTTCCAAAAAATCTTTCTTAGTGCACCCGTTCACCTCATAAGGAACCTACGTGCCAAATTTGGAATCTCTAGGCCCAGTGGTTTGGGCTGTGCGTTGATATTATCAATTTTCACACTTTGACACCCCATATGCCCCTTTTAGGGATTGAAATTTGGAAAATCCTGAAAGAGGTGTTAACTTATTTATCGATTGGAGTACTCATGTGAAGTTTCGATTAAAATGGAGCAAGTAATCTGGTTTCCCCATACAAACTTTGGAGCCCTTTTTCAACCCTTTAGAGGGTGAATTTTAAAAAATCCTTTCTTAGTGCACCACTTCACCTCATAAGGAACCTACGTGCCAAATTTAGAATTTCTAGGCCCAGTGGTTAGGGCTGTGCGTTGATATGTCAGTCAGTCAGTCAGTCAGTCAGTCAGTCAGTCAGTCAGTCAGTTTCTTCTTTTATATATATAGATGCTAGCCAGGGCGCACTATCACTGATTCATTAGAGTGGAAAAGTAAATACCTACTTAAGAAGTAAAACTACCTAAGTATATAAAATATGTACCTACTTGTAATATTAATGAAGTTAATTCAAATTGGAATTCAAAAGGCGGGATGCTTGTGGGCAAGGCGCTGCGTTCGTACAGTCAGAAACACGTCAACATATACACTATGGACTTAGTACCATCCTTATTACAATCATGGTATAGTTGTACTGCATGTGTATACCATGACGTGTGGCTTACCGTATCTATCTCAGTCCCCGACCCCATATTCATCATTACCTCTACCCCCATTCCCACCCTTATCCCCATCCACACCTACTCCTATCCCCACCGCTATCCGCACGCCCTAATCCTATCCCGTGCCTATCCTTATACCATCTTTATCCTGTGTCTATCCCTGTTCTGTCTATATATCCCATCTCATCCCTAACCCAATCCCGTTACTACCTTGTCCCTATCCTGGCCCTATCCCATCCCTTTCCTGTCCGGCCATTATCCTATCCCTATACTAATCGTATCCCGCCCAACACTTCTCATATTGTCTATGCGTTGCGCTAGTACTCGTAGGTATTTTTCAATCCGACCATAATAATAATTAAAGACTTAAAAATGTTTACCACCCCTTAGGGGTGGAACTTCCAAAAATACTTTGTGGGTGCCTACACTGCATAACGTATCTATGTGCAAAATTTCAAGTCTGTAGGTCCAGCGGTTTGGGATATGCGTCATTATAAGTAGTCCATACGACTACATCCCTTTTCTCACCCCTTTGAAGGAAGTAAAAATATTCATAATCACTGAGATATGTAAAAAATTGTTTTCCTACTTGAACAAAACTTTAGGATCCAAACTTCTAAACTGACGGATTTTCATACAAACTTTCATCCCCTATTTCACCCCCTTAGGAATGGAATTTCCATTATAAATCCTTTCTTAGTGGATGCCTAAGCTGTATAAGGTATCTATGTACAAAATTTCAAGTCTCTAGGCGATTTAATTATTCCCACGAATTCATCCCTCTTTTCACCCTTCTGGGGGTGGAATAATCAAAATCGCTGAGACAGGTCTAAGTTATTTTTCAAAGTCTTGCCTAAACCCAAAATTTGAGGATCCTTACTTCAAAACCGACGGATTATCATACAAACTTTCACCCCCTTAGGGGTAGAATTTCCAAAAATAATTCCTTGATGGATGTCTACACTGCATATGAGATCTATGTGTAAAATTTGAAGACTGTAGGTCAAGCGGTTTGAGCTGTGTGTCATTGTAGTTCTCACGACTTCATCCTCCTTTTCACCCTCTTGGGGGTGAAATATTAAAAATCGCTGAGATAATAAATTATTTTTTATTTTTTAGCCTATACACGAAATTTGAGGATCATAACTTCAAAACCGTCGGAATTTCATACAAACTTTCACCCCTTATTTCACCCCTTTAGGGATGGAAATTTCAAAAATCCTTTCTTAGTGGATGCCTACATTGCATAAGGTATCTATGTGCAAAATTTCAAGTCGGTAGGTCTAGCGGTTTGGGCTGTGCGTTGATATATCAGTCAGTCAGTCAGTCAGTCAGTCAGTCAGTTTAGAATTTTATATATACAGATTGTTTAAAATCTTTATTATATAAACAAGCAATATATAAATTTAAACACTAAATATAAGACGTTTATACAATAGGCGGACTTATCCCGTACAGATGTCTCTTCCAGTCAACCTTTAAAAGGTGTAAAGGATGAACAATGTGGCGATAGCGCCTTTTTTAACCGACTTCAAAAAAGGAGGAGGTTCTCAATTGGATGCGTATTTTTTTTTCTTTTTTTGTGTGTATGTTACGCGAGACCGATTTTCAAAATTCTTTTTGTATTCGATAGAGTATACTCCTGAGGCGGTCCCAAGGACACCAAAGTCAGGATCTGATGATGGAATCCCTTGAAAATCACTAAAATTAAAAAGAATTTCACTAAAAAGATTTCATTCAGTAAAAAGTAAAAAAAAAACGACTTCAAAAACACTGAAAAGTAAAAAATAATATAAGAATAGATACAGACAACATCACACTTCTCTATTGAAGTCAGTGACAAATTTTAAGACACTCTAGGAGATCATCGTTTGGCACCGACTTCAATATAGAAGTGTGATGTTGTCTGTATCTATTCTTATATTATTTTTTACTTTTCAGTGTTTTTGAAGTCGGTTTTTATTTTTTGTAAAATATTTTTTTTAATAGACATATTTATAATCAAATATAATATACCTAAAACAAATCAATTCATACGTAGGTACATACACATTCAAACATACATATACACGGTGTTTCATAATAACCAATAAATGATTGTCCAACTTAGTCCTGAATTACGAATGACTTTTTTTTAGATCGAATAATCTTTGATCGAATCTATCGTAAGACCGATGCGTTATCTAAAACTAATTATTAATGTGTTTACACGTAATGTCATTCAACCCAAAATTTTCATGTATATTTCAATTTCAATTTATTTAATTTAATTTAGTATAAGTTTAACAGTACAAATAGACCAATGACTTATACATAAAAGCACAATAAAATTTTGAATAAAATAAAATAACAGCACAATAAAATGTCAAATTAAAAAAGTCGAATAAAATAGAATGTCAAATAAATTAATGTCAAATAATATGTCAAAAAGCAAACAAGATAGAACATAATTAAATTAATTAATTAATTTTGAGAAATACAGAAATGTCAAAAAATAAAAAAAAACATTTTGAGAAATACAGCAATGTCACAAATGTCGAAATAAAACAATTTATATTTAAATGAAAACATTATGAATTATTGTAGGTATGTCAAAAATATCCTAGCTGTGTTACATAAATGGGCAAAGCGATCCGCGAATATGTCGGAATCCTCGTGCTGAGTGAGCAAGTGCAGTAGGGTCATAGCGCGCGGAGTGGGCGCGTGCATGGCATGGCGCGCTCGAGCGGACGGCCGCTGCAACAGGCGCGGTCGGCGACGCGGCGTCACCATCGCCCCCGCCGCATCCCGCGGCAGCCGCGACGGCACCAACAGCCCGATGCCCGCCAACACCGCCGGACTGTCCACTCGGTGGTGAATAATGGCCAGGTAATGGACCAATAAGAGCCACTGTCTTATCATAGTAGGTATCATCATCATGTCTATGATTTACATGAAAATTTTGGGTTGAATGACATTACGGGTAAACACAATTTAATAATATAGTAATGTCACATCAGCCAATAGCTTCAAAATCCCAATGACTTTTAAGACGTACTTTAAAGGTCGACACAGACTCCTCGCGCCTGACATCAACAGGGAGCAAGTTCCACAAGCGAGTGGCCTGCACAGTGAGTGATCTGGGGCCCGATTCTCAGTTTTTTAGAGATATCTCTAATTCGACATATCTCTAATACTTTGCATCTCTACTAAAAATCTCTATGATATGAAAAAAATGTCGATTGCTATCTACCACTAGGCATAGACATTTCTCTATCGTGACATTTTGAGAATACGGAAACTGTGAAATATTCGACATCCGCCATTTAATTTCGACATATGTCGAATTCGACATTATGTCTATGGCTTGAGAATCGGGGGCCTGGTATATATTCCAGATGAGTGAGAGGGTACTGCCAATACCATATTTTCACTCAAACGAAGCCAACCATCAACACCCGCACAAAATTTGAAGCGAACACGAAGATATTGTGGATACATAGGGTTGAGGAGAACATTATACAGAAATGTTAAGAATATGAGCATTCCTACGCAGCCGAATAGGGAGCCAGTTCAATTTTGCACGAAACTCCGAGATGTGATCAAATTTTCGAAGGCAAAGACATACCGAATGCAAGCATTATGCAGCCTCTCCAGCTTATTTAATAATTCCTCATCCTGGTCTAAGTAAGCAACATCACCGTAATCCAAGAGAGGGAGAAGCAAAGACTGCGCCAGCAAAAACTTCGTCTTTTCAAGTTTCGACGTTTTGATGCATTTTGTTTTGATAATATTTGTGATTTTGCATTTTCTTTAAAAATGCTAAATATTTTTTAAAAAATGATGAAAATAAATCAAATACAAGAAAAATTTCGTCTCGGGCGGGACTCGAACCCGCGACTCTAACATACCGAGAATCTTTGTATTGATTTATTTTCATCATTCTTACAAATAATTAATTTTACAAAAATTGTGGTCCAAATGTTGGACAGAATATGTTGGTAAAAATTGTAACATTCAATATAACCATATTTTTATTAAAATTATTTCGCTGCTGCCTATTTGGTCATCAATACCTAAGCAGCATCCATATAGTGCAGGCCGACGACGTTTCCCGACGGCGGCACGGAAGGAGGCGAAATTACGCTCTGGGTAGCTGGTGGACCAGCTACCAGATGGGTCGCGGGCGACGGTGTGGGGCTCCCGTCCGTCACTCGCAGTAAGGACCCTAAAGTTGAGGGGGTGTCTGTAGTGTTCCGCAGGCACTCCCTACCTTAAAGAGGGGCCCGACACGGCCGGGCAGCATCGCCCTCGGCACGCACAGTGCCTGCGAAGAGTTCCCTGTGTGTGTCGAGAAGGCGAAGGACGAAACGCCCCGGTCCTTTTTAGTGGGTATGCCCAGATTGCCCAGTAGGGACGAGTCCCACATAACAGCAGGCAGGCCCCACCCTGTCTGCGGTAGATATAAAATCTGTTTACACCATGTCAAATATGAACAAAGTGTCGTGATGAGAAATGAGAAAGGTAACTCAGGGAAACTCTTATCTTCGAAAATATAGTAGTTAGTATTTCGCGTTTTGCGCCGAGTGTCTCTGCGCTCTCAATGAAGGTTAATTCATGGCAAAAATTTGTTTAGCAACAGTTGATCAACATTGTTGATGAGCGGCGAGAATGTTGCTGGAAACTTTTTTAAGACAATATAGGTTGTCCACACGTCAGTCTGCGTTAAAATGTTGCCCGAGGGAGAAATTGCATTATTTTATCATTGCTCCTCACTACTGCCATGTTTATAAATGGTCGCAAGCACGTCCACACACGTCAACAATTGTTGATAGACAGATGTTGTCGCTCGTCGGGCGAGAACTTGTCAACTTGCCGTTCTCAACTCTGCAACACAGTGTTGCCTGCAACATTTTGACAGCAGCTCCGCAACACGTTGATTCAACTTTGTTGCTAAACAAATGTTTACCATGAATACGAGGCTTTACAGGAGGTAGGTACAAATGATACACATGAAATCGCATTGAAATGTCAATATATATATTTTTAATATTCATAAATTCAATATACATTATAATATCAAGTAAAATGAATTACTATAATTTATATAGGCAATATTTTAACACATGTTAATCTATGGGTATATTTAACAATCTAATGTTCTTATTTTAACAACCGCGGACGGCGCCGGCGCAGACGGGCCGCCCCACCAATCACCCTTCGGCATAAAACAACACACGTTATGGCAATAGGAATTCACATTTTGCTTACATCTATATTATAATCAATCTATAAATAATAGTTTTATGTAAAGTTACAAACGGAAGAAATACTTTGTCTCGCAATATTAGTATTGCACTTGTAACTTAACACCGCCACAGTACAAACGGCCGTTATAATTACGTAAAAGTAAACATTTTTCATACAAAAATTAGAATCTTAAAATTATTTTTGGCACAAATCTAATCTTAGCTAAGTATAATTGGACAGGACCGTTTAATATATTACAATGGTCGCCGTCTCTGTAAAACGTAATTAATCTTTGGTTTATCTAGCCCACCAGTATCAATTTGGAAATCACTTAACGCTAAAATATAATAAAATATGAAACGTTTCAAACAGGTGCATAAATACCACTTTAATTTAGTTTATTGTTACGCTTTGTAGCACATGGAAAGCGGGAAAATTTCGTTGTTGTAGAATACTGTTACTCTTATAAATTGAATGGCAAATACATTTCTTACATTACATTACTAACTGTTAATATTATGTAATATTATTAATCATTCACAATTATTGCGCTGGAAGTAAGGAGACTACGTCGTTTATGCGCATTTAGTAATGTTTATTGTAATTCGTTGCATAGAAACCTTTCAAAATTAATATAATACACTTACAATTACAAAATATAGAAATTATGTATCTCTTATTTTTTAGGAACTTTGAGTTCTTATACATACTGCTGAAAAGAATCTGAAATGATATTAGAAATGGAGTACACCAGTCAATGGAATTAAAGATGGAAAATTAAGTACACGACTACATCTGGCTAATCGTCGACGATCATGCGCGTACGCAACCACGCACATTAATAGGGGAAGAAAATTGAATAGCACATTATGGGATGGTATTTCTATAATCTACACGATAAAATTTATTAGTAAACCTATTGTAATCAGTAAACAGATGCTTATTGTCGCCATATTACTTTGCTCGGGGAGGCCGCTACGTGCCGTTCACCGTAAGCGCGGTCATATTTACATACTTATTACTCGTACAATATTTACAATCAGATACCACTATTTACAACTTAACATAATAACTTTTGATTATACGAAATAGTTTTTTAAACACAGCAGAGATCCCATAGAAGTATTATGGAATGCTTAGAACTTAAGTAAGATTGAATCTATCTAAACACTTAGCATTACAATACGAGAAGCTTACTGTTAAAGAAGTTTTTAATGTTTTTTTTTAATAACATCTCATAGAATTTTTAAAACACGTGGAACCATAATATTTAGACTTACTTATTACAATACGGCTCATAATCGAAAACTAATTACAGACGAATAGTGAGACATGTAGAATCGTAATAGCCACAATGATCGCTTGCTCCTAAAGTGAAATACGATTAACCACAAACTAAATACAGAAACTACTTATCGATCATCTAGGTTACCAATTTCTGATTCAAACTTATTTGAAAGCACTATTATGAGCTTGTCTATAATCTTAAATCTTTGTCTATGGTGTGAAAAGAAAAAGACAACACAGTAACTATAATTTCATTATTCACTTTGGGTCGAGTTTGTATTTCGTTTTAGGGAGTGACCACTTGAGTACATTTACTCGTACCCAAAATGATTGTATTTCTAAACATTTTTTTTTATTACAGTAGGCCTAAATTGATTTTGGACTGTCTCTATGTGTTAGTATTGTCAGCACAATAGTATAAACACTAACCGGTAAGTAGGTAGCACTTTTATACAGACCAGTATTTATTTTTTAATTTAATAAAATGAGTATCTAGCTGAGTATCTATTTTCGTGAACTTTTTATGACTTAAACATCTACTTAATATTAAACATTTAAAATAAAACATCAAATTCGGACAGCATCAACGTCGCTTACCTATAAAATAATGGCCATTGTAAAAAAATAATAAAATAGCTTTCAATTATATTTATATGAGTATTAAGCTACAGGTACCGGCCTTTGGGACATTTAGAATACTTACTAAAAACAATCAAATATATTTGGCAACGTGAATAATGGTTTCCTTTGGCACTAAAGTAACTATATTATAGTTATTAATTATTATACTTACAATATATAGTATGTCGTTGAGCAATGACTTAACAACGAAACGAAACAAAATACCGGGCGACGAATACTTAATTTATTAGGATTATTAAAGCGCATGAGCGACCCAAGCGAAGCCTAGGACTTCGCTTTAAGAGGTTCATTACTTTAAGTATTTGGCACATCACTCACTAGAGAACAAGAGCTCAACTTTACAAGACTAGTAGATACTTGTTTTCTTAAGCTTGGAGATGTTTCAGAAAATCTCAAATGACATACGCACGTGCTCGTGATTTTCTTAACAGTACTATTTTTGTAGGACTGAAATCGTAATCACAATGTTGTTCTTTGCCTTTACATGTTTTTGAAGCCAATGATCAGCGGCAAGATTAGTTTCTGTATGGCTTGCAGATTGCAAATCTGTGGTTCATGTGCTGGCTGTAGGAGCCGGAGTGGGAGAACTTTTTGAGGCACTTGAAGCACTGGAACGGCTTCTCGCCGGTGTGCAGGCGCTGGTGTTCCGTCAGGTGGTGCTTGTGCTTGAACGCCTTCGGGCACACCTCACACTTGTACGGCCGCTGACCTACAAACAGAGGTTTGTTAATTGAATATATCCACGAATATTGTGACTTGAAAATTTCCACAGCGGCGTTTCTACAGAATGTCGAAGAAGAGGAATGACACGTGACGTTTCTATATGAAAATCGCAAATAACAAATAAAATCATAAGACCAAAATAATTCTTGTTAAAATAATCAAATACACAATTTTTTTAAGAAGGTGTAGGTAATTAATATAAAACAGAAATATTTTTTACTTATTGCGTAAGTTTAAGATAATTTGAAGGTATTATTTGCTGTTTACAAACTTTATTATGTAAAAAGGATTAGGATCAAGCTGACACTTCTACAGAAACAATGCAGTAAGATCAAGAAGTATCTTACTCACTATGAGGTAAAGCTGGAAGTAGAAATGGCTGAATAGAAATATAATACTAACCTGAATGCTCATATTTGTGCCTAGCTAAAGAACTTTGCTTGACAAAAGTTTTGTCGCAAAGGTTGCACACGAAGTGGTCCTCGCCCTCTTTGAACTCGGCTCCATGCTTCAGTTTGTTCTTTTTAAGTACTGGCGCCTCGTCTTCGTATTCATTTTGAGATTCCTTCCAAGACAACCGCTCGTACGAGGGACTCGGAGCCTGCCGGTTCTCCGGTGTCAACTGCACGTTAAGAATTGGAGATCGAGCGCTAGCCATTTCGCTTTGCTGTAACATTTTGTCCATTGGCATCAAATGATTCATGAGCATTTTTTGAGGCAGTAATCGCTTGTGTCCGTTGACGGGCTCCCCTGGAGATGGGGATAGTCGAAAGTCAGTAAAAGAGGACGAAGAACAATTGGAATGTGGATACGTATTGTTGTAATTGGGTCGGTGGGGTGTTGTACTACGTGACGATTTTTGACTGAGGTTCACCGCCTCTTCAGAATCGGAATGTGTGACTGAAATGCTGCACGACGGTGACGGTGATGGGCTCGGCGTCGTCGGCTTTTTCGTCGACAGGTCGAGCGGTTGGTCCGACACCGACAGCGTTTGCGTCATTCTCCGCACTCGCGCTCTGTTGTTCTGAAACCAAACTTGCACTACACGATTGTCAAGTCCAATTTGTTGCGCAATTCTTTTGAACTCTTCTCGATTCGGTCTCGGATTCAAAGAATAGTGCTCTTTTAATATCACTTGCTGTTCCTCACTTAATGCCGTTCGAACCCTAATTTTTCGGTCGTTTTCATGTAACATTTTATCATCACGGTCATCTCTCGTGAAGTCTTCATCTTCACTAGCACTAACACCGCTTTGTATTGAAGCTCGCATTTCAGCTTCTAATCTATTAAGTGCTACGGTTTCTGCCACTTGAGCTGCCAAACCTTCATGCTTTCTAAATAGACTGCCACATGCAATTTTTTCGTGTTCCAGTAAATCAGCGCTATTGTTGAACATCATATTACACTTTAAGCATTTATTCGCTTCTTCTGGCTCCTCTTTCACTACTATATTGGGAGCAGGGGGTGACTCTATGCTTGGGCAAATATTACCAGAGACTGGAGACAAATTTTCCATATTTGCTCTAAAAAAGTGCTTGGTAACCGATGCATTTACTGATTCTAATATTGTGTTGAAACCGGAATGGTTATTATTCGTTTGGTCGTTGTTATTTAGGGGGACGGATTCAAAGTTTCGCGGTGATTTCACTACATTATCACGATCCTCTTGCTCTTTCTTAATTGAGGTAGCTTCATCGTCTTCTATGTCCATTACAAGTTCTGCGCTACCTTCTGACCTTTTATCATCTTCTTCGGTGACCTCTTCTATTAAGTCTTCCGGGTCAGCGGAAGGTGGACTTGCCAATTTCGGGCTCGATACATTTTCTAGTTTTCTTTGCTGGTACTGAGAAGAAGCAAGCTGCTCAAAGAGCTGACTCAGTGAAGCTGGGAAACTGTAGGGGGTTATACCACTAGCTGGGCTCATAGGCATACCGGGTGGCATATAAAATGGATTCATGCCGGGCTGTGCCAGCGGTGGACGGTGGAAATTATTTTCTTGCGAGGACATGCTCGCGAAGAACGCAGCGGCAGCTGCCTCGTTGTATTTGGGTAGAATAGGCAGGAAGGAATTGCCATTTGGCGCCATGTTGTTGTTAAGTTGTGACGCCACCATTGCATTGGCCCGCTTCCTGGACGGGCTTCGCTCTGGGTTGAGAGCGGGGTTATTGGGCTTTATTCGCCCCATTTTCAAATTCATAACAAGACACTTCTTGGAAGTCATGTGGCTCGAGTAGGAGCCAGAGTGGGAGAACTTCTTGCCGCAGTTGGCGCACTCGAACGGCTTCTCTCCACTGTGTATGCGAAGGTGCTCCTTGAGGTGATGTTTGAATTTGAACGCTTTGTCGCAGTCGTTGCATTTAAACTTACGGAGCAGTGCGCTCTCGTCGTGGCTTATCATGTGCCGCTGCAACCTGTAGACATTCGCGAAACTCTTGTGGCATATCTTGCAAGACTGTGGACAAAGAAATAAGTCATTAGTTTTGCTGTATAGGTAAATGATTTGTAAAATAATTTAACAATAACAAAAAGGTGTGACTCATGGCTACAGGATGCTACGCAACCCTCACGTATCGTTATATTGAGAGCTTCCAATAACTAACACAATCTTTCTAGATTACTAGCTCATTAAGTTGTTTCTGAAGGTTATAATAATTGCCAGATGTAACAAGATTGGTACGGTGTAATCAGTAGATGCAATCCCGCCACCAGTCGTGCAATAAGCGGACAGTTAAACAATGGGCACTGACATATCTGAGTGTATCCACCTGTGTGCTGGGCGAGTGCAGCGTCTCGTGGCGCTCGAGCTGGTCGCGCGTGGGGTAGGCGCCGCGGCACTGGCTGCAGCTGAAGGGCCCGCCGGGGCCGAGCGGCGACCCGCTCCGCTCCTCCTCGTCCTCCGACGGCTTGCTCTCCGACCCTCCGCCCGCCAGCGGTCGGACTGGAAACGTTTAATTATGCTTAAAGCCGCATTTTACAGCAGTCTTTTCATCATCACTTACAGCTCGTAAAAATACGCGCAATGATTGTCAGAGCTAAGCAGGAGGACGCTTTCGGTTACCTTGTGCAGGCGCTGTTGTAACCATCAGATCGGCTTTAATTAAGTTTTTCCTGTCTTCAAAACTAACTCTAATAATAGCTATTTTTACACACAACAGGGAAGTTGTTGGACTTAGGCTCGTATTAATAATTGCATCTCAAGTATGAGATCGATCTTGAGATACTGTTTTTGACAGATGTTCCATACATTAAACGTCAAAACTGCAGCTCAAGATCGCTCTCAACTTTGAGAAGCGTTTATTAATACGAGCCTAGGTCTTCATCTCTGGATGGTAAATGACGATTAGACCAAATATGGAGGCAAACTTCACCTGGATTCCTCAAAAATGGTGCTGGGTATCTTATTACAATTTATAGAAACAATAATGCTATTAAAATTGTTACTATGGTGACAAACTTAAATAAACGGTAACAGCTAGCCAGGCGGGCACAGAAGCCCTACCACCAATCATGCCAAGGACAGAAACTCCGCCCCCATGGACAATGAAACCACGCAACTACAGTACCGGGTGGTCTTTACGACTAGACCAGGGCAGCGGTATTAAGAATTATATTCATCATCATCACTACTTCAACCCATACACAGCACCCATGCAAACACCCTACTGCTGATCACTGGCCTCTTCTTAGACAAGGGTGATTTCCTTCTACATCACGTTGGCCAGACCGGTTTTTTTTTTGGAGTTTCCGGACTCCTCGAGAGATGTGTGATTGCGGAGAGCTTCGTTAGTCGGCTCTTACGACATCCACGGGAAGAACGGGAGCGGCGCAACATGTACTCTAATTCCGTTACCGCACAGAAAGTCCTTTTAAATTATTCGAGCGAAAGTATTCATTGTTCAGACCATATGCCTGTCTAATACGTAGGAAGAAAAGCTAAATTGTATGAAGCTGTCATAAACGTAGTGTCTTTTAGATATTATAGGTAGTTAAGTTATACATATCAATATATTAATAATAAAACTTGGCATTGGTGTTAGGAGGCAAATATTAAGAGCAAATCATGAGATTTAGTGAATTCAAAAATCTGTAAAGGATTATTCGCTTTAAGACAGATTCAGGTTTGGGCAGATTCTGAATACGGACCGAGACGGAGTATTATTATATCTTCTGTGACCGAGCTAAGCGCGCTAGAGATAACTGCAGCTTGGACCGAAGATACCTATGAAAAGTACACGGAATAGACATTTGGTAATCCTCTGTTTCCTCCTCTAAAACTAGACCAATTTAATTACTTTTATGATTAAAAAATGAAAACCGACTTCAAAAAACTGAAGAGTTAAAAAATATATAAGAATAGATACAGACATCATCACATTTCTATATTGAAGTCGGTGTCAAATTTTAAAACTTTCTAGATCATTGTTTGACACAGACTTCAATATAGAAATGTGATGTTATTTGTACTTATTCTCATATTATTTTAAATTTTTCAGTGTTTTTGAAATCGGTTTTTACTTTTACATGCTTTTATTTACTTTCGCCGGTCCCGGTGTCTGTAATAAAATCTTGCAAGTTTAATTTGACCCACTTCCCCACTTCACTTCCTCAATGACACAACTCCATTGAGTTTGGGCTAGTTTGATTCGTATTCACGATTACTTAAAGCTTGTATTTAAAATAAGTTTATTTTTAATAATTTAATTTGTTTTTACGAGCTTTTATTTACTTTCACCTGTTTGTAATGAATTCTTGCAAGTTAAATTCGACCCACTTTTTTATGAATTTAATACCAATTCACTTGTATTAAATTCACTTGAAGGATACGACAAAGGATCAATACATGCCTATTGTATAAAAAAAAACTAACCTCTAACTCCTCAAAATTAAGGATCCCTTCATTATCAGCTCGGTTCATGACTACCAGACGCGTAATACCTGAATAGCTTCGGAAAAAAACATGAAACACCTTGGACGTACCTATAAAATTTCAGGGATTCCCATGAGATCCCATCATCAGATCCTGATTTTGGTGACAATGGGACCATCTCAGGAGTATACTCTATCGAATACAAAAAGATTTTTGAAAATCGGTCCATAGTTAATTGGCAGAGTAATCGCGTCCTTTTTTGAAGTCGGTTAAAAATTAAAGAAAGGCTTTAACTATTTTTATTGTTAGCTATGCTTTTATATAATTTTATCATATTTGTATGCTGGATATGTAACACAGCGGGCACATACAGGAACATGCTTAATAGTGACCAAAGTATGTTTTTTTTTGGAAAGTATTGTTCTATTGCTGTTATTCACGAAGAAAACAGGGAACTATATTTGTACAGAAAAATGGCTTTAGGATGTCCTCTTAATGTTCAGCCAATAATATCTAATATATAAAAAGCTCGTGTCTGTCACAGTCTTTTTTCTCAGACCTACCAAATATACACAAAAAAATCATAAAAATCGGTCAAGCCGTTTCGGTGGAGTTCGATAACAAACACTGAGACACGAGAATTTTATACATATTAGATTATTATTATAAAGAGGAAAGATTTGATTGTTTGTTTGTATTGAATAGGCTTCGAAACTAGTGAACCGATTTTTATGAAAGTTGGTATAGGAATAGTTCGAGACCAGGGGAAGGACATAGGGCAATTTTTCTACGGGAAAAATGTGTCGGGAAAAGTTTTCCTACGGGAAAAGTTAGTTATAATGCAAACAAAGTTGCACACGGTCAGCTAGTATTAGATAAGAACAAAAATTTTATAGTCAAAGAAAATTGCTGGAGGGAGATAAGTACTTTGGTAGCTGCGGCAAAATAAAATGACCACTCCTCCGCAGAGACGGTAAATGATGCGTTGCGTTGTGTGACGCTGCGTTGAGCTGCATTTTTTTTATTGCAGGAAGTTGGCAAACAAGCAAACTGCCCACCTGATGGTAAGTGGTAACAGTCACCTATAATACATGTGGCTCTTGTGAGATTCGCAGCAAAACTGCAACCCCCACAAGAACCACAGTGTACGTTGCCAACTTGTGACACAAGATGTAAAGTCACAGTACCCAGTAATTTCACTGCCATATCTTACCCTTCAAACCGGAACACAGCAATGCAAGCACTGCAGCTTTGCGGCAGAAATAGGTAAGACGGAGGTACCTAAGCAGACGACCCCGGTACAGAGTCTCCCTCCAGTAATGCTCCAGCTGCATGCCGCAGCGTTGTGCGTTACGAGAGACCAAAGCTTTAAACATGCAAGAATTGAATGTAATTTTGTAGAAATGGTTGTAATGATGACCGATTGTCATATTTAAAGAAGTGAACTATCGATTTATACATATAAATAAGGGATGGAAAAGAAAGATCTACCTCTTAGAGCATTCATCATAGGTTAAATGATCTAAGATCTACCTACTCGTGACTGGTAGTTTTTGACGCAGCAGAAGAAAAGTACGTGTCATCATTGTTTAAATTGCTCGTATTGCTATTTGTCTTGTGATAATTTATTTATCATTCTATATCATATCTAACAAATATCTACATACGAGTACGTTTAATATTTAATTTTCATATAAAAATTCGTATTTTTTTTTCTAATTCTCGATGTTTCGAGATAGCGTTTAGGTTCAGCTCCGCTTTTTGTCCGTGATACGGTGCAGTAGTTCGGTCAACCGGACCAATTTTTTTCCTATGACCGGATTAAGGAAAAAATTTAAGTATGTATGTTCATTTAAACAGGTATAGTTCACACGAGTTTTTTAATTTTTTATGCAATCGTAATTGAAGCATTAATAATATTATATTTTACAGAGCATTGTGTATCATTATAATATGTATTTATTTACTAGTGAAGGTATATATTTTTTATATTTATATAAAAATTCAGAGATATGTTAATTGATTGTTAATTTATTAGCAATATTTTGATACATAATTGCGTAGTAAGTGATAATATTGCTTTATCTTTTAAATTTAGTTCATCTACTACCTCTGAACTCTCTGCATCGTCTAAAGGTTGACTGGCAGATTAGCCCAGGCATTAAGTCCGTCTTCGTAAATGTACAGCCCGTACTTCGACTAAACAGCTTCGTGTTTTCCGGTGATTTATAAAAACAAACACGAGGCAACAATTCAATCCAGCTGGTTATTTCGGTAATTTTGCCGCGCGCGACGCCGCCGCCGCCGGCCCCGGCCGTAAATCAAATAATAGAGAACCAAACACCGCATCATAGGTATTAATTAGTGTTTACAACGCGGATATATTGGGAGATGACCACGTTGGATAGCTAGACTCGATCATCCCTTCGGCGGTACTAAGCTTCGGCGGTACTAAAGGGACATTTTTCAACGTGACAAGATCGCCCATGGCGATAATGCCGCCTTTTTGCTGTTCTGTATGTGCTATCCCTGTTTGTGTTATTTATCAAGCACAATAAATGCTTCTATCTTTATCGAGAGTTTGATATATATCAAACAAACAGTTCACCATTGCGGTTTAATCGTAGTAAGCGAAGGACAGCAGCACGTACAAAAACTCAAAAATTTTTGTTTAACATATAGCTATATGGGCGGTAACTGTCATCAAACGTAAATACAAAAAGTAATTAAAAGAAAATAAAGTTAATGTTAGAGAGAGAGAGAGACGATAACTTAGCATTCCATGGATTCACCGTGCAGGTGCCGGGTCCATCGCGTTGCAGAGAAAAGAGCCATGAGTAGTGCCTGGGGCTTACGACCCAGGTGCAGGTTTAAGTAGCTACTTTACAATGCATCAACATTCACCTTCACCACTCCGGCTCCTCTCTCTGCCTAAGCATATTTGATACGATTCCGTCAGTGCCGCTTTTGTTGCGCGGTTTAGGAGCTGGAGCCGGACCTCACGGACGTTCTCGATAAGCCTAGATCTTTTAGCAATGTGTATAAGGATTTTGCCGGAATACCTCTCGCGCCTACTTCTACTGCAGTTCTAAGTTGAACATAATAACCGTTTTTTTATGATATCGTTGGTAAGATCGTAGTATCTATTCAATTTAACTGTGTGGTCTTTGGGAATGTTATTTCCCACGGCACGGTGAGTTCGATAAGTAGCACGCGCTTTAGTATCCGAGAGTAAAGCAAAATGTCTGGCCTGGATGCAGTAATCACTACGTCAGACGACAACTTGTATTGTTTATCATACGTATCCATCACAAGGGTATGATCGAATAGGGTTTATTTATTGGTTTTGTTTTAGAACCCTCTTTGGTGAATTGGATGAGGCATTTGGTTGTTGTCATCCCTTTCTGGGCTCTTGCGACCGCTTGACTGACTGCTTCCCGTATGATTCCCAAAACCTTATCATGACGTCGCGAGTAATGACCCTTTTCTAAAAGAACTCTGCATCCCATCAGTATGTGCCTAGCTGTTCCAGGTGCTTCGCCACGTGTATAGCATGTTTTTTCTGTGGCTATTCTATCTATATATTAATTGTATACACATACAAGAATTATTAAAACATTAATTCTTGTATGTGTATACAATTATAATTAACATGTACTTGTAGTAGCAAATACGGGTAAACAAATTACTCTATGTGTTTTTCACTAAAAAATTTCATTCAAAAAAGTTAAAAAAAAGCATATTTTACAAAAAATAAAAACCAACTTCAAAAACACTAAAAAGTTAAAAATAATATAAGAATCAGACAAGACAGACAACATCACACTCATCATCATCATCATCGGTGAAAAATTTGAAGACTCTAGGAGATCATCGTTTGGTACCGACTTCAATTTAAAAGTGTGAGGTTGTTTGTACCTATTCTTATATTATTTTTAGCTTTTCAGTGTTTTTGAAGTCGGTTTTTATTTTTTGTAACATATTTTTTTAGTAAATTTATTACCAGTTCACCGAAGCAACATGATAGAATACAACTAAAGATTAATACGCTCCTATTATTTAAAAAAATTACCTCTTTCTCCTGAAAGTAAAATGGGGAGAGGTAAGGATCCTTCCATCATTAGCTCAGCTTGGTGGAAGAATCCTCGAGATGATGACTATCGGACGCAATACCTGAATAGCGTCAGAAATAACATGAAACACATTGGACGTTCCTATGCAACTTAAGGGTTGATTTTTCTGGGATCTCATTACCAGATTCTGACTTTGTGATATTTTTTGGCAGCGCCTTAAGTCAGGTGCATACTATCTATTTGGAAAACAAAAAAAAAATTGAAAATCGGTTCATAATTGTGTAACAAGCATAAAAGAAAAACATAACAGTCGAATTCAGAACCTCCTCCTTTTGCGAAGTTGGTTAAAATAATAAAACCACTTGCAAATTTGGTCCAGTCAAATTAGATTTAAGCTGTATGTGTTGAGTTTAGAACACCTTTAAATGTTCTTATTTCGTAAATAAAAATATGAATTCTAATATTAAATTGGTATATTCTATACAAAAAAATCTAACATTTGAATTTCAAATATTACAATAGGTACTTTAGACACGCTAATATTACCGTACTTTAGTTAGAGTAACAAAACTGTGTATTAAACCCATACAACCAAGAAACCTGTGGGGCTAGCACGCAGGAGAATCGAAAATCGAATCGAAATCCGAATCGAGGAGTTAGTATGGCAATTTTATTAGCGCCACGGCGGTGAGTAGCAGAACTAATAAAATTGCCATACAAACTCCTCGATTCGGATTTCGATTCGATTTTCGATTCTCCTGCGTGCTAGCCCCACTGGAGAGTCCTGTATAAAGTAGCTAGAGAGTATTTTATCCTTTCTACATTGGTCTAAGAATTTAATTAAAAAAATAAGTGTAATAGGTAATTCTACTAATAATAAAAACGCGAAAGTAATTTCGTTTGTATTTCTATTACACTTTCACAACCAAAACGCTGAGAATTCTTGAGAAAAGACATAGGCTACTTCCACGCTACTTCTAATCCCGAATGTTTTTGAGTTTCCCGGGGTACGTGTAATATAACCGAACTCGCGATTTAACTGAATCATACGCAGACAACACGTTAAAGTCCAAGTATCTGCTTAAAATTATACATGTAATTGCAAGTAATAAATTATCGACAACTATACATTTATAACAAATTGGATACTTTGTTATTTATATTTTTGTCGGAAAACTTAACGCTCATGCATTTCAACGTCAAGGATTAGTATGGAAGCGGGCGTCGGTCGTAAAGCTACATCAGACTCTGGAATATGCTCAAAAAGCAGTAAATGCTACTGGGTGATATTAAAATCATTATTTAATTTTATGTACCGTAAATTTACGAACTACGGATCAAAATGTTAGCAGCTAATAAACACAAATTAACAAATAATCCATCTGTTTATTGTTAACTTATAATAACGTAAAAATAAAATAACACTATCAACTTTGCTTATAAAATTAATTATCTATAATTTAATATTCATTACATACATACATATTAATATTCATTATGTACAACGATATGAATTAAAAAGAAATTGCCGCTATGTGTATCTAACAGTGATGTTGACCAAGTAGATACTAGAGGACGGGTTTGGTTTCGCTACTCAACGACAGATGGCGCTAGCAGTTCGTATGGTCGTGAACTCGCGTTGCTGTGATTTCATTTAAAAAACTTTCTATGGTGATATCGTTTCTTTAAAATAAATAAACATTTCACGAATATGTTTCATTGATCCGTTAAATATTAAATTACCTTTTTGAATTTTACCATAAATGCGAGTAAGTATATTAAATATTTGCTAGACCCACTATAAAAAAACTGATGCAAATAAAAATACTATATATAGGTAATATTTCTCACTAAACTGTTGTTATTTTTTGTTACAGATAATAAAACATGACAGTTTCTATGACATTTCATTCGATAAACATTATTGATTCGAATGTTACGTTCTCCATCCGTACTTTGAATCACGAATACATTGATTTACTACCAAATAGTAAATCAATGTACGAATACTTTCGCGATTGCAGTTCGCTTTTTCCCCATAGTTATGGGTTGCTAATTAATTTTACTATCCTAGTACTATTATTACAATGTCGAAAAATTGTATGTGAATGCTCAAATTTCCGAACAGATATACAGTCATCCTTTTTCCTTCTACTTCATCATCACAGCTCATATACCTACGTCCCCACCGAGGGGCGCAAGTCTACCCTAACTAGTTAGGGAGATTAGGCCTTAGTCGAACCACGCTGACCCAGTGCGGATTGGTTGACTTCACATACACCTTTGAATTACATCGCAGGTATATGCAGGTTTCCTCACGATGTTTGCCTTCTCCGTAGGAGTGTTAGATAAATGTACATATGAAATTCGTAAAACGAAAAACATATTGGTACAGGGCAGGATCGATCGCAGGCCTTCCGATTCTACTCGGGGCATAGTCCAGTGCCGAGGCCACAGCGCCACCGACGCGTCCTTCTACTTATTTGCACAAAATTTAATTATCGTTGGGTTATTTGGTTACTAATTATGGATGTCGACTGTATCTAGGCACATACAAGGATTAATTAATCCGCATTAATATTATAAAGAGGTATAAGTTCATAAGTTTGTTTGTAGGACGTATAAGTATAATCTTTAGAACTATTGAACCTATTATGAAAATTCGTTCACCAGGAGAAAGCTATATTAAACTGACATATGCTATACTATATAATGAGCCGCTCGCCCCGGCTTCACACAGGTAGTAAGTTTTATATAAATCCACGCTGACGAAGATACGGGCGGGTCGCTAAAAGTTTATATTTTTGATATTAATAGCGAACCGTCCCGGTTTAGAGCATTATGTGTCTATATTTTTTGCATTGGCTTGTACTGAATAAGATAAAAAAGCATCGCAAATTTTAAATAGTCTCAATAAAAAAATAGTTATTGTAAATTAACCGTAACAGATAAAGATATGCCATCGCAGAGTTTTAAGGATTTTAGAATAACTACAATTCTCTAGTACATCATTTTTTAGTATCTCCTAATGTTTGGTGTGCATAAATAATTTTAATTTATTGCATAATATTATTTCATGAACATAATAAACTAATAATTTACAGTTTTTATTATATTTCATTTTTAAACCGTCCATTATTCAACCGACGACGGTAAAAACCGCATGAAAATCCATTCAGTACTTTTTTACATAATAATGAACATACCGACAGACAGGCGTGGCGGGGTTTTCTAATATATATTTACATTTAAATAAAATGTTACATTTGTGTTTGATCCCTGTAGTGTACATAATCGTAAAACCGAATAATAATTATAACTGGCGAAGATTTTAACATAACGTGCCCTAGCCCTTCAGGATGAAGCGAAGTGCATGAAAGTGAACGGTAGACAGAAGCTAGTAAGCTAACGCTGATGGACGATTAATCAAGAATCCAAGTCAGTTGTGTAAGCTGATATGTTTTATAATCGTTCAGATAATAATTATTATTTGTTTTAAATTTTAACATGTTTATTAGGTGTCAGTAAATTATCATCTTAGTTGGTAGGTACCTAGTTATATTTTACAAAATATTTACAATATAATGTATTTTTATTGCTTACTTATTGTAATGTACTCAACAGTCAAATGTTAATCGAAACAAAATGTATGCATAAAATATACTTATGTAGTATACGGTGATATTTTTTGATGTACAGTTACATGTAATATAAACAAAAGGGATGTAGGTACCCGTTTCTGTGAGTAAATAAACAGAAATTCCGCTACTCGTCACTAGGTGGCGCCACCGGTAGAAGACGGTCGTTATTCGAATATGAATCTTTATTTATGTAAAAAGTTTTCAGATTTTAAGCGAATAGGTCATTGTTACATATTTAATAACAATAAAAACGTTATGAATCACATAATAGTCAGATTGAACACCTCTGTATTTTCAAGAATGAAACATCAAGCTTAGGTTAATTTTACATCATCAATATTGTGCTATTATTTTATTATGATCATCATTATGTAATGATTATTCAGACGTGATATGTACCTACCTATCAATCAAATACAAGATCACTTCTCTTGGCAAATACGCGACGAACATATTGCAACACAATTTTGATAACACAATGGAACAATTTTGTAAGAGCAATTAATTTAAAATATCTACCTACATACCTAAAGTAAAAGAAGTATATCAATTAATCGTTGTATATAACAGCTCTGAACAAGCCCACTCAATGTCGTCGTAAAGAGTAAGGGCCATTATTATTTAACAGGCCACATTCACATACATTACTATGGGTTCATTGTGCATTGTTTATCGTGCTCTAGGTAGAGCGGATGAATACACCTACACACGACAACTATCGTACATTAATCTGTGCACGGCCAGAGTGCGTCCGTTAACCACTGATAAAAAACCACACACACACACACACATTCACATAGCTTCCTACTACCGATAAATAATAATTATCATACGCACACAACGAGTCTCTAGGTAGAGATAAGAATTTGATTGTTGATCGCACACAAGCGAGTGCGGTGATTGGTCGCACCTGTGCGCTGGCGGGCCGGGGAGGGGACTACATGACGCTACATGTTAACTATGAAGAAAGAACACTGCGTGTATTGAAACATTCATTATTGGAGCGGCTGGGGACAAATAAAATTTATTCGTGCCATAATGTTAGAGATGTTTAAATGTCGCAATGCTGTTTTTATTCATTAGGTACCAACGTTAGGTGAAGTACGAGGAGTCATTACGCGTCATTTTAACATAAATAGTAATGATTCACGAACAGTGGTTCACTATCTCCTCTATAAATACCAAATAGTGTACCTATTGATCGACAATTGACATGTTTACTTTCATGTTCAAAGGTAGCTGCTTATTTATTTTACACGACACTTTCGATATCAATATTATAATTTCGAAGAAAAGATTGTAATTTTACGTACTTCACTCACGCCATTTGAATTTTACAAATTAAAATAACCATTAAATCTTTTGCCAAGAAAATTATTCGCATCTGTCGCATCAGGTATTTCATAGATCCACGTTTGTTTTATAGCTACTGATTAATTTTTAATTTAATGCTACAAAGGTCCGTCATTCTAGAAATTTTACATCATGACTAACTGAGTCGGATACTAGAACACCTTTCTAAATTATGATTAACCATATGTTTATTTCTGATTCAGTCGTGGTTGAATCCCAAAATAGAGCAAAACCTTTAGCGAATCAATAAGCGAGTAAGCAGAGAGCTAAACACATCAATGGTGTTGACAAATTATTAGTGAAATGTTTACACTCCAAATGTAGCTGCTAATTAGGATTTTGTCATTGCTAATAAGCAGGGTTTAATGAGCAAATTGAGCTTATTTGAAAGTTTGCTTTTGCTGAACTTTTGAGGTCGGTTGCTCGCGGTCGGGATTGGGCTCATTAAATGCCGCAGTCAATTGATTTGTAATACCAATCAAAGATTTGCGAAAGTAATCGATTTTTGTGCCTGGGAATGTCATAAATTGAACATTATCACTCACTTATTTTGATAAGTTTATCATTTAAATGCTATAATTGTTATCATGTTTGACGCAAGTTTTCACAATTAAAGCTCTTCCGAGCTCTCGTATGTATTGTCTGCATACCTATTATTTATTACGCGCAATCACCATTCATGATAATATTCATTTTTAAATTATTCATTTGTTTACGTTGATTATTTTCATTAATTTCACTCGCATCTTTTATCAAAACAAAAACTCTCCAATTGGCTTGCACTAAAACGTTCCACGCACTTTTCACTTGAATTCTACGAGACTCTACTATCTAAGTTGCAATGATTATCCCCACTCCAGACAGGCGGCGCACTCAAAGAGGAAGAATGAAAATAAAAAGTTGAAGGAAGAAAAAAGCAAATGAATTAAAACAACATAATCATTTACTGTTTAAGTCGGTGAAAGCGAGCGGGGCACCCCTCGGCAAACGAAACTTTCTTTCAAGTCTATGTGTACCTGTTCCCGATTCTCAAGTGGATGAATTATATCCCGAGGGACGGCGAGGGGAGATCGCCCAGTACGAAGGTTATTTCAAATGAAGACGTGCTCAAGTTTTATTTTTAATGCCGTCGAGAGGTGATTTCATTTTCACCTGTATCCATTCGTCTGAGATTGCGTTGGGGGAACACTTGGTTTATCGCCCAAACTTTGGCTCGACTTAAGTTTGCAAACTTTTTGGAAACTTTCAACTTGTTAATATTTCTATATGAACAGCACTTGCAACGGGAGATTTTGCGATGTAAAGTAGATATATAAATAAAATGGCAATAGATTTGATAAGCAGAATGCACACTTGAAAAGGCAAACAAAAAAAAAAGAAAGGAAGCTTACTTAAGGCCGCGAGCCGCCTGGCGGAGGTGGTGGACGTGGGGACCTGCTTACTCCTCATGTCCGCAAGCCAACCGGCCGCCACGCTTTCGTACCAACCGCCAACTCCCATAAGCGAGCTGTGCACTTTCATCGAGCGACACGGACACGTCTGTTCACACCGCACTGGCTACTCTCGCGCACTATCGGCCGGCGACGACACCGCCTGTCCGAGTCGCATCTACGTCGTACTACACCGAGATTTCACAGCCTCCGCTGACGTCAGCGAGTCCTAGGCGCCCTGGTCGGGCACGTGCACTGCGGGCCGGCGTCGGCGCGCTACTCACATCGGCAGGCGCCCCACACGTTGGCCAGGCTCCACAGGCGGTACGAGTAGCTGTCACCATAGCACCCGAACATGCTCTCATCGGTTCTCGCGACCATGGCCCGCGCGCGCGGTACGTGCATGCGGCAGCGCGGCGCGCGGCGGAATGAGGCCCGCCTCGCCGCTCGGCGCTCGCCCCGCCCTGCGGCCCCGCGCCGCTCCACCCGCCGCACACCCCCGCCTATACTTAATTAGTAGAGCCGAACCGAGAGCGCCTTGTCTCACCGGCCCTAAATAACGACACACGCCGCGGACGCGTCACAATAACACCTTTACGATGATTGCGGCCGCGGGACACCTTTTTCCCGACCGCACTGCGGCCATACCGACTTCTGCTTGTTTATTTACTCGCTCGACGCTCCACCTTCCGGCTGGTTATCTACCTGTCTCTATCTATCTATCTAGGCCGTGCGATCGGCTAGCGATTCTCGTATGTAGAGTTTGTAGAGTACGTCATTTTGTTTATCATTTTCCATGGAAAATCAACGATCAGTTTTATGATTGTTCTGCACAAAAGAAAATTAAGTTATTGGCGATTATATAGATATTCTTAAATCACCAAATTTTACTTTCCTTTCTTTGTAATTTAAAGAAAATACAACAGATAGTTTTTTTACGATTATAAAACTACGGCCAAGTCGCATGGTGCGCTATATGTGTTTAGTTCAGCTTTCGGTCACTAGATGGCGCTAGGCGTACCAGCGCAGCGCGGCGGCCGTCTTGTAACATGTCGTGTTATCCCTGCTCGGCTATGCAATGCGTGTAATAATGTAAGTTAATTATGTAATTATGTCAACAAGTTGCAGTTAATTTAAACACTATACTGTTGATCAATATAAATTGTACTTTGACTGTGTCTGAGGTGATGTTTTGATGCTTTTTTTGTAAACCTTAGTATTTAAGTATTGTTGATTCTTTGTCGACATACATGGTTGATGTAACCTTTGTTAAACAAAGTTTAGTGTAATTTTAATTTACATGGATACCTTTTTGGAATTAATTTAAGCGACTGTAAATGGAAATTATTCTAATACCTATTCAAGAATCCACTGTTAGAATTTTTCTGTTTTGACTAGAAATTACTTTTGTGGTTATACGACATAATTTGTTACATACCTATCTACCAACAAAAATACAAAGTTTTATTCGTACGAATTTGAAGCATACAAATGAGTCACTAACCCGTTGACATATTATTATTAACCAGTTTGTCTTGTAGGCAAAGGCAAGTAACTGCATTTGCCCAACAGGATACAAACTTATTGAATTAAACATTTCGTTTAATCATTCTTGTGACATTTTCACATTTAAACATAGCATTATTATTGATAATAGATTAAAATTACGAAAATACATGGAACATTACACAATTATTCACATACGTAGGTATACCTAAATCAATTAAATTTTATATAAAATTAATAATTCAAGAAATGTCTTGAAATAGCTCAATTAGCGCGATTGTTTTTATTATTATTTTTAATCTTGTTTTTATTTTTTCAAAAGTCACGGTACGCTGTAATTTTACTGCCATAGCTTACTCTTCAAACCGGAACACAGCAATGAAAGCACTGCTGCTTTGCGGCTGAAATAGGTAAGCCGGAGGTACCCAAGCAGACGACTAATCTATTCGTCTGTCTGTCAATACCCTTTTTATTAGGAACGCGTGGAGATATGAAACTGTTTATATCAAACTAGCTGACTGTATGCAACTTTGTTTGCATTATAACTAAATTTTCCCGTAGGAAAACTTTTCCCGTCAGTTTTTTCTCTTAGGAAAATTACCCTATGTCCTTCCCCTGGTCTCGAACTATCCCTATACCAACTTTTATCAAAATCGGTTTAGTAGTTTCGAAGCCAATTCAATACAAGCAATCAAATCTTTCCTCTTTATAATATTAGTATAGATAATCGAAATATAAATTAAATTTAAGAAATTCATAAAAGTTAAACGCGGTGTAGTACCTATTTTATGCTGCCAAAACCATCTACGTAAAGTCCCTGTATGTAAAGGATCACTATAATGATTGACGACGTAAGCCGGGACCATTGTAGAGCTGACAAGACAGGACTCGTAAGCTTATACCACCACCATGAATACCTTCGAAGAGCGGCCCAATGCCGACTTTCAACCTTATCACCTCAATATTACAAAGCATTTGCGTCTGCAGCGTTCTCACCGCGGGAATTAGATGCGCAACAAAGACAATAGCACCTTGTCCCCACGTGGGCCGCACGTGTGGCACAATGCCACACCTAGAGAGAAAAAAGCTTTACAAAAAGTAGCGCACTGCCGCACGGTGTCGGCACTCGGCGGCGCAGGCCGCTCGCTATTGTCCTTATGCAACAAGAACAATAAACCTTTTGTTACGAGTGTTTGTAATTATTTTTCTTATTTTGTTTTATGACTGCTCCCGGTATTACGCAAATTTTATAATGCTATTTGTTTTTAATATTGTGGTAAATGATATAGGATACGATACATCTTTAAATAAAATGATCTTATCTCAAAATTGATGAGATTTTTATATATTATTTATTGATATTGTTTTTCATCATACGAGACACAATTACGAAAATAATTAAAAAATATTTACAGAATATGTTTATTATCTACTAATTGATATCGAGTGGTGAATGTAAATGCCGAGAAATTTAAAACAGGTGGGTAGGTAAAGTTATACCTAAGCACTTTCATCGTAATCCAATGTTAAATATTTGTGACCGCGGCAATTAAATTGAACAAAATCGCCACTGTCTCCGCAGGTGGTAAGCCCTCGCGACCTGCACTTGTTACGAGACCCAAATACCATACTCAAACTCAAACTCAAAAATCTTTATTCAATATAGACCTTTACAAGCACTTATTGACGTCAAAATAAAAACATAAAAATCTTCAACCAAGAATCTAATTAACTAAATTATTTAATCCTTGTATGTACACACACCCCAACCATTATTAAGATGTGTGCAAATACAAGTCAAATGAAAAAAAAAATTGACTCTACACCTGTTCGGAAATTGGGAGAGCCTTCTCAAGAAGAACAGGCAAGAAACTCGGAAGGTCTTGAAACTCAACTTGGTCAAGAAACTCGTCATACTAACGTGACTTTTACCAAAGCTATTTGAATATCGTAGGCAAACATTCACATTACACTCTTATTGTTACAATCCCATTTGCGCAGATGACCGCAATTATCTACAGATACTGAATGGATCTACAGGCGTTCCGACCTTAATACAAGCTAATTATTGCGTTGAAATAACAGAAGTGACTATACTACCCATAGGCAAGTATGTCATTACAAGATCATTTCCTTGTCACTTTGCGTAACAATCGTACGATCGATAGAACAACGATCAGTTCTCGAAACGTCCACACTTTACCTATAAATGGCCCGATAACATTTCTGTGAACTCATTTACACGTGGGCCGTGGAAACTCATCTCGCGATAGCGCCGCGCGTCAGCTCGCTGACCCGACCCCGTTGAAAGGTTGGACTTTTGATGGTTTCATACATAGTATAAGCAAAGAAGTAGACCAAATCGAACCTCGTGCGAGTGATGACTTCTGACGCAGGCCTGTCACTTTAAGTTAAATAACGAGTGAAGATAATATTCGACAATTGTATGAAATTATTATCGACAATTATACGAATATATTAATTATCGAATATTATCTGTGGTTTTATGTAATGTATCGATGCATTGTGTACAAAAAGGCGCAGGAACACTCGAAGGTCTACGGTAACACAAGCGGCCGCGCCTCGCGCATCATTAACATACTTAGGATATGACCTGCAGCTATCAGAATCCAATAAAAGATTGATGATTGAGTTTCCAGGGAGAGAAAATTATGTACAATTCTACACCATATTAGTGTAAACTGAAAAAGAAATAAAGAAACGCTTTAACCTAATCGAATATTGAAAATTATCTTGGTAACTCAAAAAAATTGTAAAATTGTATCGTAGAAAAAGCACTTCTATGTTAATGAGTTTGTAATTTTTAAAGACAGTAGGTAATTAAGAATTTTTTTGGAAAAATAAGATTTGCTTTATAATTGTTATCGCACAATAACCAGTTAGATTTTTAATATCCAAATGACCCATTTCACGAAGATTTTTATATTCCGTATTTCACGAAGAAGCCTGGCCTTAATAGTCAATCGGGTGAAGCTTAGGCACTGACTCATACCGTGCTCGGTGCTTATGTATGCAGAAAGCCTACTCATTTGCTTATACTATGATATTAGTCTTGTCTCCGAGGTGAAGCGCGAGTTTGTCGAAAACACACCGTATTCCTGAGGAATAGGGTGTAGTTTGTAGGCGAGGTCAGACAGGAAAACGATACGTTATCATCGCCCGACGCAAGCGCTTCCCTCGCTATCAGTGACGGAGCTTGGACTCTGAAAGTGTTTTGTTACGGCGTATTAGTTCAATTATTACCTTATAATGAAAAATAATGATTCAAATTTATATATAAAAAAAAAAACAAAAAACAAAATTCACTTTATACATTACCTGCATCTGAAACACGTATTATAATTATGTCGAGTATTCTTAATTAAGCAATTAAAGCCAGAGGGCGCTAAAGGGTAATAATGACATCTAAATTTGGATCGCCAAATTGTCAACTTAAATTAACGTGTATAGTTTTTTTCTTTTTTATTTTCTTTTTTGGTTTGCACGGTTTGTACATTAGTCACATAGAGATTTAACAGTCACAGATAAGGGAACGAAAATAGTTTCCAAACTATTTTCGTTCCCTTATCTGAAAATTAGTTCCAGATTTTTTTTAGTTATTTAGTTCTGTAGGCCAAATTTAAATGCTGGTTTTTAATTCCACGTCCTCGACTGAAATAAACAAACCAAATCATTAAGTTTCCATGACTGGACTAATGTTTCTAACAAAACTTTTAATTGAATTAAAACTTTTAAACTTTTAATGGAATTTATAATTTCTTTTTTACAGTAGGTGTATAAAATAGAGTATGGGGAAAAGAGTGTCAGTCTTGGGCAGACTTGAATCCTTCGCTTCATTTAGGATTCTTACCATAATTCCCTCAATTTTTTCGGTAATTAATATCATGATTCGTTTAATATGTGCGCATACAATCCAAAACTTAACTCTATATTTATAAAAAGGTTGACTCTACATTTTTTTGGGAAACTGGGAGAGAAAGCAAGGACCACACAAAAAGGTATTCGTATAAAATCTGTCCTTTCAAGGTAATATTTTCCATATTTATATCAGTACTGATACTATACAAAAATATAGAAAATAAACAATAAAAATACACATAATGACAGGCTTATAGTATCTAACTTCTAATCTGGATGTTTGTTACTCTTGATACACGCAAAAACTACTGAATGGATTTGGATGAAATTTTGTAGGTAGACGGATTACGACAGGGATTAACATAAAGGCTACTTATTTAGAAAGTAGATTTACAAATTTTTCTTTGAACTTTTAAAGCGAAACATAGTTCGCTGGCACAGCAAGTTTTCTTAACATTTGATCCTCATATGACTGTCTTGATAAAGAAGATCACACATTGAATCCAGCATTTCTAAGAATAACACGACTTTTATAACAAGTATAATAATTGCATTATTTATATTCAATGTTTGTCTTCACGGACTCCTGGTTTCCGCTTTTGTTAATACTTCTGCTTTCTTTTATACTTTCATTCCTTACACACAATAAACTTATGGCTGCTCTTAGACACTTTAATTCTACTAAATTGAGTTGCGCAACTCATCCTACTATTTATAACTGAATTATTTATGTATAATAATGCCTGTACAATATCGATGTGAAAGTTAATTAAATGTTTATTCGAAATCAACTTTTCAATTCAGATTTTGCTAACGAAAATGCTTGGAGCTTCAATGAAGGAGGAAATTTAAATAAAGTGCATAAAAATACGTTACGTTCAATATCAGCTCTTCTTTATGAAACATATTAAATTTTCTGATAAAAATTGCTTTAAACAAAAGATATCATAAAGTAACCTTGCTCCTAAAATAGCGCTTACTTTTGTAACCGACTGGTTCCTAACGCCAGTAAGCGTATTATTGATAAGACTGCAAGAACTTGTTTTCAATATACTTGATATCATTAACATTTTCTAAACATTGTATTGTCGTACCACAGAACAAATCCAAAAAAATAACATTCACAAATTCTGCACTTTTTAAAATATTCATAATTTGAACTCTTTCTATCATATACATATAAAATCTCATAAATAGGTACTTATACTTTAAGACCTAAATTGAGTTTTGATACATTGCTGCGCAGCAATTAGACCGACCCATTGGCAAACTGTTAGCAGTTATACCCCACAGCTGCGGAGAAATGTGTAATCTAAGTGAATTAGGTAATGGTTTAGTACCTAATTCACTTTACGATGCAAATTGTCGGTAAAAACTACTTCGCATTGCACCGTTCAGCGAACATATTGAAGAAGGTTTATTTAAGGTATCGAGCTAATTGGAGAGTCACCTGCTTTGTGATAAGCCATCATTTTAGCTGTAAATATTCTCGTGGTTGAGGTAAATCTTCCCGCTGTATCTTCCGTTCGGACTATTTTCACAGCGTACTTTCAAGTAATATTACATCGTAGTTTCCAATCACCCGGCTGGGTGGTAATAAAGATTAACAAGCAATAATATTTACTATATCTGCGAACTATGACGCTTGTCTGATATCTGGTGACTCTGTTATCGCGCGTTTTTCATTTCAATAGGTAATAGATGAGTTGGAGCGAATCATTAGAGTATATTTCAAAACATATTCAATGTGAAAGTGTGTCGTATGACGTGGTGTGTGTACTTTGAGCTACATGTTAATGTGTGTGTATCGGCAAAGCGTTTTCTCTCTGTTCCTATTTTATGTAGTCCAATGGACGGACTGATGCGACGAATGTAAGTAGGGGTTTCGAATGGTTTTCAAGACAGTAAGTCAACTTGCCTGCGGTGTTCCAAGCCGTTTAACTGACAAGGCTATGCCAGTTCATATTAACTCGTTCTATGCCAGAGCGAAGGGAGATGACGTTGCATTTTCAGCAGGCATATTTACTAACTACGGTTGACAAAGAACTGTCATTTTTCAAAGAAACTTTATATCCATTACGAGATAAGTAATTTATAGATGCATGCATAGCTCTAACCGCTAATGGTAGAAACGTGAAATTTGGACAATTGTTTTAATTCATAATGCGGACGCACATTAAGAAGGAATTTAAAAAAAATTACCCTGTAGGGTTGAAATAGGGGTTGCAAGTATGTATGGATTTTTTTAAATTAGCAATGATTTTGATAAAACTTGAGATTCATGCTCTTGAAAACATTTCATTGAACACGTGTTTCATGGTTTATTGGAATTCATCTCCTTAGGGTGCAAAATAGGGGGTAGAAAGTTTCTATGGAAAATATTTAGAATCTGCTCCAATTTCTATGAAATGTATTATCCGAGCTTCTAAATATAAATAAGTCTTCTATATAATAGGCTACAAAGTTATTTTTCCTATGGGAAAATATAAAATTCCCACTGGAAAAAAATTATTACGCAGGCGAAGTCGCAAGCGGAAAGCTAGTTATATACGAGTATGTTACGGTGACGTCTATACTAGCAGTAATGGATATTAAGTTTCCTTCAAAAATGACAGTTCCAGTTAGCAACCGAAGTTAGAAAATAGGCCCGCTGAGCAGGTTTATGTCGAGCAGTTTGGCATATAGTGGCTACGAGGATATGAATTTAGCAACATTAGTCGCAAAACGCACTGTTTTTAAACTCAAAATCGAATGCTTATGCGAACGCATATGCTACTATTAAGCACCGCATGTTGGGACAGATATCATCATCACAGCTCATATACGTCCCCACCGAGGGGTTCGAGCCTACCCTATGTTAGGGTGATTAGGCCTTAGTCAACCACGCTGGCCCAGTGCGGATTGGTCGACTTCACATACATCATTGAATTTCTTCGCAGATGTATGCAGGTTGCCTCACGATGTTTTCCTTCACCGTAGGAGCGTCAGACAAATGTACATATGAAATTCGAAACGAAAAACACATTGGTACATGGCGGGTCTCAAACCCCGACCCCCCGATTGGAAGGCAAGTGCCGAAACCACAGCGCCACCGACGCACCGACGGGACAGATATAGTTACTACATTTTAAACACTGGTAGTTTATTGAGACAGATAACTGTGTTAAAAACGCGAAGTCGTTTCTCACTACAGAAAGGTGACTGGGAAGCTGCTAGTGAATGAGAGCGAGGCACCAGGTGTGATACAGGCGTGGAGGTGCACAATGGGCCCGCGTGCCGCGTGCCGCGTGTCGGGTGTCGCCGTGGGGGGTGTGCACCGGTTAGAATAATCTCAAGGCTAACCTTAGGCTCTATATAGACACATTGGCTTGCAGTTTCATTGCCCTCGTGCTAACTGCGTCCAAACTGCAATTTTGTAGGCGGAGTGTAGTCGCGATGTAGTTCGTTCGTCTGAATTGTGCCTTACAGTTGCTTCAGTTCCAAAAAGAGCGAGCGCTTATCGCTCAGTGATCGATCTAAACAAGAAGGTGCCCATATCTCATATAACATCGAAGGTGAATACTCCATATTATGTTCTTGCGTCAGTGAGGTCACTAAAGTTTATTGGGTGTTGTTAGTTCTTGTTCTGGAGTCCCTGCGAGATCTTTGAGTCGGCAACGCGCAAGAAGTCTGATCGCAAGCAGCCATAAGCTACAGTAGCATAAGCATTAGTAGTATTAGGCTACTGTAAAAATGTGACTCAAGGTGGCTTTAGAAGCTCATACAAGTTCTTGTGCGGTCAATAATAACACGAATTAATTACTTTAATAAACAGTCGACTGTTCGCTGTAGATCTAGGTAGAAATACCAGCGTGGCCCAATCAGGTACGTAGTTACTGATAGTGACAGTATCAGTGGTATTTCATTTCGTTCATTGAGGCGTGAGCTTTGTCAGCGATGTGATTTTAAAAATAATGTTCAAACTCTTGCTATGACAATTAGAGGTTAGATATGTATTTGCTGCACTTATGAAATGAGGTTTCATTCAATCCTTTTTAGGGGTTCCATACCACACAAACACATTTACATACAGTTTTAGATGCCTAAATATAGTGTTATAGAAATATATAATACAATCGCTTATAATAATCGCAATATCGTATCAATTTATGTACCTAATATTAATGTATGGTCTCTTCTCTTCTAATGTTGCTGTACACGACAGAGTCCACAATTTAAGTCTAACAAATCAACAATAACATCTATATATTATTTGATAGTAACAGTGAGAAAGTTCTCTCCCTTGAATAAAGTAAACACATGTTGTTAGACTAAAACACTCTAGGCATCCTATTAGTGTGTATTAACTCTAATTTCATCGCCTCCGTGGTCTAGTGGTTGAGACCACCGGATGCTGATCGGGAGGTCCGGGGTTCGATTCCCCATAGGGGCAGAAAGTTTTCTCCCCGGTTTGGTTGAGGGTAGGCCTTCTTTGCCCGCCTGGGTAGTTACCACCGTCTGGCCTAAGTTTGTCGCCATAATAACAATGTTAATAGCATATCTGTGTTCCGACAATAAGAGGTATGTTAGCCAGTTCCTCAGTTGAGGAGTCCAGGTGAAGCTCGCTTCCACCTTCAGCCTTATCGTCACTTAACATCAGGTGAGATGAAGGCCAAGACCTTCCCTGTCGTATGTAACAAAAATGCACATTGTTCTATTACGTTCCTCGATACATATCAAGTTTTCTTGGTCTATGTCTTCCGCGCGTGCGTGGACGTTAGAGATCAAAGATGGACATTGCCATTGCTTTGGGCTGGAAACGTGGTAATGCTCATATAATCTATAGCTGCAAAAGTAATTGCTTACCTGTATGGTTGTCACGTATACTGGAAAAAATATATAAAAACAGTTGCATAAGCGCGTTCTCACGGCGCGCGGCGGCGGCAGCGCGCGAATCTGGCGAACATCTGGCGCGCAGGTATTGTTTCACCGGCTTATTGTAAACTCCGTGAATAATTCGTCAACAATCATTGAACCATGGCCATTGCACTTCTAAAAGTTTATGAGTTTCTTGTTTACCTTTAATATACGACCCCATTGTGTCTCTACGTCGGAAATTCTTATTAAGTTTTTGCTGTTACTTATTAACAGATAGGTGTAAATGTTAGATTGTAAGAGAAGTACAATATAATTTTTTTTTTACAAAAATAAAACCGACTTCTAAAACACCAAAAAGTGATAAATAATATAAAAATACACGCAACACCACATTTTATATTGAAATTATGTTTATTTAGCTCTTTAGTAAATTTAATACATGCGAGGCAAACACTAAAACAACTTAAAACGTCTTTCGCTCTAAACAGTATTGAAAGAATTATTCCCGAACTTGTAACCTACCAGAAATCTTCTATCGTCAGCTCAGTAACATGTTATGATGACTACCCAGATGGAAATACTTGAATATCTTCAGAAATAAAAGTAAACTCCTTGGACATGCCTATGATATTTAAGGGTTTCCCACGATTTTCCTGGGACACCATCATTGCATCATGACTTAGTGACAATGGGGCCACGTGAATGACAAAGTGAATCATATTTTTAATTTATACAACTAAGTTGACAGAAAAGGAGCCTGCCAATCTTATGGTAAGTGGCTACAATTACATATAGTATATTTTATTCCTGCAGGAATTGCAAATATACAACCCTCACAACAGAAGGATCTCATGCAATATAATACATTGCTAACTTCTATCACAAGGTGTCAAGTCACTGTCCCCAGTAATTTCTTCGAACTGGAGCGTAGTAATGAAAGCAAGCTCGGTGGTAGAATTAAGGAAGATAGAGGTATTGCCAGGAGTATGGCCAAGGGCAGAGGCCAGAGATGGCGAACCAAGGGCACGCGTGATCTTGGTGGCACGCAACGAACACCATCAGTATGGTAGTAGTTACACCATATAGTTGCAGATTTGCTGTGAGATTCGCAGCAAATCTGCAACTCCCACAAGAACCACAGTGTACGTTGCCATCAGCTTGTGACAAGATGTGAAGCCACGGTACCCAGTGATTTCACTGCCATATCTTACCCTTCAAACAGGAGCACAGCGCATTTATAATATTTACTTCCAATTTCTTAGAAACAACAATCTATACGCTACAACATGAAATAGATATGATTAGGTATTCTCTGAAAAGTAATTGGCCACGCAAGGCAGGGCTCTTAACCATAAACATTTTGGAGTCATGAAAATAAGCAGAGTGCGTAATTACTGAAACGCATTACCGTGGACACGGACACTAAACGTAAATTACAGCACAGGTTACAGTAATAGCGGTGAGATAGGAATTTGAAGCCGCATCGAACCAAAACCACAGCGCAATATAATTGATTCATAGGCAATAAATGCAAGTATGCGGCATTGCGCGCATAATAAAATGGCGTATCAACTCGTGTACTGGGTGCTTGACAATCACCTTATTTCATCTTTTCGTCTTTACAATAGTGGAGGATATTTTGTAAGTTTTGGTAGAGATCTGATGATCAAACGTTCGATTGCGCACGGGGGCAAACATTTTTCTGTTTGGTTTGGATGGTGGTAGGGCTTTTTAGCTATCGTCTCAACTAAATTTGTCGTCATAGCAACAAGGTCAATAGCATTGTTGTGTTCCTAATAGCACACGTTCGAGAGACAATTATTATGAGTAAATAAATGATTATGAATTCCTCAACTGTTGAGGAGTTCAGGTGAAGCTTGCTTTAAGTTGGCTTTATTGTCACATAACATCAAGTGAGATGAGGGCCAAGAGATTTCCTGTTCTGTGTAAGAAAAATCACTCAATTTAATTGTTTTCACATTGACTGAAAGCGTTTTGATAAATCTTATATAGTGCCAAAGTTTCAATTTGCATACTACCCTAATTAATAATATATTTTTTTTTCTTCTAGCCGCCTTTGTTGTATCTGGCAATAAAAGTATTAAGTAATTATATTTATTCACTACGAGCTTTCGCCCGCGACTGTGCACTGGAATTAGTGATTTGGGCAGCTTATTTTTTATACAATCTGCTTTTCCATAAATCTGTTTATTATTAAATTATAAATAAAAGATTAGTAGTTTTGATTTGAAAACATAAATAGTGTGTACAACCAGAATTAAGGTAAACAGGTCAATTAACGATTGGTAAGATAAAGTGGAGAGATAAAGTGTTATTATTCTCCTTTTTTATTGATCCCCTTTACAAATTTTAATTTATCTTTTTACACCCTTAAGGGATGATTTCGGGGATAATAACTATTATATATCCTTCCCCACAACTCAAACTATCTCCATATCAAATTTAATCTAAATCGGTTCAGCTGTTATTGATTCCCCATACAAACTTCCACCCCCCTTTTCACATCCTAAAAATATGTGTTTTTTGCGATTAAAATTATCCTATGTCCTTTTACAGGACTCAAACTATCTCTATACTATACCCAATTTCATTTAAATCAGTTCAGCGGTTTAAGTGTTAAGTGGTAACAAACAGACACACTTTCGCATGTAGAACATTAGTGCGGAATAGTATGGATATGGATTGAAAAACGCAAACTTTTCAAACCGTCCCTTAACAATTTTAGCGTAATTTAAAAAATAGAGGCGCATTATGAGCGCCGTTAAAATCTATATGGGCTCATTCAGGGTTGCATTTTGGACCCCAGCTGCGCTAAACGTCCTGAGAGCCCAATTTGCCGCTACCGAAGTTACCGATACAGGAACGCGAGGCGACGCCCGCATAGCTCACCTCGGCCATGCGGGGACTCTGACACCACGTAGGGATTACCAATCAATGTCGGAACTACCGTATTGTAAGTAATAGTTTAAGCGATCCATTGTGCAAAGTAACTAATCGTTTTTAACGGTCGATAGATTATGAGAAAGAAATGTTTTGCCGCATACAAACAAAAAAAACCGACTTCAAAACACTAAAAAGTTAAAAATAATATAAGAATAGATACAGACAACATCACACTTCTATATTGAAGTCGGTGCCAAACGATGATCTCCTAGAAAGTCTTAAAATTTGTCATCAAATTTAGTGAATGAAATCCTTTTAGTGAAACCCCAATTTAATAAACTAGTGTTTTCCTCGATTTTCATGGGATCCAATCATCAAAACCTGACTTTGGTAACCTTGGGACCACCCCAGGAGTATACTATATCAAATAAAAAAGAATTTTGGAAATCGATCCACAATTGGCGGATTAATCGCGTAACATACACACAAAACACGTTGGACACACCTTAAAATTTAAGGGTTTTCCTCGATTTTCATAGGATCCCATCATCAGATCCTAACTTTGGTGATTATGGGACCACAATTGGAGTATACTCTATCGAATACAAAAAGAATTTTGAAAATCGGTCCACAATTGGCGGCGTAATCGCGTAACATACACACAAAAAAACCATACGAATCGAATTGAGAACCTCCTTTTTTGAAGTTTGATTAAAAAGATACACATACTATAAAACAGTGCGAGTTGGTCTCGCGCACCGTGAGAACTTAATTAAGTATAAAAGTTCCTCATTTCAATTTAAGAACTATTATTCTATTATATGTCGACGATTTCTTTTTGTTTTCAAATAGTTCAGAAGAAATTGATAGATTAATGTTTCAATTATCTAAAAAAATTTAAGATTAAAGATCTTGGCTGTATAAAGAGGTGCTTAGGAATGAATGTCAATTTTGAAAAAGAAAAAGGTGTTATAAGTATTGATCAGAAAGAGTATATAGATGAGTTAATTCAAAAATTTCAAATAAATAACTGTAAAAATGTGAACACCCCTATTGAACAAAAATTCAACTTAAAAAAGGGTTCTGTTTGCAATGATAAATTACCTTATAAAGAATTGATAGGCAGTATGATGTACTTGGCAGTTCTCACAAGACATTGTATTTTCTGTTAATTACTTAAGTCAATATAATAATTGTTTTACAGATGAGCATTGGGCCTATGCCAAAAGGGTACTAAAATATTTAAAAACTACTAAAGATTTATGTTTAAAATTTACAATAAAAAATATTTTACAAAAAATAAAAACCGACTTCAAAAACACTGAAAAGTTTAAAATAATATAATAATAGGTACAGACAACATCACACTTCTATATTGAAGTCGGTGCCAAACGATGATCTCCTAGAAAGTCTTAAAATTTGGCACCGACTTCAATATAGAAGTGTGATGTTGTCTGTACCTATTCTTATATTATTTTTAACTTTTCAGTGTTTTTGAAGTCGGTTATTTTTTGTAAAATATTATTTATTTTTAACTTTTTAGTGAATCAAATCTTTATAGTGAAAGAAACCCTAATTTTCATGGGATTCCATCATCAGATCCTGACTTCGGTAACCTTGTGACCACTCTATCGAATACAAAAAGAATTTTGAAAATCGGTCCACAACTGGCGGCGTAATCGCGTAACATACACACAAAAAAAAACATACGCATCGAATCGAGAACCTCCTCCTTTTTTGAAGTCGGTTAAAAAGTGGTAATAGACAGTTGGAAGCCTATGTCGATGCTGACTGGGCTAGTAACCAAATTGACCGAAAATCATATACTGGTTATTTTTTTCAATCATCTGGTTGTGCCATTGCATGGGAAACTAAAAATCAATGTACAGTTGCTCTGTCTAGTACTGAGGCGGAGTACATGGGTTTGACTGATTGCTGCAAGGAGGCTATTTATCTTTAAAATTTACGGTTTGAAATCACTAATGAAAATAATCCAATTACAATATATAATGACAATCAATCAGCGCTTAAACTGTCAGTAAGCCCTGTGTTCCACAAAAGGTCCAAGCACATTGATGTGCGTTACGATTTTTCCAGAGAGTGTATAGTTAACAATTATGTTAATGTTAAATATATATCAACTGCAGAAATGCCCGCAGACATGCTGACCAAGGGTTTGTGACCAAATAAACATTATACATTTTTTAAAATGTTAGGCCTTATGTAATTTTGTATTTTTTAAAATATGTTTTTTGTTCGCTAGTGACTTTGTTAAGTGGGAGTGTAGAATAATCGCTTAAGTAACAAAGTCTAGTGCTGTATATAAAAAAAAAACATGTGTTAGCGCCATTGTGGTTTCGGCTAATAAATGTCACTTGTTGTCACGTATCCGTGGTTTCATTACAGTAAGTTTTTTGATGCTACATGATTAGATTAGTGAATGAATATAATCAAACACACATTTTACCAGCGAGATAATAAAAAAATGAGTAGGTGCGAGAATTCGAATTCTAGGCTTATCTATCGAGAATTTTCGAAAAATTCGTAACAAAAACGGCACACGGAAATCGTATCAAATACGGCTAGGCAGTGGGAGGGTCGTGAGCGTCGGTGCCGCTGTGGACTCGGCACTTGCCTTCCAATCGGGAGGTCGGAGTTCGAGACCGCCATGTACCAATGTGTTTTTCGTTTAGAATTTCATATGTACATTTGTCTGACGCTCCTACGGTGAAGGAAAACATCGTGAGGCAACCTGCATACATCTGCGAAGGAATTCAATGGTATATGTGAAGTCGACCAACCCGCACTGGGCCAGCGCGGGTGACTAAGGCCTAATCGCCCTTACATAGGGTAGGCTCGAGCGCCTCGGTGGGGACGTATATGAGCTGTGATGATGATAATGAGTGGGAGGGAGGGAGTGGAGGTTAATGTTGATGCGTAGTGAAGTAGCTACCCAAACCTGAACTTGATCGTAAGTCCCATGTACTGCTCATAGCTTCTATATCCCCGTGAATGAATGGAATGCGATTTATTAATAAATGAGTCACATTTCGATTTTATCTTAGTTATGATAATTGCGATAGTGATTTCAAATTTACTATCATCGTTGCTATTAAGAGCTCTGTTACATATAAAACATAAATAGCAAAAGAAAACAAATACACCAGTTTAAACACGTACAAGAGTGGACTTATCTCTAAAAGAGATTTTATCCAGCCAACCTAACTGAGTTGCGAAATAGGTTTATAATGCAACTGTAATTCGTTAAGGAACCTGACAAACATACTCATACGTACATATATAGGTATACAAAAAAGGGTATATTATAAATTTAATAAAAATAATATAAACAAAAAATTGGAAATCATTCTAATTGAATAGGCTAGAGACAAAAAAAAATTTTTTGCTTTAATAGAAGCTCATTCATATAATAAATAGAAAGAAAAAATCGGTTTTCGAATAACTATAAAAACAACCAAGATATACCGGGTGTAACAGGATACCGCAATAATATTTAAGGTTGTTGATTAACAAAAAAAATGTTTTATGACTATTCTTTGTATTTTTATTATATGCCTACTTTAGATTTAATAAGCTTAACAGTTAAGCGTAAGGTATAAAATATTAAAGATTATTCTCCATCTCTTTCTAGCAAAACAGCAATTTACAAGGAGTTTATATGGCCGTACTCAACTATGACGTCACGGTTGATGTCGGATCTCTCTGTCTAATCGCCTTCAAATTAACAACTTAAAATGATTGTATCTAACGTATTTCTTAGCCGATTTAATTCTAATTTCACAGGACTGCATCTTTTTCCACGGTATTTAAATATTTAATGACGAGACGTAAAAATTAGAATTCAGTCATCATCCCAATTCTACTTAATTTACAAAAAATGATGTACGAGTATATGGTCGCCTTTATGTCAGTAGTACCGTTGACTAGTACCATTGATGGTACAAGTGAGTCACGCCAGTCTCTTAAATGTTATCGATAAGAATCCATAAAACTCGACAACAGTTCTTAAGCTTGACAAAATGCCACCACAAATAGGCAGCTTCCATTGTCGCGAAGTAGGGCAGTGCTATTCACTCGCAAATGTGGTTTGAGCAGTGCGCGCCGCTGACGTTAATTCACTGCGCCGGCAGATAACAGGGGTCACGGCTCGCTCCACCACTGAGCATTACCACTGAAAATACAATGTTGGACAAACTCATTAATATTGCAACTACCTAAATAGATAATTCACTTAAATTTGTTAATTAACGCCACTTATATAATCAGCAGTTTGTATCTACGTTATCGCAAGACAAATACTGTAAATTGACGGAACGTTACACGAGATTGTTTTTGTTGACGACAAAACGGGGAAGCAAAAAAGTGTTGTCAGTGACGCTTATCTGAAAGGGAGTTTTGGAGCGGTATGTGGCCAGATAAGCGCGGCAATCAGCCCGAGCCCTTAGGGTTATCGGAGAGCGCCCGCGCAGAGGGAACGCGCCAAAGCCCTTGATAGCGGTTAGGACCATATACGTTGTAGGAATCTAAATCTATTAAAGCTATTAATTTAGGAAGCTGTTTTATTGATATACATTTAGCATCAGTTATAATGGCGAATCAAAACGTTAGACCTTTTACTTCGCTGTTCTTCTCGCGAGGGTTCTCTAACAGGTGTAGAGTAAACTTTTCAATCTTTTTTTACATGTAGGTATATGCATGTCTTAATGACGTTGGGGTGTATGCACACATCATTATTAATTGTTTAATATCTTATTATTCTTGATTAAACAGAATTTGGGTTTTCGTTTGAAAGAAATGGCTGGTCATTGTTGTGTAAAAATATTTTTTAGATTTTTAATAAGGCGTTGTGAACAGATGATTATCTCTGTCGTAACGACCATAACAGGAGGTAGGTATATGTTTTTGGTGTTACTACATACACCACATTATGGATACGTTAACTGAACTTCTTGCTTTGTAATGTAGAATAATTGGATTACGTTTACGAATGTATATTACGAATGTATATTCAAACTGAAACACGTGTATAATAATTAGTTGATAAAAGTAAATTCCAAGTTTTATTCAACTAAATCGGATTATATTAAATTTTATATTAGTATAAAATTTTAGCCCTTTGGGGTTGGAACGCCATCAACTTCGAAACATGTGCTTAATTAGTTCGGTTATTACCTAAGGCTAAATTTCAAGTCTCATTAAAATTCATTGTCATACAAACTTGCATCTCCCATTAACCCTCTTAGGGGATGAATTTTATAAAACCGAAATATATTCTTGAGTTTACATGCTCTATCCATAAACTATTTTCACAGGACAAAAGTTTTCGAGATTTCGTGATTGTTCAGTGAATGGTAAGAGAGTGAAACTCTATATTTGCTTTTTATGTTTTTTTTGTTTATTTATTATAAGGTGACTTGATTGATATATGTATACCTTACAAACTATATACCTACATATATACCTTATATACCTATCTACGTATATGTAAAAGAGCAATACTGTTTCAAGCGGTTCTACTCGTTTTATTATAAATAAGCCCTTTTCCGCGACCTCGTCTGCGTGAAATTCAGTTATAATGCGCGTTCGTTAAATCACTCGTGTTCTCTAGGGAACTCATAAAATTTCAGGATACAAAGTAGCCTTTGTCCTCAGGGCTTAAGCTTTAGGTTTAGTTAGTGATTTACGTGTGCGATGAGCGAGCGTTACAGACAGAGATTTCCGCAATTATGTTATGAGTGTAAGTAATTGCAATAAATACCTCCTTTCACATATTGAAATGTAATATATAAAATTCTCGTGTCACAGTGTTTGTAATTAAACCCCTGAGAGACGGCTTGACCGTTTTTTATGAATTTTTTGTGTATATTTGGTAGGTCTAAGAATAGGTCGTAGGTAATTTTTTATGCCCCTAGGTGATAAGGGTGGCCCTCTTCATAACTTTTTTTGCATAATTGTTATGGCGAAACGTAATCCGCGAGCACAACTAGTCTAATATATAAAATTCTCGTTTGTAATCGTTCGTACTCCTCCGAAACAGTTAGACCGATTTTTATAAAAAAAATTGTGTATATTTAGTAGGTCTGAGAATACTTCGTAGGCTATTTTTATACCTCTAGGTGATAAGGGTGGCCATCTAGATTTTTTTCAATTCTTGAGCTTAATTAAAGCATACGTTTCGCTTTAATAAAGCTCAAGGATCGAAAAAAATTGTACGCGAGCACAGCTATAGTTATATCATAAAATGTATTGATCAGGTATAGCTTTAAAGCAAAACAACTCTATTTGCTTAACTATACATTTAATCCGGTACACAGTAGAGATAGGCGTCTTGTTTAATTAATTTATTATTTACTATTTATTAAACCAAACTTTGGTGTAAGGAAGGTCAGTGTATAATAATAACTAAAGATAATTAATTAGAGCAGGTCAATACGTCTCGCAAGGAGTATTAGAATTATAAAGCGATGGCACTTAACATCTAATGAGATATATTTTATAATACACACTGCATCGTTTAAACACATTTTTTCTTTAAAAGTATTAAAACCAGCAATATCTAATGCTAAAAATTAAAACGATTAGTATGAATCATATACTATAGGACATCAGCTGGTTCTCTGTAGAAACTTGAGTGGAATAAATACATCTGAATAATGTTAGCAACATAAGATTTTTTTGTATAAGTTTTTATTGAATAATCTGTTTAGTTTGTGTTTTATTTTAGCTAGTTTTTTTTTTGATTTTATGTTATCGAGTGAAGTACATCCAATCATCTAATCACTTAGTACATTCCTTAGATAATATGCTGAATTAATTGCTTATATTTTTGTCTGTTCTGTTATTTATTAGTGAATGCCGAAAGAATTTGATCTACTAAAATGCTTTCCGCTTATCCACCGACACCTCGCCTTGAGAATACTAAGTTCCCGTATTTAGTTACTCAAGTTAAGCTCAGTATAGATTACAACAAATAATGAGATTCATTTGCACAGATAATACGAAGTGCAAATAATTTGTCAAAGTACAAGGGACGACTTCCGGCACGAGGTGTCATTTCAATCAGCTAACAGCCCGATACGCGCCGTAAAGCTGATTTGCCACTTTGTGCTTTTTTCTCGAAACAAAACCGAGCTCATTACCGGCCGAGATCCGGACGTATCTATTACTTTGACACTTCTCTTTTAGACAATACTTGCAGACCATCTGGCTCCGGTGAGGCAAGCTAGGCTCTGCCCGGTTACCGCAATACGACCTCTATTCCCTACACGATAAAGCCTCGGCGGCCTGCTTAGGTTGTGGTATGATTGTTTAGGACAAAGAATGGTGTAACAATTAGCGATTGTGCAGGTCTGGCGACGCCTGGCCACCATGTGCTGGTCCACATGTTCCTGTAACAATGCAAATTGTCTTCGAGGTGCAATAGGCACGTTTCTCTCACATATTGTTGTTTGGGGAATAAATACTCGGTAATTTAAACGTTAAAATTACAATGTTCAAAGGGCTAATTAGTTTCTTATGTTGTGCGGCAAAGTTATGTAGCATATTATAAAATATAATTACTTATTTCTCTTTATAATTATAGTACTATATATGCGTAATTACTAATATCCAAAATGACAGACAGAAGTGTCAAATAAAATATCAGTGCTCATAAATTGTTTATGCTAAATACATTAGTTCGGAATTTTACATGAATAATGTTAATGTTTTGTTTAGTGTTGTTATATGTTTTTTTTTTATGTATGACCCGGCAAATGACCTCCTCCCGCCTGATGTTAAGCGGTGAAAGAGACCCAAATGAGTTGACAGGTAGGGACGACATCCACTATCCTACCTGCCCGCCCCTTGCCGGCCCAAAAGATGCTTTTTCGCGCCTCTTTTGAAGGAACCCATGTTGTAGGACGGAGGAAACACGTGCGCAGGTAGAGAATTCCAAGTGTGTTATGAACGACAGAAGAAGGAATCTTGGAATTTCTTGGTACGGTGTGAAAAGGAGGACACAGTGTACGGATGACTCCGAAGGCCCTTACGCGTGTTTCTGTTAAGGAATGGAGAGGGAGGGATAAGGTTAAAGAGCTCCTCAGAGCATTCCCCATGGAACATTCGGTAAAAGGCGCTAAGAGAGGCGATGTCACGACGAAGTTGTAGAGGCTCGAGGGTGTAAGTTACCTCTACATCGCCAATAATGCGAATAGCGCGACGCTGCAATCTGTCTAGAGCATCGAGCAGGTACTGAGCGGAGCCGTCCCAAAGGTGCGAGCAATATTCCACGCAAGACCTAACCTGAGTTTTATATAACAAGCATAGTTGGTCCGGCGCAAAATACCTACGCACCTTGTTCAGGACACCGAGTTTCCGTGAGGCAGTAGTTATGACGGATTCGATGTAGTCTCTGGGGTTCAGATCGCAGCGAATGTTCATTCCGAGCAAGGTGATGTTGCTCTGTGTGTGAAGGGTTGTGCCCTGAAGAGAAGGAAGGGGGAGGAAAGGTGACCTTTTCGCCGAAAACGCGCACACCTGTGTTTTCTTAGCATTGAACTCAACAAGATTGTTGGAGCCCCATTCAGAGACGAATGTTAAATTAGGAATTGATATTAATAATTATTACATTTTGTTGACAATGTGAGTTAAGAAATTGTCGAATGAAATCAGATAATTTTACCTGATTTCGTAATGCTACTCTCTTTTATACTGACTCTAAAAAAGAAGAGGTTCTATGGTCGACTGTATATTTTTTTTATTTATGTATGTTCACCGATTACTCCGGCATTTGTGGGCCGATTTTCAAAATTCTTTTTGTAATTGATAGGAAATACTCCTGCGGTGGTCCCATTAGTTACCAAGTCATAATCTGATGATGGAATCCCAGGAAAATCGAGGAAAACCCTTAAATCTCATAGGCACTTCGTCCAACGTGTTTTATGTTTAGTCTGAAGATATTCAGGTATTTGCATCTGGTAGTGATCGTATTATGTTACTGACCAGATAACGGAAGGTTTGTGTTGTTAGTTTTTCAGTATAGTGGGAACTTACTAATACGTAATTCTATTATTTTAAGTAATTCAGGTGAGCTGATAGCATAAACTATAACTCCTAAACAAAAGCTTGTGAAGAGTTCGGAAATATATCTATCAAAACTGTTCAGAACGAAGACGTTTTATTTGAAGTTATTGTGGTGTCTACCTGGGGTGAAATTCTGAAACGCATGACTATTAAATTAACTAAAAAGATTCAAATAAAAATATTTTTACAAAAAATAAAAACCAACTTCAAAAACACCAATAATGTGATGTCATGTATGTATTCTTATATTATTTTTGATGTTTTTGAAGTCGGTGTTTATTTTTTTGTGGTATGTATAAGGTTTCAGTTGTGGTACATCAACACTTATTAGGATAGAAATAGAGAAATATTTTTTTAAATTATGTCACAGTTTGGCAACGTATGTACATTGGCGACCTTGTGAGGGCTGTAGATGTACAAGTGTTACAGGAGCCACATGCACTACAGGCGACCGTACCCATTTACAATCAGGCCAACTCTACAGACACACAAACACCCACAAACACACACACGCACACACACACACACAGACACACAAATTTAGTATAAATAAGGGTCAATACGTGCCTATTGTATTTAAAAATCAACTTCTAAATCCTAAAAATTAAGGATCCTTCCATTATATATTTATACATTATGTATTGTATATTTCTCTTAGCTCTGTTAGTTTTTGTGGCCAAATAAATATTTATTCATTCATTCATCATTAGTTCGGTTCATGACTACCAAACGCAAATACTTGAATAGCTTCGGAAAAATCATCAACCACGTTGTTTGAGGGTTCCCTCGATTTCCCTGAGATTCCATCATCAGATCCTTACTTGAGGTCACCTCAGGAGTATGTTCTATATCGAGTACAAACAAAACTTGAAAATCGCAGTGTAATCGCGTAACATACAAAAAAAACATACGCATCGATTTAAAAGACTCCTCCTTTTTCGAAGTCGGTTAATAGACAAGTTTTAAAAAATAGAAGTAATAATATAATCTGGATCACATTGCTCTGTCTGCCATACCATTATAGCATTAATTAGTGTCATCAGTTGAAATGAAAAACAAAAACTCTCATGTTCAATGAGATCTTACGTCATAGCGTGTCTGTCTCCGAAACGAGCGATGTGCGGCAGTGGCAGGTAGCTGGCAGCGCTGGCGTCGGTCGCCGCGCTGGTTTATCTACCATGAACGAGCTTCGCGCCCCGCGGAGCCTCCTCGCGCCCTAGCCGCACCCAGTTCCGCTACCCGGGGAAATTAATGTTCGGCGAATTTGGCGCGCGGACGCTACTCTACCGGCACAGCTACACACGCATTTATTTGACTTTACATGTTTTTTTTACATACGAGTACGACAGGGAAGCTCTTGGCCTTTAACTTAACCATAAGGCTGAAGGTGGAAGTAAGTTTTACTAGGACTCCTCAACAACTGAGTAACTGGCTATCTTACCTCTAATTGTTAGAACACAACAATGCTATTAACATTGTTATTACAGCGACAAACTTAGGTAAGACGGTGGTAGCAAGCCAGGAGAGCTCAGAAGCCCTACCATCAAGAAGACCGAGCAGAAAAATTTCCGCCCCCATGGGGTATTGAGCCATGGGTTTCCCGATTAACACCCGGTGGCTTTAACTCATAACCACTAGACTCTGGAGGCGGGTAAATCATTCAAATAAACACTATAATATTAGGTCCTTACATATGAAATTGGTGTTTTGCCGTACTGACCACTTTGATCTCAAATATCTCCTCTATGGTTAGGAATTCCATATTCAAATTTATACAGCTATTTACTCATGTACCTATTTGTGTTTCGAAAATTATAATTCACTTGTTTTTTCCGCATCTAGGGTCGAGCTCTGGACGAATCCAATCGAACTCCCGGAAGGCTCCTCACCTACGCCAATGTGGGCAGATGTTTTTGCTCGGTTTAATTGGGGTTGGGCTTCTAAATCCACCTAACTATTACCGTCTTACCTAAGTTAACCATTTTCACTAAAGCTACAAGCTTTACTAAAAATACTAAAAACATTGTTGTGTTCTGACATTAATAGGTGAGATTCCATCTTCGGCATTATCGTCCCTTACCATCAGATAAGATGAAGGGCAAGAGCTTACCTGTTGTTTGAAAAAAAAAACAAAAATGATTCGTAAAAGTAATTTCTTAACTATGTGAAGTGATAAATCGTGAAAGAAAAACCATTAAATGTATTTCTTATCCTTTCCTAAGTATTTAGTATTATTAGTAAAAAAAAAAAATGGTTCTTCCGTCGTATTATCGCTCTTCTCTGATATACGCTCTAGCCCGCTAGACAAGAAATAGTCGTTATAATAGTGGATTGGTCCTTTCACCACACTAAAACTTATTAATATTTTATCATCATAATTTCCCGGTAAAATCTGGAATGTACTCAGTGCGTATTTCAGTATGACGGACGGCATTATAACATATTTACACTACACTCGCCGTTACCCGCCCGAAGTAATGTGGATTTATTAAAATTTATAGACGCGCGTCAACGGAAGCCGGTTAGGAGCTATTTCGGCGGCGCATGACCTAACTAACATTTTTATAGAGTTACAGCACGAGTCGGAATCGAACCGCGAGTGTCGCGCTGGCCGCCCGCCAACTGAGCCAAAGGTGAGCTGACGTGACCCGGCCGCCGCCGTCGCCACCTCAGCGGTTTCCTCAACAGAATGTTTGTAAACAAACCGAACTTCTTCACTGGGTTTTCCCGAAAACTTGTGGTTTGGAGGCTCTTAAGATTCGAAAGTGTAGTAATCTCTATGGAAATGGGAATTGATGTAGAATGTTTTGCATAATGGATTGATGTAGGTCATATCACTCATCTCCCATATATATCAGTATAGCGTCAGTACGCCGCTAGGCTCGGTGGTGCATTGGGTTGTGCGTTCGGCTAACGATTCCTAAAGTTAAGCAACGTTTACTGGTGGTCAAGCCTATGATGGGTGACAAAAAATATGAAATATCGCGAGATCTTCCGCGCTTCGGAAGGTCCGTTAAACAGTAAACAGTGCCTCCTGAGTCTGGTCTAGTCCCGGTGGTGTCGTTTCCATAAAATCAATAAATTGCGATAAGGTCACCAATTGCTACTAAACTGAGTGCTGTATGTGCCATAAATTTTATTTTTGGACAATACAATCGCTTGTTTGGTTTTACCTAAGTGTCACACGTCAGCTCCAACGACCCCGTGATTAGGGCTTGAAATAATACCCTGCGAGCTGCGGACGGGGCAATGGGGCGTGAAATTATTATGGACAGTGTCGCGGGCGGTGCTGGAACCGCGCCAGCGCCGCCGCCGCCGCCGCCGCCGGCCCGCTGGCTTAGCGCGGCCGCGGACCGACCTGTTAACGAGGCCACTAGCCACTGGCTTAAAAAATAAACAATAAACTACTCAACCATGGAGGTGTAAGGGAGTCCAGTTAGCAGCACCTGCCAGCGGCGCATTTTTTCAACGACATCTAACAGAGCGGCGCATTTCTCTAACTGCACCTGCTAGCGGCGCATTTTTCCAACAGCATCTATAGTTATAGATAATATTTATTTGCAAATTAAATGTACATAGATCTTACAGTTACTAAGTATGGTACTTAGGTAGGTACTACTTAATGACCCAAACATTGGGTATGGCAAATATAAGAATATTAACGTTATTACATTTTTCACAGTGTTACATGGATTTATTATTAATTATGAAATTATTATTCGAAATAAAATAAATTAAATTGAATTAAACAACAGCGACGGCGGCATCTAACAGTGGCGCATTTTTAAAAGCACCTCCCTGCGGCGTATTTTTCTAACAGCACCTGCCAGAAGGGCATTTTTTTCAAAAACACCTACCAGGGCCGCATTTTTCCTATAGTTCCTGCCAGTGGCGCAATTTTCGAACAGCCTCTGTCTGCGGCGTACCGGCGCAGCAGCGAATTCTTTTTACCAAAGGATGACGTTCTGGTGCTCCCCCAATACTAGAATAGCGCGGAGCGACATTGGCCATGTCCCACTGCGCTGTCCGTCATGTCACATGGCCTTAACCCCTATTTTTTACAAAAAAGAGGGATACTCTTGGCCAACATCTCACTTGATGATAAAAGACAATAAAGCCGAAGATGTAAGCGAGTTTCAATTATTATCGTAATATTAGCGCATGTGTTTCCTCCTTCCTATAATCCCGGGTTCTTTAAAAGAGGCGTGAAGAAGCACCTTGCAACTCGGCAAGGTGAGGGTGGCTAGTGCGGCGTTTAACCTCTCTCCCACACTAGCTATCTTCGCATTTGGACTCTATGTCCACTTACCACCAGGTGGAATGGAGTCATTTGTTTAGCCTTCTATAAAAAAAAAACAATGCAATTGACATTGTTATAATGGCGAGAAACTTAGATAGGACGGTGATAGATAGGCAAGCGAGCTAAGAAGTCCTACTGACAACCAAACCAAGAAGAAATACTTCTGCCCCCATGGGGATTCCAACCCCAGGGCTGACACGGTTTACCTACAGATCTATATTGAGTGGTCTCAACTACTAGACCACGTAGGTGGTTTCTCTTATAGGGGAGGCCAATGCCCATTATGGACGGTAAGTCTTAATTCACGATGAAGAATAGTTGTTTATTCTTATTTATTAGTAATTATGATGATGATAAGTAACTTAAAAATCGTTCTTAAAAACAATTAACATCGTTAAAAAAACAAAATTCTATGCCCGTTACACCGAATCATCCTAAATCGTCGCCGAGCTCAAAATGGCGGCACCTCTGCAGATAAGAAGAAGCAACGTGTCAATATCTCCGCGGTACCTGTGATAAGAGCAGATAAGTAATGGTCTCTGAATGGCGATAACTACTCTATTCTGGGGCGGAGATAAGGAGATACGGGCCGTATACTACTGTCTTCAAAGACGTGCTTAGTTAATTGAGTACCAATTGTTAGCTGATTGCATATAATATTTTATCGTGTTTAATTAATAAATTGTCATTGTTAGTATATTTTAAAATTATATGTTATTGTTTAGGCATTGAGGTAGGTGGTTGCTTCGACAAATTTTCCTGTCAGTTGCTTCAATCAGAATGTAAGTGTGAGAGTGTCCCCTCACTTTCACATTCTGATCAGCAGCTCGAGGATCGCGGCTGCCGAAGAGGTGATATGACGAAGAAACGACAGTATGGAGCAAGACGGAGTTTAATTATTAACAAACATAACTGGAAACTGAGCTCTTCAGTTGTTGAAATTCTTTATGTTTTTTAAATATGTTTTAAGAAAATACTTTCTATTGAATATGTATCATTTTTAGGCAATGATTCGACTTCTATTTAATATAAATTGTCAACATTATGTAGGTAAGTAATTTCAATTACTACGAGTAAGTCGCATTAAATGTTTGCACGTCGACAGACGGCAAAATATGTTGGAATCATATCACATCTTTGTAACCATATCTTCCCAAATATTATGATTTAGTTGATTCAATCAACATTAGTATTTTCACATAGTTGCATTTCTGTAATTAAAATTTACGTTTAATCGGCTGGTTGCAAACTTAAATTAGTAAGTGTCTCGTATTGATTCTCAATTAGAAATACACAGCCAAGAATTGCGTTAAGCTTCTTCAGATACGTACAACTAAATTAAGTGGTAAGATTCTGTGAAGACCCTAACAGTTTTCACATGATAACCCCTTTCTCTCTCTTTCTTTTTCTGTTTTTCAAATGCGCTCAATGGCAAATTGAAAGAAACAATCAAAGACTAAAATGCTCACATACACATAATAATATCATCTACATCATAGCATAACTGGTAACAATAAAAAGAAAGCAAAGCGTTTCTTCCGCCGCTGGACCTTCCGCACATACAGCACCACTAAAACAAGACAATCGCCAGATCTAACGCACAAAACGTAATGGCCACACGAGCGCGGGTTTCGTCAGCGCAACAAAGGGCAATCAATCATGTCTTCCGAGAAGCGGCCGACACGTGAGCCTTCACCTCGGCACCTCTTATCGGCGGATAGCGCGCAAATAGGCTACCGATTGACGTCAGCGAGGTGCCGCCCGTGTTATCGGGGCGAGAGAGCTCCAACTGCTGAACACCGGCAACCTCGCCGATGGCCTCGTTAATTCACGAATTGCGAGCGAATTACTGCGTAGTACCAGCTGCGTGATTGGCGTAGCGTGCGCTGATTAACGGTTGCATGTTAAGCGACGTTCGCTGAAGATGGGTGGCCAAAGAGACATTTTGAGCCGGCCCGTGATTTGAAATTCGAACAGTTGGCTCCTGATTTTGCTACGATCATGTCAGCTAACCGTTCCATCGGGATATGCGAGTGAAAGAACAGACAGCGTACTTGTGTTTGCGCAGACATTATTCAGCGGCCGCGCAGTTTCTATTCAGTCTTTGATTTACTATAATCCAATAATTAGTGCATATAAAATGAGAATCATTGTCTTCCCCATACGTGCATAATAATATTTTTCATCCCCCATCTCGGAAAGAGTATTTTTGCTATTCGATATCTGACCGCCAAAGCCGTTTTTATCCGCTTGAGGTTAAAGTAAATTTGAATTTAGAACATCGCATGCACTAGGTATGTGATTTCAAAACATTATTAAACCTATTTACTTCCATATCCATGGTGCCGAATTTATCATACAACTTTTTTTAAATTTGTTAAAAACTCAAGACTCTGAACCTCCTTGGTGGACTTTTGTTTTTAATTTGCTTTGCGCGCGCCATTTTGTTTTGACGCCGTATTGTTATAAATACTAGAAACTTGAAAACAAGTAAAAAAAACGCATTATTTGTTATCTATATACATATATAATAAAATCGTAGGAGTACAAAAATCTGTGATTGCGAAATATTAAGATAAAAAATACACAGGTCGCCTTAAAATCATTAGCAGAACACGATAGAATAGTTTTAGAAAAAATTGTTTGTTTGTTTGTTTGTCTGTTTTTCCGGAAGGATCTCCGAAACTACTTGACAGAATTTGATATGGGTTACACCACAATGCTTAGAATTTTCCGGAAGAACATTTAGGCATAATTTCGTTTCTTTAAATTCACTTTTTATTTTTAGTGAAAAAATAACATAAAATTTTCGAACAATGCTTTAGGTAGAAAAACAACATGGCGCACGTGAAATTATTTTGACAAGTCTGTCACATAGTACCATAGTACAGAGAGAAGGTATTTTCTTCCGCGAAGGAAAGGCAATGGAACTACGCCATACAGCCTGATCTTATGTAATTGGATTTCGAAAGTTGAAAGGCAGGAATGAAGTGTTTCACATAGTACAAATAAAATAATATTTTCTGTTAATGGCTGTGCCCAACTGGATTTCGCCAACCAAATTATCTTTTTCTTATGTCGTACTGTGGTGGTAAGGCAAAAGGATCAAGCCATACAACCAATGTATAAAGTATTTTTATGATAATATCGAGTCACAATAAAATTTGTAGATTGGTTTAATTCTTGACTAATTTTCACAAAATCGGTACAATTTTTAAAATATTTGAAATGTTGAAAAGTGAAGATACCCTTTTCAAGGTATTTTGAAAGGTGTTATATGTTTTTACATTAGGACTAAGGAATCAAACTCTTTCATCCATTTAAAACTATTAAAAGAAATAGATTAATATTGATAATTAAAAAAAATATCTGACTGCAATGTTCTGGGTAACGCGTAGAGGGACGGGACGGGACTCTTGATCCTAATGTCTAAAATGACGAATCACATTTTTTTGGATCCACCCAAGGAACATGGATATCAAACGAAGAACCTAAAGAGTAGAACACATTGAACCTAGCCACGTTGACTTAATTTGAGATGACTGCCGATAAAGTTCGTTTTCAAACCCAGCGATATGCATATCAAATGAAACGCCTTGATGAGAAGAGCACTATGAACTTAGGAAAATCGCCCTAAATTCAACATGGCAGCCGCTCAAATAAAACTGATAAAAGTTTGTTTTCAAACCCAGCAATGTGGGTATCAAATGGAAGGCCTTGATGAGTAGAGTACTATGAACCTAGCAACATTGACGTAAATTCAGCATAGCTGCCACTCAAAAAAGGTGGATAAAATTTCATTTCCAAACCTAGCAATATAGGTATAAAATGAAAGGCATTGATGAGTAGAGTACTATGAACCTAGCAACATTGACATAAATTCAATATGGCCGCCGCTCAAAAAAGGTGGATAAAAGTTAGTTTCCAAACCTAGCAATATGGGTATCAAATAAAAGACCTTGATGAGTAGAGCACTATGAACCTAGCAACATTGACATAAATTCAACATGGCCGCCGCTCAAAAAAGATAGATAAAAGTTCGTTTCCAAACCTAGCAATATGGGTATCAAATGAAAGGCCTTGAAGAGTAGAGCATTAGGAACCTAGCAAAATCGACCTAAATTCAACATGGCCGCCGCTCAAAAAAAAAGGATAAAAGTTTGTTTTCAAACCCAGCAATATGGGTGTCATATGAAGGCCTTGATGAGTAGAGCACTATGAACCTAGCAACACTGGCATAAATTTAACATAGCCGTTGCTCAAAAAAGGCGGATAAAAGTTGCTTTTCAAACCCAACAATAGGGGTATTAAATGAAAATAGGCCCTGAAGAGTACCTAGAGCAGCCATGCTCTAAGTGTGTTCCGCAGGACCCTAGGGCTCCACAATACCCCTATAGGGGTTCCGCAATAATTTAGAAAAAATCAAAACACCTTGTCTGGTCGTACTTTTATTAAGCTTATTAATAAATAATACACTTTTAAAAACTATTGTTTTATTTAAGGGTTCCGTCAAGTATTTCGCTTTCCAAAAGGTTTCCGTCACCAAAAATGTTTGAGAACCGCTTCGGGGCCTATTGGATGTTCGATGTATTACCTGTGTTTAGTGTCCTTCGAGACCGTGATAATGCAACGCTCGTGAACTACCTAACTAACGATAACTCCTGTGTGTTGGATGTTAGTCATCACGGCGAGTTTGCTAACCGAACTATCCCAGCAACACTATATCGCATGTACACGTTACAAAAACGGAAGTCTCAATATATTTTAAGGCTAACCGCATAAATACGTTTTTTCGCATTCGTTTTCTGAATGCGGGCATCCGAATGCATCAAATCTATACAAAATACACATTGACTGCCGCACACCTTCGTTTTTATTACGAACGGAACACGTTCTGTACGTACGTTTAGGTAGAATGGTAGAAATCCCGAATGAGAAGAAACGAACGTCTGCGCTACGTTCACGAAACTCCGTGTCTGTATTCCGTGATCGGAAATCGAATACGGAAAACGTATTTGTACAGTAACCCCCCCATTCATGCTATACATTAACTCTACGAAAACCGCCAGTATTACGAGCGACATAAGAACGGTCCAAAGGTCAAACAGTATAGCTTGACAAGGAGCTTACTGTACGACCAGTCTAAATTGGCCAAGTTGTCATATCCAAAAAATATATTTTGTTGGTGTTACCAACACCCATTATAAAATCTAAACTTTATTCGTATACAGTTTTAATTTATTTAACAATTGTTTATTTTAATTCGAAACATGAATACGATAAAGATTATTCTTGCAACTGTGTTCTTTCTACTGAAGAAGAATTAATATCAATAATGTCTCTAAAACAATAATAATACTTAGTGCTTATAGTAATATGTAATGTATTTAATTTTGTGGACTGTTAGAAAAAGAGCATTACGAACTTACGAAAATTGTCCTAATTTCGAAATGGCCGATGCTCAAGAAAGGCAGAATAAAGTTGAATCATTATGGAATAAAATGGAGGAAAAACTAAACACTGTGTTAAGTATTTTGATGGCGAAACGTAGTTCGCGGGCACAGCTAGTACATAATAAAATATCTTTCTGTAATACTTACCTATCATAATGATGTAGTAAATATGTACCTGAACTGAAGTATCTTGTGATTGTAAATGTTTTATTTTGCATTTAGTCATTTCCTCGCTGAGGGGGGATGAAAAGTTACGTGTTGCACTCGAGTGCAAAGATTTTTCACCTTGTGCTCTTTTGATTCCCTCGCCAAGGCTCAGGATTCTCATTTTTGAATCATTCGCTGCGCTCGTGATTCAATTGTAGAATCCTTCGCTTGCTCGGTCATCAAAGTTGAGCACGCGGTTAAAAAACAACTTTGCACTCATGTATAACAAATAACTATTATTGACATATACGCATGCAGTAGAGCGTTGGTGGCGCTGTGGATTCGGCACTGGCTTTCTATTCGGGAGTTCCGTGGTTCGATTTGCCATGTCCCAATGTGTTTTTATATTTTCATATAAACATTTGCCGATGCTCCTACGATGAAGGCAAACATCATTAGGCAACCTGCATACTTTTGCGGAGAAATTCAAAGGTGTATGTGAAGTCGACCAATCCGCACTGGGCCAGCGTGGTTGACTAAGGCCTAATGTCGGACCCTTAGGAACTTCATTAAGCGATTTGATGCAAAAGATACGAGTATACTTAGTAGCAGTAGTTAAAACTTTATACGTAAAATCATTAATTTTGCTGTTGTTGTCGCGATATAACTGATATCTTTTTTTTTCTTTTTTTTTAATAACGTCGCCCCACACTAGGATATTCTCCTGTGTCGTGGGTGCAGGTACAAACATAGAATATCACATGCACATACGCCCAGACCGGAACAAGTTTCTGTAGGCCATACAAAATATCTGTCCCGAGCGGGAATCGAACCGGCGACCCGTTGCGCAGTAGGCGATCACTCGACCTCTGCGTTAATCGTGTGATATCACAGTTATATCGAAACAGCATCACATCACTACAGCAAAAGAGGTATGTTATGGACACACCACACCCCACACGCACACACACAAGAATAACATTATAATGTAAGTCCGTTGTTAGACTTGTTGGTTGTAAGGCCTAATATAAGTTTTAGCTGTAAATACCTTTAAGATCTGTGGATTTTGTTAACCAAATAAAAAAAGTCATCCTAACATACGGTAGGCTCAAGCCATATAAAAATCTCGTGTGACAGTATTTGACTCTTCCGAAACGGCTTAACTGATTTTATAATTTTTTTGTGTTAATTTGGTAGATCTGAGATACACCAATAGTATTTACGTTATATACGAGTACAATAAATTCTAAATTACTAACTTAATGTATAGATGAAAGCCTATGTAATTTCCAATTTGGCAATATTGTCAAATTCGTTAAAATTGTTTCAACAGCTTAGGCGTGAGAGCGTAACGGACATACAGACAAACGAGTTATTTTCGCATTAATTATATTAGTTGAGATACGTTTTAACAGAGTTCACTAGTATATAACATCTACCTATCTCTATTGATATCATAAATGGGAAATTTACGTACACATTCTTTGGCCAATAGACATAACATGAGTGGTCTAAGCTATGTTCTCGTACTTACACTCGTATCTATAGTCAAGTCAAAGTAATTACTTGAGTAAAAGTCGTTACATGTTGTGATTTTTATACAATAAGTACTGTGACAATAAAAAAATTGACTAATTATTGCGTTCGGTGGCGCAGTAGTTTGCGCGTCTGGCCTGTGATAATGGTGATTACGCTTTCGCTATAGTCCGTCACGAGATGGGTGACCAAAAACTTAGTATCTCGAGCTCCTCCGTCTTTGAAAAGCCGTTGCTTCCAGGTGTATTTGCAATCGTTAAAATGCACCAACCTGGACTTAGTGATAAGCATATAGCTTTCTTCACGTTATTCAAATTCTCGTTTATTGTATAAAAATCACAACTTGAGTTAGAATCAATTAAAAAGCTCGAAAGACAGTTCTTTCAAATGCACGAACCACGGTGTTATGAGAGGCACTTTTCTGATTCTCTGATACAGCGAAATACGCTTAATCAGACTATAATATAATTAAGCCTTTTAAAATCTCTGGTAACATAACAACAATATTTTGATTTATGTTATCAGTGCGAATTGCACGTCATGTTATTTAACACGTATGCAATTGTAATTATAAAAATAAGTAGCTTATCGAAACACTAAATACAGAACAAAACGGGCTGTTGTATGTTGTCGTATTATTAAATTAATAATAAACTTATCAGTTATTTCTAGCAAACAGGAAAACCCCGTCAAATACCTTGGTGCCCAGGTAGAGGGAAATATTTGCACCAAAACATAACGCAAATAGTTTATTGAATCGCATCATCGCAGGAAATGAGTGGCTCGGCGTATAGAACGCTCTATATAGAGTTCAATCACCTTGTTGGATTTTGAAGGGCAGTTGCTTAAACAGGTCAACAAGATTGTCTCAAGCAGAATCTTATAGGTTTCTAACGAAGTTGTACACTTCAAAAATGTAACATCCAATATGATTCCATTGACATATACATATGTATGTAACCTACACGTCAATGTATGATTCCGTTGGGAATCCATCATTTTATCGCAATTCCTTTTTCATTACCCATAAAACGAATCGAAAAAGGAGCGTCGGTGGCGCAGTGGACTCGGCACTTGCCTTCCAATCGGGGGGCCGGGGTTCGAGACCCGCCATGTACCAATGTGTTTTTCGTTTCGAATTTCATATATACATTTGTCTGAGGCTCCTACGGTGAAGGAAAACATCGTGAGGCAACCTGCATACATCTGCGAAGAAATTCAATGATGTATGTGAAGTCGACCAATCCGCACTGGGCCAGCGTGGTTGACTAAGGCCTATTCACCCTAATATAGGGTAGGCTCGAGCCCCTCGGTGGGGACGTATATGGGCTGTGATGATGATGATGAAAACGAATCGCAGAACTTTTTTTTTCATTATTTAACAAACCTAGAATTAGGTTACATCGCATTTTCGTTTCCTCGAATATTTATTATCTACAAACACAGTTCATCGTTATTTCTTTTCATGTTTTATACATTTTATGGAAATAATGTTACATCGAAGTTTTGTTACCCATATCTTTCCTTCATCGTAAGTTTCAGTTTGCAAAATAATGGAAACATCATTTGTTACTTCAAAAAATCAATGTGTATCGATATTTTGGCGATGTAGAAACTGATGTAGGCGGGTCAAGTAAGTAAGTAAGGTCAAGGAGCGAAGCGACGAGCGTAGGTTTGAACATGAAGCGAGAATGCCGCGGCAGCGGCCGGCGAAGCGCCAGAAACGACTTTATGTGTATTCTCTACTTTATGCATATTTATTGCTTGTGGAAACTGCTAATTTTGAGGTTAGTTTTTTCAAATTTCAAATGCTCATATAGGTAGGAAAAACATATTATAGAACTGATCGCAACACAATTTATCGTCACCAGGCGAATGCATCATTCGATAAAACGTTACTGCGATAAAAAGTTGTTATGTGAAAAAGTATGATGGGTTTCGATACATATTGTAACATGTTTTACGAATAGTTTCATCGATAACTTAATACTTTTACGAAATGTACTCGTAAGTTCGATATACCGTTTTTCTGGTGATCAAAACAACTTTAACAGATTTTTTAAGAAACGTTTTTCGATGATATAAAATAGCGATGATCAAAAATTCATCGGAATTGAAAAAAATATATATTAAAAATCGTGGAATAGTTTTCGGTAAAATGAAAATCGATATCAAAAAAATCTGTATTCTGATAGACACCCGATTCCGTTAGTTCGAGCTTGATCAATGTAGCGTCTGATTTTAAATAAATTGACATCGAATACCGACAGTCGTCTCATTTCAATACTTGAATGGATAGTATTGTGATGGAAATAAATGAATATTATTATTATTATATTATATTATAGTACAGTCTCATATTGAGTTCATACAAAAGATTATAAGAAATGTGCTTTTCTGACTCTTGAACGTCATATCGTATAACTACATACTAGGTACTATATTATATTACTAAATTCTTGAATATGACCATTTCCTAATGAAAACATTATTTTTTCTTTACCATATTTCTAAATATGGTAAAGACCGAAACCGTGGCAAATACAATGGATAAATTTAGTTTAAGCAAACAAATGTACCTACAGGTAAGTGAATGACAAAAAATAAAAAAATATGACAGAAAGCTTCAGAATCACATAGTCCTGTATGTATGCTGTACTAAACTGACAAGCAAAAGTTTTGGGCTGCATAGGTTCTCGTAAAGTAGATAAAGAATAGATTTGAAAATATAAAATACATGTAACGTTTCTATCACGCATTAACAGAAGTAAATTTTATTTTACCCTTCACACACAGAGCAACATCACCTTGCTCGGAATGAACATTCGCTGCGATCTGAACCCCAGAGACTACATCGAATCCGTCATAACTACTGCCTCACGGAAACTCGGTGTCCTGAACAAGGTGCGTAGGTATTTTGCGCCGGACCAACTATGCTTGTTGTATAAAACTCAGGTTAGGTCTTGCGTGGAATATTGCTCGCACCTTTGGGACGGCTCCGCTCAGTACTTCCTCGATGCTCTGGACAGATTGCAGCGTCGCGCTATTCGCATAATTGGCGATGTAGAGGCAACTAACACCCTCGAGCCTCTACAACTTCGTCGTGACATCGCCTCTCTTAGCGCCTTTTACCGATTGTTCCATGGGGAATGCTCTGAGGAGCTCTTTAACCTTATCCCTCCCTCTCCATTCCTTAACAGAAACACGCGTAAGGGCCTTCGGAGTCATCCGTACACTGTGTCCTCCTTTTCACACCGTACCAAGAAATTCCAAGATTCCTTCTTCTGTCGTTCATCCCACACTTGGAATTCTCTACCTGCGCACGTGTTTCCTCCATCCTACAACATGGGTTCCTTCAAAAGAGGCGTGAAAAAGCATCTTTTGGGCCGGCAAGGGGCGGGCAGGTAGGAGAGTGGATGTCGTCCCTACTCTATCTGTCAACTCATTTGGGCCTCTTTCACCGCTTAACATCAGGCGGGAGGAGGTCATTTGCCGGGCCATCCATAAAAAAAAAAAAAAATATAATAATATTACTATTTCACATAGGCGCTGTGGACTCGGCACTTGCCTTCCAATCGGGAGGTCCGGGTTCGAAACTGCCATTTACCACTTATTTTTTCGTTTCGAATTTTATATGTACATTTGTCTGACGCTCTTACGGCTAAGGAAAACATCGTGAGGCAACCTGCATACATCTGCGAAGAAAATCAAAGGTATATGTGAAGTCGCACTGGGCCAGCGTGGTTGACTAAGGCCTAATCACCCAAACATAGGGTAGGACCGAGCCGCTCGGTGGGGACGTATATGAGCTGCGATAATGATGATGATGACTATTTCACAAATAATTTATTACAGAGACCTATGTTTCATAACTTAGGAGATATCGAAGATTCTATTAGCGACCGGAACTTTTGCTCGTCGTATATTATTATATACCTATGCTGCAGCAGCACAAAAAGGCGCAATAGATTTGCTTTCGAGTAAAAAAATACATCTTCATGTATAAATAAAAAAGAATGTTTGTATTTTTGGCCTCTGTGCATTCTTAAATGACGCCGGAGAGGTTTACTGGCCCAAAAAGTCTAATAAATAAAACAATTATTTAACCTTTTCATGTAGAGTAGCTTTGTAAAATTATCGGATTCCTTAGCAAATCCGCTTGAATCTCAATAGACACTAGACAGAATACAGTAAGATCTAAAAGGTAAAAAATAATTTTATCAGACTCTGTACGTCTTCTGCGGAGGTATTCTTAGATTACCTATATTTGCCATTGACCTATACATAACCGGTTACTTATACTTCAATGACATTTGCCGCAGTTTGCTTGCATTACTGAGTTCCGGTTTGAAGAGTAAGACTGACAGTGAAATTACTGAATTATGTGACTAGATATGTTATATCACAATACACTATGCTTCATGCAGGCGACGCATATTAATGAATCTTGACATCAAATGGGCAGTACATTTTGTTTGCCAACTTTGCTGTAAAAGATATATATATAAAAGTTGACAAAGCCAAAAACTCACAAATAATTAAAAACATGTAAAAAATATCGACGCTGTATAAAAACACGTCTACAGCGCGCAGCTTACATCAAAAGATGAGGTCCGGTATTTTTAACTCGTCCCCGCGATACGGCAACCGATCCTTCGTTTTACTTTATTATAATTGAATATCATAATGCGGCGGTCTCCTACATCAGCCGTGAGTTACATTGCCAGCAGCGCAGCGGTTCATTTAAACCAATTACTTTAATTGTGAAGATAGCTGCGCGCGCGCTGTTGCGCAATGTTCATACTCTGGGGTCCTACTACGCACGCTTACGGAAAGCTGCAAACACTGTTGGACAGAGACAACGTTATAGCATAGTACAACGTTATCCTGCTTTAACAGAGATTTTAACATGGCCTTAAGTAGTTGTAGTTGGCTGTTCTATTACAGTGTTAGGTAGCCGCGTCTAATGGCTGATACATTCTCGTTATGTCGTCGTGTTAAGGCACCGGCTCAATTATCACTGGGACACCGCTTGTTAGAGGCGCTAAAATAATAGTGCGAGCTGAATGAGCCCTTAGTGGAGTGGTAGGCCATTTGTGGAACACGTAGGCAGACAAAGTTATGGGATGGATTCGGATAGAAGAAGGTGAGTTTTAGCTTTAATGTTATTTGCACGTCATCTTTTTTTGGGAAGTTATGAAGACTTTGGAATTGCTTTTAACTGACTTTAAAAAAAAATAAAAACCGACTTCAAAAACACTGAAAAGTTAAAAATAATATATGAATAGGCACAGACAACATCACACTTCTATATTGAAGTCGGTGCCAAACGATGATCTCCTAGAAAGTCTGAAAATTTGTCACCGACTTCAATGTAGAAGTGTGATGTTGTCTGTACCTATTCTTATATTATTTTAAACTGTTCAGTGTTTTTGAAGTCGGTTTTGATGTTACAGCTATGAGGATCCATGTAAATGTTAGTAATTTATCAAAATTATCACTACCGTTTAATGGTAATTTTTTAAAGTCTCTAAGTCTCAAAATCATTTACCTCAAGTTGAAAGTCTGTAATTCCGGTATTAAAACGTGGCAGGTCACTCAAAGGGCAATGGAAAAGGCTATGTTCACTGTTTATCTAAGTAATCAAGTCAGAAATGACAAGACTCGTAGAACTAAAGTCACCGACGTTGCCTAAAAATTATAAAACAAATTACAGTGGGCAGGACACATCGCTTGTAGGACTGACGGCCGTTGAGGCGGAAAGGTCTTCGAGTGGTGACTGCGTACTGAAAGACAGCGTTAGTAAGCTTCCACAAGGTGGACCGATGATCTGGTGAAGATCTCGGGAAGTAGTTGGATGCGGGAAGCGCAGATCGGTTTTCTGTTTGGAAAATATTGGGGAGGCCTTTGACCAACTGTACGTCTCTTGGCCGAAATGATGAGTATGAATAAAAAGTGATTTGATACCTACTGGAAGTTTCATCAGGGTAAGTTTCTGGCTTTTGTTCCTAACCTGATGAAGGTTAGGAACAAAAGCCAGAAACGTAATCGTTGTCAGTACCCCCATGCTCTCTGTACCTGTATTGCTATTACACAAACCAAAGCGTAATGGGTGTTGGATGATGTAAAGGTATGCGGATGATGTCAGCAGAAAGTAGTGAAAAAGTTCCTAATTTTATACCGTGGGTTCCGGCGACTAATTATAAACAATTTTCTTCAAGTCAGGTATGTTCCGCTGCTGGGTCTTTCCTTCGATGAAGATTGTCCTAGTACATCACGTTGGTGTATGGTTTTGTTTCAAGTTTTGAGACAAAATTTGAGAAAACTTACCGCTCACAGCGGCTCTGATTTATCTGTACTTTCCATTCCTGCAGTGCGGAGTGCTCTAGACCTTGTTCTAAAATTATTATTGTGGTGGCACGGGGTCTGCGGAGCCCTGTAACGTTTTAATATTGAAATTCTTTTTTTGGCGTATAGTATATAAAATAGTTTATGGAGTTTTGTTTTCATTATGAAAATAACGAATAGATTGATTCATATTTAAGGTATGTTTTTGTTGAAATAACAGGCAGACATATTTGTTGCACTCAACACTTTGTGTGTGACTTTTTTTCTTTTTTGTCAGCCTCTCGACTAGTCTTTAAAAATAACATCCACGGGGAGGGAAACAGTCAAATAATCACAATTTAATACGTCTTCGATTATATTAAATTTCATCTTTAAAAGTTTCTACCAAATTTTATATCAGTTGTCGGGAAAATAAAACCGACTCCATTCAAACATTTAATCGCAATTGCACTTCTCTCAAGGTTTGATTTCTCAGCAAAAAGTCTAAATTTTCTCCAAGTTTCTATCTATTTCTACAAAAAAATATCAAAAGAGGGTAATTGATTGAGACGAGATCAAAATTAACAAAGAGACAGAGTTACGTTCGGTTTTATTTTATTAGTGTAGCGTACGTTTTTCATGTGGTAGAGTTTAAAATTTATAAATAGAATTTAATGGCGTTATTCATAAAAAATATTTAAGCAATGTTTAAATTAAGTAATGTTGCTGTCTCTTTTGATGTCCTTTCTTTTGTAATGAGATTGAAACTGACAGCAACATTATTTAACTTAAACATTGCTTAAATATGTTTATGAATAAGGCCATGTATAATGTTTGGACGTTACTCATCGGTAAAATATTCTGGACTGCTTACTCACAATTTTGAGCATTGTTCAACAAAAGATTATTATTACTCTTTAAAATCTTAACCAATGGAGAGGGCTATGCTCGGGGTTTTTCTACGCGATCATATAAGAAATGATGAGATCCGTAGAAGAACTAGTTACTGACATAGCCCAATGATCGTAAATCTATAGTGGCAGTGGGCAGGACACATCGCTCGAAGGACTGACGGCCGTTAGGGCAGGACTGTCCTCGAGTGGCGGCCGTGTACCGGGCAGACGCAGCTTTGTTAGGTCCCCACAAGGTGGACCGACGATCTGGTGAAGGTCGTGGACAGCGTTGGATGCGGGAGGCATAGGACCGATCGGTTTGGAGATCCCTGGGGGAGGCCTATGTCCAACCTCTCTTGGATGAAATGATGAAGATCTTAACCTGGCTCCAGTACGTAAATCGTCGTATATTTAGCGTTCTATCTCCGCGTCGTCGAAGTGCACGCTCTCCGCTGCTTTGTACAGCGAAATTTGGGTTTGACATTTTGATCATGCACTTAGAGAGTGGTCCTTGTCGCGTAGGTCTTATTCTCGATGCGCGCGAATTATCGCGTCAGCACTGGATTACTTGTCACGCAGATCTCGCGAGATATCTCTGCCCCGGACTCATTTGTAGAGACGCGCATCTAGTCCAAGTAGGAGGTAATTAGCGCACGAGTTTGGTATAATTTTCCTATAACTACATTGTTTGTGACAGTTGGTACAGTGAAACACGTAAAAGCAACGAATGCAAATAAATTTTTCATTGCATTGTTTTTCATTATTCATGTATAAATATACAGTGTATAACAAAAACCCTGTGAACCCTTTTAGTAGCATGTTCAGAATCGACGATAAAAGTTATGGCGTCATTGAAAATTCAAAATTGTAAAATTAACTTTGGAATCCCTCATACAAATAGTTGGGTCTATTAAAAAAAACGTATGAGTAATTAGAAAATTATTTTTTTAAATTACGAATTTTCAATGACGCGATATCTTACGAGTATATGTATATCGATCCTGGACATGCTACTACAAGGATTCACAGGGTTTTTATTACACATTGTACTTCAATAAAAACCTTCTTGTTTTTATTGAAGTACACGTGGTTCCTATATTTACAAATGTGCAACCTCTACAATGACCTCAGTCATTGTCGTGATACAAGACGTCAAGTCACAGTACCCAGTAATTACACTGCCTGTCTCACCTTTTAATCCGGAACACAGCAACGCAAGCACCGCTGCTTGGCGACAGAAATTGGTTAAGATAGAGATACCCACGCAGACAACTCTGGTACAGTAAGCTCCCATTGAAGCTTTACATTTGCACTACGAAAACCGCCACTATTACGAGCGACATAAGGACGGTCCAAAGGTCAAACAGTATAGCTTGATATGGAGTTTACTGTACAGAGTTTCTGCTGGTGTTAGCCACAGTGCGACCATCTTTAAGCAAGAAGGTAGGTTTGGATCATCACCCACCACGCTCGTCCAGGGTAAGTTGATGGGGTTCAAATAAACGTTTGATGACTATGTTAATTATTTCAGAGATTTAAAAATCTCTGATTAAAATACAATTTCTACATTATTGATCGTTGACGAAGCACGATCCGAGGTGCCACAACAACAAAAACAGTGTTCACATAAATGTTTACAACATTATTATTCCATTGGTTGGTTACACAAACACCGAAAGGGCTTGCTACTTCGTCATAGTGTTATCAAATGTAGGCGTCTTCGTTTCGGGGTAAACAGCCCGCCAACTACAACCGCTTAGAATAACATCAAACCTGCTATTAAAGCGGGGTGGCGCCACACACTTCGGATAGTGGTATCTCTTTCACACGTTGCCTCGATGTAACTTTAAGCGCTATGAGTAAGCCATCAGCGAACGTTTGGCCGGCTTAGCGCGTGCGCGTTATCGCCCATTCATGCGTCAAGCGGCTATCGCCTGCGCACCGGCCCATTCATGGTTGAAGACAACAAGCAAGTCCCAGATAACAAGCGTCGCAGATAGATTGTTCAATTGGATATTTACAAATCCGCTAACTAGTAAACATTATAGCTCAGTCATTTCAAAGTGCTTAACTAACATTACCTATTATTTCATGACCAATAATTACATTTCGGCCTTTAGTCCGGATCTGACGACACATTAAATAAATATCATCGTCATTGTGCGCTGATTAAAATCTTGAAAATAGTTATTCATTACATTTATGCATCTAAAAATGACGCAATGCAAAGGCTACTAAATGGCATACCTAGTTTGTAAAAAGATTTTTACAAGCGGTTTTGATAAACACTTGATTATAGAATCCATCTGCGACACCAAATGTCAAAAATAGAATACCAAAACTAAAATAACAAAACATGAGCCCAACATCCAACTTGACGCAGGAACTGAATTCAATAAATGTAGGTTGAGGTCATGTGACGTCCGTCTTGATTTTATAAACACGAGTGTTTGGTGACGCTCAGAGTGGACAGGTCGACAGGTCGGGAGTGCGGGCAACTTATGAGGTGCGGAGGGGGTCACACCACCCGCGCTATGCACAATACTGAGACTGAGCGACGTATGCGGGGAACGCGGGCGAAACGTGACCCCCCCTCCTCATAAGTTGCCCGCACTCCCGAACTGTCGCGTATGTACTATAACAGGAAGTACCTCATATGACAGTTTTAATAATAGGGGGAGCCTCACTACCAAATTCCGACAACCTCTATTCTGCCTATGTCTGCCGCCAAGCAGCTGTGCTTGCATTGCTGTGTTCCGGTTTGAAGGGTGAGAGAGGCAGTAAAGTAACTGGGTACTGGGTACTGGTAAACAATTAAAACAATTTTTACTTAATAAATGCTACTATGACATAAAGGAATTCCTAAACGACAAATTTAGTAATAAATAATTATGAATCCATTATTGTATTGATATTTTATTTGCTATGTAATAATTATACAAATTTATCTAAAATAAAATAAAATTGTAATTATACCTATTTTACAAAAAATGCGTCCTCTTCTCTTCTACAGCAAATTGCGTGCCCGACGGGGTCCATAATGATCTTGTATAAGTATGTACCTACTTTACCACTTTACCACCTCATTGTACATTATGGTTTGCAATAAATATATTGAGTATTGAGTATTGAGTACTGTGACTTTCACAAGTTGGCAATATTGTGGTCCTTTTCGGGGCACTAACCATCAGATGGTTAGCGTGCTTGTTTGCAAACTCGATATAAAATATCTCTCTCTGGTAAAATTTATTTTTTTATTTAGTAAACAAAATCCACAGATTTGAATAACGAACTTACAAAATAATGTTATTCTTGTAGTGGGTAGTATGTGTGTGCCTGAGGTGTGTGTATTTGCGTGTGGTGTGTCCATTACCTCTTTTTCTGTGTGATGTGATGTTGTCGCGATATTATTGATATCGCAACCGCACAATTCATGATTTCACTTATTATTTGAAATATTAAAAAAGTACTTTTAAAGTTTTGACTACTGCTACAACGAGTAAATAAGTCTCGTAAGTATATCTACACTCTACAGCATCAAATCGCTCATTGAAGTTCCTAGGGGTCCGACATATTACAGAATTTTTGTTAATTTGTACGCGTTTGTGGCAGATTGAACAAAGACGTATACCTTGTGTAGGTAGTGGAAGTTACAGGAATTCAAATTGTTATTGTTAGTGATATTCAAATTGTTTATTTCAATAACATCAAATCCTGACAAAATTGATAAAAGATACATTGAATGAGTAAAAGTGCCTTAAATGAAATTAATGCCATATTGAGAAAAAAACGTCGAGAGCGTCGGTGGCGCTGTGGACTCGGCACTTGCCTTCCAATCGGGAGGTCCGGGTTCGAGACCGCCATGTACCACTGTGTTTTTCGTTTTCGAATTTCATATGTACATTTGTCTGACGCTCCTACGGTGAAGGAAAACATCGTGAGGAAACCTGCATACATCTGCGAAGAGATTCAATGGTGTATGTGAAGTCGACCAATCCGCATTGGGCCAGCGTGGTTGACTGAGGCCTAATCACCCTAACATAGGGTAGGCTCGAGCCCCTCGGTGGGGACGTATATGAGCTGTGATGATGAGAAAAAAACGTGTTTGTAATTATATCAAAACAGCGTTGGCATGAGAGAGCTAATTGACTTTTGATCATGATATGAATCAATCTGTATAGATGCTTATTTATAACAAATTCGCTGGAAATATAGGCATAATTATGCCTATCATCATCATCACAGCTCATATATATACCACAGAGGGGCTCGAGCCTACCCTATGTAAAGGTGATAAGGCCTTAGTCAACCACGCTGGCCCAGTGCGGATTGGTTGACCTAATAATGCCTATATTACCAGCGAATTTGTTTCTTTGCCTTGGTAACATTCTGCCACTGTGTCACCGACCTTTTCACCGGGTTAATCAAGCGCAGTCAAGAAGTACATAATACAGCACAGTACAAAGCTACATTGGCGATGGCAGCAGGCGGACTGATTAAACCGATCGAGTGTCGCTCGTACATTACGTTACGCAGCTACGCAACGCACGCTGCGTTGCCGACCACACGGGGTGAATATTCCTGTCAACAGTTAATAATGTAATATAAATTTATTGTTGTAAATATGATTACTAGTAATATTTTTAGATTAATAAAGGACAGACTACACAACATGACAGTCGGGGTATGAGATTAGACGTGGGTATGCTACACCTCGCGAATCCGCAGAGCACCTGCGCTATTTTAGTATGTTATTGTGTGATGCTGCTGCTGATTATCAGTATGAGTGCTGCAAGAGTTCGTCCGTATTGATCGACTGCGTTTATTGCTGTCGATATTGTTCATGATAATTCAAATTCTACTTGAACTATGAAGATAACATTTGGCATGAAAGAAGATAAGAAAAGTATCTCAGAGAAGCGGGGTACTTCTAAAAGCAATTGAACGGTGGGTGATAGTTTTTATGGAACTTCGTCTGTTTTTAGGTATGCAAAGCTGCGGATGGAATGCTTGCATTAATATATATGTAAAAATTTTCAACTAAGTCACATTTGTTCATAATAGAAGTCAATTTTTTTTAAAATAATAGAATCACATTCAGAAAATTCGAAAAATTCAAAATTACTCGTTATGAACTTCATATTACCCGGTAGCAATCTGGAGGTCCGGGGATCGATTCCCCACGGGGCAGAAGTTTGGTATCGGTAGTACGTTCTGAACCCACCTGGTCCGCTATCACCGTTTTTCCTAAGTTAGTCCCTACAATAAAAATGATAATAGCATTTTTCTGTCCGGACAATAAGAGGTTACATAGCTGCTTTCTTTGTGGTTGAGCAGTCTGGGTGAAGGACGCTTCCATCCTTCGCCTTATCATTACCTATCAGATAAAATAAAGGCCAAGAGATTTCCTGTGGTGTGTAAAAGTATAATGATAAAATATTACATACAAATATATATATCCATATATAATACTAATATTATAAATGGGAAAGTGTGTGTGTGTGTTTGTTTGTCCGTCTTTCGCGGCAAAACGGAGCGACGGATTGAAGTAATTTTTTAAGTGGAGATAACTGAACGGATGGAGAGTGACATAGGCTACTTTTTGTCTCTTTCTTACCCCCCACTTCCCTAAAATAGGTGGTGGAAGTTTTTATGGAGCATTCAGCAATTTTCAAGGTAGAAAGCTAAAAATTGGTATGCGAACTATTTGTGACTAACAGAAAAATCGTGCATCATTTTTTTTTGGAAATCTGCCCCCAACCCCTTAAAAGAGGGGGTGAAATTTTATATGGGACTTTTTGCAGTTTTCAAGGTAGGAAGCTATAAAAATCGGTACACAGACTCTTTGTTACCAACGAAAAATACTTGCCTTATTTTTTTTTTAAATCTTCGGTGTTACGCCGAATTTAACGCTAGCGAAGCTTCTTACCAGTTTATATGGGGACAACACATGTACCCTGTATGCCAGAGAACTCTATTCTGAGTTGTTTATACAGTAAAACTGTCGAATGTGGAATACAAATGTATAACAAGGTTACTTATTAAGTAGGAGCTAAATTTTGTGTGCTTGTTGAGACCAGCAAAATGAACAACTTTTACAATGGAACCAAGCCTGAAACCTCGGAAAAAAATCAGCTGTTCCATGCAAAATCAACATCCGCACTGAACCTAAATATATGGAACAGCTTTTTTTTCGCGACTTCAAGATTGGTCCCATAATAAAAGTTGTTCAGTTTGCTTGTCCGAACAAGCACACAAAATTTGACTCCTGCTTCAAAAGTGACCCTGTACAATTTTTGTTGCACAAACAAAAAAAAATTGTATTGTCATTTGTAAAAAAAATACTCAACTATACATTTATGAATAGTAATTGTGCGCAAAGTATACAGATTTTCTATGGAAGAGTGTACAGACACGTGTCATATTTTAACACAAATACATTTTTTTAAATTTTAGTTCTTTGTGTTGTTGTGACTAAATTTTGCTTTATTCATATTCATTTATTAACTCATAAACCTGGGGTGATGTGGCTTTTTTTTAAGTAAACTGGAATGAACCTCAGATAAAGGCTTACTTATCTAAATTACCTACTCAAATCTAACCAAGGTAGTGTTGGGTCTTGCAGTTTACTTTTATGAATACAGTGTTCACCAACCGCACTGAGCCTAGCAATAAGGCTTTTTGTAACAGTCACTAAATCCTCTGGGGTGATATGGCTTATTTTTATTTAAGTAAACTGAACAAAAACCACAACCCTAACTCCCTTAAAATTAACAGTCTAAGCAGCAGCAGGGTTATACAGTTTGTTTTCTAATCTGTAATACAAACTGACTGAACCAACACCGCATGCCTATCAGCTAACTATTTGCTTAACTAAAACGTTGCCTACATGCCTGCCAAAATGGCTAACCAACCTCAGGACACCTTTCAATGTTGCCTAACCAACAGTCTGGAGTTTTTTGTTACCAATAACCTTTTGGATAACCATTCATGTGTATTTGGAAAGTGCAAAGGTAAGAATTAATAAACTAAGTGCAATCTACTGTTTATAGTAAAAAAAATGTGAAAGTGATTTTGTGAAGTATTCAAAATCTACAATGTAACAATAGGTAGGTACATTGATGTTAAAATTTAAATTATATGTTTATTTGGTTAGGCGCATAACACATTGCATCGGACACCGCTGCGGTGTACGGAGGGATGAAAACCGCATGCGGCTGCGGCGGCACGGAACCGTGCCAACGTACGGTTTGCTCCGTATCACCGTCCGGAGCTGCGGTGCACGACGACGCCCCGCATCACCGCATTATCTATGTTGAGATCTATTACGCGTATGCACGTCCTTTCTACGCAAAAATCAGTACGATACTGCGGCACAGTGTGGCATACCCCGCGGACCGCACCCCATCACCGTCCGGGAGTGCGGTACCGTCGCGCGCGCCGCACAACCGCACGGTGATGCGGTGTGAGTGTGTTATACCCTGCGGTTTTTGTATACAAATTAAGATTCTCCAGTCAAAATTAAAAACCGCAGCACCGCACACCGGAGCGTGTTATGCGCCTTACTTGCGCTTCGATTTTTTGCCAGTTGCCCCTGGGTCGCGAAAACGGAGGAAGTGTGCACGCGCGGCGGGTGTCAGCGAATTCTTCCAATCTGTATAACGTCTGGTGATTCGCGTTCCACTTATTATCGTACGGTGGGCATTTGCATAAGGATAACAAGGAGGATTATTGATGTCGCCCCCCTGCCTCCCGCCTGCCCCCGCCTGGCCTCGCCCGCGCGCCCTCGTCGATGAGATACAGCGATTGTGATAGCCCCGCTAATTAATTAAATAATATTGTCTTAGACGATACAGTATAACGTATTTTCAATAAGTTGTTTTGAGATATTTGTGTGTATTTCTCAATGATTGTTAAGTGCCTAGAGAGTAAATCGGAATATTTTAATTGTTAGAAAACATTCTGGTGATGTGGTTAATTCAACTGCGCTTATTTTATTCAACAGTTTCGAATCTTTGAGAGGTATTATTGACTGAATTTCTTCAGTAATATCAATAGTAAAATTGGTTAAAGAAACATTTATTATTTTTTATTAATTTATTAAGTATATTTGATAAAGACGGACTTAATGCCTGATTCATATACCAAAAGATAAAGGAATTTTAACTGCCAAGTAATATTATTTATATGAATTTATTTTTGAGATAAATTATTAGTTTTATACGCTTTAATTAAATGGTCTAAAAATATAAACATAATTTATATTTTTAGACCATTGATCCATTTACTATTTTCTTTAAATCGACAATTTCTAAACGAGCTATAGTTTGTTTTTATTTCATTAAGTATCCATTAGTAAGAGGATAGGTTCTGTTATTAATTTTGCCACTATGACTTTGACCTTATTAACTGACATATATATAATCTGTGATTACGTGACGTTAAGTAACTAACGTTTGTATGAGTCCGTCACGTCATCAGTCACCATCAATCACGACTGATGCAATTGACTCAGCTTGCATGAGCTTGTAATGGGTGCCTTACATTTTCATTCATCATTAGTCCACCTCGTAGAAAAGCGGCCTGCAATTTAACTAATTCCTACGTGAAAAAGGACTCTCATTAATCATATATGTGGGCACAACCCGGTTATAACGCGTAAATAAATGCAATAAATTTGTCGTAACACATATTATTATTTAGCCAAAATCTACAAAATAACTTTTGTAGATAACTCTGTAGATTTAGGTCACAGTTTACGCGTTATCTTAACGCGTATTATGGCGCAGGCATTAACACTGACACTGACGCAGGCGGGGTCTTAACATTAGCGGCATAATAATAATAGCGGCGAATGAAGCAGCCAGGCGCTTTCCGCCCTCCGCCGCTGCCTCGGGCCGCATTCAAGCTTAATTTTGTTCTCTTTTCATGTTTGCTCTGTATACATTTCGTCTAAAACGGAATAATTCCCCGTGACGCGCATCGACGGCCGCTCGTCGCGCCATGCAAATGCCTCCACTACAATAAATTACGGATTATTTGTACCTACTTAGCAGCGGCAGCGCCCTGAAGAAGGCCCGAATAACAATGGGCCCGCTGGAGCGGAAACTTGTATTACATTCAATATCCTGTACTGACAAGCTTGCCGTAATGAATTTGGGTTGTAGTTTATTTTATGCGGCTAGACTGTGACTTGAATGTACGAAAAAAATGAATCGCAGTTGGTTAGTAGATAGATAGATAAAAAGTTTATTCGCAGTTACATACATCACATATTGTAGAGACTTACACTAGGAAACATAAATTTAGTATAATTGCTAGTACCTATTTGACATTATGGAAAAACTGAAAATGTGCGATGTACGACTACAAATGGGCCACAGCTCAGCATGTGATTTGATCATGTATGTACATAAACAAATCGCTGTTATTCTGCTGCAAACCGGAGGGGTCAGTGAGGTCCCAAAGTGCCACAAAATAGAATAAAAAAAAGGTAAATAATGAGAAAAGATAACTCGTCAAAAGTTTGGGGTTAATATGGCCATTCAACATAAATTTAAGTAGTAATATAATGACTTTACATATATATATATATACAATACACATACACATTTGCACGAAAAACTTGTACATAATTCACATTCACAGCACGGCACAGGGAGAGGTGTTAGTAAATAGGAGTACTAAGTATTCATGCATATCCACCAAACGCATTTCCTGTGACCACACACCAGGCCCAAGCTATATGTATACGCATGAGGCTGGAACTGATACATGTGAAAATTACCTATGAACATTATGGCGGGGGATATCTATAGTACCAAATCGTCTATTGAATATCCTTTGGGTATACCCACGCGCTGCTTATTTAACAGAAATATTTTTAAATGTTTTTTAAAAGTATGCTTCGAAGTAGCAGTACACAGTGGTGGTGGTAGGTTGTTCCAGCACTTGGTAGCCAAGTAGCGGAAACTACCCCTGAAAGCAGCTGTCTTATGCGGGTAATTTTCTAGCAAACATCTGCCAGTTCTGGTGGTATATCTACTGCGAAGTATACGAAGCTTTTTAAAAAGGTAGATTGGTTTCTCAAACTTCCAAACATCAAACAGTAGTCCGGCAAAGTGAAGATGTCTACGTGAAGACATATTTAGCATAGCAGCGTCATTTAAATAAGGAGTGATGTGACTTCTAGGGGGTATCGAGAGGCAAAAACGACAACAGGCGTTCTGTACTCTTTGTATGAGGCGACGAGATCTCGATAGCATACGCGGCCCGTAAACAAGGTCACCATAGTTGAGTTTCGACAAAATTAGTGCTTCGCAGATATGAGTTCGCACTTTTGTATCAAGAAATTGTCGAATGCTATACAGTATTTTCAGTCGATAGAAACATGCTCGAACCAATTCTAATATATGGGTTTCAAAGCGTAAGCCACCATCCATTAATATACCTAAGTTTCTAGCTTCATCCACCCGTTCTATTGTTTGATTCCCGATTACAATCTTAGGTTCATTCGTAATAATTTCAGCAAGCTGTGCCCTAGATCCTAAGATCAGATATTTCGTTTTGCTCGAGTTTAGAATCAACCCATTATCAGTTGACCACTCTGCCACCGCCCTGAGGTCTTCATTCATCTCAGTAACTGCCTTTTGAAAATTGCGGGGGTTAGCAGATGCGTACAATTGAACGTCGTCCGCATATAAATGATATCCACAGTATTTGATTACATGAGTGATGTCAGCGCTAAACAGAATAAAAAGCAGAGGCGACAGCAAGGAGCCTTGGGGTACACCACGCTGTAAAGGTTTTAGCGTAGAGAGTAAGCAGCTACCATCCTCCCTGAGGAGCCTCACTGATTGATGTCGATCAGTGAGAAATGATTCAAACCAAGTGAGTGCCTTGAAGTTAATGCCATAGTACTGCAGTTTCGCGAGTAATAGAGATAAGTTTAAACAGTCGAATGCTCGTGAGAAATCTAGGAGCGTGAGTATGGTACCATTGCCAATATCCTGCTGCGCTAGAATATCATCGACTATATTTAAAAGAGCAGTTACAGTACCCATACCCTTACGGAAACCAGATTGCATCGCAGGTAAAATATTGTTACTCTCAATGAACCTGCTCAGCTGAACATAAACGGCTTTTTCTAGAATTTTTGACATATACGGCAATACACTAATCGGCCTTAGTTCTTTCAGTTGAGTAGGATTGCTTACTTTTGGTAGAGGTGTTATCAGAGCTGATTTCCATGCCTCAGGAAATTCGCCTGATGATAAAGATTTATTAATGATGGCAGTGATGGCTCCGAGTGACTGGGGAAGTGTAATTAAAAGCATATCTCTACTGATTCCATCTATTCCAGTGGCACTTGAGGTCAACGAAATAATATAATTTGCTACATCGCTTTCCTGCACGGGCTTTAGGTCAAAAACCGCATTGCCATACTTCTGTTGCCGGAAGAACAGCAGTTTAGATTGTGATATTGAGTTAACTCCAGGTAAATTTAGAAAATGATCATTTATGATGTCAGGGTTATTAAATTGATCCGGGATGTTTTCGCGTTTAAAAAAGTTTGGGAAAATATTTTGTTTTAAATTTTTCCAAAGTAATTTTGAGTTACCGCAATGACTGTTAATTTGTGTATTAAGATAGGCCTGTTTTTCCAGATATATACTTCGCTTGACTAAATGCCTCATTCGCTCATAATTCGCCTTTTTAATAGCATTGCCCGATTTACAATACTTAGTATAAGCTTTGTTGCGTAAGCTAATCATCAATCTAATGTTGTCTGTTATCCAAGGATGAGAGTGATTACGTTTTAATTTAACCTTTTTTATCGGTGCGTGTAAATCGAAGAGTGATAAAAGTAGTGAGCTAAATCTAGTAACCATGGCGTCAACTGTCTCAAGCTTAGTGACAGAGTTCCAGTCAATACTGTTTAAATGTTTATTAAAGAGTTCTAGATTCATACTTTTGATAGGCCTAAAAGCAAGCATTCTGGGCGGGATTTTTGCCCGTTTAATGGACAGTGTTACGTTGATCATTGCATGACCCAAAGAACCAGTTATGTTATTGACAGAGACTTCGCGCGCCGGAGCATTTGTACATACTAGGTCAATAAGAGTATCGTTAGTTGTCGAGAAATGAGTAGGTTCCTGTATCAGTTGTTCCAGGCCCATACATACGGTAAACTGCTTAAACTTGACTGTGCTCATATTTACAGAGTCTAGCAGATTAATATTAAAGTCTCCCAATAAAACAATGTAGTCAAAAGTTGAAAAATTACTGATAGATTCCGTCAATGCATCCAAAAAACTATCTACATTTATCCAGTTTGGTCGATACGCTGTACCGATAATTATCTTAAAACTATTGACTGTGGTAGAGAGCCATAATTGTTCTATATTAGCGGTCGGATGCGACTCGAGTCGCACTCGTACGCCACGTTTGACATAGAAAGCGAGCCCTCCCCCGCGACCCCCCCGCATCGACGCCGGCCTAGGTTCACTCAACAGGCGGTACCCGGGCACGGCGGGTGCTCGCTGCTCTTGACCTTTGCGCAGCCACGTTTCATTGATAGCAACAACATCAGCCCTATGGCGATCCATTGCCATTAAAAAATCATCGTGGCCTGTACCAAGCGATCCCGCATTAAACAGAGCTAATTTAAAAAATGTTGTCAGTGGAGGACCAGTGAACAAATGTGGTCAAAAAACGACGTCTCAAAATAAAAATTATGCATTGACGCGCTAAGCTCAATGATCGAGATCCGTACGTTAAAGTTAGTGACGATACTTAAGGGTGTTATAGTGTTAATAAAATTACAATAATTAGACGCAGCCTGGAATAATGTTTTATTTGTTAAATTATAAAAAACAGTTAAAATCATTCTTGTTAGGATAGGGGTTATAATTTGCAAAACACTACAATATATGTTATTAGACATCAGACAGGGAATATTTAATATGTTAGTTGAATAGGTTAATGGCCATATAAGTTGTGTACGTAAATGGAATGTGGCAATTTTGGCACAATTCTGACACATGTTCACATTTTCCACAATATAGAAAACCACACATACTCCATGTACTCTTATTAGATAGTCACAAATTGTTACAGTGATTAAACTAGGAATTTTGTACAAGCATTTGGGAAACAAAAATAATAATTTTCTTGACAGTTCATCTTCATAAGTAACATTGTAAATAAAGTTAACATATGACGGAGTTTTGATGATTGTTTTTAACTTACTTACATTGTAGACAAACTGACGTTTGGTAAAACAATTGCATTTTTTAATATTTAGTGGTACTACAAATAATAAGGAAATGCAGTTATTGTATATTAACAAGATTGTTAACTTATTGTGAGTAAAACAGAACCTTATATAGATTTCAGTCATGCTTATCAAAACGAAAATAAAACATAGCCAGTGTCTTTCAGCCGTTGAGACTAACTGGTGCAACACCAAAAACACGCTCCAAATCGGCTACCGTCCGGATGCGATGCTTAGGGGAGGCGGCGTCAGCCTCCTGTCGTACAAAAATTTTGCCCTCCTTGGTCCAGGCGTAGCGCCACTTAAGACGCCGCTTTAACTCACGTGTTTGGTTGAACAATTGCCGGTTAATTCGAGTTAGCCTCTCGTTGATGTAAAATTGCCTATGTGGGGCAGGCAGACCAGTGCCCTCAGTGGTAGCACCCCGTCGCACCCTCGCCGCTTGCAACAACTGGTTCCGTAGAACGTGGCGCGATAGTCGTACCACGATAGGCCTGGGTCGAGGGGCTTGGCTGGTTGAATTTGTGTATTCAGACAGTTCGGGAGACCGACCCACTCGCGTTGCACACACTATATCTTGGTCCCTGATTTCTACACCCAGCTTCTGGCATATGGAGCTTACAACATGCATGACACTTTCTCCTTTTTGTTCGGGCACACTGGCAATATCCACATCATTTTGTAGTAAATCCTGGTCGCGGTCATTGATTTCAGCCTTGAGCTCAGCTATGGTCTGCATCAATGTATCCTGAGATAGCTGACTAGACCGTTCATCCAAGCGACGCTCTAATGTTTCAACCCGAGTCGATAGGCTATCTATACTCTTTTCGCTGGCGTCCATCCGCTTTGATATGGTCTCAACAATCACGCCGAGATCTTGCCATTGAAGCCTCGCCACGCGCATCTCCTCTCTAAAAAGACGAATCTCGGAGAGTAAAGCCTGCATGTCGTCTGCACCGTGCGGTGACCGCTCGGCAAGGCCACTACAATCAGTATAGGACATTTCCATATCAAACCCTGACTCCTTGGGTTGCTCCTCTGGGCTCATATGACACGAGCGGGCTCCTTTACGAATGGTGACATTATCAAGCGGTCCGCTCCGAACAGGAGTGTTTGTATTATCGGATTTCGGCTCAGCACTTTTACACAGTGGGCATTTCCACATATCACGAGTCAATGTGAGCCGTTCTTTCGATATATTTGCACATATTATGTCAAAAACTTGATTGCAATAGACACAATTTATAAATTGATTATCGACAATGGGGATATGACATCCAGAGCATATTATTTTTGATGCCATTTCTTGAATATTCATATAAGTAGTTCACTTAACCTCACTAACGCGAAAACAACAGTCACAATTTGCACCTTATAGTGAATATTTGTATCAATATTATGTTGTTTATATATATTTATAATTACGAGATTAGTTTTAGATATTTTTACACATATATTTTAGGTTTATTTTGATAGTTGTAACAAATATTGCCGCGGAAACGAAAAGTACGTGTTCGCACTTTGACAACTCAAAGTACCCTCAAGGTTAGTCTCGCTTAAACGAAAAAAAAACGGCTAAACCGATTTCAATATTTATTTTTTAGCTTTGTTTTTTTTTGGTTTAAAAAGAAACATAATAACAGGGAAATTCTTAAAGAAAATGTAAAAAATAATACAAAATTTATTTAAATGAATAATGGTCATTTTGAATGACAATTTTCTCAGGAGTGCGTAGAGACATTTAAAAAAAATCGTAGCCCCACTCTAGGATTTGCGTGGGTCATGGGTAAGTGTCGTGGGTGCAGTTACAAACATAGAATATCACATGCACATACGCCCAGACCGGAACCAATTTCTGTAGGCCATACAAAACATTTGTCCCGTACGGGAATCGAACCGGCGACCCGTTGCGCAGTAGGCGATCACTCGACCTCTGCGTTAATCGTGTGATATCACAGTTATATCGAAACAGCATCACATCACTACAGCAAAAGAGGTATGTTATGGACACACCACACACCACACGCACACACACAAGAATAACATTATAATGTAAGTCCGTTGTTAGACTTGTTGGTTGTAAGGCCTAATATAAGTTTTAGCTGTAAATACCTTTAAGATCTGTGGATTTTGTTAACCAAATAAAAAAAGTCATCCTAACATACGGTAGGCTCAAGCCATATAAAAATCTCGTGTGACAGTATTTGACTCTTCCGAAACGGCTTAACTGATTTTATAATTTTTTTGTGTTAATTTGGTAGATCTGAGAATAGATCGTATAATTTTCATATTTTTTATACCCCTAGGTGATAATGCCACCCTTATCACCTAGGGGTCCTAGGGGTATAAAAATAGTTACTATCCAGATTTTTTTGTCTTTATTTATATATTAAGATACACCAATAGTATTTACGTTATATACGAGTACAATAATACATACGAGCGCAGTAGGTGATCACTCGACCTCTGCGCTAAACGTGTCGTCAATCAAAGTGAAATTCATATCAAACACTGCTCTAAGGTCTCTTTTATCTGTTAAAAAATATTAAAATAGCAAAAACCTAAATATTTAAGTAGCAAAAACTTAACGGATATAATTAATATAATTGTACATTATCACATTATAATATAGGAACATTCGTCAACATAATTATACGATTTGTTCCTGATTCGTCATATTCCTAATTCGACATTGTACAGTCAAATTAAATCGCGAACACGTGCGAAGTAGTTACACTTTGTACTACGGTTACTAGACAATAATTTACTTAAGGCGGAGTCCCATGTAAATAAATTTGTATGACTTGGCACGTAAGCAAAATTTGTCAAACTAATTATAACTCCGTAGTGGGTGGAGGGGTAATCGTAATCTATAAAAATAAAAAAAAATACCCGTCCACTCACCAGTGGGAAAGTCCAGTGGATGTGGACGGGTCGTGACTCCAAATACTGAATTTGTACCCAGAATGCAACAGTAACTTTTTTCATCATTTACTTTCGATAAAATGCATTTCTTCGTCTGCACCATTATGACAAGTCTACGAGGCCATCTTCTCCGATTAAAATTATATTACAATAAATATCATTGACTCGATATAAATACTAAAGTGATAAAGATATTAGCCTTATGACAGACAAGTAACATTCACTCATCTATTAATTATCTAAAGAGGTTCTTATCATTTACCAGAATTTTTATTATTAGTTTGTGCAGGCAAATGTACATGGTATGACGAGTGAAGAATATGACGAATCAGGAACGTGACGAGTTAGGAATATGACCAGTTAGGAAAGTGTCGAATAAGGAATATGACCAATCAGTAGGGTTACTCTTGAACCTTTTCCGATGGATAGTCATTGGGATTATGATTTTTCATACGCTTGAATTACAACACTAGCGCCAAATTGGATCCTTTTTTTGAGAAAATTTTATAATACTGAGTTTGGTTCACCCAAAACCCGCACAATACGGGGTCAATTTAGAGTCCAAAAATGTCCAAAAATAAACGTAAGAAAAATTACAATCTCAATGCCGATCGATCGGATTCGGTTTAAGAGTAACCCTACAGGAATATGACATATATACGAGTACGTCATGAAATTCATAGCATTAAATAATTCTAATCTCATTCAATAAATTTAAATCAGCTAATTTGAATATGATGTTGAACTTCGTAGCACTACAAGCCTTCGTAGCAGCGTAGCATACTACATCAGCTACGACTGTTGCACAGCTACGATACTACGACGTAGCTTGTAAATGTAAACCTTCGCGGAGACTCGACTAAACAACTTCACTCTGTTCGAATTTACACAGTATATGCGGTGAATTCAACAAATTGAGAGAGCCAACACGGTCATTTGAGTACACCAAGAATTTTGAAGGTGGACCACAATTATATATCGGCTTCACCCAAATCGCCGACGAGCTCGACCGGCATCATCGGAATCAACCTTAAATAAACCGGGAGCGGAGATTCCCACGATTAAAATTCCGTGTTCCCTTTTTGCGGGCGCGGGTCGGGCGGAAGGTGCGCTGGACAATGGCAGTAATTCAGGAGGGCTGCAATCCCGGACTTGCTTAATTCAATCACGATAACTGCGGCCCGGCAAGAAATAAATTGACCAATGACTGCCGCTGTCCGTTGTTAGGGTTGCCTCAAGTTTTAAAGTTTCTAATATTCATTAATTTTGCAAATAATTTTTAACACTTCAATGTCCAGGCTATTTTTTAATTCTTTTCTCTATACACATTATAAACTATCGTTTGCTTTCATCTATAAGTAACATTTTGTTTATGAAATTATCGTCAGCGATTGAACTTGTATCGTCTTTGTTTGAACTGTTTGACTGAAGTGAGGAGGCGCTTAGTTATAAGATAATAAAAAGTTATATCACAACACGTGTTCTTTGCGGAAGGGGTGCGCCACTATCCACTAATAATTGTAATCTTCCAACTGCTGCTGGTGAAAATTTCTTTTTCAGAAAAGGTGGCATTCTAGATCTCTTGGTTAGCAGTCGCACTTGTCACGAATTAGACAGCTTAATCGGACCTATTTATATAAAAAAATGTATATTCTTATTCCGATTGATCATAAGCCTATTTTTTTTGCTTAAGCAAGTAGTTGATGTATGGTATGATGATATCGTTGTTATTTAAACAAACTCATAGGCAAGATGTTCTTTGTTAACTGGGTAATATTAGAACTGCCTACAAAGTCCTACATTTTTTCCTCGTACATTTTTTCCCAACTGAGATCGATCCTAAGATCTGAGTCAGGTGTGCTTAAAGAGGTGATGAAATATTTGTCAATTTAGAATATTAAATTGAATAATGGCGTCGGTTTCGGCAAAATCGCCAACCCTGCTTTTAAAGAAAGGGTAGTGGTACCTGACAGGGGCGGCCATTCGGCGGCGACCTTGCAGCGGCCGATAACAATTGAGAGTCGCTCGCCGCACCAAATTCAATATCACGAGGTGTCGCCCCCACCCGGCCCACACCTTGCCTTGCACCCGGCGCCCGCCGCCGGCCCGTTACAGGGATATAACCACTTAACCAACTCAACTCTGGCGACAATTTAATTTTAAGATTGTCCACCCCGCTCTAGACTATATGTATAACTACGCCTCACCGTTCCTAATTTCGGGAGGATATTACCGCCGCTTACACGTGCGACCGAACAGGAAACCGACGCGCGGCCCACGTTGGGCGCCAACGAGCAGATACACCAATTACGCCGCACAAAAGAAAATTACACAGAAAAACCGCACAAATAAGAAGTTTCCGAATCACGTATCGTGCTTTATCTGGTGGGAGAGGGCAATATATTTGTCGGAAGATAGTTTGGCGGGTCGCGATAGGCCGGCCGGCATATTAAACGACGATTAACCCACACCGGCCGCTCGCGCCGCACTGATTTATGTGAACTATTAAAATCTACGAAGGCGCAGAATTAATTGCACCACTTCAGTGTTGGCCGCTTTATTAATTGGGACCGAGTCGCCTGTTGTTTATGGACAATCCCCTTTCCTTGGACGCGCGCCCTTATCGTGACCCGGTCCGGTCCAATTTGTCCGCGCGCGTTCTGTTCTGTTTCAATGGCCATTAAGGGTCCTACCTTCGCCGATTGCGTACAACTACTCGCCATGGTATTAAACGGCCAACAGGCGTTTTCAATTTCTCTTTACCAGCTTATATTATAAATGCGAAAGCAATTCTGTCCGTCTGTCTGTTACGCTTTCTCGACTAAACCCTTAAACCAATTTTAATGAAATCTGGTATAGAGGTAGTTCAAGGCCTGAAGACGAACATAAACTACTTTTTATCTTGAGTTTTAATGAGTTGCCAAGGAAATGCGTGATATCACCAAACTTGCGATATAAGTCGCGGGCAACAGCTAGTCCATTGTAAATTCAAACGGGTCGCGGAACGAAATCGGAACGGAGAGTTTACAACTCGTACGAGTGCGGATTGTGGAGGTGTCCGCGCGGTGGACTGGAAGTTGGCGAATTTACATTTAAATGTGGACATGTTAAATATCACCTTGCGAACAAATTACGAACAACAATTAGCGGAAGGTGCCGCGGCGGGCGTGCCGTGAATTATTGCTTATGTTTATGAATTAGGCCGGACGCGCCCCGAATATATTGGCCGGTTTAGAACACGTTTACTTATCTCGCTCGCGTGATAACAATGTTTTTAACGTGACGCGAACTTTGTTTGGTAACGCTTGTGTGCTCATCTTTTCGTGCGTCCGTCTGTGTGTTTGTTTGTCCGTTCCACCGGTTCTGGGAAATATTCGACTTTTTTAGGCCAAACGTAGGGCTACGTCACCTAGGGACGAAACCTTTGATCTATAGACGAATTATTACTACTTACGAATTTTAGGCATTTTGCTTCTTAGACAAAGTGAAAGTTAGAAAATCTGATCAGAGAGGATTTCATATTAAAATTTAACGTATGACTTGTAGCAACTCGTTGAATTGCATTAGTATGGAAATATGTACTGATATTAGCACCCTAAACTACACCTAGAGTCACTTGGCCCAAATTTCGGCCAAATTTGATATAATTATGGCTTATTATATCTCGTTAAACTCATCTTTTGATGCTGAACATGGAAACACTGATAGCATCTAGTGCCGTGGCCCAAGGTCATGCTACTTATGTTGTTGGCCCTAATTAGTCGAACTTAATTTAGACAAACTAAATTTAGTATATGGATTGTTTTTGATAGGTTCTTCATTCTCATACACTTATACATCTTCCCCAAACCGTTTCCCCTCTATACTGATCAGTAATATAGTAGGTAAATAAGTAATTATATACTGATCAGATCAAGCAGTAATACCATTTTGATATATTACTACGTACATGTTAAATTTGTCTTCTTCGATAAATTATATAATATTTTTAATCAACTTCATTAGTAATACGTTGATTGATATGCAGCGTCTATCCATATACTGAAGAAATGGAAAAAGTACAAAATAATCTATATGTATTTGTCGACAATATCATGAATGCTACTGTAGTAAAAGTTTTTAGTACCTACGTCCGTCAGTTGCCCCAGATACAGGGTAGAGATACAGCGCCTGGAGGCAACCTCTCGAGACGTGCGAAATGGATTCTAGGAAAATACCAGGACGGGCCTCTAAAACCTGGTAATACCTACATAGCAAAAAAAGGCGAAAGTAGACGATCTTTAGATGTATCGTCCTATGTTATTTAGGTTTCATTTAAGAAAGTAAACTTGACTTGCGTATTTATGTTATAATACTCAAACTCAAACTCAAAAATCTTTATTCAATATAGACCTTTACAGGCACTTATTGACGTCAAAAAAATACATAAAAATCTTCAACCAAGAATCTAATTAACTAAATTATTTAATCCTTGTATGTACACACACCCCAACCATTATTAAGATGTGTGCAAATACAAGTCAAATGAAAAAAAAAAAAAAAAAATTGACTCTACACCTGTTCGGAAATTGGGAGAGCCTTCTCGAGAAGAACAGGCAAGAAACTCGGAAGGTCTTGTATTTTTTTTTGTCTCCTCTTTTAAAATGCCAACATTACAATATTATATTTCACAAACATTTTTTTTTAATAATATAGAAATGCCTGTCGGTATGAGTGGAACAGTTACTCGAATGAAATTTATCCTATTATCACAAAGTTAACACCCTTTGAACGTCAATTATCACATTTTTTGTCAATCCCAAGCAGTTTTATCTGTCATATAATCAGACACTTTATAATATGCTTTTTTCATAAGTGCGCCCTTGATAGTGACTTTAAATTTATTCAAGTTAAGTGCTTTAATATTATTTGGGATTTTATTGTAGAAACGTACACAAAGGCCTTTGAAAGAATTATTAATTTTTTTAAGCCGAGTATTTGGTAACGCTAACATATTCTTTTGCCTAGTATTTACTGAATGAATATCACTGTTTTTACAAAACGAATGTATATTTTTATGAACATATACTATATTCTCGTAAATATATTGCGACGCGACGGTCATAATACCAATGTCTTTAAATTTTTCTCTCAAAGTGTCTCTTATTTTAAGGTTATAAATAGCACGAATAGCCCTTTTTTGCAGCACAAAAACAGTCTGAATGTCGGCAGCATTTCCCCACAGCAAAATGCCATACGACATCACACTATGAAAATAGGCAAAGTATACAAGTCTTGCTGTATCAACATCAGTCAGCTGACGTATTTTCCATACAGCGTAGGCTGCAGAACTAAGTCTCTTCGACAATTTATCAATATGTGGGCCCCACTGAAGCTTTGAATCTAAAGTAATACCAAGAAATACTACGGTATCCACAAGGTCCACATTTTTATGCTTTATGTTAACAGTGGTGTGAACCTCTTTAACATTGGGTAAAACAAATTTTATACATTTAGTTTTCCCTTCATTGAGGCACAAGTTATTCGCATTAAACCAGTAAACTATTCTTGAGATAGAACTATTTACATCGTCATAAATTTGCAATCGTCTTTTAATTTTAAACATAAGTGAAGTATCATCTGCAAATAATACAATCTCATGTCTGTCTTGTACAAAAGCAGGCAAGTCATTTATATATATTAAAAATAGAAAAGGACCAAGAATTGAACCCTGCGGAACTCCCATTTTAACCGAGGCGCCCTGGGACCTCTCCCCGTTGACGTCTACTTTCTGAATCCTCTCAGTCAAATAGGAGACGAGTAGATCCAGAACAGTGTCGCGAAATCCATAGTAGTGTAATTTCCTGATCAGGGTGTCATGATGAACGCAATCAAACGCCTTGGACAAGTCACAAAAAACGCCCAGCGCATCATGTGAGTCCTCCCAGGCCTCATATATATTTTGTATTAACTCAACACCAGCATCAGTTGTTGAGCGACCCTTTCTAAAACCAAATTGTTTACAGTGTAGAAGATTATTTCTGTTAAAAAAGCTTTGCATTTGTTCCAACATTATTTTTTCAAAGATTTTGCTAAAAGTAGGTAGCACAGAGATAGGTCTAAAATTATTGGGGTCTGATGTGCTACCAGATTTGTGTAATGGAATAATTTTACTCAGTTTCATTAGATCAGGAAACACACCACAGTCAATGCAATCATTAAAAATACTAGCAAGTATTGGAGCTATTGTTTCTATTACAGATTGGGAAACATCTACAGAGTTGCCCCACAGATCCACGGTTTTCTTTTTATTCAGCGTTTTAAATGACTTTATTAAATCATTTGCACAAATATGGGCAAATTTAAATTTATCATCATCACAAGTTTTAACATAATCTTTTAGAATAGATTCGGCTACAGTGGGGGAGGAATCCAAAGATTTTGTGATTGAAACTGGAATGTCAGTAAAGAATTTTTCAAATTCTGTAGCTACCTCAATATCTACTGTCACTTTCTTATTTTCAATATTTAAACAAAAATTGTTGTTATTAGTTTTTACTCTTCCGGTTTCATTATTAATAATGTTCCATGTCGTTTTAATTTTGTCACTACTATTTTTTATTTTAGAGCTTAAATAATTGGACTTTGCAAATTTACAAACTTTTTTAAATACTTTGGAATAAGTTTTTACATACAATTTAAATTGATCACTAGTATTTAATGAACGCTCATTGTAAAGTTCATAAAGTTTTATTCTGCTTTTGTGAATACCTGGTGTGGCCCATTCACTAAAAGCTAATCTACCATTGACTGATATGGTTTTTGGAACAAAGATATTTTTAAATTCACAACAAAATGTGTTAAAAAAGTTTTCATACAATTTATTTGGGTCTTCGTCATAATCGATATACTTTAAATTAATACCAAGATTATTATTGAAACGCTCCAAGCGGCCAGCAGTCTTTGGTACAACAGTGATATTCTTTTTCGCCATAAGCTTACATTTGTAAGGTATAGTAACAAATTGACCAGAGTGGTCAGATTCTAAGTTATTAAAAACATTTTGTGCTAATGGTTCTATGTCAGTATAAATATTATCAATGCATGTGGCAGAAAACTCAGTAATTCGTGTTGGCTCCAGAAATAAGTTTTTAAGATTATATGACTGAAACAAATTTTTAATTCTCATACATAAACTAGAGTTTTCTAATAAGTTAATATTAAAATCTCCACAGACTAATATTTGTTTGCCTTGCTTACAGACTTTATTTAAAACTTCATCCATTATATTTTCAAAGTGGTCATACAATCCCGAAGGAGGCCTGTATACGCTCACTACAATAATCTGGTCCAACTCTACACAGGCAATTTCTATTGTTCGTTCAACTGAGAGGTTCACAATATCTTTACGATCTTTATATTTAAGCTTTTTATTTAATATGATTAATGAGCCACCGCGAATTGCATTTTCTCGACTGAACGAACTACCAACCTGGTGGTTGCTAAAATTAAACATGAACTGGTAGCTTTTAAGCCAATGTTCGGTTATACAAAAAATGTCTACTTTACTACTGTTCATGAATAACTCAACTTCCAGATCTTTGCCCATCATTCCTTGCATGTTCTGGTGCACCAGGTTGATAAAATTTACATGTTTATTATATTCAAATGGGTCTTCCAGTACATTAGCTAATAAACAATGTTCATTTTGTTCTTTATTTAAAATTATGCAAGAGGATTTCTCTATTGTCTCAATACCTAATTTAAAGACTTACTAACTAATACATCAGTAATATTACTGACAGTCATCCTACTTCTACGTTGCTCAATAGGAGCAATTTTTGTAGCCAAGTTCTTGGCTGAGATATAAAAATAATATGATAGCGATTTTGCTATTCGTCTCTTATAATAATTTGATAGACAATATCTATTATCTTTAGTCAAATACAATCTATTTACATAATTATTGATGTCAATTAAATGAAATTTATTATTATGACATAAGGTACTTAACTTTAAATTCAATTTATATCTTACACTATTTTCCTCTTGTGACAAGTTGTTGTAATAAGGTAATGTGAACAAAATAATTTTTTGTACATTTAAATTATTTAATTTATTTAAAAAATGATTCAGGACTTTTTTGTTATGTACCCTTATAAGTTTGGATGCTAATTAATAACTTGTAAGTATTTATACTCATAATGACTGTTTATTTAATTGATATTTTAACCAACTTCACAAACTGAGGAGGGTCTGAATTCAATTGTTTGTTTTTTAAAATGTTTGTTACCTCAAAACTTCGTCACTTATTAACTGATTTCAAAAGTTCTTCTTTTGTTTGAGAGGATATACTTTCCGATTGGTCCTATTTACGCTTAATCAGAATTAGGTGATCTGGAACTATTCAGATATTTGCGTCCGGTAGGCATCACCTCTAAGATTCTTTTACCATACTGTAGTAATGATGGAAGGATCCTTGACTCTAGGAGCTAGAGGACAGATTATGAACAGAGGGTTTTTAACAGAGGTTTGTTTCTAAAAGCTTGTAAGCAAGCAATCGTTTAAATTAAAGATACCCGTTAAAGTCCTCAATATCATAGAAATACTCGTAATGGGTGCTGAGTAGCGAAACTTTATATTTTATATTTTTGGATTTTTTTTGAAATTCGTAATTAATTTATTCGATTAAAATGTATGCCATTTGATGTAACAATATATTTTTGTTTTAGAATCATATACACGTGTAGAATGCGAAACGTGTTTAAAAAAATATCCCTGGAGCAGTTCTTAATTTAACCAAAAATATTTATTAAGCACTAGCTTTCCGCTTGCAGCTTCGCTCGCATTATCTTCGTTTTTTCCGTGGGAATTCCATATTTTCCGTATAATATCAGTATAATATTATTAATCAGTATAATATTATTAATATTATACTGATATTTAACAATTAATTATTTAATCCTTGTATGAAGACACACCCCAACTATAAGATGTATGTAAATATACGTAAAATTAACAAAATTTTACTCTACATATGCTTGAAAATTGGGAGAGTCTTCTCGAGAAAAACAGGCAAGTTTTTTACATAAGTTTTGTCTTTATTTGATTTTGTTACATAAATTACGACTGTAGTTCGCTGTAATAGCTGTTCAATAACATTAGGTTTTTTACCGTTTAGGTTTTTAGGTGTGATTTCAAAACATGTTTTAATAACTACCTATTATGTATAAATTGTCAAATAAATTTAAAAAAAAAACCTGCTGTAATTCAATACGTAAACACCTGCAAAAATGACTCTATACTTTGTTATTTTTCATGTCAAATAAAACGAGTACATATCCGTAAAAATGACTTTACACTTAGTTATTAAATTTATTGCCTTGTCCATTGCCACGGACCACAAGGGTGGACGCCTGAAGCGAATATCTGGCTTAAAAGCGAAAGTGTCGGAGTCGTGAGGGCAATAAAAGCGGGCGAATATGCTCGTTCAGAAAGTTATTTGTCTTTAGTGGCGGCCGGAGATGATATCGGCGGGACGGCGAGGTGCCCGTGTTATTGCCTCCTGCATATTGCTGGCCGCGATCACTGGCCGATGTCGAAAGTGAAGTGCTCTTTATACAAATGCAGCTCTCCTCAATGTTTTTCTAAGAATATTAACTTACGCGACCACGTATTACAAGCCAATTAGCCAATTAATAATATATATAATAAAAAGCCAATTAATTAGCCAATTTTTTTTTCACTGCAGAAATCCTCTTAGGCTTCTCGGAAAAAGTTTCATTCTACTCAAGTCTCATCACTATCTGATGAATGGCTTAGGAACGCAAGGAAGACAAACATATAAAGGTGGCAAGGATGATACGGGCCATCCAATGCTAAGTGATCACTAGTCCATTGATGTGGTTTTCCAACTAAGTTGGCAAGCGATCAGGCTGTCTACTCGATGGTTGGTGGCCACCTATAATAGCTGTCCTTCTTGTTAGTTTTAAATATTTATACAATGCCTATAGATAAGGACCTCAACTTACATACGTGACCAACCTGTGATACAAGTTTTCAAGTTACACTAACTTTTTTAGCGAGGTGGAATGCACCGATGGATAGTCAGGCGTGTGTGGGACTCCCCTGGCTGACTGCGGGGCATACCCACTAAACCAACCTCGATATCCATCTTGTCCATTGTCAGGATGATCCAGGGTCTGGACAACCTCAATTCTCTGGACCACCCCGGGACGTCCCGGCCAGCTACGGGCAGGGTCTTAATTTCAATGCACCTTTTACTCTTTAACGGGAATACAGCAAAGACTATGCAAGACTGTTTGGCGGCAGAATACGGAATACGGCATGCAAGACTGCTTGGCGGCAGAAATAGTTAAAACAGAGATACTCGTGCAGATGACTCTAGTACTTAGTCTCCCTGTAAATTTTGAAGTCGCAGTTGTGTTGCTAGCCATGAATCTCACGCTACCAGCACGAGAGTACTCACCTCACTCCCGTCGGAACACGACATGATTTCACGTGGAAGCCTTGAGGTAGAGATACCGCAGGCTGATTAGAGCTGTCTACGCTGTGCCCTACCTTACTAAAATAGGTACTAGATAAATAATTTACTACGTTTTACTTAACTCGCTTTCGTCCCTGTCTTGCTGTCCAAATAAATGTTACAATCGATTTTTGGAACATTTTGCGACTAGCTATAGAGTTGAAATTTTAATGTTGTGGTTATTTGTCAATTGGGAATTCCTGTTATATTGTATGTATTCCTTTTTTTTTTTTGGGAGGGTGGAAAATGCTTTGACGCATTCCTCGTGGTCGAGCCGAACCACGAGGATGTGTGGAACTCCCCAGACCGCATTTGGCCCAGGCCTACCCACTTAAATCCCCCCCAGCAGCTTCTCCGTCCGTCACAAGACAGGGGGAAGGGGAGTACAGCCAGGCCTTGTTCCCGCTGACCCCCCGCCTGTGAACTGTCCGTTGCCGGACTCACCTTCTGGCTCTGCTGCTTAGTGGAGCGGCACGTGTGCTGCTCTACACCCCGAAAGTGGTTTTTTATTGTGGTTGTCTTCCACGCGGCCCGACGCTCAGTGCGCCGGGCCCCCGGCCCGCTCAATGCCGGTAACGGGTTGCCCGACGGCAGATCCCACTGGATCTACCGCCGCGCGGGTGAGCCGAAGCTCGGGGAAATCCCCGGCAAGTGCGAAGCGCCATGGCGAAAAGTCGCCTCCACACTGCTACCTACATAGGTAGCTGCCCAAATCGGGCTTCCGGCGAAAGCCACACCTCTTCTTAAGACAAGAAGAGGGGACTTCGCCCTTCCCCGCATGAAGCGGGTGGCCACACGAAGTGGCCCGCCAGGTTGAACCCGGCCATCCCACGCCCCCCTCTATGGGGGGCCTCTCGTCAGACTATTAGCCCGCGGCAGAGAATCTGCCGGGTTACCCAGGGTGCACCACAAGGAGGTTGTCTGACATCGCACCCCATTGTATGTATTCCTATTACATGTTATTTCATGTTATTGTAATCATGTTAGTGTTTGCAATCTTTTGAAGAAAAATAGTTCCCGTCAGCAATCTTTTTACCATCGACTCTTATATTTTCTATTGATCTGAAAAATTATTACAAAATTCTAATTATAGAAAAATGAACCTCTAAATAATTAAAGTATTAAGCTTTGTAGGGTAAATAGGAAAAAGTAGAGTCAAGAGTTTGAAATAATTCTATTCGCTAGTGCTGATTAATATTCGTGCCAAGAACGAAAGAAATAAATATTTATTTGGCTGCATATGAGAAGAAATAAATAGGTAACATTTTTTAACAATACGACGAATTATTATTTAATAGAGAGAGAGAGAGAGAGAGAAAGGAATAAAAAAATAGTGTTGTGCGGAATTAAAAAGGTTACTGCCTCAGCTAACGCTTTACGTCGGAGACACGAAAAACGACGATTTTCAGGTCATTTTGCAATTTCTGCAACTATGGAGTCAATATGCATACTATCCATTGTAGATATTAGGTCAAGTTTTCCATGTCAAAATTTGTGAAATCACGAATTTTTTCTATCATTATCAGCCATCCATCCACTGCTAGACATACGCCTCTTCTAAGGCAACTCGCTGTTCGATTTTTAAGCCCGTTTACAGTTCCATATAGTAACTTCCTTTTATACATTTGTGACGTCTAAGAAGTGCGTGCAATAGAAACATACGAAAGATCTCGCGAGATGCAAACCGTAATCCGCGGTAATGCCGTCATCGTGGTTTTGACAGTCGTAAAGTCACGTGGCGAGGCCGGGCCGGGGCCGGGACGGGCCGAGATCCGGCGATACGCCGCGGGCCGCCGTTCCAGCCACCGGGGATTACTTAGGGCTGACGGCCGAATCTATCAGACGATATGGCGCAGTATTGCTGATCGCGGCCTTTTTTAACGAACGAGGTGCGCCATAAAATTTCCTGTTACGCTCCGCAATGTGTTCGGCGAAAGTGGGATTATAAAACGTTATCTGTCGGTTTCTCATCGATGGTATCTGGTGTGCATGAGCGACGTGGTTATACTGCATTGTAAGTATTCTGATATCGTGTGTTGATAAAGACTGTCAAGGTATTTTTTCGCCTCGAAGCGATGTATGGGGAGTCTTGCTGGTATATTATAAGGTTACTAATACGAGTTGTTGATTGTATAGCTTTCAAGACATTTCTCATAGTCACATATGTGAAGGTTTAAAATATCCAAAGGTCAAACGGAAAATTCTATGAAAAATTAGATTTAACATCATCATTATCATCACAGCTCATATACGTCCCAGTATTTCGTCAGTCACTGGGTTACACGATCATTCTGGCATCAATCATACCAGACGGATGGACCAGACTGATGTAATACTGATGGTGTAACCTCGCTCTTAGTAAGCCACGCTGGCTCAGTGCGCTTTGGTCGACTTCACATACACCTTTGAATTTCGTCGTAGGTGTATGCAGGTTGACTCACGATGTTTTCTGTTATATGTATACTTACCATTTTTTAAAGAAAAATTAGAGTGTAATAAAGTAACTTTAATATGAAGATTTACTTTCAATACATTTGTTCGGCACTACAGCCACAATCCGTCTGATTGTGCTCGTATTAATGCAATTATAATAAAATTACTATAACATGGTCGAAAAAACATCCATATTCTACGTCTGGCGAGACATTTGAAAGAGTCGAAGACGATCGACCCCGCTCTGGAGGCCCTCGAAGACCAGTCTCGATGCTAGTACCAGCGTCGCTAATCTAATTGCGCGCTCCTTTGTGCTGTCTGTTTATACTGCGAGCCACGAGTTTTTAATCATCGTTTTTTCGTCGTCTCAAAGGCGAGCCGAGTTATAAAATTGTTGAAGCGCGCAGGGCCCAGCGCGAATATCAAAGTGGTCCATAGCTAGTTAACCTCGCCACGCTAACACAACTCTAAAACATTGCGAACGGAAAAATAATATTTAATTTGCGAAGTTGAAGCGCGTAGTTAGCGCGCGCTGTTTGTTCATAACCGAGTTTGGTTACTGAGACGGATTTTTTTTGCAAAGTATAAACTCCTCTGTCCGATGGAATACTAAGTGGGGTTTGGACTGCAGTTTTTGTTCGGCTTATTGTGAGTTTTTGCTTCAATACACTGTGGATTAAACCTATTCGGCTTAGAGCTTGAGTTACATTTGCTAAAGTTAAGAAACTTTCACCGTGGTCACAACTCTAATGGATGACCAAAAAATCGTTTTAAGCTCTTCATGAGATTGGTCTTCATGACATAAAATGACACTTTATACTAGATTTGAAACTAAACGGAATGTAGTGAGAAAGTTTTAGAGAAAATTTTTTATCGAAACACTTTTTTACTTTTCCACGAATGCTACCTGCGTAGGCTCGGAGTTTTTGGCGTCCGGCTAACGACATTTCCCGCGCCATTACCCCCGAGATAAAAAACAAAGCGAGCTCCTAATGACTTCGACGATTACCAATCACCGGAAAAAATCGTCGCCGAGCCCCGAGTGACGTCACGGCCCGCCCACCGCCGCTGTCGCGATCTTCAGAATGGTGTTATTGAGGCAAACCACTCGCGGGCTTAATGATGTCAAATGACCGTCATGTCGTATCGTGGATTGGATTCAGACGTATACAGTGTGTAGTGGTCGAGATCACCCGTTATTGACCTGAAGGTCCGGGATTCGATGCCCCACGGGGTAGAAGTTTTCTGCTTGGTTTGGTTGTTTAGGATTTCTGAGCCCGCCTGGCTAGCTATGTACCATTGTCTTATCATAAGTTTGTTGACGTTTATAACATTGTTATATTCCGACAGTTAAAGGTGTAAATTGTCCAGGTGGAGCTCACTTCAACCTTCGGCCTTATCGTCACTTACCATCAGGTGAGATGAAGGCCAAGTGTTCACGCTCGAGGAAGAGCGAGTGGCGGCACTGCATTCTAGTCTGTGCAGTGACAGCTTTTTTGGCGGCCGGCCGCATGTGATATGTCAGTTGAGTCGAGTCGAAATGTCATGACATGCTTAGAGGTTATAAGTTCAGGCCGGAATAAAATATAATATACAATATTCAAGCAAATAGTGGTTTGCGCGGCGCACCTAATATCGGGGTGCGAAAGCCCGCTTTGTGTTGTGCGAAATCGCGTGTGTGAGTCGTGGTGGCCTATTAGGCATTTGTAGTGCTCCGGTCTCCACCGGTGGATCCACTGCAGATCTTCAGGAGCCGCGACTTCCTTCGAGCTAGCTCAGGAAGTCCACCGGCTACGGAGGAGACGGAAGGAGACAATTGGAGCCAAGGTAAGTAATACCAGCTTTCTATGAGTTGGTAGTCAAATAAAATTCAGCAATACAAGTCGGTGAAACGCCGACGTGGTGGAGTCTACTTGGGGCACCACCATCTCTTGGTAGCAGAGCGTGGTTTTTAGATTTGAGTGGTTCTTAGATTTGAGTATTTGATTAGTATTGTACAATTAATATTGTAATCTTGTTGGTTGTCCAAACGGGCAATACATATTAATTGGTTTTGATTGCTGATTTTAAACCGACTACCAGCTCATTTGTGGACCGATCTCCTTAACTAATTGTCATTGTATATGAAAAATTGAGGTTAAATGTCTTTTGTTGTTCTAGTTAAGTTCTAGCATTTACCTATATTTAAATTTTGGTTTGTTTTTTCATATCTTTGTTTTGCCCTTGAATATTTTGTTTGTTAAGTTGTAAACTTATACTTGAATTTAATTTGTTTAACAGATTTTGCTGCTAAATGACTTTGCTGTTGTTGTAATACACTATATTGCTGTGTTAAGTTTTAGCATTTACATTTGATTTTGTTTTGTTTGCCTTTGAATATTATGTTTGTTAAGTTATTGACTTAATGCTTGAATTTAATTTGTTTGAAAAATTCTGTTGTTAAATGCCTTGTTGTTCTAGTTAAGTTCTAGCATTTATACTTGATTTTGGTTTGTTTATATATTTTGTTCTGCCTTTGAAGTTCCTCCCGATCTGTTTTATTGTCTGCGGTTGTCGGTCTGTTTGTCCGTGTATTATTATAGTGTTTATTAATTTTGGTGCAAAATGGTCCCGCCAGTCAGCCCGCTTAGTGGTGCCCGCGCGGGTGCACAAAAGATTTTGAGATGGTTTGCTAGTGCCGTCGCTTTGGTAGACCGACCAGACCGAGAACAGGCCTTGTTAATTCGGCATGAGGGAGTACCGGCTCGCTTGAAGGAATTGGAGCAGCTTTTCGTTGCTCATCAACAATATCTGCTTGACCACCCAGCCGAGGGTGCCGCTGAGTTGCGGGCAGTCGACCAATTTAATGCCGATTATGATCAGTGTTTTGAACAGGCGGATGTGATCATAAACAAGGCTCAGGCAATCCTATCCGCCCGGAGGGGTGAGTCGTGCATGCCCGGGGAGGTCAAGCCTACCCCGGCCGGCTTGCTGGGCAGACTGCCCACTTTAGACATCCCAACCTTTGATGGGAACCTGGCTTCTTGGATGGGGTTCATTAACCTCTTTGATAGCCTGGTTCACTCGAGGGACGACCTGTTCCCTAGCCAGAAATTGGCCTATTTGCTCTCTGCCTTACGTGGAGAGGCTGGTGTACTTGTCCAGCATCTACCTGTCAATGATGACAGTTATGATATTGCAAGGGCGTTGTTGACCGCCCGGTATCAGAATGTTCGCTTGCTAGCGGACACACATGTGGCTGCCATTTTAGGGCTGCCACGAGTATCGCGGGTCTCCTCATTGAGGAAGGAGATTTTGAACCCGCTGCTAAGCGCTATTAACGCGCTCAAACGACTTGATCTACCGGTGGACCAGTGGTCCTTTATTTTGCTCCACCTCATCCTCAATAAGCTTCCCATGGAGATGAAAGGGCGCTTTGAACAAAGATACGGGGGCAATAGTGCCTCGTACCTCCCCCCTTTCTCGGATCTCCTCAGATTTTTGGAGGATGAGTGTCGGATGACCGACCACTTGGATCTGGTTCCTATACCGGGACCGAGTACAGGCCGCTATGAGGCGACCCGGGCAGCGCCCCGGAGAGAGCGCCGCCCGTACAAGCAGTATACTGCAGTGCGGCAGAACTCTCCACACAGGGAGAGGCCGTTGCCTTGCAAGTGTTGCAAGCGGGATGGCCATCGTTTGCCGGCCTGTCCCAAATTTGTTGGCCTACGCACCGAGGGGCGTAGGAATATGGCCAAGCAGCGGAATTGGTGCTACCGCTGCCTGGGGGCCCATATGGCATCGGCTTGCCCCCACCCACGAGATTGCCACTGTTGTGGAGGGGCTCATCACCCCCTTTTGTGCTTCAACAATAGAGACACTCGTGAGGTGGTGAGAGAGAGGGACTCGCACACGGGCGGGGGCCCTCCTAGGTCACCCACCTCTCCGAGGAGATCGGAGGGGCGTGCCACCCCTCCGCGGAGATTGGACAGGCGCCCCCCCTCCAGTGAGAGGATTGGGCGCCCCACCCCCCCTACGGGCGGGGGGGATCGACGCGCCGCTTATGAGGCGCCACCGCGGGATTGGGCCGCGGTAATTAGGGAGCCACGCCGGGAGCCGATACGCTTCTCTCCCCCTCTGATGGAGAGACCTCGTTTATCGCGGGCTCCCCCAACTTTCGCCCATCATGGGCACCGCCCGGCCCCCCCGATGCCGCTTTGATCGGGGCCAGTACGTGCCGGATTGGGACCCGCTCGAGCGCCTTGAGCGCCCTATTCCTCCGCCGCGCACGCATTTTTCTTCGGACCCCCCTTCCCCCCCGTTGCGGGGAATGCGGGAGGATTTTCACTAAACCAACTGTCGGCTGCAACCCCCCCACAGGAGCAGGTGCTGTTACCAACAGCCTCCGTACAGGTGTGGGGCCCGAGGGGCACCTTTGTTTTAGTTCGCGCCCTTTTGGATACGGGAGCTCAGGGTTGCATTGCCTCCAGCTGGCTGGTCCGGCAGTTGAGTTTGAACACATCTCCATACCTTGAATCGGTACGAGGAATCGGAGACCTGCGGATCCCGGATCCGATCGGTCAGGTTTTGTTCTCCTTCTCCCCCCACTTCTCTTCAGCGCCCAAAATTGGCGCTACCGCGATTGTTTATGAGAAGGTTGTTGGTCAGCTTCCGCAACAGCACGTTTCGCGCGCTGTCGTTGATGCGACATCAGGATTGACCTTGGCTGACCCTTCCTTCCACCGAACCGGTCCGATTCACTTATTGCTCGGTGCCGATGTTCTAGGCCGCGTGTATTGTGGGAAGAGGAGAGAGTTACAGAAGGGTGGGCTGGTAGCCTTATCTACATCGCTTGGGTTTGTAGTGATGGGACCAGTTAGGCATAACCCACCATCTCCATCGGTGGACAGTTACATAACTGTTAGCTCCACCTTATCGGATGTCCTTCAACGGTTTTGGGAGGTGGAAGAGCCACCTACCGTGAAGCGAGTGAACCCCTTAGACGAGGAGTGTGAGTTGTTCTACCAGAACAATACAGGTCGCCTTCACTCGGGACGGCTGATCACTCGTTTGCCCTTTTTGTCAGTTCGCCCCTCACTTGGCAGCTCCCGGCCGTTGGCCGAGAAGCGACTGCTGTCCATGGAGCGTCGTATGAGTAGGAACTCCGACCTCAAACAGAAGTATGTCGACTTCATGCGAGAATATGAGCAACTGGGGCACATGTCGGTCTCGCGACTGGACTGGCGAAACGAGGAACATAATTTTCTTCCTCACCACGCGGTTTTGAAACCTTCCACCGGGAAGATACGCGTTGTTTTTGATGGGTCAGCTCTTACGTCTACCGGAGTTTCGCTGAATCAATGTCTGCATGCTGGACCGAAGTTGCACCACGAGGTGGGCGATGTATTGACCAACTTCCGTCGCCATGCCGTCGTCTTTGTGACCGATATCCGGATGATGTTTCGGCAGACTGTGATTCACCCGGACGATAGACGATATCAGCTCATATTATGGAGGGAGGATCCCAGAGATCCCATGCTGGTTTACGAGCTGAACACCAATACATACGGTTTGCGTTCGAGCCCCTTTGTGGCAATTCGCTCACTTGTGGAACTCGCTGAACGTGAACGGTTACGATACCCTCGCGCATCCTTGGTTCTCAAGGAGGATGCATTTGTTGATGATATTTGTACAGGCTCCTCTAGTGTCGAGGAAGCCTTGATTTTGCGAGATGAACTAATTGCTCTTCTCGGGGCTGGTGGTTATGAACTGAGGAAGTGGATGTCCAACTCACCTCAGCTTTTGTGTGACTTGCCAGACGACCACCAGCAGGAGCCTCATATTTTTGAGAATGCCAACACTCCAGATTTACTGTCTGTTTTGGGAGTGCAATACAGACCTGTCCAGGACACGTTCACCTATCGATTGGAGCTGCCAAGCCCCAAGGTCTGGACGAAACGGTTGGTTTTGTCTACAGTAGCTCGTACCTTTGACCCAAATGGCTGGATTAGTCCCGTAGTGTTTTGGATGAAGTGCTTCCTACAGGAACTTTGGTCAGCCGAAGTGTCGTGGGATGAGCCCCTCTCGGGCCGTTTGCTGCGAGATTGGGAGTCCTTCATGTTGTCTCTCCCCGACATTAACCGTGTTAGTATCCCTAGACATATACTGCCTAAGGGACGGTTTACGGCCAGCCTTCATGGCTTTTGTGACGCGTCTGAGAGTGGATACGCAGCCGTCGTATATATCCGGACGGTTGATGATAGAGGAGCTGTTAAGCTCCACTTGCTAATTGCTAAGAGTAAGGTTGCTCCACTTCGGACTCGATTAACGATTCCGAAGTTAGAATTGTCTGGAGCTACTCTTCTGGTTCGGTTGATGAACCACGTTGTTGACACCCTGGGACGTAGTGTGGACTTTGAGTCGCTCTTTGCTTGGTCCGACAGTCAGGTTGTCCTGTGTTGGATTAAGAACTCCGTCCACTCCCTGGAAGTATTTGTGGCCAATCGGGTATCCCAAATACAGGCCTCGAAGGCCACGTTGATTTGGCGCCACGTGCCAGGTGAAATAAACCCTGCTGACTGTGCATCACGTGGCAGCGAAGCCCCTCAGCTTATTGACCACACTCTGTGGTGGGGTCCCGAATGGTTGTTACAGCCGTCCTGGCCTTCCACACCAGCTGTGGTGAAGGTACCAAATCCGGGCTTGCGTGTTCACGCTGTCGAGACTATGGCGGCTCCAGAGCGGGAATTTTTATTAGACCGCTACAGTTCTCTGGACAAGTTGCTCGGCGTGACCGCTTGGATAAGAAGATTTATACGAAATTGTCGCCGGCCTCAGGACAAAGATTTGTGTCCGGTCCTCTCACCGCAGGAGCGCCAAGATGCTCTTCTGCATTGGGTGCGTATGACCCAGTCTAGAGCGTTTGAACCGGAACTTAAGATTTTCCGTACCGGGACGTCCAAACTGAAGGGACCCTTGGTGCGTTTGACTCCCTTTCTGGATGATAAAGGATTGTTGCGTGTAGGAGGCCGATTGAGGCACGCTAACTTGCCTTATAGATCACGTCATCCCCTGTTGCTCCCCAAGGACGGACCATTGGTGCGATTGTTGATCATTGATCGCCATGTGAAGAATGCTCATGCCGGATGTAATGCATTGACCGCGCTCCTCCAACGGGAGTTTTGGATTTGTCAGCGCGAAGAATAATCCGATCTGTTATCTTTCGATGTCTGCCCTGCTATCGTTTACGCCCCGAGACGATGCAGCCCCAAATGGGTGATTTGCCTGCTGATCGTGTGAATGAATCGATGACCTTCTTAGGAGTTGGAACTGATTTTGCGGGACCATTCACTATAAAAACGTCGCGACTCCGTAATGCTAAGACTGAAAAGGCTTACTTGTGTGTGTTTGTTTGTTTGGCCACTAAAGCCGTTCATTTGGAGGTGGTGAGTGCGCTCACCATGGACGCTTTCTTAGCAGCGTTAGGCAGATTTGTCTCCCGCCGGGGACTGCCTTCTCTAATTCGGTCCGATTGTGGGACGAACTTCAAGGGCACTGATAGACATATAAGAGAAGTTTGTGAATTTTTAGATAAAAATAATATTGAGATCGGATCCACACTCTCCCGTAGGGGGGTAACATGGCGATACTCCCCGCCGTCTTGCCCTCACTGGGGAGGGATTTTTGAATCTGTTGTAAAGGCCGCCAAGACTCACCTTCGCCGCGTTATTGGGGAGACTATTCTCACGTTTGAGGAACTCGCGACGGTGTTTCATAAGATTGAGGCGGTTCTCAACTCGCGTCCGTTATGTCCGTTGTCTACCGACGCGAACGATTTGCAGGCCCTCACGCCGGGCCATTTCTTGATAGGCAGACCACTTAACGCCCTGCCCGAGTATCCTTATAGAGATGTCAATCCAGGACGCCTTTCGCGGTTTGAGTTGCTCCAGCAGCTTACCCAGAGCTTCTGGCGCCGCTGGCACCTTGAATATTTACACATTTTGCAACAGCGCGTTAAGTGGTCAGATAAGACAAACCCACCGAGGGTTGGAGTCCTCGTGTTAGTGAAGGACCCAAACCTGCCACCCTTACGTTGGCGTCGCGGACGCATTGTCCAACTTACTCTAGGGTCTGATGGTGTGCCCAGGTTTGCCGAGGTCCTAGTTGGGGATTCTGTTTTGAAGCGCGCGGTCGCTACTCTTTCTCGCCTCCCCTTAGACTGATTTAGCGGACAGTCCGGGACTGTCCGGAGCGGGGGGATGTTCACGCTCGAGGAAGAGCGAGTGGCGGCACTGCATTCTAGTCTGTGCAGTGACAGCTTTTTTGGCGGCCGGCCGCATGTGATATGTCAGTTGAGTCGAGTCGAAATGTCATGACATGCTTAGAGGTTATAAGTTCAGGCCGGAATAAAATATAATATACAATATTCAAGCAAATAGTGGTTTGCGCGGCGCACCTAATATCGGGGTGCGAAAGCCCGCTTTGTGTTGTGCGAAATCGCGTGTGTGAGTCGTGGTGGCCTATTAGGCATTTGTAGTGCTCCGGTCTCCACCGGTGGATCCACTGCAGATCTTCAGGAGCCGCGACTTCCTTCGAGCTAGCTCAGGAAGTCCACCGGCTACGGAGGAGACGGAAGGAGACAATTGGAGCCAAGGTAAGTAATACCAGCTTTCTATGAGTTGGTAGTCAAATAAAATTCAGCAATACAAGTCGGTGAAACGCCGACGTGGTGGAGTCTACTTGGGGCACCACCACCAAGAATTTCCCTGTTCTGTGCTTAAAAAGGATATGAAACTTTAAATTAGGTTATTTCATCATCATCATCACAGCTCATATACGTCCCCACCGAGGGGCGCGAGCCTACCCTACTAGTTAGGGCGATTAGGCCTTAGTCAAACCACGCTGGCCCAGTGTGGATTGGTTGACTTCACATACACCTTTAAACTTAGAAAAATAACGCATAGAAACCCAACCGGCGCGCACAATTTGATGCAACTAAATGTGAGCCATATATGGCTCACTACGCCGGCAGCTCCATACTGTTTTTATCGTAGTGTGCGTGTTTCGCGCGTAATCACACTTCACACAGCGGTGTCATTTTTGCTTCACTTTAATCATCGTGCTCTTTACCGAGCTATCCTTCTATATGCGTTATTATTCTAAGCCTTTGAATTACTTCGCCGGTGTATGCAGGTTGCAGGTTTCCTCGCGATGTTTTTCTTCGCCGTAGGAGTGTCAGATAAATGTACATATGAAATTCGTGGAACAAAAAACACACTGGTACATGGCAGGATCGATCGCGGGCCTCCCGATTCTACTCGGGGCACAGTCCAGTGCCGAGGCCACAGCGCCACCGACGCTCTTACTTAGGTTATTTAATTTAATGCCAAGCTTGTCTACAGTTATTTGTTTTTTTTTTATATGTATATATGTAATAATTTAGTGTAATGTGTATGATTTCGAAGAAGTCAGAATAAAGTCTTTTCTGATTGATTCGAATCTGACGTTTGGACTTGATGTAGAGAACGATTTCAGTAATTATTGATAATTGGAAAAATTCTGCAGTTTGCTATGGTCGTTTTTTAACTACGAGTATATTGTATTTTCTTTTTTATATTCACAATGTATATAAGCAGTCAACACCCTAAATGTTATTGTATTTAACCCTAATTACATAGTTTGTATGTAGATATATAAAAATGTTAATACTCTATTTAACAACAGAGCTATGTTTATACTTATTTTTCTTACCTCCTTAGGGTTGGCTGGAAGAGATCTAAAAGATTTGTAAGAGATCTAAGGTCGCTCTTGTACAATGTACATATTTGTTTTAAATTATGTTGGAATTTGGACATTTGTTCCTTGGGTTTCAACTTAGTTCAGATAATTCCAAGGTCAATTACTATTGGGTTAGTTCTAAGTTTTGGTATGTCATGAACTTTGTGAGTAGTTAAAACATGATATTATTATTTTATAACTTACTCGTAGATTAAACGATACCAATTTTTACAAGTCCACGCAAACGGAGTCTTAGGCAGACGCCATCGCTGAAATAAAAATACGACTGAAACCTTAAGTTTTAATGGCTTCTGTTATTCCTTTAATTGGATGGAGAATTTTACGTCTCAACTTGGAAGTGTCAGTTGTCAGCCACCTACTAAACCTTCGCAATAAATCTTTTATAATATCCGAAAGGTTTATAAGTAATAAAAGTGGGCTGCGCTGGCGGCCGGAGTTTGTAACTGCGCCGGCCATTATTTCATTACTTAGCCCAATAAAACGAATTAAAACCTAATTAGACGGTACGATTTTTGAACATTAAAAGAGGGGCGGAATTAATTAGTGGAGGGCAGAGGCAATGATTCCAGTTCGGCGAGTAATTGCCGCGGAACGGCTTCAAGTATAAATCAGCGCGTGCCGCGAGGCACAGGAGCCAGAGGTTCACCTTCGGGGTCGTAGTCGAGTTATCTGACGTTAGTACTAGATGTCTAATGTGACGTGTGAAAAAACATATTGAGTGAATCCAGTAGTTATTTTGTAAAATTTAAAAAGTTGCTGCTATATATTTTTAACTTTGTTGGGTAAGGTGCTGGGCCCGCTATTAAAATAGGTATTATAAATATTGTCATGGCAATGCGTGTGATAGTATGTACGTTACTAATTTTCTGGATGGAATATCGATACGTGTGGGGGCGTCACACAGCACGGCAAGTCGATTAGTAGTGTGGTAGTAATGGGGTTCACACAATAATTTTTATGTAAATAATTTCTTTTTGTTCTAGATAGGCAATAAGTAAATATTTATTGCCTATCTAGAACAAAATGTATAAACAAGATTTTCATTCAATTTATCTGTTTTCTGAGTCATTTAAGGCTTACCGCAATATTTTATAATTTGAAACAAAACGTAACGTGACGTAGTGGGCCAGTCCCTTCTCGGCCGTAGCTATATGGGTTGAAATGTAAAGCCCATCAGAGAAATAAGCCTTTATTCGCGTTTGGTGGGATTCTCTTATGGAAGTTAACAGAAATAAACCATCTTTACTTTCTCATTTTAAACCTAAAGCTGGTTCTTAAACAACAATTTTTGTAATAAACTGTAAATTAAAATAGGTGAATTGTCGTTTATATATTATTTTTATTTTATTTCTAATCGACAATATTCAATCCAAAAAATGAGACTGCCTCTTTGCAACTTCGACCAAGTGCTAAGAAACGAAGAGAATGTCTACATCTCGTAACTTGCGCCACGCGCCGAAGTCCAGGAGAAATCTCCGAGTGCTCAGCCTTAAGATTCACTTTGAAGGGTGAAGGAGCGTATCGAGGCAGCGATGAAATATTCCGTTTGTCCGATCCGCTGTTTGACTGGTGTCTTTAATTAGCTGCAGGTACGCTTGGGAACCCATCGCCATGTTGACATTGCTGGCGGCGTCTTTTGGTTTTTCAGGATTAGAATGCTAAGTGAAGCTTTTTAACCTCGTCTTCTTTGTGATTATTAATTTGGTAAACTGTATTTTATCTCTAGCTGTTAATGTTAGTGTTAACGGCTGCGTCAAAATGCCTACATCTGCGGCACAGACTATATAGAATACGTAAGCGTATGAATTGCCGGGTGTACTGTTAACAACTACCGTCACTGATACTTAGAAAATTTTTCGCACAATCCATACAAAATGATTGTTTTTTTTCGTCTTCGTCCTTGGGAAAAATTGTTCAGTTTCAAAGTAGAATTTTGTTTTTTTTCGGAAGCAATTGCATTAAGTCCTGTATAGTGCGATGATTCAAGGGGTAGTTTTTTAGTATTTTTTATTTGCAAAATGCATTTTAGTATAACGGTTCCGTAACAATAATAACAAAAATTAATAAAACCGTTCAGGAAGTCGTGATCATTTTAATTAAAACTCAATTAAAACGATGGCGACTGCCTAAGCAACTAAATAGCTGTTAGTGCAAGTTACGAGCGAAGTTGTCCTCGCCTTCAACAGCGGATCGTTCGAATTGCGTCCAGGACTGGCCGAATTCGAGATCATAAATCCCGAACTGGAACAATTAGCTCCGCTTTCATTAATATCCGGAATGAAATCAACTTTCCTCCAATCATCGGCGCCCTTCCATAAACACCTTAATTCTCATTAAACGACGGTCATTTGGAGGAAAACAAATTAACTGGAGACGGAGCTTCCGGCCGCCATTTGTATAATGGCGGCGTTTCCGGAAGTTTGACAGGTCGGATGAAATGTCGTGCGATTTTTACTAATTTAGGGGTTGGGGGGAAGAGTTGCGTGGGGCTGGGTTGTCTAATGGGTCCGGGTTCGGTGCTCGTGCATTATGCCGATTGCTTTTGCCAGATGTGTCAAAAGTTGTGTGTCGCCTGTGACTGGACACATGATAGGTGTTCATGCTTTGTCCCGCAAAGTAATGTCTTTTAAACAATGAATGTAAAAATAGGTTTTTAATAGTACAGGCTTTTATATTTACTGTTTCAGCGGAAAAATTGCAGGTGAAATTAAGGTTTGCTTATTATAATCAAATCAGCTATTTTTGTGAAGTTTGTTTCGCTATGAGCATTCGCCGAATTTAGTCTCTGTTGAATAGCTGTCTTGTCTGTTTTGTTGACCATAATGCTCTGATCTTGGTTCTGGAAAATTCCTTAATACCTAGATCATCATCCTTAGCTCATATACGTCCCCACCGAGAGGCTCGAGCCTACCCTATGTTAGGGTGATTAGGCCTTAGTCAACCACGCTGGCCCAGTGCGGATTGGTCGACTTCACATACACCTTTGAATTTCTTCGCAGATGTATGCAGGTTGCCTCACGATGTTTTCCTTCACCGTAATACCTAGCTAATTAAACACTATTCCAGTCAAGTCGCGCCGTAGGAAATGAAGGAAAAACAAAATTTATTTGCAGTGAAATCGCGATGATTGCCCGCTCCGTCAATGCCAACCCTTCCAGAGTCGGGGTTATTTTAATTTTTCTCCCCTCCGCGCCGGCCGCGGACGGAAGGAATGGCTCACCTAATTCGGCCCACAATCAAACTGCGCCACTCTCCAGAAATTAGTTTTGATATTTAAATTAGTATTGCCAAAGGCCGTCGATGGATCGTCTTTAGATATAGCGACTGGACGTGTTCTGTTTTATCTTGTCGCTATAAAAACTGTATTTCTGTCGTTATAATCAGTATGAATCATGTTGCTTAACTCTACTAACTTATTTTATAAAATATTTTTAATATTTGTTAAAGGTTTTTAATAATATGCCAGTAGCTTTGCTATCTATGTTTACGTAAATTTATGCTCACTTCATTGAATACAATTAACTATGTTGCAAAATTGATAATTATTACAATACATGGTTTATTTATGTTGATTTGGCGTTACCAGTGGAATTTTGACGCCCATTCATATATCTAGCTTATGAGATGTTTACTTCAGCCAAACCACACGACATAATAAGGACACAATAATTACTGTAATGTGGTCAACTTGGGATTACCAAGCATATCTCTAATAGCACTTGTTTTTCAGCCATAAAATATGTTCATCTGAATTAAGTATTATGTAATATTATTTAAATGAAACAATCTTTTTGTATTTGACTTAGTATTACAGCATTTCAATTTTGAAATATTTCATTTGTTTTTTTTTCAGCGCTTATACGAGTAGCAGTCGTGATCATATGATCATATGGAATGCAATCCCGATCTCACGGGATCTCAATCTGGCAAGGTATCGTGTTATTTTTCGAGATTAATACTGAAGGATAATATGAGAAGATCTCACTCGAGATTGACAGGATTGGGCGGCAGTAGTATACGCATCCACTCGGTGCACTTGCACGAGCCAATTAACAAATCCAGTCAAAGATTATATTCTTCAGAATTACAAGTATATTCAGCAGGAATTTGGAAAAATAATTCAACTACTTCTTGACTGTAAAACTCGTTGGCCTCCAGCCTGTGTGACATGATAAATAAAGTAAAGCAGTGTGTTATTAAGACCTTAATTAGCGTCTCGCTCAGTACCAATTCGGATTATGTTTTCAACGTTGATGAACGTGCTATCTTTGTCGACGTCGAAAACGCATTCCACTGAGTCTAATGGGCATTTTCACTTACTCAATGATTTAAAAATATCCCAATTTCACAGCGCGAATCGTATCGTTCACTGTCATAACCCTTTCCCAAGATTGATTCCTCTGAAGCAGCGAAGAGGCCCGCCCGCTTTGATCGTGTTATCTGCCAGATAAGGCCGCTAATTGGCGGCAGGTCGCTCTTCCTATCGCCGATTATTGATCTGGCCAAGTTTTTGTATGTCTTCCGCCGAGCTTTGTTTTTAATTGAAGCGAAGCCGCGACAAAGGATAGCAAGCGCTGCCTACTTGAGCCTGACTGTTCCAGGAATTGATTAGTTGACAGGCGACCTTTGGCGCTCCTGGCCTGTGAAGCTGATGTAATGCTTCTCAGAGTAATGCTGAAGGAAGCCTGTGTAATGTTTTGAATAAGTAAAAGCACGGAGAAACATCGGTAGAAGACAAATGATAGGTACCAAAACCACGTTATTTTTTACATCAACTTGTAGAAAAGTAATTACGTTTGATAAATTTATGAACGTAAATTAAAAGACTGGGTATGAATAATCGAATCTTTATTAATCCGTCTGTTACGATAATCTGTAAGTTTTTTTTCTTATAAAAATATATAGTTTATAGTTTTTATGTTGTGTATGTCAAAAGCCTTGTATCTGTACTGTGTAGATGAATAAACGATTTATCCATCTATCTGTCTTAATAAAAAAAAACTTACAAAAATAAAAACCGTCTTTAAAAACACAAAAAGTAAAAAATTATATAAGGATACATACAATATCACATTTTTTTATTTTGAATTCCGTGCGTATGATCGAAGATCATGAGTTCAAATTTCGCATCGACTTCAAAATTATTTGTTTGTATAATTGTTTGTATTCTCATATTATTTTTTACATTTTTGTGTTTTTGAAGTCGGTTTTTATTTTTATAATACCAGCTCACAGAAATAAATTAAAAAAATGCATGCCTATATATTGTATTTAAAAATTTACTTCTAACTTCTGAGTCAAGGATCCTTTTATCATCAGCTCGGCTCATGATTATCAGACGCAAATATCTAAATAGCTTCAAAAGAACATGAAACACGTTGGACGTGCCTAAAAAAATTAAGTGTTTCTATCGATTTTCCCGGAATCCAAACACCAGATTGAGACTTGGTGATAATTGGACTAAGCGGGAAGTATACCCTCTCAAACAAAAAAGAATTTTCCAAATCAGTTAATAGATAACGGAATTATAAGGTAACAAACATAAAAAAAGAAATAAATTTAAAAAATGTACATAAAAAGACAATTGTCAACAAAAAAAAAAAAATTATAAAACAAAAAAATACACCTGCTGTTGCATCAAAAGCAACGTCAACTGAAAAGATCAAATGTTAATGAAAAATTTAAAACATATTGATTGTAGTTTCTAGAACTTTGCTGCAAATCACGAGAACCACATAGGTGACTGTTACCACTTACCAGCAGGTGGGCAGCAGCTTGTTTGCTAACTTGTTTGTATAAAAAAAAACACTCCAATCATAGTTAAGATGTATGTATGCAAATACAAGTAACAATAAAAAGAAAAAAAAATCGACTGTACACCTATTCGGAAATTGGTAGAGCCTTTCAAACCTAAATCTTAATTCGAATCAAAAGAGTGAGGATGATTCGAGATGGTATCCCAGTCGCACTCTTAGTAAGATAACGACCGAATTCAAAATTTTGTTAAAACGAGTTACTGTCAGATATCGAGCCAAAAAAAGCAAGCTCTACAATATAGCGAAAGAAAAACAACCGTTTTCGTGACGAAATAAAGTGTATTTTACACGACAACAGTTGTTTCTCTTTCGCTATATTGTAAAGCTTGCTTTTTTAGGTAGATCACTGTAACTCATTTTGATAAAATTTTGAATTCGGTCGTTATCTTACTAAGAGTGCGCAGTGAACTGAGGTCCCATAGTTGTCCCCTGGAGCACCCCGCGTCTCCGCTATCCGCCGCGGCGGGGGCTTTGTTCGCCGTCCAATTCTTTCAACCCGTCCACGCTGAATGCAAATGTTGTATAAACTGCTTTAGCCGTTTATTGTTTAAGAATTTATTGAATTTACAATCGGGATTATCTCCCCGCCGCCGCCGCCGCACTTTTAATGTAATTAAATCGTCCTTTCGCGTGTTTTTATTTGGAATTCTAAGGCTGCGATTCGGCTATACATTATTATAATCAGTTTTAAAAGTGATTTGAAATTCTGGTGATGTGGTTTGTATTCAAAACATGATAATTAAGCTATTAAAATAATATATAAGATTATAATATTATTATCTATATTAATATTATAAAGAGGAAAGATTGTTTGTTTGTTTGTATTGAATAGTCTTCGAAACTACTGAACCGATTTTGATAAAAGTTGGTATAGGGATAGTTTGAGACCAGGGGAAGGACACAGGGTCATAAATTCCCACGGGAAAACAAAAATAACGCGGACGAAGTCGCGAGCGGAAAGCTATCTCTTATAACTGTGGTAATTGTAACATTAAAATTTCCGTAACAAATGCATTAAGTAACGCATTACAAATCAATATCTCGTAAAGTGTAAGTTTGACAAAAAAAAATAGTAAAATCAAGTTTTATTCTATTTTTTGGTTAAGTTCTTTTTATCGTGCCTTTTTAATAATGCGTTTATTTAGCGTCAGTGGCGCTGTGGACTCAGCACTTGCCTTCCAATCGGGAGGTCCGGGGTTCGAGATCGCCACGTACCAATGTGTTTCTCCTTTTTCGAAGTTCATATATACCTACATTTGTCTGACGCTCCTACGGCGAAGGAAACCATCGCGAGGCAACCTGCACACATCTGCGAAGAAATTCAATGGTGTATGTGAAGTCGACCAATCCCCACTGGGCCAGCGTGGTTGACTAAGGCCTAAACACCCTAACTTAGAGTAGGCTCGAGCCCCTCGGTGGGGACGTATAGAAGCTGTTATGATGAAGATGCAGATTTCTCATAATCTACGGTGAAATTGTGTTCAAATTACAATTACATCTTAGCAGCATATACAGATTTTTCGGGGACTATAATTTATTAAAGCATTAATAATGGTTTAATAATCTAGAAATTACGAGTGAGTGCCTCCAAATTCGACAAATTATTAAAAATAAAAATTCAAAAAACATGCCAAGTTCCTTATCAAAGTCCTTAATAATAATATTACATACAATCTTAGAGTTGCTTTTACGTTCATTCAGTTTCATAATGATTTTTACATCTGTTACAAAAGGTAAAATATATAAGCAAGTTCACAACATTTTAAATCTTCAGTAAATCATAGGATTGGATCGAAACGAATCATATAGAGCAGGGGTGGCAAACTTTATTAGACCCAAGATCTACTGTTTTCGAACGAAACCCCGTGCCATCAATTAATTACATATACTTTCTCAAATTTTTACAGAAACTGTATAATTCAGCATACAATCATGTAATATTTTTAAAATAAAATTTCTTGACAAATACTTAATACAAAATGATTCGTGCAGTAATTGGTGTTACGTTTTACACATTTTTAAATATTCATTTTATTATTGGGCATATTAAACATATATGTTTTTGCCTTGCAATGCATGATCGACTGGACTAACAGCCGCAATCGACCGGTCGATCGCAATCTACCGGTTGGCTACCCCTGCTCCTATAGTATAACCATGATCCCTTAACAATATTAACACCGCACTAAGAGAGAGAGAGATGGCGCTATATGCAGCAAAAGCGCTGTCTCTGCAATAATATTGTTTTAACCTTGCTATACGCGATCATGCCCAAACCCCTGATATAGAACAAAGTAAGTGAGAGTTAAAGGCTTAAAAGAGACATGCCGCATTCCTATGTTGATTCGTCTTCGTTTCTTCGCAGTGCTCGCTCCATCTACGAAATTGTCGTGGATTAACCAATTAAAATGGAAACTAATCTCTGCGCGGTTTCAAAATCTTTGCATTGTATGGAAATTGAAAAACTTTTCTCGTTTTGAACTGATTATATCGGACCGAGACGAAAACCTTCGGCAAATATTTATCGAGAGAGAATGTCGCGATCGAGATCGCGGCTCGATGCGAGTCGAAAGTGGGGGCTATTCTAAATCGACTATCAATATTTGTTACTGTTTTGTTGTACATTACCGCATGCACTGTTCTTGTTTCACTAACGAGTATGCGATTCCGCAGCATTGCACAATGAATAACATCTAGTTGTAATTCGAGTAGAATTTTATGGCTTTAGTCATTCGAGTGATTTTATTGAGTGTCCTAAGTAGTGATTTTCGAGTTACTTGAATTGACTATTTACACTAAAAATTGTATAATTTTTTTAATTATTTGATATATTTTTCTTATTATGTTCCTCGCATTAATAACCTATATCTGTAATAAAAGATGATAGTAGTCACCAGAAAATGAAATAACGTGATTGACACTTCAAAAATAATTAAGTCACATTAGACGATTCCAATTGAGCTTCATCAGAATGACATCTAAGAATCGATATTGTTTATCGATTTAAAAGTAGTCCTTTCTGAATAGTATCTATTCGCATCTAGGTCAGTTACACACCTACACTTGGAATTGCTTTTCCGAATACTGATTCGATATTTAAACGAAAGATCCGTTGGTGTCTCGACATTTGTATTGATTTGCTGATATCGAAATTCTGAACAGATATTATGAAATGGAACTCCGACCCTATCAGGTTAGCGACAGAGACGAGTAGCATCTACCGAGGAGTCGGAGCGTTGGCTGTTGTTTTTAATTAATTAATTTTATTATTTTTCGGGAGCACGCCGCCTTGGCTCTACAGGCGGAGTTCGGCAATTAGTCTTTTATTATGATATAATTTTTGCGAAGGGTTGAGGTGGCCGCCAGATGCGCGCCGTAATCAAATGTAGCTTGGGTCGTGGGCACCTGGCGTGCTACTACGCCAGCGAGAGCCGATCTCCTGAAATTGTTTTGTTCGGTAACGGTAAATTGGTATTATATTAATAAAATATTTTAAAAATTGACTTTTTTATAAAGCTAAGTTAAGTTGGTAAACAAGCATATTGCCCACCTGATGGTAAGTGGTACCAGTCACCTATAGTACATGTGGCTCCTGTGAGATTCGCAGTAAATCTGCAAACCCCATAAGAACCACAGTGTATATTGCCAACTTGTGACATTAGATGTAAAGTCACGACACCCGGTAATTTCACTGCCATAATTACCCTTCAAAGCAGAACACAGCAATGCAAGCACTGCTGATTTGCGACAGAAATAGGTAAGACGGAGGTACCTAAGCAGGCGACCCCGGTACAGAGTCTCCCTCCGGCTCGACTTTAACGAAATAGGAAATCAAATCAAAAGTACCATCAGTTTGTTAAATAACATTTTAAACTTTCGCGTTGCATTATTGACTTAGTTAATCGTCGAGTAAAGGTACATAGTATTTCAAGAGTTACTATGCTAATATTGTGCGCGTTTAGACCCTACATAATTAACTAAGTCTACCATCAGTTTGTTGTTGAGTGTTTACTATGTAAATATAAACAAATAAATTTAATCCAACTTTATTGCATTAAAGCAATGAAATTGTTGCAATAATTTAGTATTTAATTTGATCGTAACAGTTAGCGGAAGTTTGATCATTGCGTTTCCATCACTTCTCTCGCTAACTCGCTTAGAAAGAAATACCTCAACTCACGAATGGATCTGGTTTTAAACGGTTTTATTGAGCTTGCGCTGCTTTTTGTTGTCGTTGGGACAAATTAAGTAAGTAATTAAAATTTCATCCCCTCTCTGTTGGCCGGTTGATCTGAAATTTAGTAGGTACATACCTTCAATTGTGATAAAATTACAATTGTGTGTTCAGTATCATTCCAATATTTCCTAACGCCACAACGAAATTGCGAATCAAATTTTTTTTCAACTCACTCAATATTGATAAAAAAACGAAAAGGCTTAATTAGTAGAATAAAAAAACTTGAAAGTAAAAAGTAGGTATTCCTTTTAAGTTAAACGGTTTTATTGAAAAGAAAGATAATGATGATGTAGATATTATACTAAAAGCTAAAAAATAATTATTTAGACTCTCGCTAGAGCATTGACCAGATGTAAAAATTAAAATCATGGGCGTAGCGTAATCTGACTAAATATGTAAACAGTAGGTATTTATAATAATATGAGCGATTGATTGTCGATATAAATATTTAATAGAAAGGTAAAACCCAACGCTCTCTAACTGTATATGTCGGGATATAATGACAAATATCATTATTTATTTATTTTCTCATTTATATCCCAATCGCTACATCATGAAACAAGATCCAACACAAAGATTCAAAGTAACTAACAAAGCGTTTTCGTTTATAATTCGGTATTTCGCCCACTTTTTTTTTTAATGTAGATATGGATTTAGATTTTGCTAACATGCAAGGAGGTATAATGCCGACTCAAAAAAATGAAACTACAGGTAATATTGAATTATTAGACATCTGCAGTAGACATCCGCATGCTTTGAATTTTATAGGCACTATAGTTAGTCAGTGCATGTTTTTAAAAAGTGTGTTATGCCGAGAATAAGAACCTATTTCATAATGTATATACCTAGCTATATTCTCTACAAGTAAGCTCAAGCAAGCTATCAGGTTACGTGACGTAGAAGGAACTTTTATTGCATACCTTCCTTAATTGAAGCTTTCTATATTTTATCGTGGGCTCTATTAAGCGTGTTAAAAGTTAAACCAAGCCGTAGGTACCTACGCGCTGAGGTGAAGTCGGCAGGTACATAGCGGTGGGCGTGCCCAGGTGAGGCCCGCCCTCCACCTGCCCGCACCTGCCGTGCCTCACCTGCGGCGGGCGGCGCCACCGGCGACTGTCGCGTTTGCAGCGGGCTTAAAGCCAATCTCTGCTGTGTTTTAGCTTTTTCACAAATTTCCTTATTGATATATTTAAATAGAATCTCTATGATTTTGTAGTATTGCTATAATTCAGTTTCTTAAATTGCAAAACCTACTTTTGAATATGTCACTTTAATATGAAAATATACAGCCCATGTTAACAGATATTCACTTTAAAATAACTTAAGCAATTTTATTGCGTTTTGTTATTTACTTTATAAACAAAGCAATCATCACCGAATCGCATAGCAAGCTTCATTCAGTGACTTATCAGCAAATGTCTAAAAATACTTCACAGACGAAAATGAAATTCGATATGACGTTGTAAGGTGATAAGAAAGAGTTAACTGTAGATCATGAGTATATAGTAATATTGAAGTCGACATTTTTTACTTACTTCAAAAAAGGAAAATGTTCTCAATTCGATGCGTAATGTTTTTTCTTTGTGTGTATGTTACGCAATTTCTCCGCCAGTTGTGGACCGATTTTCAAAATTCTTTTTGTATTCGATGAAGTAAGTATACTCCTGTGGTTCTAAGGTCACCAAAGTCAGGATCTAATAATAGGATCCCATGAAAATGAAGGAAACCCTTAAATTTTTTACGTACGTCCAACGTGTTTTTTTCCTACGTATTTGCATCTGGTAGTTATGAACCGAGTTGATGATGGAAGGATTCTTAACTTTTAGGAGTTAGAGATTAGTTTTAAAAATACAATAGGTATTATTACGCACTATCAACTTTACAAAAAAATTTGTGATGAAATGTGATGTTGTCTGTATCTGTACCTCTTGTTATGTTATTTTTAACTTTTTAGTGAATAATTTATTTAAACTAAACAAGAATAGTAAAAAAAAGCTACTCTAAACTAAACTATACCTACATACAAAACTAATGTAAACTAATATTAAATTAAAACTAAACTTTTCAGTGTTTTTGAAGTCGGTTTTTATTTTTTGTAAAAAAATTATTTGAAATAAAATTCCAAACTGCAACACTATTTTTTTGATTTGATTTTGTTTTTCTATTAATACATTAATTAGCTTATTTTTTATTATTGGCACAAGCTCATTTTATTATTTTTTCATAATCATAACTTTATTGCACAAAATAATTGCATTAGTTTTTAAAATCTAAGATCGTGTGGAAGTGACCGCTTCCAGCGATAAAACCACCTTTGCCCGCATTAATATTAATAACTGTTCCCATGTACGTTTTTTAATTGTGATGTGAGTGCATTTAAGCATCTACCTATCTAGTTATGCATGTCGAGGAGGTATTTTTATTAAGACAGCACTGCACTTAACTTAAAGTATAACGGCCTTACCACAAAAAGTTTTTAAACACTGTCTTAAGTTAGACACTGTTTAAACATGATGCTGTCTCTATCTTTCCTTTGAAAACAAATGAAACAGCATCATGTTAAAACAGTGTCTAACTTAAGACAGTGTTTAAAAACTTTTTGTGGTAAGGCCGTTAAGGTTTAATGTTTCGTTAATATAAATTGTTTGGCATTTTGAGGTGGAGTGACGATTTTATTGCCATTTTACGCTTATAGCATTCTGATCATTTTACGTTACCTACTAGGTTACCTAAAGTCATAGAGAAGTAGAGATATTTCAACAGTATGTTTAGTTGGTACTCTTCAACAAAATTGAATAAAATGAGATGTCGACTTTCCTTGATGGATCCACTTTGTGATCCTGTCCTGAACAAAAAGGAAAAAAATGTCTCCATAATAACTGAATAGTAGGTATATCCGTGATCTATATAGGTACGTGATCAAACACAAACAGAGGATCACAGAAAATCCTATATTCTACCGCTTCGAAATACTACATATATGTACAGTTTATAAGTTCGCCACTCTGTGCCCTTAGCAGGTACAGCTAGGGCCCTTGAGTTATCCCGTAGCGGTCGCCACACGCCTCTCGCCGCCGCCGCGCTGTCACCTTCGGCAAGGCATAAATTTTTTGCGCACTTAACCCTGCGGCCGCGACACGGAAAAGGAGGTGCCGTCTTAGCACGCGTCGTTGAAGGGTTGACCTCCGCGCGCCGAGTGCTGACCTTATGGCGCTCGGTTTGCTACCGTTTGACAGGTTAGTTTCAATTTTTTTAAGAATTCTGTGAGCTGAAAAATTAATAATTCAAAAAAGAAAAAGAATCGCCTTGGACGGGGATCGAACCCGCGTCTTTATCATACCTACCGAGCTGTTACGGCAAACGCACACGACCGACTTTTTGTAGGTCCGACAATAGTCGCCTGATTTTTTCTTCAACTCTTATGACAGACTTAACGCACACGTCTGTGACTTTGTCGGTGGCTATCTAGAGAAGTGTACGTTATGGATTTAACGAACTTGACAGGTGTTTGGTACAATCAAGGAATTTCATTTACGACCCACATAAGGTTGAATGTCGTAGTAATAGGGTGCCACAAGAGCTACAAAGTTGCTATGATGACTTTCCATACACTGTTTATATAACTAGGCATTATTTGACATATTTGGAATTTTTATACCTTAATGCATTGTCAGTGTTAATCATGTTAACGAAATGGGTTGGGAATTAAATTCCTTGACCTTAATCTATCCTTATCCTTGATCTATCGCTGAGCATTGACATGTCCTTTGTTATTAAGCAAGTGCAAGCGGCCAACTGTCGTATCGGAAAGTATTCGTTAATTTATACATTTACTAGCTTTCCGTTCGCGACTTCACCCGCGTTATTTTTGTTTTCCCGTGGGGTTTTTTTCCCGTAGGAAAATTAACCTATGTCCTTCCCCTAGTCTCGAACTATCCCTATAGCAACTTTCATCAAAATCGATTCAGTAGTTTCGAAGCCTATTCAATACAAACAAACAAACAAACAATCAAATATTTCTTCTTTATAATATTAGTATAGACAAACGTTACATTTTGACCAAAATCGGGTTGGCCGGGATTCACCGATTTCTTTTGGCCATAGCTTATTGTAGTTCGTGTGTGTTGCAACGCAGAACTTCGTATTATGTTTCATTTTCCACCATCAAAAAATGGTTACCGAGAGTGGGTCGTGTGCGTTCGCATTTCCCGAGATGAAATTTTTTCTTTATCGATTATTCATTTTTCGAATGCGAAGTCTCAAATATAAGAAATGCTGTGAGTGTTGCTACTATTGTTGGTAGTTTTTTGGGGCTAGCATCTTGGCTTTGGGTGCCGTAATCTGTAACATTATTAATGATTGATGATTCGAAAATATAATCTTCAATTTGTATTTTTTATACATTGCTGATTTTGCATTTGATTCTCCGTATTGAGCTTGTACTTCTGTATTTGCTTGCTTGAAATTCGAAAATGCAATCATGAGCCGCTTACCGAAATCAGGTTTATGTTTATATTTTTTTCTACATTGAATCTTGTTTTAACCGTAATACAATAAAATGTTACCTATTAGTTACTGAAATAAAGATATTAAGATTTTCTAAAGAATTATCCGAAATAAAAACTGACATTTATTCTTTTCCAGGAGCGTAGTCTTAATGGGAACATACCAGCCGCATGTTTTGTGTTGCGCGCAGTTTTTCAGTACATGCCCTCGATCTTTTTGCAATACGTGGGAGCTCCTGCTTAGCATAATCTGCCGGGACCTTTGTCCGCGAAGAGCGAGCCTTGCTAAGTACTACGGTTTCGCTTATTCGCTCAGACTAAAGGTTTTGTCGAGTCGACTGTTCAGAGACCGTTTCGGGCAAAATGTATCGAAATAGGAGCTGGTAATGGCTACGAAGACAGTTTATTTTCTAGTGAAAGGGAAAATTTTTTGGATAACGTGTCCTTTGTATTTAGATTTGTATAGATACGGCATGGTATAGATTTTCGGAATCAATTCTAAGAGCAGTTATCCAGCTGGTTAAATCAAGTTCGAGGCTTAGGTATATACCGTCGGAGCAATATCGAGGGTATTGATTTTTTCAGTCATATGAATTTACAAAAGACGAAATCATAGAAATTTCATTATTCTGTTTATGATATAGGTTTTTTTTTTTTCAGAATTATACCAATTATCTGTTATTTAAGCCAATCCATTAAGAAAATGACAAGGTGATTATTAAAATGTGTTTACACGTAATGTCATTCAAACCTTGTAATTTAGCCAAACGTATCAAAACGTACACGGATAGACTGGAGCACTTTAGAATGCATACTCTTGAGAGTCGAAGACGCATGTTGGATGTTGTCTTCTTGTTTAGGCTCGCTAATGACTCTCTGAATGCACCTGAACTTTTATCATTATTAAAATTTTCTGCTCCCGCAAAATTACCGCGAGCTTCCAGATTTAATATCTTAAATGCATCCTTAAGCAACTCAAATCTTGGACAAAATGCACCGCTCAGCAGAATCATTAGAGAGTTTAAGGCTGTAGCACGTACCAAGCAATTGGATATCTTTAACACTACAATTGGCGAACTTAAAAAACGCCTGTTAGCTACGGAATAAACTGCTTTATAAATCACAGACTGAACTAACGAATATAATATGCATGTAAGTATCTCAATTTATATCATTATTTTCAATATTTTCAAAATTCAATCTAATGGAATAATCTACTTATTACTAATAGTTAATGTAATTTGTTCTTTTTTATGCAATTTGTTACTATTTCATGCTGTCATCGCCTATAATTGTAATGGCACTTAGTTCATTTCAATCTGTTTAAGAACTACATGTGATTGTTATTAATGGTGTACATTATGTTGGTAATCAATAAATAAATAAATAAACCCAAAATTTTCACGTTAATCATAGTATCATCATCATGTCTATGATTTACATAAAAATTTTGGGTTGAATGATATTGCGTGTAAACACATTTTAATAATGAGTTTTTGATAAAGAATTGATAATTTATTGGTTATTTTGAAACACCGTGTATATTTTTCATATAGGTAGATGCCAATAAAATACGTTTTATAAAATGTACCGTTGTCGATTTCTAAAATTGTGCAATATATGCAATTTAATAATTTCAAACTATTCTAGGTCTTTACCGCACGGGTGTTTAGTTTAGAGTAAGGTAAAACTGTTTTTATATTGTTGCTAAACAGTTGCTTTTTTATAACGCTTCTTGCTTAAAATGTTACTTCCATATTGTTTTTAGTGTTCGTGGTAAGCAGTTAGCTGAATAACTAAGTCGTTATATCAACGACTTGACAAATAGTGCCCTTACAGAGTTAACCTTGAGTTAATTCCCTAACGACTTTATCCCTTAACAAGAGATAAATTGACAAGTAGTCACCGAGTACCTATCAGTTGACATATCAAGGCACGGTGGTTCGCAGTTAGCACACAATTACCGGCGGTTAATTACACGTTATAGGCGCGGTGACGCCCGGCGCCGGTGAGGCGGCAGGGCTGGCCCAAGACCGTACAACTTTTTTTTGATCGCTTATAAGATTGATATACTAGTTCATGTCAAATCTTAAAGATTTGACATGAACTAGTATATCAAAGAGAGGTGTTTTTGAAGATTAATGATATTAGATTTTTTTACTCTATTCAAAAGTCAACAAAACAAACGTCAAGTGGAGGCAATGCGAGATATAATCACAAATACTTTTAAACTATTTTTAAAAAAATACATGATTTCACGCGTTCATATACCTAACCTACTCATATAGCAAAAGAGACACCGATAGTCTAATGTAGGTATTATTTAAAATGTATCACTACTAGCTTTTACCCGCGACTTCGTCCGCGTGGAAATTCTTTTTTATTGATTCCCTTTACAAATCCCCACCCCCCACCTTTACACCCTTAAGGAATGATTCCGGGGATAAAAACTATTATTTATCATTCCTCACAACTCAAACTATCAAATTTAATTTAAATCGGTTCAGCGGTTATTGATTCCCCATACAAACTTTTACCACCTTTTCTCCCCTTTAAGGGATGATTTCTGCAATAAAAGCTATGTCCGTCTCCTGGTTCTAAGCTACCTTCCCACTAATTTTCAGCCAAATCGGTTCAGCCGTTCTTGAGTTATAAATAGTGTAACTAACACGATATTCTTTTATATGCACGGTTATTTTTTTATCACCCTGGAAAATTTAAGGGACGCTTCACGACATGGTAGTAGAATGATTAAAATATGAATAAAAAAAATAACTCACTTACTCAATTTTATATGAATTTTCTAAAATATCCAAAAAATGCTGCAATAGTTGAGAGAAGCATTTTTAGAGATTTTTTAATTTTTTTTATTATAATAATGGATGTGTCCTGAAGCGTCCCTAAAATTTTCCAGGGTGATAAAAAATAACCGTGTATATAGATTTGTGTGCAGCCCTACGTGTGACAACGCGCTCTCGATATCTGATACCGTGCCATTTGACAAACATTAGATATAGGTACACACGTGATCGACTTGCCGTGACGTGATTGGTGGCAGGCAAGTGGCTAGTTCCAGACACGTCATCCCCCGGATTTTTATATCATTACTAGCTATGCCCGCGAACTAAGTTTCGCCAGTAAACATACTAATATCGCAATTAAAAAATGGGGGTTGGTGGTAGGTGGTGAAAATTAAGAGTTATAAATAATTTTTAACGCCGAATCATTAAAAAATTTACCAAAAAATATCCTGGAGAAGGCCACCCTTATCACCTAGCCTTTGACCGGTGGCATGTTTTTTATGTAACATAACCGGTGACGTGCGGTCTGACAGGCCGCTCCACTATCTGGTCCCTAGCGCGTAATTTATGTAACGTAGCTAATCAAACTGCTCGATTATAATTAAAACACTTATGAAAGGACAAAATAAAACCAAATTATGTCCACTAAATATATTTTAATTAGGAACATGTAATCATAAATCTACACTGTCTTATAAACGACAATATTCATGTGAGATCAACAATTACAAAAAAATATATATAAAAATCAAAAGAAATCATCAAAAATAAATTTTTTTCATAAGCTGTCACATAAATCAACTCAAAAAAAAGAAAACTTTAATAACAACAGTCATTTTACAAAACTGACAATGGTCAAACTTTGGTTTCTTTATTGGCAGCTCGGACACAATTGTTGTTGCTTGGACACAACATGTTTTTGCAAGAGGTAATTAGATTTGGTAATTAGACTTCCGATTCAATTTAGGAGGACAACTGGCACATGTTTTCCTTGTTTTTGACATGTTTTCGGAAATTTGTGGCTCAGGTGGCAAATCAGAACCTAAAATAAGCACCAGATTCAATTTTATTTCTCGTGGAATACGACAATTGTTAACTTTTCGCTGCATGTGTTGTAAAACTGCGCTTCTGGCCAATATTTTTATGGACTGTCCACGATCAATGGTATTGGCACCATCACCATCAAAAATACCAAAAAACACAACATTAATATTTTAACAAAAAATCACACAAGTGGTGACATGAGGTCTGACAGACCGCTACCAAATTTTAAATAAATTTTACTTAGAGGTTTGAGACTATCCAACGCAACTACCCCTCTCTACAGCATAGACGGAAGTAAACTCGAAGCTACTCAGGCGCACACATGCGTGAAGAGCGGGTAAGGGGGTAATAGTACATTGTTACCCTAGGGGTGAAAGTAACTTATTTAGTCCCGAGATGGTGTTTGGCGCCCGAGCGTAGCGAGGGCACCAATAGTTCGAGGGACAAAATAAGTCTTTAACCCGCGGCAAACACTGTGCTTTTCATTACGAATACAAGGAAAGTAAAAATGAAACAGTGAATTAGTTAAATAAAAAACGTGTAAATTTTATTTTACTTACATAAATCAACAATTTCTGCTTTAGCCCGCTTCTCATATAAAATCAGGCGTTAACTTCATATCTGAATCGATGAACTCATTGTGTTAATTATTAACACAATGCTATACAAATATCATTAACAGTTAATACAAATCTCTGCTATACGGAAGTATTAACAAAACTCTACAAATGGAAAAAAACAAATAAAGATCGCATTTCCGCTTTCCCGCTTATTTTGTTTTTTTTTCTGTTGCCGGCCAGCTATTCAGCCATTATCTTTCATTTTCATAATTAAAAAAATGATAAATATTTTGCCAAATCTATGTTATTTTAAAGTAATAGTTGTAAATAAATGTAATAAAGTCATTTAAAAAATATATTCTTTAAATACTTAATATTATGTTATTTCAATTTTACACCGCGCTGTAATTTAGTGGCTGTATAGAAAGTCGGAACATGGTTCAATAAAAATGTGAAAAAAGAACTAGTTTCTTTTTATAATTTGACAGCAGCTGTCAGGTGAAAGTGATTCTCCCTAGGGCCGAAAAGTATTACTTTCAACCCGCTTCTCAGGCAACTTCAGACCTACTTTCAGAGTATGAGTAATGAAAAATACGTTTTTGGTGGCGCCGCTCGGCCTGTGAGACCGCTTGTCACCAGTTAAAGGCTAGGGGTATAAAGAATAGTGTACGACCTATTCTCAGACCTACTAAATATATACAAAATATTTCGTAAAAGCCGTTTCGTGAAGTTTGATACCAAACACTGTGACACGAGATTTTTATATATTAGAAGATTAGACTAGCTGTACCCGCAAACTACGTTTCGCCATAATAACTGTCCAAAAAAAAATCAATTGTTGAATAGCTTTAGAAAAAAAAAACTTTGTTCATGTTTATAAATTATGAGGATATCCTTAGATTTACTTGGGCTTCCGACGTGGTGACAATAGGACACCTTTGAATAGAAAAATAATTTTGAAAATTAATATAAAAATACAGTTGAATAAAGAACCTTTCAAATCGTCAATTATTTGTTTTTTTTATAACTCATAAATAATTTGAATTAACATACTTTCTTTAAAAAACGACTTCAGAAAATACTATTCAAAATTCACTTGTATTAGACACTTCTCTTAATCGAAAACCAACGAATAATTCACCCCTCTTGTCTTTTAATCCACCGTCATGACTCAAATATACACCTAAAAAACCAGTATAAAAGTTAGACATACTAATTACAACATATCACGAGAGACTCGTGAAAACGTTCTAAAATAAGTGTAAGACTGACCGCCCTATAAACTGGAGCCGTGGACAAATAAAGCTGAAGATGTTTCCCGCACAATTTATGTGGTTTACAGTGTTGCCAACAACGAAATAGTGAGTGCACTCGACTCGCGCTCCCGTCGCTCCCGCCGCTCCCGGCGCGCCGTGCACAAACACGCGTAAGTGCGGACAAACAGACACGCTCGCTCCCTGTAATTGAAATTTTAATGGGCACAGGTGCTCAGAAATGTAATATAGTGCACATGTGTGCTAACATCGCCGTACGCCCGTCCGTATCGGCTTTCACTCGCAACGAGAAGTGATATTGCTTCCATAATTGAGTTTGTTGAAATGCACAACGTCATGTTGTTGCATTTGACCTTTTCTATCATTTGTCTTTGTCTAGATATTAATTACTAGTTGTCGTAGATTTTGTCTGCGTGAAATTCAGTTATCGTGAGCTCCCTAGAAAAATCATTAAAATCCGCAATAAAAGTTTGTTTTTCCTCAGGGTTAAAATTGAAGTGTCTGTTTGTAATGTCAAAATAACAAGTTTTTACTAAATGGGTATGAATGTATATCGGGTACCAATAACAAAAACACAATTTAAAAAAATGTTGCCTATCTGTCGGTCTGTCTGTCTGTTTGTTCCCGCTAATCTCCGGAACGGCTGGACCAATTTTGACGGGACTTTCACTAATAGATAGCTAATTATATAAGGTATAATATAGGCTACTTTTTGCCAAGAGTTGCCAAGTCGCGGGCACAGCTAGTTTAAAATAAAATTCAGGCCTAAAAGTGTATACTTGCACTTGTTTTTTTGAAAGTGAAACTTTTTCTACATTACCTCAAATTTTTACGTTCATCTATCGTATGTTGCATTACACAAAAACATGAGATTTTAATTTCACTAGTCAAAAAGTCGAGATTAGTCTAGTCGAGTTAGATCTTCGATTTTATATCAGTGTGACAGTGGTGCGATCCTGGTGTAGAGCACTGTTTTTTTTTGTTTTTTATTATTTTGTTTTTTAATTGATTGTTTGTTTGTTGCTTTTTTTGTTAATTAATTTTTATATTTATTTATAATTTTCTTTTCAGAATAAACAGATATAAGTTAAGATTAAAACCGCGGTTAAAACCCTAAATCGAATAATTTTTCGTAAGTTTTAAGTTAAATGCCTACGATTCGAAAAAAAGATTCACTTGCATCGTGGTTTCATAAAACCACACAAAGATTTTTTTACCGAAGTTTTGATGTAAGTTTTATGTAATAGTACGGCGCTGTACGTTGCACTCTCGAGTTTCATTTAAACTAGTTTAAAAAAATATCACATATAGATCGGACAAATCGTATGAATCGTATTATGGCATGTGAATTGTTCTTATAGTGACATTATCGTATGGCACTTCCTTTGAGTTTTCATGATTTTTATCGCCATTCGTTTTTGTTCTAGTCGGTAATGTTAGCGAAAGCTTATTTTGATGTCATTTACGATCCCAATTCCAAAAAGTACTTTTTTATATTTTATGTACACTAATACATATAATACTGAAGGAGCTCCAGCGTATATTTAACTCTATTCTTTTCTCCGGGAGAACTCCTAAGGCATGGCACGGGAGTTTAGTCGTATTGTTCTTCAAGAAAGGCGACAAAACTTTGTTGAAGAACTATCGACCAATTTCACTCTTGAGCCATGTCTATAAGTTGTTTTCGAGAGTCATCTCGAACCGTCTTACACGAAGACTTGACGAAGCTCAACCTCCGGAAAAGGCCGGGTTCCGACGGAGTTATAGCACCATAGACCACATTCACACAGTAAGGCAGGTTATACAGAAGACCAATGAGTATAACCAACCCCTGTGCATGGCGTTTGTGGACTATGAGAAAGCTTTTGACTCCGTCGAGACCTGGTCTGTTCTAGAGTCTTTGCAGAGGTGCCAAGTTGATTGGCGATATATCGAAGTGCTGAGATGCTTGTATGACGCTGCTTATATGTCCGTCGTTGTCCAGAATGGTCAAACTGAGCCTATCCTCCTGCGACGTGGTGTGAGGCAGGGGGATGTAATATCACCGAAACTCTTCTCCGCTGCGCTGCAGGATGTATTCGGAACGCTCAGTTGGACGGGACGTGGCATTAATGTAAATGGCGAGTACATCTCACACTTACGATTCGCGGACGATATCGTCATTATGGCTGAAACCCTGCAAGACTTACAAGAAATAGTGAACAGCCTGGCTGAGTCTTCCGAACGCATCGGTCTCCGGATGAACTTGGATAAAACCAAGGTCATGTTCAACGAGCTCGTTGATCCGGGACAGGTCGTAGTAAATGGAGTATCTCTCGAGGTTGTTCAAGAGTATGTGTACCTAGGGCAAACTCTTCAACTAGGCAGAAACAACTTCGAGAGGGAAGCCAATAGAAGAATTCGGCTGGGCTGGGCAGCATTTCGCAAGCTTCGACATGTCTTCTCGTCACCCATTCCTCAGTGTCTTAAGTCAAAAGTCTTCGACCAGTGCGTCCTCCCAGTCATGACATACGGTGCCGAGACGTGGACACTCACGGCTCGACTAGTCCACCCATTTAAAGTCGCTCAGCGTGCTATGGAAAGGGCTATGCTCGGAGTATCTCTGAAAGACCGTATCAGAAATGATGTGATCCGACAGAGAACTAAAGTCACCGACATAGCCCACCGAATTAGTAAACTGAAGTGGCGGTGGGCTGGCCACATGAGCCGCAGAACTGACGGCCGTTGGAGTCGTAAGGTGCTTGAGTGGAGACCGCGACTCAGAAAACGTAGTGTGGGACGCCCTGCGACAAGATGGGATGACGATATACGTAGGCTGGCTGGAGTGGGCTGGATGAGTGTAGCCGAAGTTCGGAAGCGGTGGCGTGCATTAGGGGAGACCTATGTCCAGCAGTGGACGAGTGTAGGTCGATGATGATGAATACATATAATAAATTATATGCTCAAACACTACTGGACCGACTTTATTTTTTTTTACATCTCTCATGTTCGGTAAGTAGGTCCTTATTACCCCCAAATGGGGCTTGTAGGTGACCAATTAGCGCTCTAGGGTAATAATGTAGCTAGAAAAGCCCTGAGGCTGTAAGTAATTTATTGCCAGTATGATGGTTAGATGTACGCGAACTTTTTGAAATAGTGAAGTGTTTTTTTTTATTACTTACCGCCCTAGGGCTTTCCAAGCTACATTATTACCCTAGAGCGCTTATTGGTCACCTACAAGCCCCATTTAGGGGTAATAAGGACCTACTTACCTCACAATCGAGATGTAAAGCAGAGTAGTTAGCTCGGGTGTAAGCACCAATTGCACCCTCGAAATATAGGCGCCCTCGCTGCGCTCGTGCGCCTAATTATCTCGGGCTGCAATTGATGCCTTACAGCCCTTAGCTACTAATCTACTATTAATTACAGATAAGTTGGCAAAGAAGCAAACTGCCCACCTGATGGTAAGTGGTAATAGTAATACATGTGGCTCCTGTGAGATTCGCAGCAAAACTGCAACTCCCACAAGAACCACAGTGTACGTTGCCAACTTGTGACTTAGGATGTAAAGTCACGATACCCAGTAATTTCAATGCCATATCTTACCGCCCTTCAAACCGGAACACAGCAATGCAAGCACAGCTACTTTGCGGCAGAAATAGGTAAGACGGAGGTATCCAAGCACACGACCCTAGTACAGAGTCTCCCTCCGGTATTCCTTTAATATTATCACTGAGCAACATTAGCCATAGAATTGCTTTTTCTGCGATAAAATATAGAATTCTCACGGGAAAAACGAAAAAAAACGGTGGCAAAGCTGCGAGCGGAAAGCTAGTATCTATGTAAAATCAAAAGCCACCCATTCAACTCGTGGTACACGAATATTCAATTGACGTGAAATTGCCACAGCTCTCTCGCAAACAAGCGCAGGTTCGAATTACAAAAGCTCCATGTCGGCGTCGGCATCTCAATCAAAACGCAAGACGGCAAAAATGGCCGCCGGGTAAAGAACCTGGATTGAAGTGCAAATGGAGTAATTTCGCACTCGCTCACCGGCTGCGGGGTACCTCTTGGCGGGGGTGGCTCCACGGCTAGTCGTCTAGGGATAAGTCGCTAATTTTGACATATAATTGAACTAATTAGTAATTTACATTTTATTTTTCTCTTAACTTAGATTGTTAAAAATCTTTTCGGTTGTGTATTTTACCCATCATCCATAAATACTTATATTTTACACGAGGTGATTACGAAAAATTTAGATTATAGGTTGGCAGGATCAAGACTCAAAAAAGAAGTTTGAAAGCGATACCTGGCTGCCTGCGATATCCCTCTAGACTCCTGGGAAGTGCATAACAGAGACCTCAGTGAAATAAAACTGTCTTAGATGCTTTCATACCATCTTTGAGAGGAATCTCTCTAATATTGTCATCTGTGCAACAACATTTAAAACTAAAATTGGATTCGAAATCGTCGGTTCAACTTGTGGGGGCCTACCAGCCTTGATTCGCTTATTTATCTGTAAATTTTCTGTAAATTAATTATCTAAAATAATCAATAGAATCAAAGTAAATTTAAAGAAATATAAATATGAACATTTACAAAAAAAATGTTAAAATTATACAATAAAGTTATTAGTTTGTAAACAAAACAAATACTTAATAATATTATGTATAAGTTCAGACCTATATATCTAATATTAGTTTTCCGCTCGCGACTTCGCCCGCGTTATTTTTGCTTTCCCGTAGGATTTTTTCCCGTAGGAAAATTACCTTATGTCCTTCCCCTGGTCTCAAACTATCCCTATACCAACTTTCATCAAAATTGGTTCAGTAGTTTCGTAGCCTATTCAATACAAACAAACAAACAATAAAATCTATCCTCTTTATAATATTAGTATAGATTCCAGTTATCCTTACTAAGCAGTATTTGGTGGCCACCCAAGTCGCGGCGAACAAACATAAATTTGATTAGGGCAGGTTTCGGCGCAATCAACAATGCTCTCACAATTTGTTTGCACGTGGAGCGGTGCCATTGACGTCTGCCGATACAACGATAATGCGGAAACAAGGATATAACGAGACGGAGCTATTGCGAAGGCGAGTGGTTCGTTCTAGACTGGCTCGTGCCAGTGACTTCGTCTATGCTAGTTTTGAACACTGTTTCATAAATAATTCAATTTTTACTTATTAACAAATTATGGATACTGTGACGAGACTTGACATTGTGAACATTACATTTTTTGGTTTCGTAAAAAAGTGATGTAAAAATCAACTAACCGCCCGCCCGTAGTCTAATGGACTGAGATTTACGGTATGTACCTGTTACTCGGGCTTAGATTCCCAATGGAGGCCGAAGTTTTCTGTTTGGTTTAATTGATGGTAGGGCTTCTGAGCTCGCCTGGCTAGCTACCACCGTCTCACCTTAGTTTGTCGATTAACAACAATATTAATAATGTTCCTTAGATATCAAAGAGTATAGTCAAAACTTGCTTTCATCTACTTTATCAGGGGGGTCAATATTATAGGTAGGTATGCTTGTTTTATTACGGATAACTGGAAAGCTCTTGGATATCATCTCACCAGATAGTAAGTGAAAATGCTGCCGACGATATAAGATAATAAGTGAACTTCACATATACCTCTTACAACTTATCTCTAATAGGCTAGATGAATGAAAAAAAATATTGCTTTTATTGAAGCTCATTAATATAATAACAAGAAAGAAAAAGACGGTTTTCGAATAACTATAAAAACAACCAAGATATAAGGTGTTAAAGATTTTTCTCCATCTCTTTCTAGCAAAACGGTAATTTACATGGAGTTTATATGGCCGTACTCAACAATGACGTCACGATAGATGTCGGATCTCTCTGTCTAATCGCTTCCAAATTAACAGCTTTAAATGCTTGTATCATATGTATTTCTAAGCCGATTTTAATTCTAATTTCACCTGCATCATTGCATCTTCTTCTACGGTTTTTTAATATTTTATGACGAGACGTGAAAATTAGAATTCAGTCATCCCATTAACTTTGTCAAGATCCCGGAAGCGAAGTCCAACTGGACCCGGGGATTGCAGTGATCGACGTGGAAGTTGTAGAGCAGAGAAAGATTTTTCAGGCAAAATGTTGGATTTCGCAAGTCTTTTAAAGCACTTGTTCATGTTAAGAACAAAATTAAATTATTTTTTTCCCCGAAGTAGTTTTATAGTTACTGTTCTTTATTTTTATAGTAATGTTCTCAACTTAATTCCAATTACAGACTCCAAATTGCTACTCAGAATTTCGATATCAGTAAAAACTCAATAAACTTTTGTCCTACCCGGGGATTGAACCTTGAGCTCGAATCAGTCAATTAAATACCTCCCTATTCATATTATAAATGCGTAGGTATCTCTGTCTAGTGTCACTCTGTCTGTTATGCCTTTACGCCTAACCGCTGTACTAATTTTAATGAAATTGGTTATGACATAGCATAATTATTATTCTGAATTTTAATGAGTTTAATAGAAGTGAACTGGAAATATAACTGAATCACATGTAGATGTTTACGGGCAACAGATAGTTATCCTATACTTTCGTCTAATATTACAACCAATACAAATAAAAGTGACAAACATATGATATAATATACTTACAAGGGCTAGCTTATCTCTTATCTTAATAGATCTCTTCCAGCCAACCCTAGATATTGTATAAAAATATATTGGCGGCAATTTGCTGTACATTCACATTATATAAGAAATAATAAAATAATCAGCTATATTTTTGTTACACAACGTTCAGCGATATTTTTCTGTCTATTGAAAATAATAATGTTGTTTTCTTTACATCAGTAAGGAAGGTATAATAGGATAAAAATTCCAACTTTGGTTTTTGTAGTATAAGAAAGAACAATTATCGGAATGAAATAAACGAACACTTTTCCTTATCCAAGCCTGCCAGGAGAATTCGTAAATTTTCCAATACAACAACGAAATGCTCGAGCAACAATAAAAACATCTCCCCGGCGCAGGTACGACGGATAATTTAATTATGGCAGCGCAATATCGCCCGGAGGTGGCTCCCTGTTCAATACATCTTCAACTTTCTAATAAAGTGGAGGATGAGTCGCTTTATTGATCAATCTCGATTTATTCGCGCGCTCACCCACTCTTAGATTGAGAGAATTCATTGAAATCCTATTCGAAAGTAACTCTGTCTGACTGACTGTTGCCCTTATCGTAAGGTCCAGTGTCCAATTCCCCATAAGGGCAGAGGTTTTTCTGCTTTGTTTGGTTACCACCTGACTAGCTACCAATGCCTTACCTAAGTTTGTCGCCATAATATCAATGTAAATAGCATTTGTTGTGTTCCGACAATAAGACTTAAGATAACCATGAACTGGCTTAGGGAACGCATGATATAGCTGAACTTGCGATGTTTCTGAATCTTACGTAAACAAAGTCGAAGACAACGGCTAGTTATTCTATAAATAAGGAAACAATATCCACGCTGGAGATGATATAAACAAATTATAATTTTTCTGTTAATATTTTATGGGTCAAGGCACTTCTTCTTCCTGAATTTGAATTTAATTTTGCTTCTTACATTATTAGAAAAAAAACTAAATTCAAATGCAGGAGTGCCTGAAATATTGCTTTTAGCGACAAGACTGTCTTTGCCTGAATTATTCTTATAGTACTGTACGACACAACTTTTTCTTTGTTCTATGTGTTTTGCTGAGCGTTTGTTTATAAGCTCTACAAAAAATTCATGTTTGTCCATACATGTATACCTATACATATTTTTTATATTTGATGCAAGTGCTAGGAACATAGTATCTATGCAAATCATGGCCAGAAAACACAGTGAAAGTGCGATAGGACTTTGTGGGCCGCTACGGGAAAAGCTAGATTATAGGTAAGAGAGCAAAAAGAGTTCATAACATTTTTTTAAAACGAGTAATAACATAACAGTATAATTATAACAAGTGATGCTCGAAATTCGAATCAACTACTTACTGCAAACTCACAGAAAATATGGGAAAATCTCTGGGCTCAGCTTGTCTTTTAAATTCAAATTCAAATTCAATATCTTTTATTCAAATTAGATTGTTACAATCTCTTTTGAACGTCAAAGCAGCTACGCCATTGGTTCACAAGTCTACGGCGGGAGACCTTGTACTGGAAATAACCAGCAAGAAAACCAGCAAGGGCTATTTTTTCTCCCTGTATTGTTACACAGTCGTCAATTGGAAGCTGACCTCACAGCAGAAGTTTGAGCTCAACTTCCATTACAAGATTAGATGTGTTAGTTCTCTTCTTACTACTTATTACCAAAAATAATATTTGTTTAAACAAATAGTTATACATAACAACACGATTCATTATCTGAAAAATTAACACCAGGCATTGGCATCATTCAAATAATCGTTGACTTTATAATATCCTTTACTCATAAGAGTCTTTTTTACATGCGCTTTAAACTTATGAAAAGGCAAGTCGGTAACATTTTGTGGAAGCTTATTATAAAAGGTTATACATTTCCCCATAAACGAGCCTCTAGTTTTTTGAAGCCTGAATGTTGGAACGGCAAGTTTATTTTTGAATCTTGTGTTTAGATGGTGAATTTGGAAATTGGTTTCAAATGTATTATAATTTTTATAGACATAAATCAAATTTTCATAAATGTACTGTCCTGCTAAGTTCAATATATTAATTTCTCTAAATAAGTCTCTTAAAGAATCTCTTGCTCGTAAATTATAAATAGCGCGAACCGCTCTTTTTTGAAGTACAAAAATACTTTCAATACTAGCAGCCGATCCCCACAGTAGTATTCCATATGACATGACACTATGAAAATAACTAAAGTAAATCAATCTTGCCGTTTCAACATCAGTAAGTTGTCTTATTTTTTTAACTGCATATGCTGCAGAACTAAGTCTGTTAGCCAAGGACTCAATATGTGGATCCCACTGCAATCTAGAATCTAGTGTTATACCCAAAAATTTAGTAAAGTCGATGAATTCAACAATTTCATTATTCATTTCCACTATGGTATCCACTTTTCTTACATTTGGCAATGAGAATTAAATACATTTAGTTTTACGTGAATTTAAAGATAAATTATTTATAGTGAACCAATGCAATACTTTAGAGAGAGTACTATTTACAACGTCAGTATTTCCATTTCCTCTGTCAACCTTAAATATTAAAGAAGTATCATCTGCAAATAGTACTGTATCGCACAGATTCTTAGTGAAGTGTGGGAGGTCATTAATATAAATTAAGAAAAGCAAGGGTCCCAATATTGATCTTTGTGGCACGCCCATAACTATAGGTGCACCAACAGACTCAGTTTTGTTAATAACAACTTTCTGAACCCTATTGGATAAATAAGACTCAATAAGTTTCATTGCTTCTTCAGAGACACCATAATGTTTGAGTTTATTTGAAAGAGTTTGGTGACCAACGCAATCAAAAGCTTTTGATAGGTCACAAAATATACCAATTACATCTTGTTTACACTCCCAAGCAGCAAAAATGTGTTTCAGAAGAGCAACACCGGCATCAGTAGTGCAACGACCTTTGGTAAAACCAAATTGGTTCATATGTAAAATGTTGTTACTTGAGAAATGATCAGTTAACTGATTAGATATAATTTTTTCAAATATTTTACTAAGAGCTGGTAGAATCGAAATTGGTCGATAATTTGAAGGGTCATTTTTATTCCCAGACTTAAATAGAGGTATCAACTTGCTATTTTTCATGAGGTCGGGGAAGACACCTTCATCGACACATTTATTGAATATCAACGCAAGTTGCGGTGCAAGTTCTTTAATTACAGATTTAATTATATGGGTCGAAATACCCCAAAGATCTTCAGTTTTTTTGGTACTGATCATACGAAATGTTTTCAAAACAGTGTTAGCATCAATGTGACAAAAGTTGAACACCTTGTTGCACCTCTCCACACTCCGTCCCAAAAGAGCTACAGCCTCATTGGGACATGATTTGAGACTACTTGTAGTTTCTATAGGTATATGAGAGAAGAAGTCTTCAAATGCTTTAGCAACCGCATTGTCTGATTTAATAGTTTGGTTATTGATTTCTAAAGAGAAAGAATTCACAGTACTTTTGGGTTTACCTGTTTCCTGGTTAATGATATTCCAGGTGGTTTTTATTTTATTTTTAGATGAACTGATTTTGTTACTTATGTACATAGCTTTTGCGCACATGCACACTTTCTTGAATGTTTTAGAGTAATTTCTGACATAATTTATGAAAGCGGGGTCATTGGATGTTCCTTTTAAAGCATACATAGCATAGCATTTATATTTACATACTGGCTGTGCCCGCGACTTCGTTCGCGTGGATGTCGGAAAATAACAACATGTCGTACGTGGATAAGTTACACTCCGGCATACATGTTCATTGTTCAGCGCATGCAACGAAAGCTCTGGAAAGGAATATTTTTTCCCCCGTTTTTGCAACATTTTTCATTGATGCTCAGCTCCTATTAGTTGTAGCGTGATGTTGTAATAATATACCCTATAGCTTTCCTTGATAAATAGACTATCCAACATAAAGAGATTTATCTCCTACATGTTACAACGAAAGACTATAGGGAATCCTGCAAACTTTATGAAATGTTCTCTCTGGCAGGTAGACGGAAGCTTCTCGACATGATGTTCCTCCACAAGGTATGTCAGGGTGCGATAGATAGTACAGCTTTATGTGAACTATTCATACAGCTCCGAGCACCTACTACTCGCACAAGGCATACGTCTTTGTTTAATTTGCCACACTCACATACAAACTATTATAAAAGTTCTGTGGTATGTCGTACCCTTGAATGCTTCAATAAAAGATTTGACGCAGTGGATATATTTAGTAGCAGCAGCCAATAATTTAAGATTACTGTCCTTAATATTCTTACAAATGAATAATTAAAACTATTATGATATGTCATGCGAATGAACATGGAAAATACAAACACACACACCCACGCACACACACGCATACACACACACACACACAACCCATTATAAGATAATCATTAAAATGTAAGTCTGTCATTAGATGTAACGCCTTATTTAAGTTTGAATTGTATATATCTATAAGATCGGTGGACTTTATTTTCCAAATAAAAAAAAATCAATTTAAATGAGTAGTTCCTGGGATTAGCGCGTTCAACCAACCAAATAAACAAACAATCAAACAAACTTTTAAGCTTTCTAATATTAATAAGTATAAGTATAGATTAGTACAGATCATGTGTGCGGTATGTAAGCAGGACATTGGCGCCAATGAGTAGTGTTTCAGCAGAGCGTGAATGCTGCGTCCAATTTATTCAGGTCATTGTTGAGTGATTGATCGACGCTGATGACGGTTCCCGTACGCTGTCTCAACAGTTATCGACGAATTTGTCAGAAAGGAACTGGCGTACGAGTCTATTTCCAATGACAGCTTAATGATTCTTTTTAGGTGGTAATTTTTAAAGAAGTCATTTGTTGCAAAGTATGTGAAAAAAAACGGTCCAGCTTATTTCAAGCTTCTTTTTCATCATAATTACTGACTTACCCGACTGATATAGATGTGCCACTCTGTATTTACCTTAGCTTTTTTATTGAATAATTAATTATACAAAACGATTTCTGTTAAAAACTACGTATAATAGAACAAGAATTAGCATTATATTAACATTCTACAAAATATCCTTATATCAGCGGCGTATGAGTCGTGGAGTCCACTTTTCCATATGCATGAGCAAAGTTTGATTGGCTCACTACAGCACCTCGTCCGGTAGTAATTAACACTCAATTGGGCTGGGATTAAGTTTGAGTGGAGGTGTAAAGTGGGACCGAACACGATAACGTTTGGTAAAGCACTTTATAAAGATGATCCATAATATTTGATCCGGAATATTCGGAACGCAGCCTTATCGACCATACGTCATTTAACCAGCTGTTCAATTATTTATTGTAAAAAATTAATAATACGTGAAATTAATTAAGTTAAATACAGTGATTGCAGTATACTAGTGTAATCATTAGGCACAAATATTTGCAAGTCCGTACGAAGAGAAGTTTTCAAGATTTGTATAAATGAAAATCTAGGTCAACCGTGTCTGTCAAATTTTGAATTGGAAATCTTCGTTGTGATAAATTTATGTTATATTAACGCATAAAATTGGGCAACTTATGTGTTTTATATTTGGAAATAAAGCACGCAATTCAAATATCAATTGTACCCATCATTGGAAGTTGCGGTCACTGGCTGAGTTTCTTCACTAAAACCGGGGAAGTATTGTATTTAGTACTTAACTATTTTATAATCGTAACATAATTAAATACTCAACACAAACCTCACATTAAGTGAGACACGTCCAATAACACACCTTGGCTAAGTTGTGTTTCTCTTAACTTGACATAAAGTGGAAGTTAATGTTGAGACTTGTCAACGCCTAAAGCCTCAGACACAGTACTACACTACACTACACAATAGTTTGCTTTGCTAAGTAGGTATTCTGTTATTGTACCATTAACCTCTTATTAAAAATATATGTTAATTCCATCATAATCCTAAATATTAGAGATTTTGCTGTTAGGTTAAATTTGTGTCCCAAACCTCTTGAGTATTGTGAAACCAGTAGGTAAACAACTTAATTTGTGTTTAATTAGTGACTGCAGTAAAATATCACTTTTATTATAATTATTATTCATTTTTGATCTTGGAATATAGTGTCCACTTTTCTATAATATTTTCTTTGTCTATCTGTCTATATCTTTGTCTGATCCCTTTTTTTTCTAACCCTTTCTACTGCTGTCCCTTGATATTCTTCATCAATTTCATACTAAAGGGTTTTTGTGTTTTTTAGGATTTGTACATACTTCCTGGGCTTAAAAATGTTGACCCGCAAAGCCGCTGCTCTTAGTACTGAGGCCAAACTCAAGCAAGTCCTGCACGAGCTCAAAGTAACAAAAGACTCCTATGATCAATTGTTGAGAGAAAGGGATGAAAGTGAAGTGGAAATTAAATTGAACATTGACAGAAACACTGAACTAAAAAGTGAACTGGCACTACTCCACTGTAAACACATTGAAGTGCTGGAGGAACGCGATCACCTTCACCGTACATTAGAGGATCTAGTTCAGTGTAATAATACTTATGAGCAGGCCTTGGATAGGATTGCTTATCTGGAAAGTAGTCTCAGAGAAGCAAACAAGCAAATCTCTGTACTTGAAAAATTTAGACAAAACCAGGAAATCGCTCATACAAACAGTTTATTTGAAAGGCTCACTCAGTCCCCTGGTGGCGAAAATCTTCTAGGTAATACTGTATCAAAGGAAAACAATAGTGTTGTACGTCCATGTAGTAAAAATAAGTTTAAAAAATATATTAAAATTAGCAAATTCATAGAGAAAACTCAGAAACTGATTAAAAAACAAAATTGCTTCAAAGTTAATATTAAACTTAGAAAAGAACGAGCTAGCTTGATGGATTCACTTGAGATTTTTGATGTAAAATTGAAAGAGAGCAGAGCATTCTATAACCGGAACACGAACAGATTAAATAAAAATATTGATAATCTTAATGTAAACATTGAACATTTAAACGATAAGTATTATAATGCTCAAAAACAGATTGGGGAATACATTCGGTCCTCACCAGATTTTGTATCACTATGCCAATATAATATAAATCAAACAACAGATCAGTTACCTATTGAAAATCAGTGTCTAGAGAGTAGAATCAGTCACCAATCTACAATACAGTCGCCTAATAAGGTGATTAAATCTTCTCCCAAAGGCAGTGTTCCTGATTGTGAATCCCCTGCTCAAAATAGGTGCTCAAATGCAACAACAACAATTCTACATCGAAATCAAAGGTGAACTATGTTATGTTTAGTGATGAAGTTGGAAAAGGTATGGGCTGCTTATTAAACAGTCAGTTAGAGCAATCTGTCATAAATATATGTATGCCAGGCTCTTCCTTTGATGAAATAATGAATAGTATTATTAATTATGATTTTAATGACAATGACAACCTAATCATACTGTTAGGGAATAAAATTGGTGTAAATAAATATTCCCTGCAAAAACTTTTAACTTATGTTAATAATGTAAATGTCAAAAGTGTTGTAATGTTCACATTTCCCTATTGTAATAAGTTTACAACAGAGGAAAATAAGTTAATATTTAAGTTAAATTCGACATTACATACCATGGCTAGTTACAATAATAAAATTCATATTATTGACATGAATAAATTGACATGTGTCACTAATAAATTCTATTTGACCGATGATAGAATATGTCTATCTAGATATTGTATTAAACAATTAGCTTCTGTGCTAAAATTTTATTTTTTAACTTCAACCAAGAACTTGGTTGGTAACCAAAATGACAATGCTTCTATTGAGCATCATACACTCAATGATAGTTTGGTATCTGTTTCAAGTAATTTAAATTAGTAAATAAGACAATAGAGGATATCTCTAGCCATGTATTGACAATAGAAGGGCCTCATTGTTTACGAATTGTTCACCAAAATATTCAAGGTTTTTCTGGCAAAGACTTAGAAATTAATTTATTTTTATCAGATGAAAATATCGACATATTATGTGTTACCGAACATTGGCTTAAAAAATATGAATTTATTACTTTTGATAATTACAGTATTGTAAGTTCATTTGTTAGACAATCCGCAATAAGAGGCGGATCTTTAATTATTCTAAAAAATATTTTTCATTATAAAGAACGCAAAGATGTAATATCACTCTCAATCGAAAGAATTATTGAGATATCGTGTGTGGAGCTTAATAATCTTATAATAGTTTGTGTGTACAGACCTCCGTCGGGCAACTATCTGGAATTTGAGGCCACTATGGAGGATGTCTTGCAAATAGTGTGTAGAAAAAATAAGAAAATAGTTATATGTGGAAATTTTAACATAAATATCTTAGATTTATCTTCTCTGTCTAATAATTTTATTAACTTATTCAAATCGTTTGATTTGCATTATTTATTCAAACAACCAACCAGAATAACACCTACATCAGCCACATGCTTAGATAATATTTTTTGTAATTGTGAAATCTTGGAATGTGCTGTAATAAGCTTTATTAACTCTGACCATAGTGGTCAATTAGCCTGTATTAAACACCATCATGTTAATTCTGAAGGTGAAATAATTTGTAGACCAATACCAAAACGTAGTTTAAGTAAATTTAAAAGGAAAATAACATCTCAAATCGCATCTCTGCCGACCATAAATAAAGATGCCAATGTCTTATACAATAATTTATTTAATTTAGTGAAAACTGAAAGTAACAACATATTTCCACAAAAGGTAATTAAACTAAACGAAAATAGGACGAAATTTAGTGACTGGGCTACACCAGGTATCTATAAGAGTAGGAGAAAGCTATATGAACTTTATTCACAAAAAGCAGCTTCCGCTGATCCTGTTTTTTTAAAATTATGTTAAAAAATACTCAAAAACTTTTAAAAATGCTTGTTTGGCTGCTAAATCTCTGTACATATTTAATAAAATAAATATGTCGAAAAATAAAATTAAGACAACATGGGATATTATAAATCAAGAAACCGGGAAAGTAAAATGTTCTGGAAACTCATTCTCGTTAGAAATAAACAATAACATTATTAAGTCGGACAATGAAGTTGCCAACGCTTTTGTTGATTACTTTTCTGAAATTCCTATTATAACTATCAGTAATCTAAATTCATCTTCCAATGTGGCGGTCACCCTCCTGGAGTCAAGTGTAGATAAGTGCAGCGAAACTTTGTAATTTAGCCATGTTGATTCGATCACTATCTTGAAAACTTTCCGTTTGCTTAGCAAGAAAAAGACGGAAGATCTTTGGGGCATCTCGACTCACATAATTCAGTCTATTATAAATGAAATAGCTCCTCAGTTAGCGCTAATTTTTAATACTTGTGTTGATGAGGGCATATTTCCTGATCTAATGAAATACAGCAAATTAATACCTTTGTTTAAATCTGGAGATAAAAAAGATCCCTCGAATTTTAGACCTATTTCAATATTACCAATATTAAGCAAAATTTTCGAAAAAATCATGTATAACCAGATATTAAGTCATTTATTAACAAATAAATTACTACATGGCAAACAGTTTGGCTTCACCAAAGGAAAATCCACTACTGACGCCGGAATAGCACTTCTTAAACATATTTTTGATGCTTGGGAGGGCAAGCAGGATGTAAATGGAGTTTTTTGCGATCTCTCCAAAGCGTTTGACTGTGTAAGTCATGAAACGCTTATTCATAAACTTAAACGTTATGGTTTTTCAAATGAAGCAGTAAGTCTTATTAAATCATATTTATCTGACAGATTGCAGAGAGTTGTCGTTAATAAATCGGAGTCTGCCAGTGCACCTATTCTTATGGGGGTACCCCAGGGATCAATATTGGGTCCATTACTCTTTTTAATTTACATCAATGACCTGCCTTATTACATTAAAGACTTATGTGAGACTGTATTATTTGCAGATGACACATCATTATTGTTTAAGGTTGACCGAGGGAAACAATACTCTGACGATGTAAATAATGCTCTCTCTATAGTTCTGTTCTGGTTTACAACTAATAATTTGTCATTGAATTCTAAGAAAACGAAATGCATTAAATTCTCTTTGCCAAATGTAAGGCAGATTGATACCCACTTAAATATGAATAAGGATGTAGTTGACCTTGTAAATAACACGAAATTTTTAGGCATTACTTTAGATTCACGGTTACAATGGGACCCACATATTGAATCCTTGGCTGGCAAACTAAGTTCGGCGGCGTACGGGGTGTTATGGGGTTCGGCGGCTCATATTGAAAGAATTTTTGTGTTACAGAAGAGAGCAATTCGCGCCATTTATAATTTACGGGCTAGGGACTCACTTAGAGAATTGTTCAAAGAAATTAATATGTTAACTTTAGCCGGTCAGTATATTTATGACAATTTAGTTTATGTACACAAGCATTATGCTACATTCGTTAAAAATAGTGATTACCATAATATAAACACAAGAAATAAAAATAAGCTTGCCGTTGCAACTTACAGGCTTCATAAAACTAGTGGTTCATTTCTAGGGAGGTGTGTAGCATTTTATAATAAGCTTCCACAAAGTATCACCGATTTACCAATTCATAAATTTAAAGTTCACGTTAAAAAGACTCTCATGAACAAAGGTTATTACAAAGTGAATGATTATTTAAGTGACCACACGATATGGAATTAGCTAGACTAGTTATCAGATGTCATGTTTGGTAACAACATAATTTATTGTATAATGCTTAGTGTTAAGCTTATCATGTTTTTCTGACATTTTAAGTGTATGTAAGCATACTTACTGAATGTATTTTATAACTTTCAATGACTATGTAACAGAACCAATATTGTAAATGGCGATTTAAAAGAGGAGATAAAAAATTTGACCTTTCGAGTTTCTTGCCTGTTCTTCTCGAGAAGGCCTCCCAATTTCCGAACAGGTGTAGAATCAACTTTTTTTTTTTCATTCCTGCTTGTATTTGCAGACATCCTGATTATATTCAAGATGTATGCACATACAAGGTTAAAATGTTTCCTTTAAATTAGAATGTGTTGCTTTGTTTTGACGTCAATAAGTGCCTGTAAAGGCCTATGTTGAATAAAGATTTTTGAATTGAATTTGAATTTATTTTTCTTACTGCCTGCAGGTCTTATTAGGGCTCTTTAGTCAACTGAGGCCGCTCGAACTTATCCCGCGGGATCACTTGACTTAATGAATGTTTTGAATCGGGCTACTGATCCCATTGATGCATTTTATGATTTGTACACTCATAGCAAAAAGTGTTTGATATAAGAAAACCAATTTACAAAAACAACAACGCATTCAACGTAACAAACGAGAAGAGGTGGCGTTAATGGTTAAAAAAAAATTAGTTATAGTTAAATAAAAATATCAGATAATTTTAATGGTTGAAAATATCAGTTAATATTTTTATTCAAATACAATATATTGATATTTTACTAGCATAGTAGTGGTCAATATTTTTATTAGTTTGGTCTCTGATTGAAATTATTCATTACGATAATTTTATCAGTCGGTTACATTAAACCGAATACTGATATTTGCTAATGAGGAATTGAAAAGTTACATGGGAATATGTAAACAAGTAACTTCCCAAATATGAAAATAACAGGTTGTTGCTTCCACTTCAGTCGCAGTCTCTGGCGTAAAGCTAAGGCGCTAGGTGTATGCAATCACAGTTGGGTAAAGTCCATGTAAAACTTTGTGTGGCCTTGTCTCACCTACCATCAGAGTTGATTGATGAAGGATGGCTCTATCTATGTGATGGAAGAAGCTCCTGATAGCAAAATTGTCTCGCAATTCTATGACTATTTCGTCAAATTTGGCTGGAGAATTCACCACTTGCAAATACTTGGTGTACATTCCAACAAATGCATAGAACTAATGCATAGAACTAATAATGTCGTGGAAACGTGGAACGGATATATAAAAAATAAACCAAATGTTGCTCAACTTTTAGAGGGCTTAAGTAAAGATATCAATTTCTTCTCTTCCTTATTAAAACATCCCACCGGCCTCAGATTTTCAAAGAGTTTGCCTGAAATGGCCTATGTCATAAATTAATTACTCAGCGGCCAAAATCACGGTAGGGCATGGCATTGCTTAGAAAAACATAGATCTTGATTTTGTGTAGTGATATATCCAAACCAAATATCATTCAATTATATTCCAACACTGATTTATTGGAAAAAAAATGAAAAATAAAATATTTTCCTTGTTGAATTTATTAAGTTATTATCAACGTTTACTAAAGCTGTAAATTACACTCATGTACAGCTTCATTTTAGGTTTTACAATTTTCAGATTATTAAGATTTATTTTATTAAACGTTTAATCAAACGGCTGTGATTTTGACTAGTTATAATTAATTATTACTCAAAAGACTGATTTGTAGATTCTTTAGTTTTATTTATCGATTTTGAAGTAACATAATCATTATAACTGCTTAAAATAAACAATTATTGATTGTTGAATTTTACTGAATTGTGTTCGTTAATATCAATCAAGGGTGATTTTAATATTATGTATTTAGTTTTAATTTGTTTTTTAGAATTATAAATGAAACGACTGTGATTTTTTAATATACCAACTTATCAGTATAACCAAGCCATAGTGTGTCATTTTTCCCCAAAGATTTTTGTTCGTGTGTGTACATAATATATTTCAAATAATACAATAGATTATAATTTTTAAAAAGTAGGATGAGTTGACAAATGAAAAATAATAAAATTAATTATTTAGTCAACTCATCCCGCGGGATAAGTTTAGAGCGGGATCAGCTGACTAAAGAGCCTTATTAGTGGCTGAGATTATCTAGTTTAAATGGAGGTTCGGACATGACTCTTATACACTTAATATGACAGACTCTTTGTGAATCGAGTTCGGCAGAAAAAACTCAACTCTGGAGATTTTCAGGCACTCATTGATGGCAGAAACAAACATGTTTCTAAAAGAACCAAAAGATATTGTTTAAAATAATTGTAAAGATTTCTTTACTCTACATCTGTTCGGAATAAGCTTTCAAGAGAAAAGTCCATAAAACTTATTCTTTGTTTGACAATAGCTAATTTTGTTGCATTTTATAGGTGGGGACATGTTATTACTTTCAAAAGATAAGTTATACCAAATATTTCTTCATTCCATTTCCTTCACAGTTTTAAAATGTTATTTTAGATTCTCTCCTATTGTTTAGATTCGTTAAAAGAAACAAAAACAAATCTTTAACTTAAATGCAAACAATTAGATTAATGTTGCAGTTAAAACTTCTACTAAAACATTTAGTTGGAGCTCCCGCGTGGGAGACAGATCTCGACGTGAAGGCGGACGGGTATGTGACGTTTAGGGCGTGTATACACAGTAGGTATCATATTTAATTTGTATTCATAAGATTTACGAATATAATGTAGAAGTTTTGATTCAGTCTATTTGGTGACATACGACCATAAATACAATAATTATTCATAGCAAAACTCTAGGTATCATCAGAGCGAGTGAAAGTTATAACTAACTACTTAACAACTTTTTATTTTGCTACCAAACATATATTTTGGGTTTTTATTTGTAGGGGTATATTAACAAATCATACAGAACTGCGTACCATAGGAACCTGTATGTAACCATTAACCATCAGCCTGCATTTTTGCTAACTTTGTCGCTTGAATTTTTTTTTTTTGTGATAAAAGACTTAATGTAGCCGCACGTAATCAAAATCTTGTATACAGTTACTAGCATTAGACACATATCTTGCTATAGGGAAAACCAACAATATACTACCTGGAGATATACAATCTATTTTAAATGCTTGATAAAAAACTTACTCTAAACTAAAGTATATGCAAACCTAATGTAAACTAATATAAATTTAAATTCAAACTAAATCTAAAAATGGCCCCTGCGGCAATGTTTCTAAAAATTACTTTATTTCTAAAATCTCTTAATTTAATGGATTGGGAGTAAGTGTATAAACACCCCAATAAACTCCATGTAAGTTCTTTTTATGTTGTCTTTATTATCTTTTTTCAAAGAGCTAAATTTTCGTTAGTGCAATTTTTGTTAAAATCTCGCACAATTCGAGATAATTCTCGTAAAATTTTATTGTACAATTCACTGAAATACATAGAATACTTCACAATCCGAATCACAATGAATTGCAACAAAGTGTTACCAACTACTTACACAGAGTGGCAATTTTTGAAGTAACGTGCGCAAAGTATAATTATTGACATAATTGGTGAAAATATTTATTTATTGCTATAATGTAATAGATAAGCATATATATTATAAAAAAAACGTCGCCCCACACTAGTATTTTCTTCTGTGTCGCGGGTGCAGTTACAAACATAGAATATCACATACACATACGCCCAGACCGGAACAAATTTATGTCGGCCATACAAAATTCCCGTACGGGAATCGAACCCGCGACCCGTTACATAGTAGGCGATCACTCGACCTCTGCCTTACCTCTGCGCTTACCGTGTCACTATTCAAACTCAAACTCAAAAATCTTTATTCAATATAGGCCTTTACAGGCACTTATTGACGTCAAATAAAAACATAAAAATCTTCAACCTAGAATCTAATTAAGAAAAGTATTTAATCCTTGTATGTACACACCCCAACCATTATTAATATGTGTGCAAATACAAGTCAAATGAAAAAAAAAAGTTGACTCTACACCTGTTCGGAAATTTGGAGAGCCTTCTCGAGAAGAACAGGCAAGAAACCCGGAAGGTCTTGTATTTTTTTTGTTTCCTCTTTTAAAATGCCAACATTTCAATATTATATTTCACAAACATTTTTTTTATTAGCTCTTTAGTATTTGTTTCGATGGTAATTATTCTACTTTTATTATGCAATATACAATTAGATTACGGATTTAATATAGGGAAAATTAAAAAAACTACAAAAAATACTTAGTGTTGAACTTACAATATTTTGGAGACGCTGGAGCAAATAAGAGACTTTGGTTCTCTCTGCGTGCTCTATCAGTATGCTCTGACTCTGAGGAACTCACCATTTTACCATCGCACCACCCACCACCGCAGTAGGGTTCATCCGTTTCACCTGGAACCGACTTTCACGTACGTGCAGATTCTGGAACGAACTCCCAGCTGTGATCTTTCCTGAGCGCTACGATATCTTCAACCTCAAACGAGGTTTAAAAAGAGCACTTCTGAGGCCGATTCTCGCACAAATCGTAAAATAGTTAGAATTCGAGATTTTTCTCGAGCGCTAATCGGAGTTGAGCCAATCAGAACATAGGACATGTCGAGCTCCGCCATTTTTTTATGGAAAGTCGCTTGTATTGTTTCGAGTGCTCGGGAGTAGTCGAGACGTCAATTGCAAATTAATTGTATAGTGTTTATTTAGTTTTCTCTCTTTTTTGATTATCCTATCGTATATTTTTCAATTTTATTTTCAATTACATTATATAATATATTTATTGTAGAATTTAGCTTTTCATTTTGTTTGTCTTAATAAACGCTTAAAACTATCATTTATGCCAATAGAAATAATTTCATTGAAGGTTTATTTATCTAAAATAAATAATTATTTAATGCAATGATAAAAAAGGGAAAAATCGATCTTACAACTCGAGATAAGTCAAGCGACGTTCCCTCAATAAATGGCGGACGTCGACATGACTAGGTTTCTGATTGGCCGAGCTGTGGCTACCGCTCGAGAAAAAAATCGATTTCGTACTTTTTTCGATTCCGTGAGAATCAGCCCCGTCTAGTAGGCAGTAATTGAGCCATGCCCCTGGTATTGCAGATATCCATGAGCGGTGGTTAACACTAACCATCAGGTGGGCCACTGGCTCGTCTGCTACTGTTACTAATAAAAAAAATATTATCGTGTACAAACAATACAGTAATATTATACACTAAAATTATTGTATAGATATAGAAACGACGTAATTTATTGTAAATGTCGATTCTTCTTAAAATGCTAATGATAGGTAAAAAGATATATAATTATGATTCAATAAAGATTTCTGTCAAATCATATTTGCATGAGGACCACACTGCAATTGATTGAGTATGGTATGCAGCTTTTACTTGCTGTGTGCAGTCACCGCTTGCTACGTCTTGTGTAGTGGTCTCCAACCTTTTAATCGCTCACCGAAAGTGGAGGTGGATTGGGCACATTCAAATTCAAATTCAAATTCAAAAATCTTTATTCAACATAGGCCTTTACAGGCACTTATTGACGTCAAAACAAAGCAAAACAATCTAATTTAAAGAAATTATATTAACACATTATTATTATTACACATTGCGAAGATCGGAGGCAAACATCGCGAAGCTGGCATGTACGTGGAGACCTTGTGGTTCGAGAAGGCCGGGACCGCCAGTGCACACGTGGCAGTGCACCGTAGACGCTGAATTGAAAGCGGCCGGGTTGAGTTCGGGCGCTGTAGAACACGAGGCCCAAGATAGGGACAGATGGCGGCAGCTAGTGAAGGCCCTTTGCACCAATGGGGTGCCATAGGAAAACAACAAACAATCCCTAGGAACCATTTACATTTCTTTGTAATGAGCCGGGACCATTTTGTACAAAAAACCTCTATAAATTTTATGGTATTTTAAATAACTTAAAAGTGTCATGTCATTTATCTTCTACACAAGTTTGTGAGACTAATATTATTGTTCGAAGCAACCTGCAAATAATCAATGCTCTCGGCCGATTCGGACCTTGTTCTATTACCAACAAAGACTTGCTCTGAGTAGTGACTTTTTTTCTTTCGGGGATTACGGGTGGCCAGTGTACAAGTAGTTGGAAATCACTGGACTAGTGCCTCTATACGAGGCGCCCTCGCGAGAGTGTGAATCCTGCACATTGATTTTGTAAATCGCAATGACCCTGCATTATACTTGCAGATGGAGGCTCAGTATCGACTTCTTGTAAGTACGTGGGGCGCACTAAAAGTTTCAGAAATCAATAATAAAATTATCAATAGTCAAAAATGAATTTATTAAGTGGCCAATTCCGGAAACTTTTAGTGTGACCTATGTATTGCTCTGTGCTTAAAGACAAGACAAGCAATGACATTATTGGGTACTGTGTGTGACTAGACATCTAATGTAACATCATGGAAACATACACGCAGAGGTCACACGTTGATTTGTTGCATTTTGTAATTAATTTATTAATTAATAAGATTCTTATAATTTGCTTGACGTCAATAAGTGCATGTATAGGTCTATCTTCTAATATATAAAATTCTCGTATCACAGTGTTTGTTACCAAACTTCTCCGAAACGGCTCGACCGATCTTTATAATTTTTTTTATGTATATTCGGTAGGTCTGAGAATAGGTCGTAGACTATTTTTTATTATGGCGAAACGTAGTTCGCCGGCACAGCTAGTCTAATATATAAAATTCTCGTGTCACAGTGTTTGTTACCGAACTCCTCCGAAACGGCTTGACCGATCTTTATGAAATTTTTTGTGTATATTCAGCAGGTCTGAGAATAGGTAGTAAACTATTTTTTATTATGGCGAAACGTAAGTTCGCCGTTATTATGGCGAAACGTAGTTCGCCGGCACAGCTAGTATTGAATAAATATTTTTGAGTTTGAGTTAAAATCACATGTATACAGACTGCAGCCACTCATTATCAGGCAGACAGTTTCCATGTTTGCCAGCTTCGTGTATAAACAAATACGCAGTGAATTTAATGAAGTCTTAAGACAAATTGCGGACAGGTCGCAGGCGGCCAGGTACTGGTCCCGGCTAAGTGGATTACGCCGAGGATCGCCGAATCAAAGGTCTGACCTTAAAGGTTTCTCGAGAGGTCACTCGCAATCCCGCTAATTGCAGCAACTTCGATTGGGCAAGGAGGCAACTTCCTGCGGCTGCTCTGTAGTTGGCTTGTAATCAAATCAATTAAAGCTTATTCGCGTGGGGATGGAGTTAGTTAAAGAAGGCTCCTTGTGATTTACGCCTTCACGAGGAATAAATTTTGAAATCATGACAGTAATTCTACTCTGAAAGTAAAGAGTATAATATTGAGAGAAAAAAGATAACAGGTGTTTCAAAGGAATCGTCAGGATTTTTAATATTCAAAATATCCTTCAAATCAAAAAATCAAAATATCCTTTATTGATTACAAAAAAAATAATTATAAAGGTTTGGGACCCTCCATTTAAGTTGAAAACCTGTGTTTGGAGAGACCCGCTCCTTCTGATCTATAAAACATTTGATTTGTAATAAACCTAAAATAATCTACTCCAATAATTATTATTACAAGTACAAAATTTATGTAATAAAATTGATACATTTTCAAATCATAGCAATATAGTTATCTACCTAACAGAACATGCTTGACTATTTATATTAATGATGTCAGTATATTTTCAGTTTCATCATAACTAAGTGCTTTTAGCCATTTTTTTACTTTGTTTTTGCACTCAACATCATTTAATGTATATATTTTTAAAATTCTGTTTAATTTATTGTACATTCGAGCAGACTGATAATAAGATTGTTTTGTAGAAAATTTAGTATTCGTGGTTGGTATTGTTATGACTGAATAAGGATTACGTTTTTTTGTAATATCAGGGTCAACCATTGCATTCCTATGTGTCTTCGCGATACAATAAAATATATAAAGCTGCCTGACTGACAGAACATCTGCATCTGTATATAATTGAGAAGTGCTGTATAGTTTATTTTTTCGCAACATTATTTTAAGTATAGCTCTCTGCGCTCGTTCAATACATATAAATTTAGACTTGAAAGTACCCCCCCAAATAGTGATACAGTAAGATATTATTGGTTGGACTAAAGTTATGTAAATATGTGTAATAAGCTCTTTATTGGTAATGTCACGTAAGCGCTTAATTATCCAAATAAGTTTTCTAACACGATTTGCAACAGATGATATTTGCTGATACCAGGTCAGGTTGGAATCGAGAATGACACCTAAGTATTTAATCTAAGTATTTAACTCTTTTTAAATGGGGGCAGTTACACTTAGTTAAGTCCACGCTATCGCAAGTATGTGCAGATAATTTGAGGCTATTATCGGGTTGGCTGACAGCATTTATTGAAAAGGTAATGTAGTTAGTCTTATCCGTATTTAAGGTAAGGGAATTAAGGGTCAGCCACTCTGTAACACTGCAGAAACCAGTTTGAGAAGTACGAAACACGTCTGTCCAACTGTGACCTTCAAAGACTATTGCAGTGTCATCAGCATATGAGAAAACTCGACCATTTTTTAGTTGTAAGTTGGTAAGGTCGTTAATGTATATGAGAAATAGAGTTGGTCCAAGAACGCTTCCCTGGGGGACTATTAAAAAATTAAAGTTATTAAATTATGTACAAAGTTATTTGCTGTAGTCGACTATCTTATCTTAATATATTATGTTATGTTATTTGCTGTAGCTGATATTAATATACAAAATTCAAAATTGGAGCGCAGTAGTTGGTGCGCTCGATGCGCGATTAGTAGTGAAGCCAAGCAGCGTTCGCTGTTGTCTGATTTAAGATGGGTGATCAAAACTAACATGCTTCAGACCCACTGGCACAAACTCACGTCGTCGCGTCACTTTGAAAAACGCATACTGTTAATTGTCATAATTTCGATTGGCATACATCATATGGCATAAAAATCAAAAATCATAATAATATTTGGCATAACATATCAATAGGCATAAACATTATAATGCAGAATTGTCGAAAGGCATAATATTATTAATCTTTGAAAGGTATAATTTGGTTTGCCATAATTTTATTAAGCATACTTTAAAACGAATAATTTTACTACGCATAACTGTTATTATCCATAAGTATTTTTGACATCATTTAACTATGCATAACTCACTAAAGACATTAAGTTTTATTAAGAATAATAACTGTAAATAGGTATCCATAAATCTTCCTTGACATAATCCGGAATGTATTTTTCTCCATACGAGGATTACCTACTAATTATTGAAAAAACTAGTGTTATTTAAAACCGACTCAGTCAACCCCGACTCCACGTAGTCTTGTCTGCCCTACTCCTAGAGTGTTATTCAGAACTGCGAAGGCACGGAGGGGTGAGGCGGCCCGCATGCCGAGGAGCAGGTGGCTATGAGCGAGCCGCCGCGGCTGAGGCTGGTGCCATCAAGTCGAGGCTGCGAGCGAAAGCCATCTGCGACGATTAGCATGCGTGGGACCACCAGAACCCCGCAGTGCCGGAGCTATGACAGAAGCCTTGCATGATTGATGCATGCTTGCTTGCCTGCTTGCAGGCCAGCTTGCGTGCCTGCATGCATTCTGCATCAAAGACATTATAAGAGTAGACCAACAATGCAAACGAAATGTATGAAGTCCCCTTCAACCAATTTTGATATGATAATAGCTAAATAAATAAGCATAATTAAGACTCATCGGTAATAAATAATGTTACAATGTGATTTAGTTTTTATTACTGTTCGTTTTTTACACAACAAAACGAAGTTATTTGGGCATGTTTAAGTATTTTTATAACTTGACGCGCGCTCGACAGTCGAATGCAGTACAAATACAGTATGAGTAGCGGCCGCCTGACCGCTGTTGTGGTTGAAGGGGGTTTCTTAGAGGCCGCGCGTATTGTCGGTCTATCTCTTATAATGTCTTTGTCTGCATGTCTGCATGCATGCTGCATGTCTGCTGCATGAATGCATGCTTGCATGCATGCTGAATGCCGGCTGCATGCATGCTGCATGTCTGCATGTATGCAAAATGATATAATATATTAATATTATTGAGTATTTTCAAACTAAGTATTTCTTAATAAATAAGGTAAAAAAAAATTGCTTTTTGAAATTATGGTGAATGAGTTCGCTATGGATTTATGGATTTTGTCAGTTATGCTTTTCAAATGTATGTCTTTTGAATATTATGCCTTTAAAATATTATGGCAAACAAATTATGCCTTTTGTTACTAATGCTTATTCAAATTATGCCTTTTCATGGTTATGCCTTACATATTTCGGCCTTATGATATTATGCGTTTTGAAGTTATGATATAGAGACTTATGGCAAGTGACGATTATGGCAATTAACATTATGCATTTTTAGTTTATGACGAAAAACGTTATGCGTTTCAATAGGTAACCATCAGTGAGACATCCTTTAGGATTCTATTCGGGCACAGTCCAGTGCCGAGGCCACAGCGCCACCGATGCTCGGTACTAACCGAATATCAATCACATAAGTCACCACTCTGGAAGAGGCCAATAACAATTATACATACATTTTTATATGTAGTGGATATCATAAAATATGACAACTGTTACGGAGACTGCTTGTCTATCTGTCTTAACCATCTACAGAACAAATATAAAATCACTCAGTCATAAAAAATACCCCTTATACATAGATTTAGTTTTAAAAGATTTGAAAAAACAGTAATATTTATGATTTTCAAAAGCAAATAAGCCGTAATGATTTCATAATAATCTAATAACAAGGTAACATTATCGAACAAGTTTGATACTAAAAAGAAATACATGCATTTTAAAATCCGAAGCTCCAAAGATTACTGCCGGAACTCTAATGCGTAGTTTGTCATTCTTTCTTTTCACATTAGGCTAAGGCAAATTGACACGAGGACAGTGCGGGCCGGCTTGGCTTGGACTCCGCAATTAATATTAAAGCCTCCTTCTATTGGACTCTCGTCAGCTTCAGAATGCGGTAACTGGCATTTTATAAGAGATTATTAAATTATAAGATTTATTTTCTACATAGTTTACATGCAATTTGGTGTTTGTTTCTTACCTGAAATAACTCTCCTAATAATTATTAAAACACATTTATGAAGCAAATTAAAATGTTTAACAAAGTTCTCAATAATGCTTCATTAACTCGAAAAATAAGAGAAAATCTGTAAGTTATTAAAGATCCGTGTGTCATTTTTATAGCTTTGGATTATGATCGCAATATTAATACATTATTGTAGATATTTTGGTCACAAATGTGATTACTTAACTTACTCTAAGAGTCCTAAATATCTAAGGCCACGGCTATTTGTTAGCTATTTGTAGGTTAATGGGAATAGGTTAGCTAGCATGGGATTAAAAAATATTGGCGAAGTGTGCACCTCTGTCTGATCTTTAGGTTTTTTTTCTTTATATATAGGTAAGCTCAAGTGACGATTTAATATTTCTGATATTTCTTTATATTAAACATATATGGCTATTTGTATGTAAATGCAGTTACGTGGCTGTGCCGGGCGCGCGGTGGGCGGACGCGGCCGCTCGCGCGCGTAACTGGCGTTGAAGCGCGCGATTTATGGCCGCGCGCTAATTTATGCGCTGCGCTCGCGATTAATGGAAACACTTACGACTTTAATGCTATTCCGATTCATTATTCGCAAACACACTGTCGGCTTGCTGACGCGTCAACGCTGATGTAATTGCATTTACGTTATTCACCGTTGACCAGGGGGGCTACCGCCTAACTTATAGCGATCACTCGCTATCGCCTTCGTGACATTAGAACAATAGCTCAAATGTCACCTGTGACATTAAAACTATTGTTCTAATGTCACGACAGCGATAGCGAGTGATCGCTATGAGTTAGGCGGTACGGCCGCTGGTGGTGTGTCGAAGAAGGCCCTTTGGTATTGTGGTCACAAATTAAATTGTATGAATTACTGACTGGTACAATTACGTGTTGGCGGCACGACGGCAGCGGCGGTCCCCGCGGTAACTGAAAAAAAAACAAAAGCGCGCGAGTTAAGTCTCTGTTCTTGCAATCAGTACATACTTTGTTGTATTTTACAAAAATAGTTCTACGTCGAGTTATGAAAGTGACAATGCATTAACTCCTGAAACAATAACTACTACTTATATTCACATGTCATTTTTAAATAAATATATTCTTTAATTACATAACACTGTCTCTTTTTTTATTTTCTCATGGAAAAGGGATGAAAAGTAGAGTATATAACTCGAGAGTAAATTATTTTTACCTCGGGCGATGTATGTACTTTGAATTCGAGAATCCTTCGCTTCGCTCGTGGTTCAAAGTAGCGCCCTCGCCGTAAAAATACTACTTTGCTGTCTTATCATACAATCTACTATAGTGTTTTATGTTGGAAGCGACCAGTATAGTTGTATGTTATATGTATATGGGATTAGCGATGGGCGATTGTTACTAAGAACAATCGAATTATTCGATTGTTGTGTTTATTCGAATGCATTCGAATAACTATCGGTGTTATTCGATTGTTGCGTCGATTGTTGGTCGTAGGCGCGGACTGGCCGGGCGCGCGGCTTACAGCAGTTAATTCGAATATAACAATTCTGTGATAATCAATAATACTATCGGTGTTATTAGATTGTTGTGTCGATTGTCTGTTGTAGGCGCGGACTGATCGGGCGCGCGGCTTACAACAATTAATTTGAATATAACAATTCTGTGATAACCAATGCTTAGTCTATTGGTAATTTATTAAAGCGCTTGAGAAGAAATTCACTCGAAAAAATACGTAGGTAAGTATATAGTTGTGTTTGAGCAATTGTTTACAAACGATTGACTTGTTGTGATTCAATTTACATACATAAATACATCATTGCCTATAACCTATATGGAATATAGATGGATGGATAGATAGGGCGATTGATTATAACTTTAAATTGATAAATTAGTTTTTATGGTAATTGGCATTATGGTTACATAATCATCGCTATTTACACGTGGTGTTTTCACGACCTTCTTCCCTAAATTTTTCAAAAAGTTCCAAACTGTTAATGCTTTAAAGTTATTATTTCAAATTCACGCGTAACGTACTATATACGGTTGCGTGCTCGCAACGCAACCTTGATCTACAATTGACTGAGAGCTACTAGAAAAACAATCGAATCGAACATCACGATGATATCGTCCTACTCGTAATTGTTATTCGATTGTTAATTTTCATTCGATTGTTTTTTGGCGATGACGAATGAATCGGCAATCGAATACGCAATTGCACAATTGTCGATTCATTCGATTTTCTTTTTAATCACAATCGCCCATCGCTATATGGGATACAAACTCGCGAGTTCACCTTCTGGAAACCTTACCAGGTGAAGACTGCATAAGTACTGGCATTAATGCATAGGTACGAGTATAAGAGCAACACTTAAATTAAGATTATATTGAAAAACTAGCTTTTGTTCTCGGCTTTGTTCGCATTAATTTTGGGGTAACGTAGTTGACTTTACACGCCTTTAGAGGTTGAATTTTGAAAAAACTTAAACACGGTACTTACTTATTTATTTACTGAAGAGACTTCACAGATGTACGGAAGTACTTCTGGAAGTTTCGAATAAAGTCTATCTATCTATCTAATCTTATTTTTGATCTCAGACCCACACATAACCAGAAACTCATCACAAACTTTGGACCCCTGCTTCATCCCCTTAGGGGGTGAATTTTGTAAAATTCTTTCTTTGCGGATTCCTATACGTCATAATAACTATCTGCGTGCCAAAACAGCGCTACGAACTTCTGCGTAACATAAAATGGGTTAGTGATAATTATCCTCGTGCGTACTTATTTAACCAAATACCTGAAACAAAGGTTCTATATTCATGAGAGAGGGTGGCAGGTGCCGGCCTTCGCGAGCCACTGAACACCTCAATATTCATGGCGTTCCTTTCAGCGTTTGCATGATAGACCTGCTGGGTTTCATTGTTATTGTGTACAAGAAATCTGTAACCTTTCTCGCTAAGCGTGAGTAAAGTGTAGTATTCTACATTTTTAAGGAAAATATTTTTAGCATTTTTAATGAAAATGCAGTCACAAATGACTTTGATTTTTCTTTAAAAATGCTAAATAATTTGAAAAAAATATGAGAATAAATCAAATACAAGAAAAAAAAATTCATCTCGGGCGGGACTCGAACCCGCGTCCCCAACATACCGCGTTGACGCCTTAATACTACGATACGTAGTTATTAACAGTGGATAAAGACTATATTGGGTTAACAAAGTACAAAAGGATCAGTACAGTTGAAAATTTCATCGCGGTTGGTAAGTGTTCGGGTTCGAGTCCCGCCCGAGACAAAAATTAGCTTGTGAAATTTCCACTGTATTGTTCTCTTTTACCCTTTTAAGCTAAAGAAGACCTTATTCACTGTGAATCGACATTTCTTTTTTTTTTATTGACATTTGTCTCATATTTATTTATTGCTTTATTGGGCATTTTTAAAGAAAATGCAAAATCACACAAAGATTTAAAAGCTAGTTTTGTTATTGATACCGAATATCAATGGAAACAAGATATTGTAAAAGGTATTGTCAAAAATATTTTTTTTCCTGCGTATTTTTGTTTACAATTACTTAGGTTAATTTTGCCCATATTGACAATAAGGCTTTCAGAAAATTTATCTAATGCATGATCCGTTTTTGTGACAAATATCATCTCAATTTATTTAGCCATTTGGGATTTACGAATAAAAAATCCAACACAGTAATTTCTCATAATTCATTTAACAGGCCAAATTATGTATTGTTCCTTTTAAAATAACTTTTACTCCAACGACCTAACATGTCCCATAGCGCCATCCACCTCTACTTTTAATTTGAAAGATAAATAAGAAGAAAAAACAAACGGAGCCCGCCGCCCACAAATCAGGCGTTCGCGTTTATTTAAGACTTTCCCGATCGATTTGCATAATCCTTGTCAACTACAGGTTTAAGGAAATTTCCCGTGGTAAATTATTCCTTGGATCTGCCGTTGGGCAATAAAAACATCATAATTACATCTACAAGTTCTCGGAGCAGTTTGTTTATCGAACCTCTCTGTTAAGCTACTGTTTCAACGTAATTTATGTGTCTAATATTTGCATTGTATGTTTTTGAACACTTTTCTTGTTTTTCAAATTTGGATGTATGAAATATTAGGTTTTACCAGAGGCAAACTCAGTACCAGAGTCGTCTGCATGAGTTTCTATATGTTACCTACTTCTGACGCCAAGCAGCAGTTCTTGCATCGCTGTGTTTTAAAGGGTTAGACAGGTACATTATATTTTAGTTAGGTATGAGTTTCTGGTTATGAGTGGGTGCGAGATCGGTTTGAAGGGTAACACAGATAATGAAATTACTAGGACTTGACGTCTTATGTCACAAGTTGGCAACCTAAACTGAGTTCCTTGTAGGGGTTAAAAATGCAAGTTTAAAAATCAAGGCATGTTTGGGTCACCTTCTGATGAACTTAAAATAAATATTTCAGGAAATTGAAACAACCGCAGCCTCGATTCAGTTAATCTAATACTGTAATTGAAATCTAAACGATATCCTTCGATGTATCTCGTAGTACTTCATATTATACGGCGAATAGTTAATTTGCCGAAATGTACGTAATATAATGTGTGGTTTTCGAGTGACAAATGGCCTTGTTTACATGGTTCATGTACGCAAATTGGTCCATTTTTGTCTTCCCATAGGTCCTCTGATCACCGCGCTGCTCCACGAAATTAGTCGTTTTTTGTGCTTATCTCCGTTTTTATGGTCAATACAGCCTCATTGAGAGCTTGTGCCGCAAGTTGTTGAAGATAATCAAGATAAAAAGAAATTGACGATGTAAATATGAAAAAATCTGTGCATGTCTGTGCTCTTGTTAATGTGCATATATGGATCTTAAGTGGACGACGAAATCGTATATTTTTATATTATTGTTACATTGTGAACCTAGATAGGACCTCAGAATGACACCCAGGTTTGTTTAGTAGGGAGTATATAGTAGTAGTAATTTATAAAACTCATATGTTGACGATCACCTTTGTTTGGAACCTTTAGACGCAAGTACTACTAACGTATTACTGAAACTAGATATGCACACGATTTAGCGATCTATCGCAAACTCCAAACAAAGATACTCATTCGTATATTCATCGCATAGCTAAAATAAAAAAATAGATTTATTGTATCCCGTCTGCAAGACTTGCACCCCTTTTGAAAAACTTCAACGTTTCATATTATCAGACAGAATATCTACACAAATTACACGGCTCAAACCTCTAAATAGATTGACGTTGTAGCACTAAATCAACACGGGTGCTACGAACGCAATCTGAAGCATCGTCTACGGCGTAGCAACCGCCTCGCTGCGCCGAATAAAAATAAACATACGTCTCAATCAGACGGCGCAATCAGGTGCTTTTATTCTCATACACTTGTGTGTGACGCCCCTAAGGACGAGACTACACGCTTAAATGTGTGGCCAGGAAATACGCGGACTTGATGTAATGCTAGACTAAAGTTGAAAATTTAACAAGTCTTCAGATTGGATGATTGTTAACACATCTAGTTGCATGATAATAGATTAACGGAAAGAGTGACTGTTTTGCATTAATAATTTTTCAATAGCAGTACAGTCTGGAGCTATGTCTTGTGAGTGATGATTGCCCTTTATTTTATTTTTTTTATTATATAAAATAAAGATTGACAAATATTAGGAATGTAAGGTAAACTTCATTAGTTCAATTATATTTAACTAAATAGTAATTATTGGTGCTTAAACATCAATGACATTTAAGTTATTATAAATAATATTTTTACTTATTTTTTAAGGTAGCCAAGAAAATTTCAAGATATTATTAATAAGAAATTCTTAGGAGATTTGTAGGTACATGAAAAATCACCATTTTACATTACTAATAACAAAATAATAATAATATTTTAATACACTACGGAATACTGTTACAAAGAAATATGTATTGTCTTGTTATTTATTAAGAGACACTATTAATAATATGAAATATATTTAAACGCACACCAAAAGACTCGGTTATAAAATATACACGGTGTTTCATAATAACCAATAAATAATCAATTCTTTATCGAAAACGAATTATTAACTTGTGTTTACCCGTAATGTCATTCAACCTAAAATTTGCATGTAAATCATAGACATGATGATGATGATCATATACATGAAAATTTTGGGTTGAATGACATTACGTGTAAACACAATTTAATAATTCGTTTTCGATTAAGAATTGATTATTATGAAACACCGTGTATATCACTACATGTTTTTAATTTTATTGACAATAATAAACAAAAGAACTATGATAAAAAGGTTTTAAAAGATTGATCAATTCTATGTAAGTATATCTGACAAAGTTAGCAGTCCAACACACTTTTTTTACATAAATAAGGATTCGAGATCCTTCGGGATCCTTAAGGATGTCAATGTTATTGAAAATTAATGAGATAAATCCTTTCATACCTAATCGCTTGTCTCAGCGCCCAAACCGGCGCGTAGCACGCGTCACGCGCGCCATTCCGTCAGCAATATTGTCTAAAGCAATTTGTATGTAAATCAATTGTTGTTAATACTATTTATGTCGATGGTTATTGAGCTACACTACTTACTTTCACCGCGAAAAACTTGCGCGAAAGAAGCTTTTATGGCCGTGCGCACAAAGTCCAGTATTGTACGAACAGTGACGCGGATTACAAGAGGCATGAAACTAAGACGTGCAGTTAGGGAATTGTTAATAGACGAATATGCTCCGTTTAAGCTCGGCGGAGGATTACGTCGCGTATAAATTTTATTAGATTATAAATAAAGGATTTATGAAAACGGTAAAGGCGGATGTGTCGCAAAAACGGTGGTACTTGTGGGCCTATAACTCAGAAATAATAAATAAGTCGTCAAAGGTTCAAAAAAATGTGAATGTTATGAAGTGATAAAATATGATTCTATAGCTACATCTGTCAAAATTCATATCTTTTGCGTATTGGCAAAGCTTGAACTTAAAGCTTAACTTTCAATACTTCTAAGGCAATTGGACATTGATTTCTTTAGCATCAGCATTGCAGAGTTGAAGTGATTGATTAGTAGTGAGTTTTTTAATTGAATTTTATTGACCTTATATTGTATTTTGTTTGTTCTTTCCTTTTGTTGTTTTTTTACCTCGCGTTAATTATTAAACTTTAACCTTGTATTGGTGGTTTTGTGGTGGTTGAATGCGTGTCTACTTAATAACTTTGTAAGTAATAATTGAAAGCCTTCACCAATAGAGATTCTATTGGTGAAGACCTGTAATTGGCTTTCAATTTTTATTTATTAAACCTATTGTGGTCACTCAGCTGTTGGTTCGAAAAATAAATAAGCTAATAATATAACAAATTGATTTAACGGCTTATTCGTGCAGCGTAACCGACACGCAGACAACAGAGTTATATTTGCATATTGTTATATTAGTAGGGACGTGTCTTTAAGAAGTTACATTATGGATTCTTGATAACCAATATTTGAGTATACAATTACAAATCTATAATATATTTAAACACGTTATTTATTACGAATAACGAATATAAACACGAATTATTTCTGACGACACGGTTAGTGCAGAGGTCGAGTGATCGCTTACTGCGCAACGCGTCGCGGGTTCGATTCCCGTACGAGACAAATATTTTGTATGGCCTACAGAAATTAGTTCCGGTCTAGGCGTATGTGCATGTGATATTCTATGTTTGTAACTGCACCCACGCAGGAGAAAATACTAGTGAGGGGCGACGTTTCTTTTTTAATAGAAATTTAAACACGTTCATTGCAAAAATATGGGGTGTCTGGCTTTGTTCCTCGACCAAATGATGGAGGTCCAAAGGTCTTCGCACATTATAACGACTCGACGCCGATTCTTCTCTAGCTCGACCCCCACTACTGCATTGATAAATATTTTCTTATTCTTCACGGTGTCATATTCAACATTTAATTACTTCGCGTGGTTCATCATCAATGAACATAGTAATTGGCAGGTAGTTGAAACTTCTAAACTATCCATCCTTGTAAGCTGCGTGTACATGCATCCCAACCATAATAATTATATAGGAATGCAAGTTGAAGAAAAAAAGGTAAGCGTACACTTAGAATTTGCGAAAGTTTTCAACAAAAAGTACAAGAAGCTCGAAAGGTCCCATTCTTTTGTTCTCTTATGTCTTTGCATCTTTTAAAAAGTGGAAGTGGAATCCGTGTCGAGTCGCTGTAATGCGGAAAGGCCTTAATAAGTTCTAAGTGTATGTCGATGATAAACAAGTTTACGCGGCGGTCCAGGGCGAAGAAAATAGCCCAACAAATCACGTCGTATCGGATTAGGCCGTTCGTTGACGATCGATAAACATCTGACAGGCCACGAACACGGGCGGTGGACTAGGCACATTGTTTACGCACTTATTTGACAAACTCTGCTTTATAATGTTGATATTTACCTCATATTAGGTACTATTAGGTATGTATATTAGGTAAAATATTCGTTGGAAATATTACCTTGGCGAGGACCCCTTTTTTACGTTTTATCGGAATTTGATCCAAATCTTCCACAACCTCGATTCTGTTTATCTTCCCAAAACTGGAAGGTAACCGTGCTAGGCAACATCCGGGCTTCTCGAACCTGGATCCTGCTTGTTGCCACTTAGTTGAGGACCCTTGTGGTTGACTAAAAATGTAAAATATCTAGAGTTCCTTCGTGTTTTGATTCATAACTTCATCATTTTCATCATTTTAGCCAAGAGACGCCCACTGTTGGACAAAGGTTCAAGGACCTTCAAACCGATCTGTCATACGCCTCCCGCATCCAGCGGCTTCCCGCGACTTTCTCCAGACCGTATGGGGCCTTCCTATATTGCGTCTCCCGATACGCGACTGCTACTCGAGGACCTTTCCGCCCCAGAGCGGTTGTCAGTCCTGCGAGCAATGTGTCCTGCCCACTGCTACTTAATGAAACACATGGAAATGCTAATCGCATTTCATTGGGCTATATGGATGACTTCATCTCGCATCAGTTCTTCTACGGATCTCATAATTAAAAAAATCTTAAAGACAGTCATTACACATCACATTAGGAATAGTAAGAATTTACCGGTATGCCATAATTATAGTGACAAAGTTATTTACATTTGCCGCCAGCCAGACTTGATCACACGACTTGTTCGATGAAACGATATCTTAGAAAGAAACGCGCAACCAATTGTATGTCCTCACGAATCGGCCAAATAGCGAATATGTCGCGCGCTAGTGTATCAGATGTCTATTGCCATAAATCTGTCGGTTTGGCAGCTTGTAGGCTTGTGGACTTATTGAAAATACGCCCAATTAAGCCATCCTTTGATTATTATCTACGTCTTTCCGATGCGGTCCATGTCTTCGCAACAACGTTTTGGGCCATATTAATCTTGCGAGTGTCTTCTGTGTGACCGCAGCGCTATAATTGATAGGCTTGTGGGGGTTTCGACTTATAGGAGTATATACTTTGTTTTTGGGTTTGGTGTCGCATTGGGTTTGGTAGTAGTAGTGGTGGTGTGGTAGTAGTGTTTACAGTAAATAAGAATACTAGATAAATTTTCTATTAATATTGTTGTATAAAAATAATGTAAATATTGTTTGCAAATATATTTTGTTTCTGTAAGTTCCTGTAAGATCTGCAAATCAAGAATCCCTAACTAAAAATATGTCAATATACATTGCTAATTTGTGTTGTAACGTTAAGTACACTGTACCCAGTAAGCTTACTTGCTTGAAACTTACCCAGCGGCTTGGCGGCAAACTGGTAATCTAGTACTGAAACTTCCTCTTGTTCTTAAATAATTATAAATTCTTTGATATTATTATTGATTTGTTTCTGTGGATAGTTTGAGCCCCACTTCGTATCGTTTTTTTAAAGGCTGAGAATTAAAGGCATCAAATATTTGTCTGATGAACTGACACATCTAATCTTATAATGGAAGTTAATCTCAAACTTTGTTTTGAGGTCAGCTTTCAAGTGGCCACTCTGTAATAATACAGGGAGAAAAACAAATCGTAAGCTATTCAATGTAAATAATAAAATGTCAGTTTACGCCTGTTACCTCGATTTAAGTCGTGCCTTTGATACCTTGCGACATGATTTGCTGTGGAAAAAGTTACATCGGGTTGGTATTGATGACGGAATCGTCAATATCTTTATATTGGTATCGCACTCAACAAAATGTCGTAAGATGGGACACTGCTCTGTCTGATGCCTATTATCAGCCGTGTGGGGTACGGCAGGGTGGTCTGACATCTCCGGACCTCCTCAACGTGTATGCGTGAAGCCTGTTAAAACTGTCAACAGTTTCAAATACCATGGCCATATTATAACGTCTGATATGAGGGATGACGCTGATATCGAGCAACAGAGAAGAGTTCTATCAGTCGTTGGAAATATGATCGCTAGAAGGTTTTTCAAGGCGGACATAGTAGTTAAGAAACTTCTGTTTAAAGCATATTGCCAGTCTTTTTACAAGCTTTTTTACACCTGTCAGCTCTGCACGAGATGCACACGCAAGTCACATGATCGCATTACAGTGCAATAGAATAACACCTTTAGGCAACTGATGGGGTTACGGCGGTGCTACAGTGCCTCAGGAATATTTTTGTGAGCCGAAGTGAACACATTTAATACGATCATGAGACAAAGAATCGCCTCGTTTCTGGATAAAGTTGCCAGGTGTCAAAACGCCATTGTTTTAGACTGGTGCTAACAGAAATGCACAGTTGCTGGTTAAAAACAGCTGCCTAATTTTATTTTTAACCGACTTCAAAAAAGGAGGAGGTTCTCAATTCGATGCGTATGTTTTTTTGTGTGTATGTTACGCGATTACGCCGCCAATTGTGCACCGATTTTCAAAATTCTTTTTGTATTCGATAGAGTATACTCCAGGGGTGGTCCCATGGTCACCAAAGTTAGGATCTGATGATAGGATCCCATAAAAATCGAGGAAAACCCCTAAACTTTTAGGTGTGTCCAACGTGTTTTGTGTGTATGTCCGCCAATTCTGGATCGATTTTCAAAAGTCTTTTTGTATTCGATAGAGTATAGTTCTGGAGTTGTTGCAAGGTCACCAAAATCAGGATCTGATGATGGGATCCCATGAAAATCGAGCAAAACCTTAATTTAATACAAGCTCACCGATGGTGAGCTGGTATTAAATTAGGGTTTCTCAGTACATTCAAAAGATATCATTCACTAAAAAGATAAAAATATAAATTATTTTACAAAAGATAAAAACCTTTTACATAAGAATAGGTACAAACAACATCACACTTCTATATTGAAGTCGGTGCCAAACGATGATCTCCTGAAAGTCTTTAAATTTGGCACCGACTTCAATATAGAAGTGTGTTGTTGTTTGTACCTATTCTTATATTATTTTTAACTTTTCAGTGTTTTTGAAGTCGGTTTTTATTTTTTGTAAAATAATTTTTTATTTTTGTCGTTGTGTCTACTACACTTCCGTCCAAAGTTTTGACCACGCAAATTTTTGTGTATTTTTTTATATACTTAAAAAACTGATTGTTATACTAGGTATTTTTTAAATTTTATATTGTATTTTTTATGGATCCTTGAGTCTGCAATAAAGATTAATTATTATTAATATTAAAAATAGCCCTTGCTGGTTTTCTTGCTGGTTCTTTCTAGTACAAGGTCTCCCGCCGTAGACATATGTAGCTTCATTGGCGTTCAAAAGCGATTATGTAATCCTACTTGAATAAAGTATATTGACTTTGACTTTGATAAGAGACGAAAGGAAATAAAAAATGTAACATAAAAATTCACTACAAAAATAACCTGCAGACCTAAAAAGGCCGCATCGGCAGAATCATAATAGGATCATAATATGATTCATTTTGATAGTCATAAAATGGCCAACATGTCGGCAATTCCTATTATGAATTGAATGCAATTCATCTTAGGCAATTCTTCTGTTTGACAGCTTTGTATGAATATTCGTAAAATGGTCCACAAAATAGGAATTGCTCGCGTGTCAATTAGCAGAATTATAAAAAGATACTCAAGACCAACATCTCGCAATTCATTTTTTCGTGCATTCGCAAAAATTAATTAATAATGGCAGATTTAGGCCTCATATGAAAACTTTTTAGAACATGCCCGTGTTATGGAGAGTATTTTATACCGTAGACGCAGTGAGGCTCTTCGGAAAATGGATTTAGCTTTTGAGATTCCGGACGTCAAATTTGTGGGACTGTTTAGGCTCAATAAAAGCTTTAGTGACCTCATAATATATGAGTTAGAACCTTATTTACCAGCCAGACGTGGTGGAATAAGTACTGTCTCCATAGTAAGTAGATAATATGTATTTCTATGAACATTTTGAAAAATAAAATTAAAGTGAAGTAGGTACCTCTGTGCCTACTATTTTTCTAAGACTTGTTAGTTATTTATGAAAGTAATGTTATTTTTTAAGGTATTAAGTGCACTAAGCTTTTATGCGTCTGGTTCGTTTCAGAGATGAACTAGTGCGCACCACAAAATGCACCAAGCACCAAGTCAGTATTTCAAACTGTTTGAGGGCTGTTACTCAAGCCCTTAACAATGAATATTTCCGAAGAAAATATATTCATTTCCCACAAACACGTGAAGAACGAAATATTATAAAAAACGGGTAAGTACGTTCAAGTAAATCACGAGAAAGTCATAAATTTTTTAACCTACTTATTCCATTACAAAATCACAAATGAAAATGTACTTTTCAGGGTCAACCAAAAGTTTGGCATTCCAGGGGTCGTGGGATGCATAGATGGCACTCATATTGCTATTGTTTTGTTGTGTTTTGCCGAATTTGAAGAGAGATTTTTTAATTGGAAAAGATATCACTCTTTAAATGCTCAAGCTGTAAGTATATATGTACCTACCTAATCATCTTTATATCCCTCTAAAGTTGTCTCGTAAAATTATCCAAAAGGTATTAAACCCATATTGTTATAATAAGTGTGTGTTGTGGTTTAAATAAACATGCTTTACCATTATATTATAAACTTATTTAACATAAAATGTTTGAAAGTTGTGTGTTTAGATCAAATCTTGCTTATCAATCTTTTAAATTAATGGCGCCTTTAGCTTATAAAATATGTTATTAAGGAGTAGTTTTTTTATAATTAGTATATTAATAAATGTTTAATTTCTTTTGTAACTGATTGTGAGAAGGTAGGTATATTGGTGGGTAAAAAAACCTTCTAATTTTAGCATTATTGTTTAGAAAGACTAAGTAGGTATGTAGCTACCCCACAGCATAAAAATTAAAAATAGATTTTTATTTGTTTTCAGGTATGTGATTCAGATTTAAATATTGATGCCACGGTGGTGCAAACAATGATTTCTTCATTTGGAACCACCACCCACTCAAACTGCATCTCGAACAACTTCACCAGGTTGAAAATAAAGCATGATTTTTAGGTCAGTACCAAGAGAAGTTTTGATGTTGTACCTATATTCGGCTATGTTATGCCTGACCACACCAAACGAACTTCTTTTCAGGTGATTCGGGCAAATCTCGCTGGCAATGTTTACTTGTGGATCGCATCCCATAACCGCTGGGTTGATCACAAATGCTTGTGTAGTGTTACATAACATTTGTAATGCGACTAGATTGCCCGTGTTGCCATTAACACCACAAGACATTGTCATTGAATGAGCACCACAACAATTAAATGAGGGTTCGACTTATTGGGAGCAAAACATGCATTAGGTTCAAGTCAGAAGTTCCCACAAACATAATAACACTTTATAAAGTATTGGAATTATGTACTGTGTATGTTTCAGATACGAAATGCATATAATGAAACCACAACCAGAAGAGATGACCATTTAGCTGCTGGAGTCGGTGCGAAATGCACTTGCATGCATAGAGAGAATTTGGTCAGCATGATCTTGAGTGGTCGGAGTTTATTTCTTTTAAATTAAACAAAACAATATTAATTTTGCCTTTTAATTATTCATTTATAACAGTTACAATAATACACCTAGATAAAGTATAATAACCAAACCTGCATCGGTTGCTATGTCAAACATAAAACAGCAATCAATGTCGCTCATTTATTCCTCAAAGTAGCCAGAAAGACATACAATCTAAAGAGAGACAAAATTAAAAATATATAAACTAATACTATAAAGTAATAAAATAATTGAATGGAACAAGAGAAAAAATTAATTTAAATTAAAGGTAAAGTAAAAGTAATGTTTTAAAGGTTAAACATTCCTTAGGTAAACGTCACATTAAACTTGGTATTAAGAAGACATAAAATAAAATGCATTGATGGAGTTAGGTTATGTGGACCTCTTAAGTAAATGATATTTATTTTAAAGTCATACAAATAATAAAATGAATAAACTAAGGTAAGATAGGATTTATATTCCAAATATATAAAAATGGACTGATAAGATAGGATGTTTTATTATAGGAGTACTCCCTAATAGCACTAGATTCAGGCATCTATGGGCAAAACATGTGTGTCAGTAGCTCAATAGCCCAAGCTTTAGCAGCATCTGCAGCAGCCTGCTGTATCTGCACTTGGAGAGTATTCTCTGTGCCTCCTCCAACGTAGCTAAAACAAACAAGTACTTTTAGTATCATTAATTACAAGCATTTGTGTGATTGTTCCCCGTTATATATATACTTATTTTATTTATGTATGTTTATCTATTATTTAGTATCCTAGCACAAGCTTAAACTGGAACCTAATAATTGGAGAGAATTGGAAACACTATAATTACAAAACTATATGAATAAGTTCTATGAGATTATTTATATAGGAATAGGTATTTATGAATAATGGTTATTTATGTATTGCTATTTATCCATGTTGTTGTCTACTACATTTACGTATGCCACTAAGTTTATCGGTTGACTGGCAGAGATCTCCATAAGAGATAAGTCCACCGTTGGTTACAATATTATTGTACAAACATTTTTTCTTGTGTTTATGCAATAAAGAGTATAATATTGTGCAGAACATTTTTTTTTTTTATGATATTGCAAATTTAAGGCCCTTATGCTTCTGTATACAGCAGGGATGGTGAACCTTTGTAAAGTACTTTGTGTAAAATGTCTATATTTCCAAAACAACATATTTTATGTGGCCATAGCATCATCAAACAATTTTGACATATCTATATAAATAAAAATGGATCTTCGAAATGTATTTACGCCCGTAACTTTCGAACGACTGCACCAAATTAGATGATTCTTGGTTTTATGTATTCGTTATTGTTAGGACAAGGTTTGTGTAATCTAAAAATTACAATAATTTAAACAAACATTTCAGTAATTTAGTGAAAAAACATGGCGATACAAAGTACGCCGGGTCAGCTAGTTTTTAATAATTAATGCCTGTAAAGGTCTATATTGAATAAAAATTTTTGAGTTTGTGTATTTAAGTCAAAGTCACTGGATTGATATTATAAAAAAACATATGCGACTGTCAAACTTTGCAACTGTTTAAGAGGCGAATGAAAGCTCATTATCTATCTACAATGCAGTTTATTACTTTATTGTATATCCATATATATTAGTATATTATTAAATTACTTTGTCTTCTTGTGTGATCTATACTATTTTTGACTTGTTTGTTTGTTTACAAACTGAACTACCATTTCATAGCAATCTCTATTAGTGACATGACTGGAAGACATTTCGATAAGAAATAAACAGTACCGTTGTACAGTGTCTCCATATATCTATGTTTTTGTTGCTGTTTTTATGGGTGTGTAGGTACATAAATTTAAAAAAAAATAAAAAATAAAACGTATTTTTAAAAATTACCTCATCTAGAAGGGGTTGAACCATCACTCGCAGGGCTGTTTGACCAAATCCCAGTCTCAACAGAGCCAAAACTCGCCAGATCAAGTCTGGCAATGAAGCTGCTCGGAGAGGCCCTCTACCTGTAGCATCGGCATCTGCGTTTATATCACCAATATTTTTTAAAGTTTACTATTGTAGTTGCTGACATACTGGAAACAAAACGAGGAATGTTATTGTTGGTATATTATTGAAATATATAGGTACATACTATATTACTCAAGTACTTACAACGGACCATTTCTTTGGCTATGTAGTGGTACCAGAACCCTCAGCATTTAACAAATTAGTCACTTCTTGCCACAAGCGCAGTGACTTCTCTTCCCTGAGCACTGTTATTGTATCCCCATGCTCTAGCCAGGCTGGGATTACTATCCAAAAATTCCACGAGTAACGCCCACTGAGCCTCGGACGCTGTACTTGTTGCACGTCTCTCCATTTCTGCAATATATTGTTTAATTTAAAATAATGTAGCATAGAGATGATGTTCATGAAACTAAGTAAACAATATGGCACTTACTTTGATCGAACTTGATCGATGTAATATAAAATTGTAAAACCTTTTACTAGCACAGCTTTGTTTATCAACTTGATGTGAACACCAACATAAAATCCACGATATAATATTCGTATAGCCCCTCCGTGCACAAATCATTAACTAAGTGGATTTTAGTTTCCATGTCAATCGCAAAAAACTGGAATTTGTTAAACTAAAAAAAGGACCACTCCAAAACCGAGACTGATTTATTTAAAACTAGTGTTTACTTCCAAATTTAAGCACAAATTACAAAAAAGTTTCATCTTCAAGAAAATGATAACCACAGAACACATATATAAAATTTTTTATGGGATGACGTGATCACGTGACATTATGACATATAACTTGTTGCCAGCCGTAAATTGTTTTGTGAAAATTTTTTAACATTTAATTTTTTAGTTTATAATGTAAGTATTTCAATGATTATTGGCTACTTTCATTGATTAACAACAAACTATTATTTAATTCTACGGTATTTACCTCTTATAATAATGAAAGAGCTATAAAAATTTAAACCGGTACATTTCGATAAAGTACGGTTTTTTTTTATTTGCATGTGGTAACATAATCACCAAATATGAATCTGTTAATGAATTGAATTGATGCAATTCTGCTTAATTATATGACCATTTTACGAAAATTAGAGGAATTGCTAAGGATCTGCCAGGAATTCTGGAAATGAATTGCTTTCAGCAATATTGCGCAACTCGGCCTTTTTAGCCCCCCTGATCTGCAGGCCAATTATGGATCTTTCATCGTTAGACATGGTATAAATTTGAGAAAAAGAATTAATAAAATGCTGCATTTCGGATTACCGATATCCAATGATATCATCACTATGGCATAATTAATGGTTAAACAAACTTACCTTTGTGATGTTTGACCATAATTATACGAGACGTTGCATCCGAAGAGATTTATATATTAACCAGGTAGTCCACTTTCCAATGTACCGGGCACCAAGCACAATTTTAGAGCGAAGACATAAAAATAAAAAGATAGGTAGGTAGTTTTAGTATTATTCACCCGCTCGAGCGATGTTACGCCGTTTGACTCATTCCTTTAGAGCAAAATTTCTCAAAAACATTGGGTATTTATTTGCAACACAGCAAATAATGGGTAGAGAGGGAGTATAAATCTCTTCGGATGCAACGTCTCGTATAATTATGGTCAAACATCACAAAGGTAAGTTTGTTTAACCATTAATTATACCACGACGTTGCATCCTCAAGATTTATATATTAACCAGGTAGGATGTTTAGAGTATTTTGAGAAATTTTTGATTAGGAGAGAGAAAAAAAAAATAGTTTGTCTTTAATTCGGTATATTTTTTTTTATAAGTAATTTATAACAAAATCTAAATCAGTAAGTTAAGAGTTTTACTAGTATTTCGCATGATATACTCTTGATAGAATCTTGATAAGAATTTCCAAGGCACAGAAAATCATCTAAATAATTTATAATAGTAAACTCAGCACTTCTAAGATGAGATAAATGGGTTTAAAAAGCTTAGTGAAAATGTATGGAGGTGAATCAAGTGCAAAGGGAAGACATTGAAATTCATAAGTTACTTGTTCAAATTTAAATCTAAGATAATGTTTCGACGATTGATGCGTAGTGACAAAAAATAGACATATAAATCAATGAACGCCATATAACAGAATTTAGACATCAGCTTAATAGCCGTTCGAATGTCGTCCATTTTAAAAGGCAACTCTGAACAAATTTATTGAAAGGTTTGATAATAAGAATAAATCTGTTCTAATCCTCAGGTTTACGGATTGTAACACCGTTTATTCTTGAAATTTCATTAAACACAAATTTTGCAAAAACACTTCGGTTTCACTGCCGTTTCCACACAAAAATCACAACTTTATTTTTTTTTAATACAGCAATTCTTTGTAAATTTGTTTCAAAATATCCTTAACAACGTCATTTTTGCACGTGACAATTGCAACTACCCTTGATCACCGTGCAATTTGTGCATAGACAAAATTTTGACATTTAGTCCGTTTGTTTTGATAACTTTTAGAGACATTTAACTAGAACATATTTTAAATTAATAATTATACTAAATGAAGACATTTAACATGAGACATATAAATTGATAGACATATAAAGATTTTCGTTGAGTACAGTTTTTAAAAGCGTTAACATTTTTGTTTATTGTTAATTATTCACATATGACCTTCTGTCATTTTCAACCAAACATTCAAAACTTTATAAAGATTATATATTGTAGAACTTCCAAACACTCATATGTTGACTGGTGACGGTGATAAGCGATAAGTCCGTCCTTAACACATCTTGAATCACAATGAGAATTTCATATTATGGTAAAAAATTAATCCATAATGTTCTATTTACTAACGAAGTTTTTTGCGTGCATTTCATTTTAAGAAAAATAACGAAATAGTTTCGTTAGAATTTACTACTAAGTGCACCCGACCTTCGAGGTTTTGTTTGCAGCTCGAAATCAAGGCACTGGATACGCAATACATACGTAGCTATAAATGATAAGGATTCGCCGAATGATTCATCAATTTGTTATAATAATTTAAGTACTTACGCCAATCAACAAGGTACCTAATATATTTCTAAATTACTTGAATTTTTTTATGATTTAGAACAGACTCTATTACTTTCCTTTTGGTAACTAGGTATTAGGGTTTTTTTAAGCACATTACATTCTCCAAATCCGTATTTTACATCCCCTATTTCATCAAAAAACCCGACAGCAAGCGGAATGTTGGTGGATTAATGAACAATATTTACACATTACATGTGAAGTTCCAGATTTTCACCATAGAAGTTTCTGATCACTCTCCGGCAAACAACTCACAAAGGCTATCTTCCTTGAATTAATAGCAGCAGTTGCACACAAAATAGGTAGGTGCTCTCTCCTCCATATGTCATTCCCACAATCCAACAAACAAGAAAATTTTACAATTCATTTATAATTATGTTTGACGAACCCAATGTTAGATCCCCTGACCATTAAATCGTTAGGCATGTTCACATATTATATTCAACCCCACACTGTGCCATGAATCTCCAGGGCAGTGCCCATAGGGCTTGACTGCCTGACCCTTCGTCGAGTCGAGGAACTAAGAAACAATTAATATAACAAGGAAGAATTCCGTGAAGTAACATATCCAAAACATATAAAATCTAAGAAATTGGAGCACAGCATTACCTTCCTGTGATCGCAAGAACCTAAAGTCGAGGATACGATCCACCAACCACCGCTTCGGGGAAGGCTAATCACTTAGTTTACTTCATTACCCAGTTTTGTTTCCAATATAGATGATAGCTTTATGAGTTTGATACCGAGATTGATTAAAAAAAACCTGAACCTTGATTATATAGTTGCACTTCGATTATATAGATTTCTGTATCTATTATAATATAGGTACCTGATTCTCTCTAATTTAACTTACAACTCTAAGGATATGATTGTATCTGGCTATTATTATGATGGCTGGCTTATGATTGTATTGTTCTCCTATGCTTATGCAAAAGAGAGCTGTTTGTAAACAAATAAAGCTTATTATTTTAGTAAGTCAAGGATTAAATTTATTTTCTTTCCCAAATTTTAATCTTCAACCTAATTTTGAAAATTAGCAAGAAAAAAAACATTACAGGTAGGAAATATGTTAGATATAAATTGATCTAATCCATCATTGTATCGTCTTACTGCTCTCATTTGGTATAACTTCTTAATTTCATAACGTAATGCACAATATCTGACTGTGAAAAACGTGAACTTATAAGTAAAACATCTTTGAAATACTGGTTTGTTAAAAAGAATTTTGTAATCCACTTTACCCGTTACAAATTCTTACAACTGGATCGATAGTATTTTTTTTTCAGGTGTGAATAAAATATTCTCATTTACCAGAATAATTATTAAATTTTACCAGCTTACTTTTTTATATTTTGATCGGCGTCTTTGGTCGAGACTTCATTGTCTGATATCGATCTACTACAGGTGTTTTCCTCGCAGACTAATGGTACGACGAGTGACTCCTCGCCTAACCTCGTCTCTGCGCGCGTGGCAGTTGATGCGGTGGGGCTTTCCAGTTTCCCTGCTGGCTGACTAAAAGCCTATTAGAAGAAGAAGTACTCGTACCTGGAACTTTCTTGATTTGGAGTCCCGATTTTTCTGCTGACTTCGATGCTTTAATTTTATCAGTGACTTCTCGCCATAGAGAAATGAATCACTTCGTACATCTTCAATCTCTTTAAATTTTTAATGTAATGAATACATTATTAATTTTCTTTCGATTAAGCGTGTTTTCATAATGTAGGTCCAGTATAAGCTGATTTCTACGAGTAACAAAGCAGTGATTTCGGGATTCAATTTGGATGTTTTAACTAATTGAAAGTTTTTAGGTATGAGGATCTTGCCCACTTACACTTTCTATTAATCCTTATTTAAGCCTCCGCACAATATATGACCCCAACGTTCAGAGATTTCATTCTGGTTTTCTGTTCCGAAACCCTCCTATTTCCTTTTTGAGGTCCCTAAGATCTCTAAAATATTCTCAAGCAAACTGGTTGCTGGAGGGTCAACATCATTTACAAGTACCTGAGAGCTAGTGGATGGTATGGGACACTCGGCTGGTGCTTGTGATGTCATCACCTGTACATTACTAGGTTGTTCCTTGAATCACTCACTGAACATCCCGTGTATGTGAACAGACTGAAGCCAATTTATCCTCTTCATGGATTTTTTTTTATTTAACAAAATGCATACATTATAAACATAAACACCAAATTATTGAGTAGTTTGTCGGCGAGTAACATTAGCAATATTCTGCGAGGCGAGTAATATTCTGCGAGGCTATCCCCTGCCTGTGAGCATTCCGTTGAAAAAATTAATTAGGTCATGATCGCAACATGATACTAAGTGTTGTTATGGAGACCGTGATCGCGTCACGGTACTAATATAGGTAATTATATGACCAAAAGAACATGACTACGATCGCATCGTAGTACTTACTGTGCACGACTATGATCGCATCATAGTTCCAAGGCACACTGTTCTATAAAATATAAAGAAATAATAACATTCCGTTAAAAAAATAAGCTAGGTCATTATCTCATCATGACCGTGCTGTGATCGAGACCGTGATCGCGTCACGGTACTAATATAATAATTATATGACCAAAGAACATGACTACAATCGCATCGTAGTACTGTGCGTGACTATAATCGCATCATAGTTCCAAGGCACACTGCTGTATAAAATATAAAGAAATAATAACATTCTGTTGAAAAAATAAGCTAGGTCATGATCGCATCATGACACGAAGTTCTGTGTGTGGTTGAGACGGTGATCGCGTCATGGTACTAATAAATATGACCAAAAAACATGACTACAATCGCATCGTAGTACTGTGCGAGGTTATAATTGCAGCATAGTTTCAAGGCACAGTGTTCTATAAAATATAAAGAAATAATAACACTTGAACACGTGTAAACAAGGCGTGTTTCAAAGTGCCAATTCACGGTTAGTTATTATGAATGAATGCTTGAATAGACGTTTATTTGGTACCAAAAAATACAATACACAAGGTAATAAAAAATATAAATATATATTCAGATAGATTTTAGGCCATATAGGCCCCGCTTGGCATATGCAAAGTCACAGAGTGCTTTGATGCTGGTATTCTGCGGATACCAATTTATTTAACACTGCATATAGCATATTCTCTAATTACACAGTAATGTTAGGCAATGCATAAACAGCAAAGCGCTCTTTGCTGCTCAATAAATTTCAATAAAATAATTAGTGACCTAAATATAATCAACTGATTCGAACAAACACGAAATAAAGTCATGCTTTCAACAAACGAAATGCAAAGATGAGAACGTGTCTATTAATAGTACAATATAATAAACGATAAACACTTATATTTAAAACTTACATACTTCCAGTACTACTCGTATCAGAATGTACACTTCACTTCATTAAAAATTGCAATCGGTCGTAAACACAACCATTTTTGCCCAACTCAAGTTTTGGATAAAACACTGTTTTTGACAGACCAAATGTGTCCCAAGTATATTGTTTTGGGTTACGTTTTCTTTTACCCATGTTGGTATCTATAACAACTACATAACAAACTAAAAGATAAAGTTATAAAATAATAAAACTTTGATCTTTAATATTTCGATGCTGTGATGCCCGCACAAAGAAAGCGAATGAGTCAAACGGCGTAACATCGCTCGAGCGGGTGAATAATACTAAAACTACCTACCTATCTTTTTATTTTTATGTCTTCGCTCTAAAATTGTGCTTGGTGCCCGGTACATTGGAAAGTGGACTACCTGGTTAATATATAAATCTTGAGGATGCAACGTCGTGGTATAATTTCAATGATGTCATCATTAAATAATGAACAAATGATCAAAAACCTGACCGGAAATCGTATTTTTCGTATTGCACTATGATATCATTTGCAAAACCATGAGATCGGTAATAGGCCCTCTGCACTGAAATATGTTGGATGTTTTGACGAAGCTTTGTAAGAAAAACTGGATTTATGATTACTAATTCTTTCCCTGTCTAAAAGTCTAGACGCGAGATGAGAGTTTTACGACAGCTCCGACCTCCTCGGGCTAGGCGAGGCGTGATCAGCAATTTTTTGAAACAACTTACAAACACTTTTTCTTACGATAACACTATGAATTTTTCAACAACTTTTTGAAATATTTGAGAAAGCATTTGAGCATAATCTAGTCCAAAAGTGCTCTAAGATACGGTCTACGATGATACATGCTTATTGCTTACTTATTAGGTATCTGTTCACCCTCGCCTTGAAGAGACCTAAGTTTGTATTGTTCGGGGAACACGTTTCGGGGAATTTACATTTCGCTCAGGTCCATAGATGTAAGGACCGGGACATATCTAAGCGTAATTTACGCCACTCATATTCGCACTTATTGTATTCATAGTTTCGAGGCGCAATTTTTAAATATAAAGGCAATCAATTTCAAAGTTAATGCTAACACTATAGTGACATCATGTAAACTACTCATAGTTGCGAGTCACCCACTTAACGTTAACATTAAACAGTTCAGCGCCAGCACTGAAGCCTGTTACTAACCCAGTGTAGGCCTGCCTGAACGGTGTGAAATGCTAATATGGTATTTATGTTTGGTGCGACCGAAGATGAACGGCGTAAAAACCCTTAAATGTAGCCCTACCCCTTGTGGCGTCAAAGGGCAACGATGGTATTGCTTTCAAATAGTGCTATTAACGTTGAATAGCAAAACTCGACCTGTCCATGCCTCGCTCGCCAGTCTTAGCCACCAACAGCCCAAAGATATTCATTGAAGCAAATAAAACGATGACGCAGAAGGCTGTAGTCGCGTACAATAATCAAGTTCAGACAGGCGGGATACGGCGGTCTCATAAATCAAAACGCGAGTAAACGTCGCCTCTGGACGCTCGTAAACCGACAGACACCACCTACTGCTCGATACGAGTGCACAGACTAAAAGAGTTCTATAGCAGCAGTGGGCGATACGTTCAGTACGACAGCGGCATTGTACTCATGTTCTGAAGTCTGTGTACACATTTTAATGAAAGTGTCTGGCTTTGAGCGAAGATGAAAGTGTAGGCATTATAAAGGCCGAACAATTTGAATAAGAGCAGTCGCGATACAATTTTGTGATTGGACGCAAGGTTGCTGACACACGGCTGGTAAGTCCGGATTTTGTAAGTATTTTTTTGTTTTTCATCATAATCAGCCCTTGTTCGTCCGATCGCATGCTAGTGGGGTCTATCTTTAGCCAAATTTATCCGATCAGTACAAACTACGTTTCGTATGTCGCCGCTTCATCATGCCAGTGGAGTTCTATTTATTCTTATTATGCAGCGGTTTCCACTAGAGAACATGTTTACTCCGTTATGCTTCAATTCGACTTCAGATGTGACGAACCATTGCCACTTGTTATGGAGTGTGTAATGCCAGTATCTTTAGTATTTTGGCAAATCATCATCATGATCTAGTTTCGGATAATCTTTCAAAGAAACCCCAAGATTATTGCTTTCTATATTTATCTGAGCGTAGTATTATTTAGGATCAACACAGTGGATCTCAGCCTCTTACTCAATGTAAACTTATTATCACAAACTGATTAAGTAAGTCATCTGCTGCACCTCTCTTTTACCTATTTCTAACTCAAAGCAGCAGTGTTTGCATTGCTGTATTCCGGATTGAAGAGAACATAGGCAGTGGAGTTACTAGGTACTTAACATCTTATGACAAAGTTGCAAAGTACATGGTCCTTGTAGGCTGCAAAATTTTATGACTGGCTGATATGAACTCAGAAGAAAAGAGCGACTACTCTGGTCGTCTTCCGCTTACCTCTGCAGAAGTGATGGTACTAGTAATACTCAAGCAGCCTCAGACGGAACCGGAGGGAGCCATGCGTACGCGCAGCAATCAGTCTCACAGGCTGAGGTGAAGCCTCGCTGGAGTTAAGTCGGTTTTCTTAACTTTCACTATACCGTCAAGAAGTGGATATGGTCATAAAGCATTCTCCAGCGGAAAAAGGGGTTTGAGACTAATAGGAGCCATGTGTGCTATAAATTACTGTAGCCACTTAGCATCAGTTGTATAAAATAAAAGCTAAGTGCAGACACACAATAAGTGGCAGACAGCACATAGTATAAAGCATTAACAGAACAAGGACATATGCATAAGTAAAATAAGATCCACTAGAAACTGCTTTTGGTCTAGTCTTACGAACAAATCCTAAATATCTTATAGGCTCCAGTGCTGTATTCAAGGCATTTGTATTCAGTGGCTACCGCATTATGCCAATAACATAAAAACACAATAAACCATATATTTAGTACACGCTCGACTACTTAGGACATTCCGCTGGAAGCCAGTTTATAGGTTCGCCGTAAATTTCCAAGTCGACAACGGCTTAATCTATTTACTTAAGAATATCGTATGAATTTCATTAAAGCTGTGCTTATAAGGAGATTGTTTTAAGTGTTAACGTTGTTGTTAAATCAGTGGTTCTTAACCTTTTAGTGACGAGGGACCATTTTACAAACATCTGTCTTGCCATAGACCACCAACTCAAGACCGATATACAGCTTATGAATAATGTTATTTTTATAATCATACTTATCGAATGGCTTCGCGGGACAATTCGGCCGCTTCAGAGACCACCAGTGGTCCGCGACCCACTGGTGAAGAACCACTGTATTAAGTAAACATTCTTAATGTTTAAGCTGCATGACTAATCATCATCATGTCAACTATAAAACGATAGATGTCTACCAGAAGAGACTGTGCAATAGTATGCAAGGGTACCTCCATTTTACCTATTTCAGCGGCCAACCAGCGGTGCTTGCAATACCGAATTGAAGGAAACAGGCAGTAAAATTACTGGGTACTGTGACTTTACATATAAAACTATATGTCATACTCGTAAGGTGGGAATGTAGAGTAGTCCTTGTTTGGGGTAGCGTTTTTGCGAAACTAACAGGAATCACATGTACTATAGGCGACTATAGCCACTTGCCACCAGATGGATAGTCTGCTTGTTTGCCAACTTGTTTGCTTGAAATACCGTGTGTGTAGGTCTATTCCCTATAGAACATCTCTTGCGGGTAGGCAGTACTTTGCCCGAAGTTCATACTTGTACAATAAAATCAATAAGCTATTAAATATCTTTACAATACCTTTTAACAAGTGTAGATTTGAATTAATAAAATGGCTACAAGGGCTTACGTACGATGAAACAGAGGAATTTAAAAAAAACATTTTTAGAAGAAGCAATTGCGCAAGTACTTCAATTTCTACCTGTTGTTGTGATCTTTGACATAATTTTTCCCATGGCATGAAATTCATAGCACAGGACACCTTGATAAATTGACACACACATACACATACACACACACATACGCACAAACACATACACATACACACACAGACATACGCACACACACACACACACACACACACACACACACACACGCACACACACACACACATACATCACGTAGGTACTCTATAAGAAAATGGATTTTTAATCAATTTTATTTAATGTTAAACTGTATTTGGCATTATATTTTATGATCATAATCCGATGGAAGACGTTAGCGTTTGTCATACAGTTTTAATTATAGAACTAGTACAAACGTTATCGTTCAACTGCGTCTTAAATACTTCCTGTATATGTATAATTAATAAAAATGTCCTAATTAAGAACTGCAGAGCCTGTATTAGATACCAATAAATATTATTATTATTATTATTATATAATATAAAAAAACTGCTGGGCATAGGCCATGAAATAGGATTTTAGCCAATTCCGACCATGGCTAATTCATCATTATAACTACAGCTCAGATACGTCCCCACCGAGGGGCTCGAGCTTACCATAAGTTAGGGTGTTTAGACCTTAGTCAACTACGCTAGCCCAGTGCGGATTTGTCATCATACACCTTTGAATTCCTTCGCAGGTGTATGGTTGCCTCACGATGTTCTCCTTCGCCGTAGGAGCATCGGATGTGTACATTATGAAATTTGAAAAACACATTGCTGTATATCGAACGATATATCGAACCCCAGACCTCTTGATTAGAGGGAATGGCTAATAAATTGGTGAAAAATGTAGATGTTTCGCGTCAATTTTCATACAGCAGGCAGCGTGAGGTCTCCTCATCCAGTTATGGCCGTAAGTTCATAGCGATGTAGCCATGTCCCGACAGCACCTGCATGAGGTGTAAGGTGACATGTGTATCACTGCCTTGAAGTTATTATAAATAAGCGACGCGAGTATCTCTCTGGTAAAATTAATACTTATATTTTTGTATTAAAGTCTTATACATGCACATTGAGTGACGGTGGCGCTGTGGACTCGGCACTTGCCTTCCAATCGGGAGGTCCGGGGCTCGAGATCGCCTTGTACCAATGTATTTTTCGTTTTTCGAATTTCAGATGTACAATTTTCTGATGCTCCTACGATGAAGGAAAATATCATGAGGCAACTTGCATACATTTGCGAAGAAATTTCAAGGTGTATGTGAAGTCGACCAATCCGTACTGAGCCAGCGTGATTGACTAAGGTCTAAACACCCTAACTTAGGGGAGGCTCGATGGGGACGTATATGAGCGGTTATGGTAGTGGTGGCGGTGGCACGCACATTTATGTATTACCACGCAAACGAATGCTGCTTTATACATTGAGTGTTATCCAAAGGGTCTGTATATTACGGGTAGGTCATCCTGTATCATTAATATTGGTTATTAACTACACTTTTGGTTATTAACTGCATCATATTGGTTATTAACTACACCTACCTGTACGCCAATCATAAATAACATTATCATTTGTTAGCGACAAATCAACAAATTATTTCTATTATATCTAATATTAGGTTGGGGAAAAAGTCTTTTCGCATTATAGTATGTATAAACTTGTAATAAAATCTCTTTGGCTATTATATATCTTTCTTTCGTTCTTTCTATACAAAAGAATTGTTCTGTTATTCCAATTGTTTTGTTAAATTTAAGAAGGCCGAACGGAACGCGGCCGGAACTGGCCGCAGCTCGAGCCAGCCAACATGGCCGCATTTCCGCGGTCGAACGCCTGTTTTAAGATACCCGCTGAAATTCCGTCTCCGCTGTAAATTGGCCAAGAGTGCCGAAACCTGAATTACGGGCCCCAATAGTCGGCGTACTCTTGTAGAGTGCGGTTGGAGACTAGTATAACTGGGGCGCCAGTTAATGGCATCTCTAAAGTTTTATTTGACACTTAATTGACTTTGCCGATATAGTTTTCATTGTTAAAATATCGATGTAAATCAGAGTTCTAGTTTGCAATCGACCTTTTTCAAATTAATTCTGCCTCCGTGGTCTATTGGTTGAGACCACCGGGTGTTGATCGTGAGGTGCAGAAGTTTTTCAGAAGAAGGTTTAGTAGCAAGGCTTCTGCAGGCCAATTATGGATCTTTCATCGTATGACATGGTATAAATTTGAGAAAAAGAAGTCATGAAATGCTGAATTCGTATTACCGATCTCCAATGATATCATCACTATGGCATAATTTCAATGATGTCATCATTAAATAATGAACAAATGATCAAAAATTTGACGGGAAATGGTATTTTTCGTTTTGCACTATGATATCATATGATATCATTTGCAAAACCATGAGATCGGTAATAGGCCCTCTGAGCTGGTCTGGCTCTCACCGTCTTACCTAAGTTAGTCGCCATAGTAAAAATATTAAAAGCATTGTTGTGTTCGACAGTTAGAGGTAAGATAATCAATTCCGCATGCGTTGAGGAGTCCCGGTAAAGCTCTCCTCCATCTTTAGCCTTATCGTCAATTACCATCAGGTCAGATGAGGGCCAAGAAAATAAAATTTCCTTTTAACTCTGGACATGAGCCCATACTATATGCGCAAATAACTTGGCAGATTCGCTATAGATTTTATTTAACTGGATTTTGACGTAACAATAAAACTTAAGAGGAGATAAAATACGCAGTAAGATTACTATTTTTTATTTGATACATCGTCTCAAACAAACAGGAAAAGCTAGGATTTTAATCATACAAAGACTGCCTTAATCCGTAACAAAGGGTAAACTGTGTTCCATAACTATCTGTATGCAGGAAATGTATGTATTTTTATACAACCAAGTTGGCATAAAATTAGGCTGTCCCCTGATGGTGACTACAGTCGCCTATTATACAGGGTTAATTGTAAAACATCTGCAACCTTGCAGGATTAGATAGCTGTATAGTGAATTTGTCCGTGAGGTGCCCCTAGAAGGACACCAATATACTTCACCGACTTGTGATAAGTCACAGTACCCAGTAATTACTCTGCCTGTCTTAACCTTCAAACTGGAACACAGTAATGCAAGCACCGCTGCTAAGCAGCAGAAATGGTTAAAATAGAGGTACCCGCGGACAATTTCACGAGCCTTCCACTGATAAATTATGGTATCCTTGGCATCGCTTTAGGTTTGGCTTAGGAAAGGCTTTTAAAATATCTCCGTTTCCAATTTTATGCGAGTATATTTCATTTCATAACATAACGCATAATTTATCAAACAATAAAAATTGCCAGCTGATCTTGCATACTGAGGCCCACGCCGCCGCCAAGTTTTTTCTCGAATCCCCAATTTTATGCGAAGCTCGTCCAAGACGGCGATTGAAAATCGGGAACGATGTCGCGAGTGGTCTGATTGGATCCAACCGGCAGTAAACCGGCCACCGGTTTACTGCATTACTGCGCATAAACAAACAGTTTGCGCTTTTTACACTTACAGGCCGCTCGTAAAACGGCGACAAGCCGCACCGAATCAGCGGTTTGGCTTAGTGCTGGGACAGCGTCCATTGGCTCTTGATTGTATATTATCTCGGTTTTTTCGAGTCAGTCTCACCCATCACAGATGTATCATGCCGACCAATGGATGAGGCTCTGTTACCACTCAGTGAGTGGTACCAGAGCCTCATCCATTGATCGTGGCACTCACCCGCATAAACGTAGCGTGCTAGGGCTAGTAAGCCTGTTCAAGTCATCTCATTTTTTATTTGCTGTGCAATTTTGTGGACTGTGGTGGAATATAAATAGGGTTAATAGGTACATGGAGTCGCTAGAGGGGTTTTGAAGGAGTTGATGAGGGTTATGGTTTAGTATTTATATAAGAAAGAGAAACGTTGATGGGAATTTAGGACGGGAGAGGGAGAGCGAGAGTGTTACTGGTAAATGGTATCAGGCAAGAAAGTAGGTATATAGCAAAACTTCCAACAAAGATGTCAGTAGCTGATACATTTGGGAAATATGTCAGTAATTGGTAAGTACATCACATGTGAGAAGTCGCGCAATCATTAATTAGTACCACATCAACATGCAAATACTTATATTCCGCGCGTTTTGCCACTTCACATGGCATCTCAGGATGTTGTTATGATATTGTTGGAGCGATGTCTCATATTACCACAGGCTTTTAGCCAGAATAAGGGTGCGTGCCTGACATACTCATATTGGCGACGCTGGATATTATTTAAATATCCTCGCCACATTCAGGCTATTGTTAGGTGTCCAGATTTTGCAAACCAAATCAGAGATTACAGCCATATATATATAAAAAAAGAAAGAAAATTACAAAGATTATAGTAATGATGCTGATCGTCAACAATATGTAATATTTGAGACTTTCTGTGTTAAAAATGTTTAGAGTCAATTTATTTGTTTGACATCTACTTTTAGATAGTTTTCAATATACTCGTATCACAAAAGGTAACGTTTTCATATAAAACAATCATTAACGACAGGGTGCCAGTACATCCCTATGTCCTTAAATTTCCCATCGCGCCCGTGCACGGAGTAGCAGCACACAATATTTGCATTTTATTCGCCCTGGGCTGTCCTTGCGAACTCTTTGGGCGCACTCTTTATATCCTTCAGGTAATAACGTCTTTGACGAACATGTGCTGCCGGACATACCGCTCGATCTTTAACTTCCACCTTTAACACTTAGACAATAGGGTTCCACGAGCCTGCAAGCCAAGTTTGTCGAGCAAACAAGGGGTTGAGATATAAAAGTAAACGGATTATTGCTCGTGTATCTTAGATCCGCAGTTTGTGGGGATACTGTCGACGCATGTAATACGTATATGCTGTCTAGCTACTTAGAATTTTACTGTCCACTGTCATTTAGTTTATCAAAACGTTTCAAATGCTGAGTGCGCGATGTTGCGCCGTATCTGGAATGGGGGTTGTAAAATCCTTTGACAGCTTTCATTGGTACTTAGCTATGATTCTTTCTAAAATTTTGTCCTTATTAATCTTATTATCCAATCCGGGAATTACTATTTTCTTCTGCGTAGATTTCGGCTATATGGATCATTCTCTAGGGAACTCATTAGAATCCGGGATAAAGAATAGCCTATGTCCTTTCTATGTCAATACCCAAGTGTAAGTATAACAGACAGACAGGAAGTTCGGGTCACTACTACAATGATTATCCTTAATGAGGTCAACTCTGCCCAGCTCGAACTCTTTTTGATAAAATTGCCTCAACAGGGACCTAATTCTGCTAAAGTTAAAGTTGTTATTGTGTCTCGATAGCATTTTGGTAAAACAGCCTTTGTGACACTCACACGCTTTTCGTGGTGCAATTTCCCTGGTGTTCCAACAATTAGAGATGAGATAGCCAGTTCCTCTGATTGAGGAGTCCAGGTGAAGCTCACTTCCATTTGCGGCCTTATTGTCACTTACCATCAGGTGCGATGAAGCTTAAGACATTCCTGTAATTTGTAAAAAAATCACACTACAATTTCCCAATAAGTTAACATTGACTAATGTTTTAGTTAGTAGCAATACTGTCTCAAAAAGCAATGTGCTTCAATAGTACACCATAAATGCATTAACGCTACCAGAAAAGTCTTTGAAGGGAAAATAAAAGTTGTTAATAATAGTTCAATTTATGTAGGAATTATTAAACTCTGCATTTATTTGAATATTGTTGGTATGATTCTGCGCCTTATTTTATTTCAGTTTGGAACATGCGAATGAACAGAGAATGCATTTGCTTACGTGATTAGTCAGTGTAAGTGCGAACGCAGACGACCGACTGTCGGTGACCGATTTTTGACGGTGGAGAATGAAACATAATATGATGATCTACGTTGCAACGCACACGAACTACAAAAAGTCGGCCATGAAAAAATCGATGAATCCTGCCTGGTCGATCTGGTTATCGGCGAAAAATGGAACGGCCTACTCTCCGACCAACAGTAAGCCGCTTGAACTTGTTCAATAAGAAAGGACGTGTCACTGCTCGGCCATGGATGTACCAAACACCTCTCAAATCAATTAAATCCATGACGTGCACTTCTCTCGATAGCCACCGACGAAGTGTCAGATGTGTGCGCTGAGTCGGTCATAAGAGTCGGAGGAAAATTCGGACCTATTATATCGAAGAGCGTCGGTGGCGCTGTGGTTTCGGCACTTGCCTTCCAATCGGGGGGTTGGGGTTCGAGACCCGCCATGTACCAATGTGTTTTTCGTTTCGAATTTCATATGTACATTTGTCTGACGCTCCTAGGGTGAAGGAAAACATCGTGAGGCAACCTGCATACATCTGCGAAGAAATTCAATGATGTATGTGAAGTCGACCAATCCGCACTGGGCCAGCGTGGTTGACTAAGGCCTAATCACCCTAAGATAGGGTAGGCTCGAACCCCTCGGTGGGGACGTATATGAGCTGTGATGATGATGATGATATCGAACCTACAAAAAGTCGGTCGTGTGCGTTTACCGTTAAGTTAGAGCGGCGTGGATGTAAATCGGAGAAGAAGACTTGAGTGTCAAAATATATATAATATAATTATGATAAACCAAAATCTATATTCCAGTGGCACTGTTGCCTAAGTTCGGAGTGTTGCGCCGATAATATGGCTATTTATCACCGCATTAAAGACCATAGACACAAATTTATTGTCCTATCACGTTACGTTACAAATATTGGAGTAATCTTGGAGCATTATGTGAGAACACATTTTGTTAGAGCCTATCTATACAACGAATTAGGGTGTTGTTATTTATTTATTTATCCAACATTTGTACACATGATTTTAATAAACATGCCAGCATAATGTTACTTAACCTTGTATGTGCAATTGTGCATGCATCCCGAATATTATCATGATGTCTGCAAATACACGTTGGAAAAAAAAATGACTTTTCATCTTTTTTATATTTCGTCGCTGCGCACAGAAAAATCATTATTTTAGCATACTATACAAGATAGTAAAAACGTTTTATCTTTGCGGCAAATATGGCACTCATACGGTCTTATTACAAAACCTGGTCTAAGCCTGCTTGGTTTAAAATTAGAGCACTTTCGTTTTCACACATTATGACTCCTCTTCATTATCGGCGATTACAGATAATTACGCGCGAGCACGATTGTGTAGAGGGCATACTCGACTGTACTCGGCTGTGCGCGCCGATCATCGTCTATGATCGCCTGCGACCCGTGAATTGTCGGTTTTTCGGGCACGCATCAAAGGGAATCGCCGGGTGGTTGTTTTGAGGTGTCCACATGATCGCCGCTCATGTTCTATGCTCATGCTCAATTGCTCTTGTTCACTTAGTTCTAATACGATGAATGGTCAAATACCACCATCTTCTTTTTTTACACTTTTTTCACAACTTTTCGTTGAATCACATTAACAAAATGGTTGTACACCGCAACCATTTAGGTGGCAGTAGCAACACACTCCACGTCCATCTTGATCTTGACGCTTGCAGTTCGACAAACTACTACAGACGATCGTGGGGATGCTTGCACGATGATCGTGCCGATTATGATAGGATTAAACGAACTTACCTTAAGTGAAGTTCAATCCATATTATATGAAGTATTTAATCCAAGACAATAATTACTATTGTAGTACCGCCTTTTCCCGCCACACAATACGCGACATTTAGAGACACCACTAAAAATATGAAAGAAAAATACACCTGGCAACTCCACCGTCACCATAGCTCATTAGTTTAGAGTACTAAGTAAATATAATTGGATTAGTAATTCATCACTTCAAAAGGGAAGGGTGAAAAAATGGATAAAACGAACGAGTTAATAAATTATGTCTGGCAATCCCAATCTAAATCTAAAGGTCTTAATTGATGGTGAATGCTCAGACTCACTGTCTATAAATGCTGGTGTCCCCCAAGGATGTGTGCTATCACCTACACTATTCCTTTTGCATATTAATGATATGCTGCAAATCAGCGGCATTCATTGTTATGCAGATGACAGCACGAAAGATACCTCCTATAACGGCCGTGCGAATATTTCTCGGGAAAACGTCATTGAGTGCCGGAATAAACTTGTGTCTGAAATTGATACATCATTAGAGAAAGTCTCTAACTGGGGTCGACTTAATTTAGTCCGTTTTAACCCTACAAAGACACAGGTTTGCGCGTTCACCGCCAAGAAAATGCCATTTGTCGTATCTCCTCACTTTCAGAGCATTCCCCTATCTGCCTCAGCCAATATTGAGATCCTTGGTGTCGACATATCTATGTTATCGGGGTCAGTTTCCGCACTTAGTCCTTAAGGTGGACCATTGTACGTGAGTGTCGACATATCGAGCGAAGTCCAGTTCCGTGGCCACTTGGAGGGTAAGGCTAAATTAGCCTCTAAGAAGCTTGGTGTGCTCAATATATCGAGAAGGTATTTCAGTCCAGCGCACCGCCTACAGCTTTACAAGGCGCAGGTTCGGCCTCATATGGAATACTGTTCTCATCTTTGGGCTGGGGCACCCCAATACCAGCTTCTCCCACTGGAACTTTGGAATGAATTGTCGCCTTCGGTATTTCCGGACCGATACGACCTTCAAACTTTCAAGAAAAGAGCGTATTCCTACCTTAAAAAGGCCGGCAACGCACTTGTAACTCCTCTGGGGTTGCGGGTGTCCCATGGACCCCCTATCCCATAAAAAAAATGTATGCCAGCACAATGGAATATGACATATGCAATCCTGCCATAGTTTTATATTTCCTTAAGCATGGGACATCTAGAAACCTGATATTGAGAAAACTAACATTAAAAACTGCTATTATTAGCAAAACCGCTGCCCAAAAAAACAAATCCTATACCTACATAATTATTTATGTAGGTATAGGATTAAATTATCATGCATATAGGGCAGGATTAACTGTTGATAATATTCTAAAGGCGAATAAACATTTTCAGTTAATCACTATTTTACATTTTCGCGTGGCGATTATGTACGCTGTCCGTGGGACAGGCTAAAGGACATATATCTATCAAAGCACATTAATCGTTAATTCTACATTTTCGCGTGGCGATATGTAGGTACTCTGTCCGTGGGACAAGTTACTCTAAACATCTACAATAGTAATTATTGTCTTGGATTAAATATAAATATAATGATAGGATTAAACGAACTTACCTTAAGTGAAGTTCAATCCATATTATATGAAGTATTTAATCCAAGACAATAATTACTATTGTAGTACCGCCTTTTCCCGCCACACAATACGCGACATTTAGAGACACCACTAAAAATATGAAAGAAAAATACACCTGGCAACTCCACCGTCACCATAGCTCATTAGTTTAGAGTACTAAGTAAATATAATTGGATTAGTAATTCATCACTTCAAAAGGGAAGGGTGGGATGCTCATTGTCTTGGATTAAATACTTCATATAATATGGATTGAACTTCACTTAAGGTAAGTTCGTTTAATCCTATCATTATATTTATATTTAATCCAAGACAATAATTACTATTGTAGATGTTTAGAGTAACTTGTCCCACGGACAGAGTACCTACATATCGCCACGCGAAAATGTAGAATTAACGATTAATGTGCTTTGATAGATATATGTCCTTTAGCCTGTCCCACGGACAGCGTACATAATCGCCACGCGAAAATGTAAAATAGTGATTAACTGAAAATGTTTATTCGCCTTTAGAATATTATCAACAGTTAATCCTGCCCTATATGCATGATAATTTGAAGCATATTGTTTGGAGGATTATGAGTAAATAGAATATTAATATGAAAGATAAATAATTAAATTAACTTTCCTCCATTATGTGCTTTAGCCATCTACTCATGGGTTGAAAAGTAGTAATTTAAAAGTCTAAAATAAATTTATCTAATCTTTATTTCTATGGTCCTTTATTATTTGTAACAATCAAGCAATAACAAAGTTCTCACAAGTAAAATATCTGGAATAATATTTACATAGAGAAGAGACAACTTGCTTGCTTGCTTGTGTCGCTGTCATAGAAATCTTTTAAAATAGTCATCTTAATTTGTGAAAACATTAATTAATACATAAATAATTATGTAGGTATAGGATTTGTTTTTTTGGGCAGCGGTTTTGCTAATAATAGCAGTTTTTAATGTTAGTTTTCTCAATATCAGGTTTCTAGATGTCCCATGCTTAAGGAAATATAAAACTATGGCAGGATTGCATATGTCATATTCCATTGTGCTGGCATACATTTTTTTTATGGGATAGGGGGTCCATGGGACACCCGCAACCCCAGAGGAGTTACAAGTGCGTTGCCGGCCTTTTTAAGGTAGGAATACGCTCTTTTCTTGAAAGTTTGAAGGTCGTATCGGTCCGGAAATACCGAAGGCGACAATTCATTCCAAAGTTTGACTGTACGAGGCAGGAAACTGCGAGAAAAACGCACAGTTGTGGACTGCCAACCATCTAAGTGATGGGCATGGATTTTTTGTCGCGTGGAACGATGGCGGAAAGAGGCGGCAGGTATGAGACCGAACAATTCCTCGGAGCATTCCCCATAATATATGCGATAGAAGATGCATAGTGAGGCGACATCTCTACGCAGCGCCAAGGTATCAAGCCGATTAGAAATTTCCTGGCAGTCGACGATTCGAGTCGCTCTCCGCTGAATGCGGTCCAGTGGGAGAAGCTGGTATTGGGGTGCCCCAGCCCAAAGATGAGAACAGTATTCCATATGAGGCCGAACCTGCGCCTTGTAAAGCTGTAGGCGGTGCGCTGGACTGAAATACCTTCTCGATATATTGAGCACACCAAGCTTCTTAGAGGCTAATTTAGCCTTACCCTCCAAGTGGCCACGGAACTGGACTTCGCTCGATATGTCGACACTCACGTACAATGGTCCACCTTAAGGACTAAGTGCGGAAACTGACCCCGATAACATAGATATGTCGACACCAAGGATCTCAATATTGGCTGAGGCAGATAGGGGAATGCTCTGAAAGTGAGGAGATACGACAAATGGCATTTTCTTGGCGGTGAACGCGCAAACCTGTGTCTTTGTAGGGTTAAAACGGACTAAATTAAGTCGACCCCAGTTAGAGACTTTCTCTAATGATGTATCAATTTCAGACACAAGTTTATTCCGGCACTCAATGACGTTTTCCCGAGAAATATTCGCACGGCCGTTATAGGAGGTATCTTTCGTGCTGTCATCTGCATAACAATGAATGCCGCTGATTTGCAGCATATCATTAATATGCAAAAGGAATAGTGTAGGTGATAGCACACATCCTTGGGGGACACCAGCATTTATAGACAGTGAGTCTGAGCATTCACCATCAATTAAGACCTTTAGATTTAGATTGGGATTGCCAGACATAATTTATTAACTCGTTCGTTTTATCCATTTTTTATTTTTATTATCTGACCCTATTTTATTGCCTATAGTTAGATAATTAGTGAAAGAGCTGAGCAGTGAAAATGTCATGATTGATGTGATGCTCCTGCTTTAAAAATAGATAGAAATTTAAGATTTGAAAAAACTTTTGGTACCTACCTACATTGGATAGATTTGAAACATTGATTATTTCTTTGAAGTAAGCCTGAGTGGTAATGGTCTAACCTGGGAATACTTAGATTCCTTAAGCTCTGTCAGTTATAACTCTGCAGAAATTCCAGAATCAAAGAAAATGAGTTTCTTCTCCTTTTTAATGCATATTATAAAATATATATTATTTATAATCTAATCATATATTATTTATTGAAATGCGTTACAAATAATTCAATGCATGACAAATCTTAAAATTACATCATGTCCTGCGACAGTTTCCAACTTACATCTGAATTGAGACTGCAATGTTCAAAATCAGCTTAATATTTCTTATCTTTAAATATTATATATTATAAAGCAAAAACCATCTTAATGCATAATTATGTATCTAACAGTTCTAAGAATTTGATACTGTCTTCCTTTTTTCTTATAACCAACTACTATAAGTACCTACCTTTTAATTAATGTCAGTTGATAAAACACCTGAGAAAATTTCTAAAGAAAATGTTTACTGCTCCATATCGCAGAAGCATTTTACAATACTTCTCTTATACATAAGCATGTTGTAATTGCCCCCCAAATGTTCAAAGCTATAAACTTATATCTATCTGAGCTCTTAGTGGAAAACAATTCCACAAAAACTGCCATACATAGTGAAACTAAACTACTTAGCATTTGAGCAAAATTACAAACCATGCAGTGGTCTAGTTTAATAAATTTATTTATAAGTGATGATGACAATAGTATAATACATTTCCTTTCTGTTTTTATGACTGTGTGACTGTAAATAATTTTACAGTTTTATTGGAGTACAAATATTCATCCCTCTTATTGCTCTTTATAGCTTCTATTAGGTTTTTATAAAAGCATAGTCATATTAGTTTTCTTCTGATCCTGGTGTACTGAAATTGTATACCTACTTATTACATAGTAATCTAAAGACATCAGTTGACATCACCACATCACTCAGATATTTTATGAAGATTTTATGGAAATTGAAGTCAATACTTGTGATATTACAGCTATTGCAAAGCTCACTTCACTTTGACTTATTTTTTGAGTAATTTATCCCAAGGTTAGGATATTAAGAATTTCCATGTTATGTTATGGACCATCTAACAGTTTGCAGTTACCAGGAAACTTTGCCTAGATAGGCAACGTCAATTAAAATATCTTTCAAGGCAAATCTTTGTAAACTTGGTCAGAAATTTATACTTTATGCCATAATTTCCTTTAAAAGTATTTGTGCTTATTCCTATATTCCACAGAGTTCATGATCGAGTAGGTACCTAGGTACATCATCTTTTATTTGCCTTGATAGGTAACGCTCTCACGGAAAGCAGGCAGTTCATAAAGAAAAATATATAAGCACATATTTTATTATAAAATTTAAATAACGACAACGAATTTTAAAGGCAAAACACAAAATTACGACGCATCTTCAAAACAGTACGTACCTGTTAAGACATGTTGTGTTATTTATTTATATTAAGATAACCAATTTTCTTTTGAAGCTTCATATTTTCTTTGTCATACTTATTTTCTGTGTTTTTAGCACTGCGTTTCTGCATTTTAGTTTTATTCCGAAAAATAAATCACTTTGAAAAACATCAATAGTTAAAATATTAGGTTGGGGAAAAAGTCTTTTCGCATTATAGTATGTATAAACTTATAATAAAATCTCTTTGGCTATACTATTTGTATCTGGGTGGTTTTGGTATCATTGAAAGTTTAAATTTTAAAGAACATAATTCCAAATTCAAATTAGGAAAATGTGTGATTTTCATTTGTTTTTCGTACCGCCAAGATGAGTGAATCTAATGAAGAAATTCGATACATTTTAAAATTTTACTACAAAAAAGGTAAAAATGCAACGCTAGCCGCGAAAAAAATTTGCGATGTTTATGGACCTAGTGCAGTGTCTGTGAGAGTAGCACAAATTTGGTTTAAGCGTTTTCAATCCGGAAATTTTGATGTCAAAGATGCACGTCGCTCTGGTCGCCCTATTACAGATAAAATGGATGCCATTTTTGAAAAAGTGGTGCAAGATCGGCATGTCAGTAGTTACAACGTAGCTGAAGAACTGGGAATTGACCACAAAACAGTTTTAGCGCATTTGAAAAAAACTGGGTACACAAAAAAGCTCGACATTTGGGTACCTCACGAGCTCACTGAAAGAAACCTAATGAACCGTGTACTCATTTGTGATTCTTTATTACGACGTAATGAAACCGAACCATTTTTGAAGAAGCTGATAACTGGTGATGAAAAGTGGATCACGTACGACAAGAACGTGCGAAAAAGGTCGTGGTCAAAGGCCGGTCAGGCTTCACAGACTGTGGCGAAACCCGGGTTAACTCGCAACAAGGTGATGCTGTGTGTGTGGTGGGATTGGAAGGGCATTATTCATTATGAGCTGTTACCACCAGGCAGGACCATCGATTCTGAACTCTACTGCGAACAACTGATGAGATTAAAGCAAGAAGTTGACAGAAAGCGGCCGGAATTAATCAACAGAAGGGGTGTGGTTTTTCATCATGATAACGCTAGACCTCACACATCTTTAGCCACTCAGCAAAAATTAAGAGAGTTTGGCTGGGAGGTGTTAATGCATCCGCCGTATAGTCCTGACCTTGCACCTTCAGATTTCCACCTGTTTCGGTCTCTTCAGAATTCTTTAGGCAGTGTCAGGTTAACATCACGAGAGGACTGCCAAAACCACTTGTCGCGGTATTTTGACCAGAAGTCCCAAAATTTCTATAGCAATGGGATCATGTCCCTACCTACAAGATGGCAAAAAGTTATCGAACAAAATGGTACCTACATACTTTAGTTAAATGTAAATAAACTATATTAAAAAATGTTTTGAATTTTCTTAAAAAATGCGAAGAAACTTTTTCCCCAACCTATTATATGTCAGCTGCGTAGAGCGCGAAAAAACGAATGAGCTATGGTGACGGTGGGGTTGCCAGGCGTATTTTTCTTTCATATTTTTAGTGGTGTCTCTAAATGTCGCGTATTGTGTGGCGGGAAAAGGCAGTACTACAATAGTAATTATTGTCTTGAATTAAATATGAATATAATAGACGATCACACAATCAACGATCATCGCCGATAATGTAGTGCAGACATTACACACATATTGAGACAGCGTCATATTAGTAATACAAGAATAAAATATTTTTGAGTCACGGTAATGTTTTGGCTTCCATCGGGTTCCTTAACAGAGGAACTGGTTATCGCACCTCTTTATTGTCGAAACACAGCAATACAATTAACATTATTGCTATGGGGACAGTCTTAGCAAGATCGTGGCAAGCAGCCAGGCGGATTTAAAAAGAGACTTGCTGCCGGAAAAAAGTCAACAAAAATCTGCTTTTATTGAGAAACCTTGTTACCAGGAGCGCTTACAACTAAGCAAATAAGGTCATAAAGACACACGTCTATTATATTATAGTGTTTAGCACTATACTGCTTTAACCGTGCTTTTACCACTTACCATCTAAATTGCTACCATTGTGTGTCATTATATTTCTAAAATATATCTCCATTTTAATTAGATACCTTATGTCACTACTGCGTTCAGCAGAAAACCAGTGCCGCTTGCCTTACTTGCTGCTTAAACTAGCTGACGCAATTTTGACATCACATGGCGTTACACAGTTTGTGTTGTAAATGTTAATTGTCATCTGTGTATTTGTAATGTTAATTGTGTACTGTCGTGTGGAGTTAAAATAATATGGATTTTCTTTCTCTCTTTCTTTCTTAAGCCAGTCAACCTCATCTATATAACATGAGTTGATCAAAATGGCAGTCATTAGCGCAGCTGTTATTGTAAGTAAGTGTTATGTGTACCTTTGTCAGTGAATGCTAATCTGCCTCGTTGCGTTGCCCTGGTTTTTTGATCTTCAACGTGAAGTGAGATGAAGTATAAGAGCTCTGTTGTGAATAATAGATGCTTGATCGATCTAACTAGGTACCTACTTAGCTGAAACAAAAGCTTTCGTACTCGTTGCAAACTACTTGACCGTGTCGGAGCCCCTTAAGACAGTTAGGCGGTAATGAGTGTCGGAAGTCGGCGGTGGTTTTATCACCGCCAAATTGCGCTCCTTGCAAGGTATTCACCTTCTGAATATTCCGGTTGTTTGCGGCAGGGCTTCCACTGACAAATGGATGCAGTCCATTTATTTATATTAGTAGTGCTAACGATACAACAGAATGGAAAATATACGATTGGCTTGATTAATCTCTTTGATAAAACCATGGATATATTTTCCTGTTTACATTACTGAACGATCGAGGTGATGAGGTCGACAATGGTCCTGCGATGTTGTAGCAGCTTGATGAAATGAATGACTACGTAGGTATCTTTTTTCATTTAGTAAGCGTTGCACAGACAAATACAGTTTTTTGTGTCATGGATTTCAGTTTTTGTGGTATTTTGAAGTTGGGTCTTTTTGTAATAAAAAGATTATAATGTACTCGTATATGAGAATAATTAGGTACTAAATAGTGAGTGCAATATTTGAATTCAATGTCGAGAAAAAAATGTTTGTAGGATGTTTAATAAGTGTTGGAAATGTGTATTTTTTCTGTAATAAATCCTGACCCCAAACACCCAAATGATTTGTCACTGATACCTTAGAAGATGGGTCGTGCGCTTGTGTGGGACGCTACCTGCACAGACACACTGGTTGCGGCCTATCTTCTTATGACTGTAAGTCAACCTGGTGCCGAGATAGAACCCCGTGAACTTTTCTAAAATATCAATGTCTCGGACCCCAATATGAGCTTGTGACTTTCGGCGTCGGGACATTGGGACCGTAGAGAAAGGGCGCAGAAAGACTCCACAGAGACTTGAGCAAGCGATTGTGGGGGGCAATTGGTGACCATCGCGCGGGCTGCTTTCTTGCGTAAAGGACTGGCTTCAGCGTGGAAACGCCGCCTGCATGATAGGGACCCAGGCGGACGTTGATGAGATTAATAAAGCAATTGACGCGATCAATATGGACCTTGAAACCATTAGGTGTTGGTCTGAGCAATTTGGAGTCTGTATTAACCCATCTAAATGCCAAGCCATCATAATTGGTAGCTCCAGGATCTTATCAAAGGTTGCTTTTGATAGTTTGTGTCCTGTTAGTTTTGATGGTAAAGCAATTTCATTTTTTTTTTTTTTTTTTTTTTTTTTTTTTTTTTTTTTTTTTTTTTAAAAAACGTCGCCCCACACTAGGATTTTCTCCTGTGTCGTGGGTGCAGTTACAAACATAGAATATCACATGCACATACGCCCAGACCGGAACAAATTTCTGTAGGCCATACAAAACATTTGTCCCGTACGGGAATCGAACCCGCGACCCGTTGCGCAGTAGGTGATCACTCGACCTCTGCGCTAAACGTGTCGTCATAGCATAGCATTTAGCAGCAGTGTGAAGGATTTGGGTCTTCACTTGGACTCTAGTCTTAGTTGGCGACCCCAGATTGCAAGTATCTGCCAGAGAGTAACTGGGACATTACGATCTCTGTATCGTCTAAGAAACTTTTTGCCTGCTGACATAAAAAAAATGCTTGTACAGACCTTAATCTTTCCTATTATTGACTATGGTGATGTGTGCTATCTCGACCTGAATGCAGATCTACTCAACAAATTGGACCGTCTTCTGAATAACTGCATTCGATTCGTCTTTAATTTAAGAAAGTATGATCATGTCTCTGCTCATCGGATGCATTTGAAATGGTTACCCATACGTGAGCGTAGAGATATGAGGACTTTAACAACGCTGTATTCCCTAATTAATGGCCCGAACACCCCTAATTATCTTAGAGATCATTTTCAGTATTTCACTACCTCTCATGATAGATCCCTTCGTTCCGTCTATAATGGCCTTCTCAAATGTCCAACTCACCAGTCGGGGATCATACACTCCTCTTTTTTAGTCCAATCCATCCTTTTATGGAATACTCTCCCACTGGAAGTCAGGAAGTCATCAACCAAAGTAATTTTCAAAAATAGATTGCGGAAAGTTTTCCAAGGAAAAACTCCATCACATGGCTGAAACTCAAAACTGCTTTTGGTAATGTAAGTTTGTGATGTTTTTCTTCCTTATTATATTTAGTATAGTGCATAGTTATAATTATGTATGTGTGTATATATATATATATATATATATATATATATATATATATATATATATATATATATATATATATATATATATATGTATATATTGTATAAAGCATATTATCATATTTATTTACATGTGGATATAGGTATGTATTTATATAGGTTTAAATTTAAGTATTGTTCGTATCTTACATTTAATTTAATTTGTATTGGTACATCTACCTCTGAATTCTCTGCATCACCCAAAGGTTGACTGGCAGATAATGCCCCAGGCATTAAGTCTGCCTTTGTACATAAGCGTACATGAAGAATTAATAAATAAATAAATAGGGACCGAGAAACGAGGGCCTAATTTTGTAATGTTATTTTTATTATTTAAGGTTATTAATAAAATTAAATACTCTGAACGTCGGTGGCCTCGGCACTGGACTGTGCTCCGAGTAGAAATCGGGAGGCCCGCGATCGATCCTGCCATGTACCAATGTGTTTTTCGTTTAACGAATTTCATATGTACATTTATATGACGCTCCTATGGTGAAGGAAAACATCGTGAGGAATTCGCCTGCGAAGTACTTTTAAGGTGTATGTGAACTCAACCAATCCGCACTGGGCCAGCGTGGTTTGACTAAGGCCTAATCACCCTAACTAGGCTCGTGCTCCTCGGTGGGGACGTATATGAGCTGTGATGATGGTGATGATTAAATATTCATAGATTTTAGGGTCTCAGTTGTGATTCCTTTCTTACATAAACCATCTATAAAATTAAGTTCTATTTTCACTTACCTCAGTCCTTGATTATCAAGATTTTCCTTTACTCATCTCGAGAGACTTAATAGATACCACCATCTAGCTATCAACATCTTCGCCACTTAAACAAGTTATATCTAATTTTCGTTACGTTCATTATTCATAAGAAAAGGTCTTGGCGCCCTCAAAAATTGGCGTGAGGTGAGGAACAGCAATTATCGCCCAGACGGTGACGTCGCGGCGAATGCCTGTTGCTGAGAAGTGTCAGTGGCGGGGTGGGTGGGAACAGACTGCGTATATCAAGCAGTGGTCTTGGAGTGCCTGATACCAACCTGGTAAACAAATAGAATTTATGATATCAGTCTTCCCGTGATCGCGAAAGCTGAAAGGCGTTCGAAACGTCTGGTTAAATACATCTCATTTCCTACTACACAAGTTTGTAAGGAATCGTGTCCACGAAATTCAAAACGGCACAATTGGAGTTACGTGCCGTCACAATGTAACCCAGCAGACCTGGCTCTCGCGGGGTGAGACCTGATATCATCAGGGACGCTACGATATGGTGGTCGGGCCCTGATTTTATACAGCATAGTGAAATAGTAAAACCAAACATACGTAAGTCGCGAAAGGTTTGTTTCATTTAAATATGAAGTACTACTTGCGCCAATAAAACTCAGTAACTAATAAATTATGAAGCAACTACGACTAATTTTCAGTTCCCAGAGTCTATTAATTCTGCCAGTTTCCAGAGCTATATTTATAAACATTATAACATACAAATTTTCACATACCCTTTAAGCCCTCTGTTTAAACGGGCGAAATGGACCGGCAAAGCATAAATGAGGAAATAAGATTTCTGATGTTTTAATAGCCTTAATTGTGCGCAGAATTATGATGCTATTCAAATTCGCACAATAAACCTTCGATAGCTGTGACGCTCATATAATATGTCTTATATAACTTTGCCTGCTACTATGAATAGTGTATTATAATTATAATGTAAAACTGCAAATTCTAGCGCGCTGCACCCCTAACGCTCTCGGCGACGAAGAAGCAATTACGAACATCTTAACGGAATGAGTCGCGCTAAGATCTGCCACTGACACCTTTATGGTGCATCCCGCGGCTGCTTCGGTGCTACGTAATGTAACACGACAATATTGGCTAGCATTATTTGGTTTAAGCGACCGCTTGTTATTTGTTGAATGAATGAATACATTGTCAAGAGTTGCAGTTTAGCCAAACGGGTCCATGTGGGGTTTTGTTTCAAGTCTTCATCTCCTCGCAGAGATGAAATCGTGGTTTACTCTCTTAGTCAGCTCTTACGATGCTCTGTTCCCAGTAGTTACATTCTTAGTCACACTGATGTAACTAGATGGACTGTTTTAGTCCTTGTAGTTACATTATTTAGGAGATTAGATTTAATGTAACTAATGGAAGTTTCTTATTCCAAGTATATACATCGTTTATATCTCTCTATCCACGGGGAGAAAGGCCGACACATCTCTACTAATATTATAAAAAGGAAAGATTTATATTTTTGTAAGTTTGTATTGAATAGGCTCCGAAACTACTGAAAGGATTTTAATAATTCTTTCACCATAAGAATGCTACATTATCCCTCAGTAACATAGGCTACAAAATTATTTTTCTTCTGGGAAAATATAAAATTCCCACGGGAAAACAAAAATAACGCAGGCAAAGCTGCGAGCGGAAAGCTAGTGTATTATTAATCCATCACCACACGGAAGAGTCTGAATCCATGGTTGCCATCTATTCCAAAAATGGTTCGTGATGATAGGGTTTCTGAGGCTACCTGGCTATCGACTACCGTCTTACCTAAGTTTGTCACCAAAATTACAAAGTGAAAAAATAACAATGTTGTGCTCCAACAATTAGAGGCAAGAGAGCCAGTTCCTCACTTGCTGCAGAGTCCAGGTGAACTTAGTTTCCAGCTTCGACTTTATCGTCATTTAACATCAGGTGTGACAAAGGCCAAGAGCTTTTCTTTCTGTGTAGAAAACCGCCACAGCACGGTAAGCTCGATCGGCCGAGACGTACATCCCCGTATCGTTGAGGTGATCTGACAGCTGTCATCACGTAATTAGTGTCGCGGCGCTGATCGGCGATCAATGGCGCAAATGAAATAATGGCCGCGTAATTAGAGATTAGGCGCGAATAGAGCGGTCATCAGACTCATCAGCACGCGACTGCGCCCGCGGACGTGCGACCACTGGATGCGACAGCTTCATTATGTTTTTCACTTGCCATTTCCATTTTTTTTACCTGCGACAGGGATGCTCTTCGTCTTCATCTCACCTGATGGTAAGTGACGATAAGGCTGAAAGTGCAAGCGTGCTTCACCTGGACTCCTCAAAAACTGAGGGACTGGCTATCTTACCTCTAATAGGCTAGATGACTAAAAATTTTTTTTGCTTTAATAGATGCTCATTCATATAATAAACTAAAACAAAAAATCGGTTTTCGAATAACTAAAAAAACAACCAAGATATAAGGTATTAAATAAATTAAGGTATAAAGTATTTTTCTACATCTCTTTCTATCAAAACGGCAATTTACATGAAGTTTATATGGCCGTACTAAACAATGACGTCACGGTTGATGTCAAATATCTCCGCTTCCAAATTAACAACTTAAAATGCTTGTATCTAAAGTATTTCTAAGCCGATTTTAATTCTAATTTCACAGGATTGTATGTTTTTCTACGGTATTTTAATAATTTATGACGAGATTTGAAAATTAGAATTCAGACATCATCCCTATTGTCGGAACACAACAATGCTATCATTATTGTTATCATGAGCCAAACTTAGGTAGGACGGTGGTAGCTAACCAGGCGGTCTCAGAAGCTCTACTACTTCTGCCCTCCTTCTTCCTTCTTCTGCCCACATGAGAAATCGAACTTCGGACGTCCCAATTGGTCTAAACTACTAGACCGTGGTGGTAGTTAAATGCTCTTTTATGTATGTAAAAATGCTGTTGACGCTTTTTTAATAATAAATTTGGCTAACAAGCAGGCTACCCACCTTATAGTAAGTGGCTACAGTCGCCTTTAGTACACGTGGTTCTCGTAAGAATTACAAATCTACAACCCATACAAGGACCTCAATCTATGTTCCGAACTTGTGACATTAGATGTAAAGTCACAGGTCCAGTAATTTCGCTGCCTGTCACACAGCAAAGCGCCCCCCCCCCCCCCCGCTGCTTGGCGACAGAAATATATAGATAGCCAGTTCCTCAGTTGTTGAGGAGTATAGGTAAAGCTCGCTTCCACCTTCAGTGTTATTGTCACTTACCATCAGGTGAGATAAAAGTTTCCCTGTCGTATGTAAAAAAAAATTGATAAAATAAAGTAGAAGATTCGCGCTAAAGACTAATGGCCAATTTTACCAACCTTAGATTAGCTTTGGAAACTTTAAAGAGGCATGCTGTCAATTTTTGTTTTTATTTAAAAGAATGTGACAGCATGTCATCTAAGTCCTAATCTAAGACAAGGTTAGTGGAATTGGCCATAATAGTATTAACAGAAATCAATGTCATATCCAGCAGCGCGTAGTCGTGAGCGTTGATCCGGAGCGCGCCGTGACAAAGATGCGCACACAACAAGCGGCGTCAATTTGCGCGCTGACAAGGTGCGGTCGCGGCTGCGTGCGGGCGCTGGGCTGGTGGAGTCGCCTCGAATTTGTTTGTCGATCAACAGAGTATTGCCCAACATAACAGTGAAATATCAATCCCAGCGAGTCTTGTGCCCAAATAACATTCCAGTAAGTCGTCTTCAAGAGTAATTACTTCATGTCGCACAAAGTCCGGGGTACCTACATTCTCGAGAGGTATTACGCAGGATACAGACCGAGGGACATTGGGGTAGAGGTCGTCTAAGCTGAAATGACGCGCCCTATACTATCGCACTGCGTGGACGCGCTACACATAAAAAATTCGTTGCATTTCTCATTCAATTACCGGGTAGATTTAAACGGATTTGTTGTCAAACTAGTCATAGATGTCTGAACGCGCACGGCAGAGTGGACGTCTTGTTTCATACTATGCGCCAGCGCTGCCCAATGTAGAGAGAGTTGTCGGATTTATCACGCAACTAGTCCACCGTACACATCCATAGTTCACGGAAAAGACAACCCGGTGTAGTAATATTTGCACTCACACAACTAAGTGAAGTAATTAAGTTGTGGGGCGCGTCATTTCAGCTTAGACGAGCTCTAAGCTACATTTTATTTGAATACCTACAATGTTCTCTTTTTAGCTGCAATAAGTCTGCTGCTGAGCAGGAAAGCTGTGCCTTGTCCGTGGCCAAATAGGATTTTATCTCATATTAGCTTTTGCACGTGACTTTGTCTGCGTGGAATTCAGCGATATCGTAAGTTCTGTTAGGTATATTACGCGTTACCCAGGGAACTCTTAGGATAAAAAGCAGCCTACGTTCTTCTTTAGGATTTAGGCTGTCTTTGCACTCAATATTGTTAAAATAGATTCAACATTATAAGCGTGAAAGCGTAACAGACAGTGGAACAGACAGAGTTACTTTTCCATTTAAAATATTAGTAGGGACTATTCTACCCACACTAGCTGACCCTGTGAAGTTTGTATCACCTTGACAGCTGACAGATATAAATAAACAACCGCGAAGTTTACTGAGCGTTATTTTTTATACAAAAATACCATTATTTACTTATATTATTTTTTAGCTTTACTTTAGGATTTTCAATATTATTTGTACGAATGTCGCACTTAATGGACTTTATTTCTGAATAAGATTTATTTTAATGTGGATATATTCTTGCCCAACTATCAATGAGTAGCACAACAGCTCCACTTACCTTGAAACTACGTTAATCCCGGCACTCCTGGTACGGCTAGCAGCTCGATCAAAACGTACAGTGGAACTCAGATCACTGCACTAGAAGGATGGAACGTCCACCTTGATTTCAGGAGTCAGTGCGAAATTGATGTGCACTCTGAGATGCTGTTGGCAATCCCAACATTTATGGAAGCGAAAAAAGAATATTCCAATCGGTGAATCGTTTTTGAGTTTTAGCGAAACTAACGAAAGGCGATTAATTCTTATGATACTTCTTGAGCGGAAGCCTAATTTTATGTGCTTGTTCAGACAAGCCAGCTGTACAACTTTTACTATGCGATCAATCTAGAAATTACGAAAAAAATCAGCTATCCAATACATTTAGTTTCAGTGGATGTTAAACCTTTGTATGGAACAGATTAATTTTTTTCGCGATTACAAGCTTGGTTTCGTAGTAAAAGTTGTTCAGTTCGCTTGTCTGAACAAGAACACAGACGAGGTGATGGTTTTTTTTCTGACCCAGCTGTAGGCGTTCGCTTGATCTGAAAGGAACCATTTGGTTACTCCTCCTGTAGAGGAGGTAACGTACCTGTCCTGCCATTTTCGGACTGGTATACAGAATGTAAGTAATCCTGTATATAGGTGACTTTTTTATGACCCTGGAAAATTTAAGGGACGCTTCAGGACACGGTGGTACAATACAAGTTATTTAATTTTATATCAATTTTCTTAATTTTCTTAAATAAAAAAAAATACTTTTAACTTTTAATTTTTATATATTATAATAGATGTGTACTGAAGCGTTTCTTAAATTATTCGCGGTGATAAAAAAGTAACCCTGTATAGATAGGTAAAGATAATGAAAGTGCAGGCTCCACGCTACTCGTAGCCCGCGATCAAACAGTCAGGTCGTTCAGTAGTTTTGAGAGGCTCGCCGGGCCCGCGATGACCGGGTTCAGAGCCTAATGGGTTTAGAAGTCCACTGTCGAGCTGTCTCGTTTAGCGTCGACCTGTCCCGAACACACGAGCTCGAACGCCTGTCGACGGAAGGTGCAAACATCGACATATCCTGACGAAATTAGAAATTCTGAATTATGGGATATGTTAGGAGATAGCAATTTTACCATTCCGAATACGATTGTAGGATAAAAACTTACGTCCTCAGCCTTGTCAAAACGATGAGAAGTTTTAATTGCTTTGATATCTCTTTGACAAAAATTGGTTAAGAATAATTCACACTTAAAAATTTGCTTGTGATTTTGCTTTATCGTAAGTTGACTTTCAATGCGGTATGTGTTTATTAAAAAAACCATTAGCATTTTTTAAATTGCAATGTTACAAAATATAAAACGTGTAATTTGCTTTTAAATGAACACACAATTCTATTTCACTCGAATGGATGGATTTACTCAAAAATTTAGGATGGATAAAGATTAACTTGTGATATTAGCGCCAAATAAATATTTTTTCTTTCTTTCTCTCTAACGTAACAAAATGTTTTCCATCAGTTTTGCCTTAATTTATTAACTCTATGTATCTATTGAAATAGATATAAATATGATTAATGCAAAAGTTATATTGTTGTAACTTATATTCTTTTGTTTGAAATGTTAATTAGATACAGATCAATCAAATAAACTCAGAACAGATTTGCATGAAATTCAACACACTTTTAAATTCGATTAGCATTCAGTGTATCAGAATTACATAAAGAAAATATTATTTCATCAATGTATGCAGCTCTATAACTAATATCAAACTATAATGGATCTCTTTTATAACAACTTTTAAAGCATATTATGTAAACTCTTTAGCTCAAAACTAAAAACCTCTATACAAAAATTGCTCGACGAAAGCAACGGCGAACTAAATAAATAAAATGAGCACCCGCTGAAATGCCACTGCTGGCCTAATTCCGAGGATATCAATAGTTCCATGACGCAGTGGTCATAATTAACAAAGGCGTGATTGTCTGGAAGGAAGCGGGAATTATCTGGCTCGCCGTGGCGTGGGCACGTTCCATCTCGTTGTTTGTCTATCGGATACTAATCATCGGCTTTGCTGGGATACAAAGGTATTCTTGGCGAGAAATTCACTTTGCCCTATGGTAACTTAGATCACTAAACTTCTTTCATCATAACAACTTACATACGTCCCCACTGAGGGGCTCGAATCTACCCTGAGTTAGGAAGTTTAGGCCTTAGTCACCACGCTGCCCCAGTGGGGATTGGTCGACTTCACATACACCTTTGAATTTCTTCGCAGATGTATGCAGGTTGCCTCGCGATGTTTTCCTTCACCGCAGAGCTGCCCAGGCGTGGAATTATCTCCCGACAGATGTTCAACAGAGCCCGTCGGTAACATCTTTTCAACACAGACTGAGGCAGCACTTTTTCTCTCACAACTTTCCACTCAAGATAGATAGTTATCTGTTTTAGTACAACCTAATTATTGTACTAGTATATTATTGTGTATGAATAAATGTTTATGTGTTTACCTATATGTACTTGTATATTATGTTAGTTCGGTATGTATTGTTTTCATACTAACTTTTAAATTCAAATTCAAATTCAAAAATCTTTATTCAACATAGGCCTTTACAGGCACTTATTGACGTCAAAACAAAGCAAAACAATCTAATTTAAAGGAATCATATTAACCTTGTATGTGCATACATCCTGCATATATTCAAGATGTCTGCAAATACAAGTAGGAATGAAAAAAAAAAGTTGACTCTACACCTGTTCGGAAATTGGGAGAGCCTTCTCGAGAAGAACAGGCAAGAAACTCGAAAGGTCAAAATTTTTTATCTCCTCTTTTAAATCGCCATTTACAATTTGGGTTTTGTTAACATTTTTGTTTTTAAGTTTTATGCATTTTTGTGTTTCCCACAGTTACGTCTTGCCGACATACCCATAGGTTAGCTGGAGATATCTCAGTTGGAAATAAGCACCTTTGTGTTACCGAAGAAACCAGGTAGGTACATACATTATAAAGTCAGGTGAAAATTTTAATAAACTGCATTTTTGTAGGGTCTATTTTAATCTAGGGTCAACTTTTACAACTATATGACGTCAATAGGTATTTACCCTTAAGTTAAAATAAAAATATTAAATTTGAGTCCAGCATTTTTGTTTCCAGAGAGTACGATAATTTTATTTCCACAGTAATTTCTCGAGCAATTACGTCGTAAAAAGAAAATATGATCCGAGAGAGCAACGCATAAAAAGTTGACGTTTTAATAAAACAAACGCAATAAAGTGTCATTGGCGGTCGTAACGCCGCTCGCTCATGACGTAGTTATTGTTGTGGCGTTAGTGATCGCAGTTGCTATTGCAGTCGTCGTGAGCCCCGTTCAAATTAGTCCAGTAGCCATTCTAGTCCGGTAATCCAGTCCAGAGGGGCCTGCTACAAGCTACAGGTAGATCAAACCTGGGGGCCTAGACGAAGTAACAATTAAAAAACCGGCCAAGTGCGTGTCGGGCCACGCGCAGTGTAGGGTTCCGTAGTTGCAAATGCCAACTTTGAGTACACACTTACACCTCACAACACGTTGCCACAGATTACTAAATACGTTGCTATTAAATTAGGCATTATTATTAATATTAAAGCTGCAATGATTTTATATTTCCTTAACTTAACGTGGTTCGTAAATTTATATTCAGTCATCATCATAGCTCATATACGTCCCCACCGAGGGGCTCGAGTCTACCCTATGTTAGGGTGATGAGGCCTTAGTCAACCACGCTGGCCCAGTGCGGATTGGTCGACTTCACATACATCATTGAATTTCTTCGCAGATGTATGCAGGTTGCCTCACGATGTTTTCCTTCGCCGTAGGAGCGTCAGACAAATGTACATATGAAATTCGAAACGAAAAACACATTCTCTAAACCTTACATTATTTTTTAAAGACCTATTCAACAATACCACACATGATGGGTTAGTCTAGAAAAAAAATATTACTCCCACTTGTATGGGAGCTACCCAAAAAAAATTTTTTTTCAATATTTTTTTCTACCACTTTTGGGCATGAATAATATACATACCCATACAAAATTACAGCTTTCTAGTACTAATAGTCTTAGAGCAAAACCGCGGATAGACAGACAGACATGGCGAAACTACGAAATGTATGGGAATGCTTCCACATCACGAATCATTCCCATACAGTGCTATCCGATAAACGTTTAACGTAAACGAAACGAACGCTAATGGTTTTTTACATCGACAGGGAAGCTCTTAGCCTTTTTTTTACCTGATCATAAGTCATGTTAAGGCCGAAGGTGGAAGCGAGCTTCACTCCTCAACATCTGAGGAACTAGCTCTATTACCACTGATTGTCAGAACACAACAATAGTATTAATATTGTTATTATGGCGACAAACTTAAGTAAGTCGGTGGTAGCTAGCCGGGCGGGCTCAGAAGACCTACCACCAACTAAACCGAGCAAAAAAAAAATTCTGTCACCATGGGGAATTGAACCCTGGACCCCCCGATCAACACCCAGTGGTCTCAACCGCTAGACCACGGAGGTGGTTATACTTTGTCTAGACCCTCTCACCCGATGTTTTAGACCAATCGGAACGCACCAAATTGTCTTTGTAATATTGGATGGCACGTCATAATGTGGCATTTTGGATTGGCCGAACGCAGAAGTTAAATTTTATGGCTATGGATTAGGGATGTTGAGAGGGCATAAAAATGTATTACCTACTAACTAGTCCGTCGGTTTTTGAAACGCTCGACGCTCTTTCAAAATAACAAAAAGCTGCTAAGATAATGCGCATTAAGGTTATGGAGTGGGGGCTCGCAGCGTCACAATATGCCAATATGCTAGAAAATTTACACGATCGTGACGTCACAACACATTTCCAATCAACGTATCGCTTAGAGCATTCATACATAGGTTAAATGATCTAAGACGTATCGTGTCAAATTTTTGATAAGAAAAAACCAGCCAAGTGCAAGTTGGACTCGCGCACCGAGGGTTCCGTACATACTTCTATAACTTCCCGTGTAGTACATATTTCCGGTTTTGAGATTTTTGTCCTTAATCCATACTTCCATACTAATATTATAAATGCGAAAGTAACTCTGTCTGTCTGTCTGTCTGTCGTGCTTTCACGCCAAAACTACTGAACCGATTTAAATGTTTGGTATGGAGATAGTTTGAGTTGTGGGGAAGGATAAATAATAGTTTTATCCCTATTCTTAAGAGTGTACGGGGGGGGGGGGGGGGGATTTGTAAAGGGAATCAATAAAAAAGGATTTCCACGCGGACGAAATCGCGGGTAAAAGCTAGTTTATAAACTTTTGCGGTATAAACGGCCATATCTTTTTTCACGTTAAGTTAGAATTTTGATTTTTTCACAGCTTTAAGGGACTGTAAACCTGAGTATATGGTTTTAATTTCAACTCTATACCTTCACGCGTTCCCGACATAAAGGGTCTTGATAGACGGACGGACGGACAGCTAACAAAGTGATCCTATAACGGTTCCGCTTTTTTTCCTTTTCAGGCACAGAACCCTAAAAATGAAAAAAATACGTATGTAACAATCTACACGACTGACTTGACTCAACAAAATTTTGTACTGGTTTAATCCTTACTAATATTATAAACGCGAAAGTTTGTGTGTATGGATATATGGATGTTTGTTACTCTTTCACGCAAAAACTACTGAATGGATTTGGATGAAATTTTGTAGGTAGACGGATTACGGTAGGGATTAACATATAGGCTACTTATTATCCCGGAAAAGTAATAAGTTCCCGCGGGAAAATAGATTTACAGTTTGTTCTTTGGACTTTTAAGGCAAAACATAGATCGCGGGCACAGCTTGTACTCGTAGCTTTATATTTCTAGTTGCTTATGAGCTATTGGACTGAAAACTGGAATGAAATTGGACGATTACGCCATCCCAGTAGTGCCATTCCAGTAACGATGGTCGAGCTGGTACAAAAAGTCTGACTGCCAATCCAGTCATTGGTCTAAACTGGAATTAAGTTCATTCCAGTTCAGTAGCGGTTATCATCGAGCCAGTAGCTTTTCAATTCAGCAATTCAGTGCTGATCATTGAAGACAAAACCCTGAATGTTTTTAATCGTAGCAACTAGCAACAGATTTATTCGTTGTGCATTGCTACGAACACGCATTACTTAGGGACGCTGTCACAGCTAAACCAGCAATGAACAATTACAAACGCGCTCGACGTATCGAGCTAACAGACAACATAACGATCTGGAACGAGAGGTCCCGGCGGCGTATTTTTATTAATTTAATGCTCTCACTGAACACTTAATGCGTAAAGTTCGGATTGAAATTTGATCTGCAAGTAGATTCCGCCATTATCATCACAGAAGGTAATTAAGTTTGAAATCTAATAAGCTTCTATTGCACCTCTGTGAGTAGTTAGTTGTGATTACAATAATTATGAATATTATAGAGCAGATGAGATGTTGTTCTGACCTACCATTGAAGCAATCGGTAGACTAATTGCAGACGTCCATAACCGATTGTTATACCTACTTATATTAACACTTCTTGCAATTGAGAGGGATGAAAAAGACTACAATTTGGTAAAAAAAACCTATAGTAGTGGGGCCAGGGTACGGTGATAATGTGTAAATAAATAATTATTATTATGCTATTGTAGAACGCCCAGTTCAGAAAGATAAAAAATAATTTGGCCCTAACAAGATAATTACAAGATTATTATCATTTAGCTTGCTTTTAACTGACTTCAGAAAAGGAGGAGGTTATCAATTCGATGCGTATTTTTTTGTATGTATGTTACGCGATAACTCCGCAAATTGTGAACCGATTTTCATTTTTTTGTATTCGAAAGAGTATATTCCTATTTTTACCAAATTCAGGATCTGATGATGGGATCCCAGGTAAATCGAGGAAAACTCTCAAATTTTATAGGCACATATTACCACACTTTTTAAATATTTTCTCTAAAACTATTCAGGTTTGCATCTGATAGTCTTCATCTCATGATGCTGTGCTGATGCTGAGCCGATGATAGAAGATTCGATTAGGAGGAGTCAGGGGATAGTACTTTAAATATTATGATCACGTATCGACCCGTGCTTGTATTCTTTAAAGTTGCTTCGGCGAGCTGGTTATAATAACACTAAAAAGATGAAAACATTTTTTTTTCAAAAAATAAAACCGGCTTCAAAAACACTTAAAAGTCAAAAAAAATATAAAAATACACATCATATTTTTATATTGGAGTCGGTGCCCAGCGATGATCTCCTGGAAAGTTTTAAAGGCACTGACTTCAACATAAAAATGTGAAGTTGTGTAAATTCTTTCTTATATTATTTTTTTAACTTTGTAGTGTTTTTGAAGTCGATATTTATTTTTTGTAAAAGATATCTTTTCATCTGTTTTTGTGTTTTTCTGCTTTCATGAGATTGAATTTCACGACCAACATCTGTTGTAGAGATATCATTAAACTATCAAATAAGTCCCTGTGTATTGTGAGCAAAGTTTTCTTGTAGCGTATAATACTTGTAACACTGGACATATCTTTTGATCACGTTAACGAACAAGTTTGGTTTTTTCACAGCTACAAAAGCCCATAGATCCAAATAATTCATATACATTTCAGTTTGATATCCCTACGCGTTCCCGAGAAACATGGTCTTGAGTCTTGACAACGAAGTGATCCTATAAAGATTCTGTTTCTCTTTTTGATGCACGAAACTCTAAAAATTGTTGTTAGTATCATCTTCTTTTCATTTGATTACTTCGAGTCGAGTATATCTTTAAGTGTACTGTTGATAGCATCTAAGCAAATAGTTGTTAGCTAGAAATTTCCGTAATTAACTAATAATAGGAGAGGTAAACAGTATTTTATTACGTCTTATCACTTGTTTGTTTGTTTGTAGGTGGTCACTTAAGGTGCTATTAACTGGAGTTACCTATCCCAATTAACTTATCTATTGTATGTTAATGTGATAACTTTACACACAACGACATTAAGTAAGAATCAAATGGCTCATTCAAATAATAGGATTGTTTGAACGAGCCATTTGCAATGTACAATAGGTATCTATTTATTTATTTGCATTACAATCATACTTAGTTTTTTTTCAGTACAAAAAGTACATAATTTGTGATAATAATTAATTTAATATGCTCTTTACGTAATACCACTTAAACAGCTTTAATAACTACCTAGTAACAAAAGCGTTTTTATAACCGGCGAGATCCGGACTTGTGATTACATTTTTTAAAGACACTTCAACAATTAATACTTTTTGCACATAAGTTATTCTGGATTCTCTTATTAGGTTTATTTAGTACCGAGGCCGCGTAAGCGAATATTAATTGAATTCATAAATGAAATGTAAAATAGTTTCAGATTTCTCTTTAGACAACCTTATATAATTAATAGAGGTTTGATTTTGTAATTTGAGATAAACTTACCAGCAATCGAGTTTTATAATACCTTTTTAGAATACCGAACGATTTTAAAACAAATCGGCAATACAGCATTTACAAAAAAATCGCTCGCGCGCATACATTGAACACGCGTTTTATACATTCAACCATTCATCTATTCAACGCTCATTGTGCAATAATACACTCACCTAATAGCATTTTATCGCTAGTTTGCGAATGGATCTAAAAATTAAGCTCATTATTATGGGAAGTTGCCATAGTAAAAAAATAGGTAGCAGTGAATTAAACGTTATTGCTGAACTTATTGGTAAGTGATGTGATTATCTAAGTTCTTGCCTCGAGATAGTAACAATAACATGGGTAATAAAGGATTTGATTTAATTAAGAATATTAGAACATAAGATAGCTTTCTATAAAAATAAAAAGTTCTTCTGGTGTTCCAAACGCAAATTTATTAAGAGGATTGTGAAGCTTTAAATTTTCATACAAAAAGCGATAACGCTTTTCACCCTCTTTACATAATCCAATTTTCATAATTTTTGGAAATGTAGTAGATATACTGAAGATCTATGTTTGTAAGTTTTGATTTTGAAGTAATGTTGCTCAGAATATAAATTATTAGCATTTAAATAACCTTATTTTAGACTTAAAAACTACCTAGAGCATTTTTATCTTGTTTGACTAAATTATACTTAATTACAAAAAAAAAAACAAAACGTACAAACATACTGAATCTAATGAGACCAAAAGTGTCTAATTTCGTAAAGGTTTAGGGGGGTAAAGTTATCACCCGAAACAATATTTCAATAAGAAATGTAGGCACTTGCCTCGGACTTTCCACTCTAAGCGGTGTGCAACAAACTGCATTTTTGAAAGTACATACTCGAGCCATGAATTGACACTTCACATTCCTCTTAAAACTTTAGAGACATAAGAATATTTCATACAATAATTCATTCCTGTTTTCAGAGGCTTTTAATGACTTATTTTATGTTGGTTTTACATGACACAGAATATGTCACTATGGGCAGGTGGTGCGAAAAACGTTATCACCAATTAGATATCAGACATCAGAATATAGCGCTTCGCTTCAACCCTTACGTCCCACTATTGGGCATGGGTCTCTCCTTACGTCGTGTAATGCATTTCACTTATTCATTATGTTACCAAATTACCAACTTTTTGTCAAAGGGAGAACAAAGCGAGTTGCTATACTGATATATTTGTTACCCAGGAGTGTAAAGTTACCTGTGTCCCCCGCGCAGCTACAGCGCCATCTGTCGGCGGACAATGCGCGTTTGTTGTTGCGAAGCTCTGCGGCCGTTTTTTGCGCGCTATCAATTTTCCATTAGCTAATTTCGTATCGATCGCACCGAGCGGCTCCTCACTTTATACCCACTTATTCATCCCCCGTAACGAACGAACTTTACGAATACCAGGTTATTACCTAGCTCTGGCTGCGTTTTGTGACTGCATCTGCATAATTCGGACCCCGCTGTATTCTTAATTTAATTACGGTGGCTGGTGATTCTGATTTTATTTAGTTACGTTTCATAAAGCTTTATGATGTGCGTAGTTATTATTAGTAATATCAGTTGAATTCGTTGAAACTACCGCTGTTATTCTACTCTAACACATCCTACATACATACACACACTTAAACATATTTTGTCTGTTACTATTTCAGTGCATCTACTATTCCTGTTCTCTCCATCACTCTATGGTTGATTATAAATAAAACAAACACACACACAACATCTATCTGTGTGATATTTAAATTATGATGCTTGGTATACGAAACATCCTAATTAACGTACGTTGGCAGTGACATTGCTGGGTACTTTACAGCTCACATGTTGGCAACGTACACTGTGGTTCTTGTGGGGGTTGCAGTTTTGCTGCGAATCTCACAGGAGCCACATGTATTGTTACCATCAGGTGGGTAGTATGCTTGTTTGCCGGCGAAGACGGGCATTCGCACAAGCGATGCCCGTCTAATGACCCTGCCGTGGAGGCCTGCGTGCACGGTTGGCCCCGTGCACGCCGCCGTAAGGCCCTCCGTCTGGGGATTGCCCTGGTGTTCTCGGGCAATCCCCCCTTGGCGATAGCCCGACCAGTTGGTCGGGCTTGCCCGGGCGCGTGGGTAGTGGAGTCGCAGTGTGGACCTTACCTAGCGCGCCCATAAGGGCAGGGAGAACACCGGGGGGTTTTAGTGGGTAGGCCTGGTATTCTGCCAGGAGAGCCCCACACACGCCCGCCGTCTAGCCCACGGCAGGTACGGTGCGGTTACGCATTTCCCCCCGAGAAAAAAAAAAAAAAAAAGTATGCTTGTTTGCCAACTTAGTTGTATAAGAAAACATTTCAATACGCTCCACAGAAAATATGATAAGCCGAAATTTTAATTCTGACTTGATTTTTTAATCCTATTCACCTCAGAATAGTATTCATCTCCTCCTTAATATTTTCCGGGAACTCAAAATCCACCCTACCGTGATAGTTTTGCACGTGAATTCATCTTAACGCTATTCACAGGTCATGTAAAAATTCAGTTTTATTGTTCAGAATTGATAAACTATGCTATATTTTACATTCCTACGTACTAAAATATGCAGTTACGAAGAATTTTTTGAAATGTCGGTACTTAGGTAGCTTAGTCTTTAATTGAGATAATTAATTAATCAATTTAAGAGATGATAGCAGCATGTGGGTTTTCTTAACAGTACTTTACGGCATAGAGCTTAAATGGCAAGCGTGCGGTTTTATTGCATTTATATTAATTGAAAACGTCTAGTTAAATTGCGCCTGTCATCGGCCAGAGGACACGTAGGAGGGGTGCGCCCTCCGACAACTGCATTATCTTACCTCCGCAGCCCTCTGCACTCGGTAAAGTGCATTCGCTATTTCTCCTCAAGCCCCACTTGCCAATAGTAAACACAACCAAATCATAACCCGTATACAGTCCAATTCACCTTGTTCAGTGAAAACTACCGTCGCTAAACGATGATAACTTATATAGAGTTAAATTCGCTATTTTCTACCTTGGACATTGTGTTTAAGGTCGTGTTTGCCGAGCGCGTGCGCTGTCCGCGAAGTACCGTTTAAGCTAAGGGGTAGTTTTCATGTCGGCGGTGCGATTTATCAAATTTTATACGTACGCGGGGCAGCGACATGTGCGCGGACAATTGCTTAGGTGAAGCGGGGGATGAATGGGAATTAAATATGGAGCGAGGTGGCTAATGGATTAGAGGAGACACCTTATGGCGCAATCCGTGCAGATGCGCCGTAGATTGGATCCGCGAGCCGCGTGTAATCCTGTTTAGTGGGATTTCAGATAGCTTTTGTTTCAAGCGGTCGTGTGAGGCGAGATGCGAGGATGCGCCAATAAACAAGACCAGCTGAAGATAACTTAAACACATTGGTTAATTTGTGTGTGCCAATAGCGCCTAGAATCTCGTGTCTCGATCTGGATTAAATTCATTTGCTAATGAAGAATGTTTAAGCAATACAACGCACTTTCGAAATTATGATTTATGATATATCGATATCTACTTCGTAATTGTAATTCATCTACCAATGTGATCGGACGTGTAAATAATTAATTATAAAATAATCATCTGCAAAATTGCGACCTAGTTCTACATAACGCGGAAGAGATCTGCGCGTGTCAGGCTCGTACGTCATACTCGTGTTTTGTGTGACTCATTTGAATTAATTCGTGGTGATGCAAGTGTATATCAATGCACTTGTAACATATGGATAGCAGCCCTTTTAATCGAAGCGGGCTGACTCGCCGCAGCCCGCCCCCCACGCCCTCGAGACCACCACCCCAGCCCGACATGGAAGACGATGAGCACCCAGAAGTAGTACCAACAGCGGAGATTCAAAACTGGATGATCAGCATCGAGCAGTGTCTGAATGAGGTATGTGCCATCTCATGCGAAGGCAAATTAAATTCTGACCAAAAAATCAGAATTAACAATCTTTGCCGTAAAGTTAGTCACGGGGCATCTCAATTAGCCGTACAATACCAATCCCTTAAGCAGAAATCTATTTTAACGCACAATTCTCTCCAAGCCCTAAAAGAGAAGCACAACCTTGCCCATGTACTCCAAGAAATTAAACTGAGTATCGATGAGTCCTCAAAGCCAACTAAAGAGTCGACTTCATTCGCCGATATGGTCAAAAAAAGCCCAAATAATTTTATCCGCCCATCTAATCTTAGTTCTGTTGCAATTTTTCCCACCGATAAAATGAAGTCCAGTGAAGACACTAAATCTCTTGTCCAAAAAATCATCCGTCCGGAACAATTGAAACTGCACGTGAGAGGGTTGCGCAAAACCAGGAATGGTGGTGTCATAATCAGTACCGAGACCAAAGACGATATTGAGAAGCTAAAGCAGTCTGAACAGCTGATATCATCTGGCCTTACTTTAGATGAACCTCAAAAAAGGAAGCCCAGAATTATTATCCTTGGAGTGCCCTCATCTATGCAAGAGTCTGAAGTCTTCAATTCTATTTTTCACCAAAATCTAGCCGACAAGCATCAAGGCATCACTCTAGAAAACTTTTTGACCTCAATTAGAATGAGTCACAAATCGGGGAAAAAAGAGTCCGACACCTGCAACTATATAATAGAAGTCCCTGCTCATATACGTAAGGTTTTATTAGCTAACGACAGACTTTTTATAAATTGGTCTTCATGCCCAATCAGAGATTTCACCCTGGTAACAAGGTGTTTCAAGTGTCAACAATACGGACACGCGGCGAAGACGTGCCGGGAAGAAGTGAACACTTGTGGTTATTGTGGTGAGATAGGTCATGCCATGAAGGACTGCACTAAAAAATTGTAAAGAGTTGTGACGTTGAAATGTGCAAACAATATCTTTCTTCTTATGATTACCCAATAAGTATACTAACACAAAACATACGCAGTATTTTTAAGAATTATAATAATTTTAGTACATTTCAGCAAATATTGAATGTTGATTGTGATGTGATTGTTCTTACCGAATGTTGGTTACGTGATAATCGTTCATTGCCGCTCATGCCGGGCTACCGCATGCATCACAGTAGTGTTAATTATAACCAAAATGATGGAGTAGTTGTTTATACTAGAAATAATTTGATCGTATCGGTTGATGAACCTGATATGTCAAATTGTAATCGACTATTACTCAAAATTGGATCCGATATCGCAATATTAGCAATATACAGACCCCCGTCGTTTACCAATACAAGTAGTTTTGTTGAATCGCTGAATAATACATTGCAGCAACTCTCAAGTTATAAGTCCATAATTCTGATAGGTGACATAAACATTAACATTCTCCCGACTAATAATGACCCCGCTGCACATGAATACCTAAACCTATGCTCCTTTCATGGTTTGCTTCCCGCCCATGTGCTTCCTACACATCAAAGTGGCTCCTGCTTGGACCACATCATGCTAAAAACTAATTTTCAGTCAATTACACTGGTCACTAATTCGACAATAACAGATCATAAGGCAATTTTATTAACTCTTAATTGTAAGTTAGCGAAACTAACACGCACGCACTTATGCAATTCTAAAATTAATTATAATAAACTGGAGAATGACTTACGCTGCATAAATCTTGACCCAGTGTATAGTTCTGATGACGCGAATTTCTGCATGTCGTATTTTATAAACAATATACAGCAATCAATATTAAATAATACGGTGCAAATACGATCATGTAATAAAAATTATAACATCAAACCTTGGATCACTCCGGGACTAATTCGTTGTATTAAAAACAGGGATAAACTTCATATGAAGGCCAAATCCAATCCATGGAATATATATCTTCAAGTTTCATACAAAAGATATAGAAATTTTTGTAACGACCTCTTGAAAAAAGTTAAGTCGAATTACGATAAGTCTGAATTAGAGAAGGCGGGTACGGATAGTAAAAAAGTTTGGAAGTATGTCAAGAACGTAACGTTTCTATCGCAGCAGCGTGAGTCATCTTCTGCATTATTACCCAAACATATATCTCAGCAGACCTCGGTCAACAGCGCTAACGATTATTTTGTTAACATTGGAAAAACTTTGGCCGAAAAAGTTGATAATCACACATTTACATCACCGTTTTTCGACCAGATCTCTACTAGAAATTCGCTTAAATCTTTTTTGCTGTTGAATCCCGATGAGGCCGATGTTGAAAAGATTATTATGGGTTTAAACGACAATTCTGCTGTTGGCTGGGATTGCATATCTAATAAAATTCTAAAACAATTTAAATATATCTTGATTACCCCTCTCACATATATTTTTAAAAAATGTTTGGCAGACGGAATATTCCCAAAGTGTCTGAAAAAAGCAATTGTTATTCCGGTATATAAATCGGGTACCAGAGAGCAAATATCAAATTACAGGCCCATTTCGATACTTCCATCAATATCGAAAATATTAGAAAAAATTATTAATAATAGTCTTGTCCAATACCTAGAGAAAAATTCCATGCTTTCCAAAAATCAGTTTGGATTTAGATCGAAACTTTCTACAGCGGACGCTGTGCATCAGCTTACTGATTATATAGTACAGGAACTTGATGGAGGAAACCGGACGTTGGGAATATTTCTCGACCTAGCCAAAGCTTTTGATACTGTTTCTGTTCCCATCTTATTACAGAAGATTGAGTCATTAGGTATAAGAGGCACTCAACTAAAATTATTTAAAAGTTATCTGGAAGACCGCACGCAATGTGTAAAAATCGATAGTGTCGTCAGCTCTGAGATGAACAATACCTTTTTTGGTGTTCCCCAAGGAAGTATATTAGGCCCGACTTTATTTTTGATTTACATTAATGATCTCTGTAATCTGAATATTAATTGCGGAAAAATCATTTCATATGCTGACGACACTGTTCTAATTTTCTCTGCGAACACAGATGAGAATGTTTATAAATGTGCGCAGCAAGGTTTTAATATTGTAAACAATTGGCTTCAGAATCATTTACTAACGTTGAATGCTGATAAAACTAAATATATACATTTTTCTTTTCGTAAATCTAAGACTGCACTAACTCATCAAAATCTTTATGCTCACTACTGTAAGGATCATAATATGTGTAAATGTCCAAATATTAGAATCACTGACAAATTAAAATACCTGGGTGTTATAATAGATGAACACCTCACATTTAAATATCATATTGATGCTTTATGTAATAGAATCCGCAAATTAATATTTGTTTTTAAAAAACTTCGTGACATCGCAGATTTTAAGCTAGTGAGACAAGTTTACCTTTCATTATGTCAATCTATTATTACTTATTGCATTACGTCATGGGGTGGCACTGCTAAAACGCTTTTAATAACGGTTGAGAGGGCACAAAGAGCAGTACTAAAGGTATCTACATTTCGCACCTTTATTTACCCTACGAACCTCTTATATAAGAACTGTGAAGTATTAACTGTAAGACAATTATTTATTATCAGCACTATTCTCAAACAGCACTCTTCACTTACTTTTAGCACTGAAATTACTAACAAAAGACGTAAAGATATTGTTTGCTGCCAAAATATAGGAACTAAACATACTTTTCTGCACAGATTTTACGTGTTTTTGGGCCCATTTCTATATAACAGAGTAAACGCTAAACTGAGTATATATAGTTGTACCTATTATAAAACTAAGAGACTTCTCCAAGAAGCTCTCCAAAATATGTCGTATGAAGATACAGAAAAATTATTAGTAGTAGATAAGTAATTTGTATTGTTTGATTTCTGGTGTGTGTTGTGTGTGTCCATAATAATAATACTTTTGTAGCTATTGTTAATGTTATTGATTCTGCATTTGATTTTCCGTTTTTTTTTATAGTAGGTGTTTGTTTGCCTGAAACACAGGTTAATCCTAGTTCAGGCTCACGATTATATGTTTCCTATATTTAATCTTGTCTTTACTGTAATGTTGTAAAATGTTACTTATATGTTACTAAAATAAAATTTATTTATTAAATTTATTTATTTATTACTTCAATTCGCAAATAAAGTCACATAATTTTACACAAAATCAAATCTACATGCCTTGTGCAACCCCAACTCGATTAAATAATTTTATTGTTTTCACGTTTGAAATTGGCATTATTTTGTAATTATATGGATTAGATATAGTACAATTTCTAGTGTAATGTTGATGATGTGTTTAAATGATTACAAATAGTGCAATCATAAATAAGTAGCGATTAAATTTGACTTTGAATGTTAACTTTTATTTTTTCTTTTAATTGCTATTTTTTCTTTATATGCACTATTACGTTGATGGTCTATGTATAAATAAATGATATTTCTTTTTGGAATCTTAACAGCTGTTGGATGTAATATTATCCTGGCAACCTAAATAAATTATAGCTTCAGAAATAATTTCAACTTTCTCTTCTTAGAAAATTAAGCATATAAATTACTTAATAATAAAGCATCAATTATAGCAAATATAAAGCTACGCTGTTGTCGAATTTTCATATGACAAATGTTTAATGTTTTTTTTTTACTGAAATAGTTTTTTTTTTCACTCTTTTAACTTGTAACACACCATTACCCCTTAATAATCCCATTTATAGCTCCAAAATTGATTGTTACAGAATACCCTGGAGTATTGTGTCCGTCCACCCTTTAAACATTGTGCACTTGTAAGCCTGTTTATTTAGCGTGAATCTCGTTTTGTACAGTGATCTTACAACTTTAGTAATGTTCAACAACATATTGCTCTGTTAACATATTGCTCTGTTGGTCTGTGGTTCGATTTCTCATAGGAGCAAAAGGTTTTCTGTTTAGTTAAGGAGTGGTGGTGGTAGTGGCTTCTGAGTCCACCTGGCTAGCTAGCGGTCATCATCATCATCACAGCTCATATACGTCCCCATCGAGGGGTTCGAGCCTACCCTATGTTAGGGTGATTAGGCCTTAGTCAACCACGCTGGCCCAGTGCGGATTGGTCGACTTCACATACATCATTGAATTTCTTCGCAGATGTATGCAGGTTGCCTCACGATGTTTTCCTTCACCGTATGAGCGTCAGACAAATCTACAGACAGAGAGCTGTCGGTATCGAACCAAAATGATAAACTTAAATACTTTATAAAAACTGTATAGTTAATTTGATACTGTATTTCTAATGATATGATAATCTGAGAACGCGCGGTGCCCTTGTTGTCTGAATCTTTATTGCTATACAAACAAAAATGCCCAGGACATTAAAATATAATTATGTACAGTAAGCTCCTTATCAAGCTATACTGTTTGACCTTTGGACCGTTCTTATGTCGCTAGTAATAGTGGTGGTTTTCATAGTGTAAATGTATAGCTTGAATAGGAGCTTACTATACGTCGCTAGACCGTACACACCATGATGTTAATGTTAATAATATTGCTGTGTTCCGACAATTAGAGGTATAATAGCCACCTTCTAAGTTATTCCAGCTCGCTTCCATCTTCTGCCTATCAGGTGGGAAATAGCACAAGCGCTTTCCTGTGTGTGGAAAGATCTAAGGTTCCACAATGAGAGATAGCAATTTGACCTTATATAACTTGAATGCTATACTGCAATAAAATTAGCAATTCCAAATTACAGAATGATCTAACCAGATCCTTATATTTAGCAGAAGTGCTTTCACGTACACATAATGACAAATTGTGTCCGACGGGTTCCATAATGATCATGTACAATATTAAGTACCTACTTTACCATCTCATTGTACATAATGGTTTGCAACAAGGATATTGAGTACTGAAAATAATTGAAGCGATACATCATATCTTTGTATCGTATGTGTAGTTCCTACAACTCTATACGCTTCCACTTTGACATTTTCAGCGGTTCTCTGATCTCAGCGAAACATAATATGAGAAAAGCAATTTGCAATTTGTAATGTTAGTGAAACGTCCAATATTTAGTATAATTATATATTTAGCTTGCCGGATATTTTGAAGCATGCTGTGCTTACACCAAGATGGATCAATCTGATTAATGTTCAGTATGATATGCAAATGTTTACATGTGTACCAATTGATTGTTTCAAGTTTTGTTATCCTAATAAAAAAAAGTGTCGGAAATATCGCCAACAAGTTAAAAAGTAATATGGCAGGAGGACTGTGCTCGGTAGGTGTCCCAAAACTGTACACGCGTCTTATGAAAGCGAGCTATCAGATGCAGATGATCGATCAGCGACAGCGGTGTTATGAGGCCGGCAGCGCACGTGTGCGGCCGCGGTGTAATTGCTGGTGTCTGTATCGCGTCACTAGCTGCCGGGGCACCGACAACAAAACTACTATGAGTGCAATATTTAAACTATTTATGACTGCAGGCTGTTTTAGCGTGAACCTAATTTTGATTGGTAACGCTTATGTGTTCATCTTTCCGTTTGTTTGTCTGTCTTGTCTATCCAATTCCGAGATTTCAGCCCCTGGGCTACCTAGAGGTTTTCGGATGGTATGAAAAAAATGTAATGAGCAGAACCCATTTGATTTTTTAGGTGCGACCATGGTACACTAAAAACTATACTCGTAATCTATATAAATAAATATGAATCGTTAAAATGTATGTACGCGCATAACTTCAAAACGACTGCACCAAATTGGTTTATTCTTATTTTGTTGTGTTCGTTATTGTCGGGACAAGGTTTGTATAAAAGAAAATGTTTGAAGAGTTATACAAAAAATCAAACATTATGAATTTATAATTTTCATAAAAAGTGACGAAATTGATAGATTGTCATTCGGACTTTCCAAATCTATGGTTTCTTATAATGTAGTATTGTCAAAAGGTTTTAATATACCCGTACGACGCTGGGGCGGTCAGCTAGTTTTTAATATAATTTCAATATGGTTTGTAAAACTCGTCGAACGATGCTTTAATGATGAGCACGGAAAAGCTGTTGTAAGTACCAGTAAGAAACTACTTTCTCAAATCGTTCTCTCTATAGGTACTGATCCGCTAAAAAGAATCACGTGACATCCTTTAGCTAACAACATAAAAGTGCACTCACACTGTTTTTACTTTGAACGTTGTACTCAAATTAAGACCCACTAGATGTTGTAACACAAGATTAGAAAGAATTGAAAAAAAAAACAGTTTTCACTCTTAACATCGTAAAATGTTTCTCGCACAATCCAGAAAAATCGCGAGATTTCTAGAAAATTCAGAAAAGCTCTGGAATCTAATTGAAATTTATCGAATGTTCTGGAACTTTACGAACCTGTGTGGAAAGTTCAAGAAGGCCAAAGTTTTGAGTAGCGCGGTGGCCGTATGTAAAGTTGACAGCCTGAACACAGTAGACTTGAAGCGATTAATGCGGTTATTACGAGTTACAGTAAGAATGATCTATTACTAAATACAAAGTGTAGTGCGTTGCCTATAATGAGTAATACCAAGTGAAGTGTATTTTAAGTGCTTTTGTGTGCTTAGTTTTAGAAGGTTTTGGTCGAGAGCGTAATAATAGTAAATGGTGTTATTTTGTGAAAGTTGGCCTTTTCTTTAAACCCCCCTCACAGTACAAAAGAACTCCCATGTCTATCGTTGTTCTAATGGATCTCGATCAGTGTTCGTAATGTAATCTTTCATATCATGCAGACATAAATCCTTGAGTGTCATCTTCTTCATGTAGTGCTGTGATATGGTTAAATATTATAGCCATGTTATAGAATATGGAAAAGAGCCTGATAGGTTCCAAGGTTCTGATTGCAGTTCGGCTCATACTACATAGTAAGAGCACAGTTTAAAAAACATATACATTGTTAAACTGTGGTATCAGCATCTTTTCGTAATCTTCTTATGATTTTAGTTGCTAATTAACCTTCAGATAAGTGGTTGAAAGTACTTATCTTTTTATCAATAGCAAATATTGGACTAAGATGTATAGTAATGGTTTAATAGCTGCCGCCAAACACTATCAGAAGGATTCCCACCTTTAACAAGATCGGATGCACAAGATACAATGGGCACCTCTAGTTATCATAATTCCGTTAATATTTATCTCGGTTCCCGTTCCGCGAAATTCCAGTGGCCGGCTTTGCTTGCAATCGGTACAAGCCCACCTATTCACGTGGGTGATGGATTGCGGCGTCGATTAGGGCCGGCGCTGACCTGTTCTTTCATATCTCGCTAATGGCCGCCGACACACGCCGCCGCCCGCCCGCCCCCGAGATACAACTACCCGCATGCCTGGAAGCAGCACCCAAAACTGACGGCGGTTGACTGAAGCTGCGAATTATTTTTGTAGGTAACTAGCTGTTGGCGGTGACTTAATTGGCGTATAATTCAGTTATATCTCCGGATCGGTTAAATAGCGTATTACCAAGAGGTTTCTTTGAAATTCAGGTTAAATATCCCTATATTGTCCCTTGGTAACCTACGTCCTTTATTTATTTATACTTTATGAACATGGTACAATGGCGGATTTAATGCCTGAGGCATTTTATTTTAGTCAACCTTAGGGTGGTGCAGAAAAAGGCAATGGCTTTAGCTGCCTCTATACTTAATTTTTTTAAATGTTGCAACGGTTTCGTCGAGAAAACGTAACAAATATACAGTTACTTTCGTTTTAATAATATTAGTAGGGATGGTGGAAGCTGTAAAAATTAGAGTCCTACTGTTAAATCGTGCTAAGTAGATTTTTTTGAGTTTGCCCCTTACAAAAAAATAGGTAGTGGAGTAATTTTTTACTAATACATTGGTATTACTCATTCTGGCTCGAAGGCGTACCGGAATGTGGTATAAGATTAAAACTTAGCTTGTGTTAAAAGAGGACTGGGAATTGCCAATTCATGGCTCGAGTGTAAACTTTCAAAAATGCAGTTTGTTGCACACCGCGTAGAGTTGAAAGTCCGAGGCAAGTGCCTAAATTTCTTATTGAAATATTGTTTCGGGCGATAACGATTTTACCCCCCTAAACCTCTACGAAATTAGACACTTTTGGTCTCATTAGATTCAGAATACCTTAGTCTATGTTTGTACGTTTTGCTTTTTTGTAATTCAGTATAATTTAGTCAAAAAAATATAAAAATGCCCGAGGTAGTTTTTTAGTCTAAAATATAGATATTTAAATGTTAATAATTTATGTTCTGAGCAATATTACTTCAAAATCAAAACGTACAAACCTAGATCTTCATTATATCTACAATTTTACAAAAAATTATGAAAATTGGACTATGCAAAGAGGGAGAAATGCATTATCGCTTTTTGTATAACAAATTACAGCTTCACAATCCTCTTAAGTGAAAGTGTACATAGTATTGTCTCCTATGTTACATACAATAAAATAAAAACATCTTAGGTACGCGGACAGAGTTCAGTGCTAGATCTAAGTAGTTGTTGGGTTACATCGTAAAATTTATTAGTATTTCCCTTAACATGCTCTTCGTCATCACTTCAAGCTGTCCCATTGTTGGGCACGAGCCTCTTCACCACGCAGGTTAGATAAGTTGGTATAGGGAGTTTTCGAGTTTTCCATCTCTTCGCAGAGGTGTTTAGCAAAATTGATTTCAATCAGTTACCATAATAGGAGCATTTCCAGTTAATCCGATCTCCGCGGCGGGTACCTGTCGGATGTCGGCCGTCAAATGTACAAGGGTCATTACTTATCCTATCGCCAGCCAGTAATTAATACGCAGCCAAATTGCTTTTTTGCTGGCGTTACCTGCTGCCGTGCCAATTATTTGTGACTGAATTCAATTCAATTTGATCGCTCGACGCACCGTAACATTTCTCCTGTCGTAGCAGATTTCGTAGTACTCGTAGTCGTTATAAGATTTTTGCGATTGTCGTGAATGCTATGTAATATAAATTAAACTAACAAGTACTTAAAATACCCCTTAGGACAGTAATTTGGTTATTAGTCCGGTTGACGGATCTGATGACACTTTTTCGTCACAGTAGTTATGTAGATGTTGTGTATAAAGAAGTCCAGCGCCTGTATAAAGAAAGTGAGCCGCTAAACTGAATATTCTTCTTCGCATTCGCGAATGTTGTAGTCGTCGCGTAGATAATACATATATTTGCATTCAAAAAATGACATTAGTTACATCACTCGTACACATACTTGCAGTTCTCTTGCAGTCCTATTGCAGTTGGGCCAACTGCATTAGAACTGCAATTCGGCGTGCAGTCCGAATGCAGTCGGTGTGAGTCGTTAGAACTGCACACCGACTGCAATTAAACTGCAGGGTTGGTTTGCAGTTTCGTTGCAGTTGTACCAACTGCATTCAAACTGCATCCAAACTGCAATTTTGCAGTGGGAATGCAGTTGAAATGCAGTCCGTCTGTCAAGAGCCTAAGTTGGCAAACAAACAAAGTGCCCACCTGATGGTAAGTGGTAACAGTCATGTGGTTCTTGTGAGATTCGCAGCAAATCTGCAAACCCCACAGGAACCACAGTGTATGTTGCTAACTTGTGACGTAAGATGTAAAGCCACGGTATCCAGTAATTTCACTGCCATATCTTACTCTTCAAACCGGAACACAGCAATGCAAGCACTGCTGCTTTGCGGCAGAAATAGGTAAGACGGAGGTAGCGAAGCAGTCGACCCTGGTACAGAGTCTCCCTCCGATAAAAATAAAATAAATGTAACAAAGATAAGGTGTTACCAGACCAATATATAATTTGTTTGTATTTGGACGATTATTCATGACAAAAAAAAATAAAGTTATTTAATATAAAAATAATTCTATGCTGTACAATCAATACCTAATAGATGACCTTACACGTCGATTGCAACTGATACAAGGCTCAAATATACCTACTCGATTAGCACATCATCGATGGATATGTTTGTAAATACGAGTGTAGCCTTTATCAACACTGGGTGGTGAAGCTGCAATGTCCTGCCACCAGCAAGGCTATAAAAACTTATAAACTGTGAACTGTATTGAAAAAATTAATAAACGAAAATATTTGTCTTAAGCGAGCTTCGAACCCGCGCCTTCAGCATACTGGGCCAATGAGCTCTTATCAGCCCCGACGAAAATTCAAGTGCATTAATCTCTTTTGTACTGTGAACCAAGTTGGGTATTAAATACGTATCAACATCCAATCTTAGCACATTTCTTGGGAATTGGTTGATTTGCATTTTTTTAATGCAGTTACTAATATGGAAAACGAAAACAATGTTATTTGCCATTTGAGGTGAAATAAGTATTTATTATCAAATTCTTTGATATACTCGTACCTGTAGAAAAGCATTCATTTTTAAGCACAGATCATTGCTGAAAAAATGCTACAATCTAAAAGATAAAAATTCGAAAGTAAGAACTATACCTAGTAGAGTGGGCATAGGCGTAGAAGTAATGACATTACACTCAATAACACATGAGATACGTGTGTTATTGAGTGTAATTTCATTACTTCTATATTCCGAATTAAAATTTCAAAGGATACTGCAAGGATATCTTAGCGAAGCTATTCTGTAAACATAACCAAAACTCAGAGGTATGTAGATTGCCACTCTCGGTCAGTTCAATTGACAGCCAGATAGGCTACAGCCCCGGGCTCGTGTGTCACCGTAAATCAGCGGGCGACAGCGTCACTGTACCTGGGGCTGTAGTGGGATCAAACAGTAATTAATCTTGACCTCCCGCCCGCCCACGCGCCCGCGCGCCCTCGCGCCCTCGCGACCGGCCGGCGCCAGGCAGGTGACCGGCCGTGTATCGTCGGCAAATCAGTTATGGTCTTCAAACGCCTGAAAATCAATTTGTCACAATAACATAGTGATATAATTAAGATGTTTATAATATAATTATCGAATTAATATATCTCATAAAATAAATTTAGTACAGTCACCGTTTAAAATTATATTTAGAAGCTAAACAGATTATTGTCGGTGCCATAGTATGATTATTATTTATTCAAACAAAATATGCAACTGTTTAGAGAACTGTGACCTCCATAGTGATATATACGAGCTTTGTATTTTTTATGTATTATATTTTTGTACATATACAAAACCTAGAATTACACAATATTGAAATACATAATATTGAGGTACATAGGTTCTGCATATTTCCGAAGAAATTTCTACCAGCAGACCTACGATAGAAAAAAATATATGAACGGCAAATAGTCGCAGTCAATGTGTAGGTTTATATGTTAGTATAAAAATATTTTAAATTATATAAATAATGCATTAATACACATAATAATGCATAAAAGGTGTAATTATAATTACCTATGTAAAAAATTATTTCACAAAAAGCTTCGATGCAATAATGTGAATACAGCTTACAGATTTTATTGGAAATTAGTACTCAAAGACCTTATAGAGTGATTGAACTCATGAAATAGTGGGATAAATTTTAACCTGATAAATATTTGACTCTCAAGTGCATACGCCCAAGAAGTCAGCGGGTGGTAATTTGTGACATGTGTGTTGTTAGTGCGAGCAATATTACACGGTCCACGCGAGAACAGACGGCTGTCAGTGTCTGGTCCGATTGCTCCTTAATTAATCTCACCTCCAGCTCCTACGCCCCCCTACCCCACCCGCCACCTCCCCCGCCCTCATAGCCCTAAGTGATAATATAATGGTCACAACAATTCCGTGCTCAGGTTAATCCCCCCGCCTCGTAAATGACTTAAGAGCCATAACTTTGTTTGATTATGGGCTTTGATCTTGGATCGATGTTAAAAAGGACAATTCGAATTGTGCAGAGGATACATTATTCTTGTCAGATATTAATTTGCAAAGGAGGCGGATTAGGAACCATAATATTCACGGCAAAATTTAAATTACGAGTAAGTGACAAAAAGGTTATCATTTTGTCTTTAAAAAACTGGTTGAATTCGCTACGAATGGTTGAAGTTTTATTGTATATGATAAAAGCTTCATTGATAGAGTTAGTCATATGAGAAACTAGGTAATATTTTTACTGCTATTACGAGGTCTTGAGTAAAATGCAGGAGTGGACAAAGTATATAGAGCTTTTCAGATTCGTGAATTCACAGTTTCATACTTACTGGGAGAAATCTACAACATCACGTTGGTTGGGTTGGTGTATGGATTTGTTTTCCCTCTTTAGGTAAAGTTCCATCTTGTTTATACTGCTGGGCTCCGGAGTGATTCGATCTGTGAATTAGATCATCTTGATCCCGAACGAGCCCTCTTTAGTTATCTTTCTGTGTATTAAGGACGAACCTGTCTCTCATTATACAGGGGAACTTTTAGGAGTAGATAGATCTTATGTGTCATTATTATATGTGATAGCAAACATTAAAGAAAGAATAGGTCCAAGAGGTTCCGGAGGAATGTCAAGTTGAGAAGCGAATTAGAACGCGCAGAGAGCCAGTGAATTTACTATTGGTGGACAGGAATCCTACGGCCTATCCAAGTTAACCCCCTTGGCATATTAATATTTTGAGTATATCCCTTAAAAAAGAGGGTTTATTTCCTGTTTTTCCAAACATTCCATGGGTGTTATTGCAATAAGCCCCCTTAATCGGCTCTTACGACATCCACGGTAAAAAAGAAGCCGCGACACGTGCGGTGGATACCTTTATACTTCATCATCATCATTATCATCATCATCACAGCTTATATACGTCCCCACCGAGGGGCTCGAGCCTACCCTATGTTAGGGTGAGTAGGCCCTTAGTCAACCACGCTAGCCCAGTGCGGATTGGTTGACTTCACATACACCTTTGAATTTTTTCGCAGATGTATGCAGGTTGCCTCACGATGTTTTTCTCTGCCGTAGGAGCATGATAGGCAAATGTACATATGAAATTCGAAAAACGAAAAACACAGTTGGTACCTGGTAGGATCGAACCCGATCTCGAACATCGATCTCCCGATTAGAAGACCAGTGCCGAGTCCGCAGCGCCACCGACGCACCGACGTCATTTATACTTCATCACACACAGCTCATATACGTCCCCACCGAGGGGTTCAAATCAAATCAAATCAAATCAAATTTATTGCATTCATGTGAATTTACAGGTCTTTTTTAAAAATATAAAGAACAGTACACATGAACCCTGTTAGGGCACAGCAATGATAATTAAAATTATAATCTATATAAATAAAAACATTATGTTCGAGCCTACCCTATATGTTAGGGTGATTAGGCCTTAGTCAACCACGCTGGCCCAGTGCGGATTGGTCGACTTCACATACAACATTGAATTTCTTCGCAGATATATGCAGGTTGCCTCACGATGTTTTCCTTCACCGCAGGAGCGTCAGACAAATGTACATATGAAATTCGAAACGAAAAACACATTGGTACATGGCGGGTCTCGAACCCCAACCTCCCGATTGGAAGGCAAGTGCCGAGTCTACAGCGCCACCGACGCTCCTATTTATACTTACTTAAGTCTAAATAGGTGATTCAAATTCGAGTAATAGGTATAAGTTTTATATATATTATATTTGTGGGATCCTCCCAACATTTTATAAACATTTCAATATTTTATCACATCAAATTAATACAAATATTTATTTACAATTTCAAAGTTATTTACATTTAAATATCAATCGAGTATAACAAGTAAAAATAAATTCCAAGAGTATTTTATAAACATATTTACATATACATACATACATAAATAAATATTATATACTACAATTTTAACAAATAAACATACACAATAAAAATAACGATAACTTGTTATTTTTCGTCCAAAATCGTTGAGCGCAAAACATCACTCTAATATGCATAGCACTGCACTAGCAGGCAACTTGTTTCTGTTGTTCGATCGCGAGGCCCCGCACCACACCGCGGCCGCGGAGCGAACCGCGAACCAGTCGATGCCTCGTATTGACACCAACTGCATGTTACTCGCGCTCAGGATTTTTATTACGTAAACATCATAAAGTGACATTGTTTTGTATGCTGAATGTGTATGTGTACCTACTATTTACGTACAAGTGTTAACCAGCTCTTGGCTTCTCCTTCTGTGAAGAATAAACTACTTATTGGAGTAATTGGGCGAAGTATATTTATTTTGGTGTCACAACTGTTGCGCGTACGCAACATATTACTGGCACCGATTATCATTCCTCACTATCGAACCCCCCAAATATTTATTATAAACGCAACATGCAACTCGTTTCCCGCAGTCGCTGCCGTAGTGCAGCGTGTCCCAGATCGCTAGTGAGACCTTGGCAATATCCCGTAATGGCTCAATATGGGAGATCGATGTGCGCCGAGCGTGGACGTATCGCACTCTGGCGCAATCAAACCGCAGTAAAATCTCGGCCAACTGATAACCGCTTAAGGCGCGTGATGCACTAGGATTGACAGCCAAAAAATAATTATGTTAATAGTTTTGTGATTTTGCGTTTCAGGTTGATCTCACTCCCTCTGAAGGAAAGTGGTTTAGAGGTTTAGATAGTTGGCTGACAAATGCAGTAACAGATGAATCGCTACCTCGGCTTGTCATCCTCACCTTGAAAGCCTGCAAGTTGCCTTTTAACGCCTTCCACGTAACTATAAATTTGCTAATATAACACAATTTTTTTGAATTAATGAGTACATCTAAAGAACCTATATTGAAAAAATATTTTTTAATTTGAATTCAGGAATCTGAACTCAATTAAGGTAAGAGGAACAGCTTATCGGTGATTAATAACAACCAAGAAATCTATTTTCTCTTTGTCTCGCAGTTTTCAAACGAGCGATGGAATACTTTTGAACTTTATTACATAATTTTACATCATCGATATTTAACCTTGAAACGCTGAAACAATCCCAAACATTATTACATGCATATAAAATTAATATCTTGCGGTTACGTCGTGACTAATTTAGGTATCTCGCTCAATTACATTATTTCCATGCTGAGGTTTGAGTTAGATAAGTTATGAGTAATAATAACAACTATACCATGGACCAAATGTGATAATTAGCCTTTTGACACCACAAATAGACGATGTTATTCGAATGGTGTTTCACATGTAGCGTACATGTCTGGAGACAGGTCCACCAAGAAAATATCCATAATAAACCGCAGTCTCTTATATTCTAGTAATTTGAAAATTATGTCCGATAGTCCCTACTTTAATTCATAAGTAACTCAATCATTAGTTGGGACGTAAAATACAACTAGTATTATAAATACATTCTGGTGTTGCGGTAGACATATGACAAGGGTTTTTCGGTATTTGTATTTGACGATATTTTGGCTATTAATGTAATCGGGAATTTCGTAAGGTTATAGAAAATATTACAATTAAAATCTACATTATAATTAAATGATCAAACGAACTTACCTGAAGTGAAGTTCGATCTTAATTATCCTGTCTTCGCCGAAGAGATTTATTCCTTAACCATGTAGTAGCCCTGCTACGCGCTAACCCTATCGCACAAGTTTTAAAGTCAGAGAAAGAAAACCACTATATCTTCCTCTGTCTAATCACACCTGACAAGCCTCCGCAGTACCGACCTCATTCTTTTTAGAGAAATAGAGCAACATTGATATATAGGGGGATAAGATTCAGGGAGGGAGGGACCTTAAATCTCTTCGGCGAAGACAGGATAATTAAGATCGAACTTCACTTCAGGTAAGTTCGTTTGATCATTTAATTATCCTGTCTTCGCCTCCGAGATTTATTCCTTAACCATGTAGATGTTCAGAGAGTATAAAATCAATGTTGCTACAATAAAAAATAAACAACATTACAATAAAAAATCAAAACAAAATTATTACGTATTTCCATTTTTTTTTTGCGCCACTAGCAAAAATTTCAAAACAACAAAATATTGTGAGCAAAAAACTAATCAACCGACAGTATTATTTTAAGTACTTAATAATAATTATAATTGTGACAAAGATTCAATAAAATTGGTTTCAGAACTAATATACCGGTCTGTTATAAAATCAGCAAATACAGCTGATCTTTCCGAACATCCTGCGGTCTTTCTAATTACATCGACGTTGAGGCCAGCACGAGACGCCGCCTGATGTTGATGCGTGTCTCGCTCGCTCGGAATATTGAGATGTCAATGCCACTATCGCACATGATCTGCTTTATCCAGCGCCCAATAGGTTGAGATGAAGCAGGTCTACGTGGTTTCTTATGTGTGATGATCAGGTTTGTTCTGAATCTGAGCGAATTGAAGATGATACAGCAATATATCTTAATACCACTGATGCTGGACAAATACCGGGATATTAAAGGGATAAAAAAAAAGTAAGTTTAAAACCGGTTGAGCTTTGCCAATTGCTTATGTTTTAATTAAATTTTTAAGTGTTATAATTACTCGATCTTCATATGCTTTATTAATATTTCGTATTTTTGTTAGAGAAATTGTATGCGTCCTTGGTCCAGCTAATAACATGACTAACTTCTTACTCATTTTTTCAAGATTAATTGTATCATTCTCAAATCGTTTAATAGTCTAATACTATAATACCAGGGGCCTACTGCCTAACTAATAACGATCACTTGCTATCGTGACATTAGAACAATAGTTGGCTCCTTCTACCTAAACTTCAAAATTTCAAAACACATTAACAGAAATTCCAACAAAAATGTAGTATTTACATTTAAAAAAATCTGTTGTATTCTTTTTACAAAATTCCCACCATATCTTTAGACTAGAATTATATTATGACCCGGTGTTATGTGATATCGAAGATAACAACATCTAAGGCTGTTTCTGGCACGTCATGAAAGCTTTCCCGGAAATACACACGCTGGCAGGGAAAGGTGACGGCGCAGATGGTGTACCATCCTGAAAGGAAGTAAGTAGATCTTTCTTGGAGGAAATATCACAATCTCTGTGACACCCAGGGATATGAAAAGGGGATACCATGGTTAAGAGGGCTATAGTTGAACAACGATAATTCCGGTGGCTTAATCAGTAACTATTTTGTTTATCGTTTTAAAAATTAGTGCAAACGGTGTTAAAGCGTAAAAATAAAATTGCGACTAATCTACTGTTTAAACGCGTCAATATCATAGGCAAAGGGATCCCTTTTCCATGAAATATACGCGGGACATTTTGCATTACTACGAGATGCAAATAAGTCAATAGATGGTTCACCAAAAAATGTTTTAATTTTCAAAAGTTGTCGGATACCCAACTGCCACTCTGTGTCGAAGTTTATTTTTCTCGACTCACTGTCAGCTTCTATATTTAACGAGTAACGAATATAAGACGCGAAAATAAATATACCTACTTTTCTCACACCAGTCCCAAATCATTTAAGTAACTTGACTTAAGTGTTGGTATTACACTCTCCCCATTCTATTTATATAGAATATGGCAGTGGTGTTATCGACACTTAAAAGACTACCACAATTAGCGACATTTTTAGCAAATGAAATTAGCCCACAATATACAGCGAGTAGTTCCAGTCAGTTTATATGATTGGTTCGCTCGATGTTGGTCCAGAAACCACCAGTCTTTTCGTTGGCACAAGCTGCACACTAGCCTGCTGTCGAAGCGTCCGTAAAAATTCCGAAATTGTACCTATGACTTTTTATTCAATTGACTGCCAATGGAATATTGATCTGCCACCAATGGAGATCATCATATTATTATAAAATATCTGTAATTGTTATAAAAACGTCGTAATTGTTAGTATTTCTAAGAAGAGCACTTTTTAGTGATTTTGTGTGTATATACTACCCATATACTACAGCCGACATGTTGCCGTAGAAAACGTTCAAAGAACCTTATTCGAATTCTGTTAGATTTAAATATATTTTTTATGTGTATAATAAATTTTTATGGCTCGAATCTGGTAATTGTATGTTATTTTATTAGAGTTTAAAATAAAACCTAAAAATTTACAAAGCTTTTCTGGTATTAGACTAGTTTTTTTTTTAAATTAATAACTAACCCTAATCGTGTCAGACATTAAATAGTTCTTTTTGCGTTCTCTAGGCACTCTCCAGAAGAGTTTGCTAAACACAACATATCATAGATATCTCACTGATAGCAGACCATAAGATCTTAAATGAGTAAGAGCTGGCTGTAATATTTTTGTGAAATATATCGCGCGGAACATAGGCTAAACGGGAGTGCTAGAAACTCTTACAAAATATCATGAAAATAAAAGCGTAAACATATGTTTTTTTTTGTGATTTGTTAATCGGCAGCAAAAATTAAGCTTCCTTAATATCAATATTAATCACGTATCAGTCTTCGGTCATAAATCGAGTAGCCGTTCTGATATCTTCCATTTTGAAATGAGATACCTACTTCGACTTCGAATTCAGCTTTTTAGATTTAATATGTATAGAGCACAAGCTTTTAGGAATAACGAAGATATCATAAACGAATTGTTTTGCTGTCGGGTTACATCTCCTAATAGCTTTTATTTCTAATAAATGATTTAATTCGAGAGAAATTGCTATTCACTCACTTTTTGAAAAAGAACGCCGCGCACGGCTGTATGGATTTTGATAAGGTTCCTCAATAAATGAAATCCTTGACACATTGTCTAATATAAACCTATCGCTAGTGATAGTTCACCACTCATTGACTAAATTAATATTTTAAGCGGCCGGCATGTACTTGCGGCTGCGCGCTCAGGTAGCGCGATTGTTCGATGACCGTTGTGATGCGACGCGACTGGCTGGTGCCTCGGCGGTGCCAGCGGCAGCGGCGGCGGCGGCGGGGCTGGCTGGCGACAAGCTGGCAGCGGTGCGAACGCGGCTGCTCGCCGACGATTCGCTTGTTAGTATGACGTCTTTGACTGTCTCGGCCCACCGGCTCGATGAGGGTAGGATTGGCCGCTGCTTTGCTGTCGCGTTCGGGACGATGAGCCTTTCAAGTTTAAATGACTCTTAGATGAAATTGGTGTCTGTAATAATTTACTGGTCTTCTTGATACTCTAAATAGCAAATAGTCCATTCTTCTGTTTTTAAAAGAGATAATGATTTATCTATCAGGGGAATAATCACGGATCGACGGGTATCCGTTTCTATATAATGAGAAACAGCTAATAATTTACCTGCATCGTTCAACGTGACTACATCTGGAATATTAGGATTTTTTTTAAATGCTCGTCTTTGGTCACTTTTGGAAACCGTTTTGCAATAGGACTTGAAACCTGGCCGCTACATCGGTTTGTAAGTCATCAGTTATCACCATATTGGTCTGTATGTGAAAGATACTAATAAATATTTAATGAGAATTTAGGCAGCACAAAAAATATTTTTAAATAATTCCGATGTGTGCAACGGAAATTTTTAAACAGCGGGAAAAAATTACAGCCCCTATATTTTCCATTAATTACATATTACGAGTATTACTCGTTGAATGCAACGAGAACATAATAACAATATGATCCGAAGAATACAACGGACATAAAAGTGATTTCCGATGAATGCAACGGAAATTTTTAGGCAGCGGGGAAAAAAGGATACCCACATTTTCCATTACGAGTATTACTGCACGTGGTCGCGCCGCGCGCGTTCTCGGCGGCCCAGGCGAGCGGTGTCCTTACTCGTTCAATACAACGAGAACATAATAAAATATTATCCGAAGAATACAACGGACATAAAAATGATTCCTCGTTCAATACAACGAGAACATAATAAAATATTATCCGAAGAATACAACGGACATAAAAATGATTCCCGATGAATGCAACGGGAATGTAAAAAAGTATTCTTCTGGTTGCACATCATTTTCGCCATCATCTGAGTACAAAATGTGCCTCCGGCTTGCCCCTACGTTTTTCCTAATTAAGTTTTTCTTCGTATCTCTTCATCTTCCTTAGCCATTTATCTTCTTCGGATTCACAGTGTTTTCGTTTAGGCATAGTTAACAAATAAGCAAATAACCGTAAATTAATACTTTTTTTTTTACGTAGGTTACCTACGCTCATGCACAAATTATATTACTGTTACACTCGTGCGAACGCCGCGCGCGCACGGACAAGAATGAAGTCGGTACTGCGGAGGCTTGTCAGGTGTGATTAGACAGAGGAAGATATAGTGGTTTTCTTTCTCTGACTTTAAAACTTGTGCGATAGGGTTAGCGCGTAGCAGGGCTACTACATGGTTAAGGAATAAATCTCGGAGGCGAAGACAGGATAATTACTCGTAGACATACAATTAATTAGATATTTAAACACATTAAATTAGATATTTTATGGTTTATTCATCAATTGAGCACTTGTCAAAATGTGATACCCATATCTGAATAGTGCATTCTTATAGTTATGTTTGAAATGTAGAGGAATAAAATTAGGGTGTTCTTTTAATCATCATCACCATTTGGGACGGGCACGTATTAGGCTCTTCCAGGAAAGAAAGGACTTGGAAGTTGGAACGTCTTACTCCACGTTGGTTCAGTGCGCGTTGGTGGCTATACGAGTATACAGGGCCACATCCTTTGAGCGACAGATTATCGTTGATAAATAACGAAAGTTTAACTTTTAAGAGAAACGTGAAGTCGAAATGTGTTTATAGAATTGAAATGTGTAGTGTATGTGTAACTTCATCTCACACTTGTAATGCAATATATAAATAAATAAATAAATGCAGTTGTTCTATGGAGTAGAAATCTATAATGTTTATTGATTTAAAAACGAATAAAATTTTACAATTTCGCTCTGCAATGGTGTTTTTATTTGTAGCCCTGTTACTCTCGGTGTGTCCCGAACGCGGCAGCTCGCGAAGAAGTGTTCATATCTGTGGAGCGCGCGGTGATTTATCGCGCGCTCACCGGACGGTTCACTTACGGGCAGATGGCGCTGTTCATATCCCGCTGCTGACTCCACACTTATGCTTCAGAGGTCGAGCTGGATCCGTTTTGAGATGTCAGCCAACGTTCAGCCTTTCCGGATTCCGTTGAGTGCCAATGGAGCAACTGAGCCCCATTAATATGCATTAGCGTCTGACCCCTGCACAGGTACTGGGGACCTTTGGCAGGTAAACAAATGCACTAATGAGATTCGGGATGACCAGAGCGGTCACGTGTCTGTAGGTATCAATGCCATGCCATCGCGCTGGCTGGCCAGGTCAAGGCCCCTGAGACATACTAATAGGGATTGAATCACAATTAGTTGACTCTTAAAAGCTTACAGAATAAGCGTTGCTGTTGTACTGCGGCTGAATGTTAAATAGGAGTAGAGCAAGAATTCAAAAAAATAGATCTTTCTTAATTTTCTTTTCGATTTTGATTTTTTTTCGATTACGGAAACCTTTGAGCTCAACTCGCAGTTCGTGACGAGGCTGATTTTTGATTTAAGGTACTCAAAAATTCAAACAGTTGATTGACGGTAGGACCTTCTGGACCACTAATAGGCCAGTAGTATCACCACAAGTATTATTACAGCAACTATTCAAGAGGAAAGGATTTAAGAGGAAATAATATTTTTAAGGTGTTAAATTGGCACTTGACAGAGGCAGTACAAGTCTATGTCCTTTTGCAACAAATTAAAAAATAGCTAAGTAAAACATAAGCATATGTTGCATTGTCTGGTACGGTTGGAGTATAGTTGATATGGATCCGCGGGCCAGGAATATTCATGGCAATATTACGTTGTTATGAGGCGGCGTCTCGCGGGCGGCACGCGCCGCACCGCCATCAGACATTCCTGTTGGTTTCTGAGCTATAATTTGCTCCATCCTGCTCTTTATTTGAACTATATGATTAAAATGCTTGTCTACGAAGACCTGATATAAGGAGAGTGACTTTATAATTTGTCATTGCTTGGTATATTTTATAGATTATGTTTATTTTTTAGATTATGACTATTCGAACTAAGATCAAGAGACTTTTTTAGATAACTGGTTTAAAAAATAGGTAGATAAGTAGACAAAATTTCATTAGTGTGATGAGTCAAGCAATTTTGTATCTGAGTACCACTAAGTTATCTGAAATTGGGACGAAGCTTGTAGTTCATTTGACTTGTAAATTGATTGAAACAAGAAGTTAGCTAGTGTAAAAGGTTTTGAAACAAGAAGTTTTATGGCTTGAAAATGTCAGCTTTGTTTAGTGGTATATTAATATTACGTATAACCGTAACGATAAGTGACTTAACCGAGTTTTTTTTATACAACTAAGTTGACAAACAAACATACTGGCCACCTGATGGTAAGTAGTAACAGTCACTTATAGCACATGTGGCTCTTGTGAGATTCGCAGCGAATCTGCAACCCCCACAACAACCACAGTGTACGTTGCTAACTTGTGACCTAAGATGCAATGCCACGGTACTCAGTAATTTCACTGCCATATCGGCGTATTTCTTCATATTCCTTCGGCGTAAGAGCATCGGTGGCGCTGTGGACTCGGCACTTGCCTTCCGATCGGGAGGTCCGGGGCTCGAGACAGCCATGTACCAATGTGTTTTTCGTTTTGAGAATTTCATATGTACATTTGTCTGACGTTCTTACTGTGAAGGAAAACATCGTGAGGCAACCTGAAGAAATTCAAAGGTGTATGTGAAGTCGACCAACCCGCACTGGGCCAGCGTGGTTTACTAAGGCCTAATCACCTTAACATAGGGTAGGCTCGAGCCCCTCGGTGGTTACGTATATGAGCTGTGATGATATTATCCTTCAAACTGGAACACAGTAATGCAAATACTGCTGCTTTGTGGCAGAAATAGGTAAGATAGGGGCACCCATGCAGACGAATCGGGTACAGAGTCTACCCCTGGTAGGTACCAACTTATTGTACCACTACTTCAAAATACGCATGCAATCAAAGACTAAGAAATGTTATGCTTAACACAATAAAGCTGCCTCCTTAGAATTCTAATTGCTATTAGATTAGTTTGATCCGAATTCGGTCTTACGGGATGACGGTCACAGTGGCTGGATTATGATTTGTTATTTGGATTTTTATATGGCATTCTAACTCTTATTAGACTAAGGCTTGCGCAGTCTACTTTCTTAGTAACTTGTAATGGAACATTAGGTATGTAAACAGAAATTCGTAACACTTTATCCTTAGCCGAGAGTGTTTTTGAATTTAAATAAATCCATGTCATTTTACGTTATACAATGAGCACAAACAATCTTATAAAAAGATTAGTCTGACAATCTCTGCTTGAGTCAGTCCCAAACGCTCGTCAATCGCCGAGCCGTGTTCACCGATTGCCCCCGATGAAGCACATTTGCTGATTGTATCGGGATATTGCGTCATTGTAATCCATTGCGTTATGCGAATAGCAGTCAACTAAGTGTATGAAGCGCGTCCTGCCCTGAGTGCCCGCTAAAGCGGCCCATTCGTATGCGGGGCGGGCAGACGTCTTCATTCGCCCGCCATTCCTGCACTCCGCCCTCATATTGCGTGAGTGAGAGTGAGAGGTTGCCGTAATTATTTGACTGCTCAAGGTCGTTTTTAGGGCTCAGCGGTATTTTTAGATAAGGAAACCCCTTTTCAAAAAGGTATAAATTTAAATTATAAGAGAGGCGTTAGCAGGCCTCAAAGAAACGGATCAGTTATAAAAACCTCAATATCTTCTAGAGCTTTTTCATTTGTCGTATTAGATACAGCCAATAAAATTGTGATTAACTAGCTGTCCCCGCGAACTATGTTTCGCTTTAATGGAGTTCAACATTGTAAATTCCTTAATTTTTTGGATGGGGATTTCTCAGCTTCCTGTGGGAATTTTGAAAAATACTGTCTCATGTGCGCCTACATAGCCAACGAACCCCTGTACAGAATTTCATGCTTCTAGCTTCAGCGGTTTGGGCTCTACGCTGATACCTCAGTCGTTTTCTTAAATTTGTCCTTGAATAAAATTTGAGCTACTCTTTATTATAAAAACCTTGCTTCAAAGTCATAAAAGATATTGGGTTTACCATAACTGACCTTTCCCTTGCAACCCAGTGTAGATAAAACGTTAATTTCGACAAAAAAATAAACACCTAAAAATCGTAAAGACACACAATAAACAGATAGATAGATAGAAACACTTTATTTTGCACAATTTTTACAGAATACAACACAATACATACACGAACAGCAAAATAGGCGGCCTTATCGCCGTAGGCGATCTCTGCCAGGCAACCTTTATGTTGGAAAAAACATACGTTTTAGGTTGGTGGTCAGAACATAAATATATAATAAAAAATAATAATAATAATAATCTTAATATAACGAGAATTAAAAAAAAAGTACTAGAAAATGATAATAAATAATAATAAAATAGATAGATAGATAGATATATACACGGTTATTTTTTTATCACCCTGGAAAATTTTAGGGACGCTTCAGGACACATCCAATATTATATAAAAAATAATAAATGAAATTAAAAATTAAAAAAAAATATTAATAAAAAAAAAAATCTCTAAAAATGCTGCTCACAACTAGTGCAGTATTTTTTATATTTATATTTAAATCATTCTAATACCATGTCGTGAAGCGTCCCTAAAATTTTCCAGGGTGATAAAAAAATAACCGTGTATATAATAAAATAAATAAATAGATAATAATAAAACTAATTTTTAACGACAATGACATCAATGACCGTGGCGGGGGAGTGGTGGTGTCAGACCTGAAGGAAATGTTGCTTTACGCTTACATTAAAAGTGGAAAGAGATTGTTTGCGCCTAATAGCGGAAGGCAGGCTATTCCAAAGACGAATAGCCTGTACAGTAAAGGACTGACCAAAAAATTCGGTGGAATGTGAGGGGAATTTTAAGAGTAAGCTATCAGAGGATCGAGTGTTCACATTGTGAGAGGAATGAAGAAATTGTAACCTTTCTTTGAGGTATAGAGGGGTCTTTGAATTAAACAATATAGGGTAAAAGCCGGATAGTTGCCACACTTTTTAAAAAGCTCCTTTAAAAAATGTGTACCAATACATTTTTTATTCAAAGTGTTCACGCTCGAGGAAGAGCGAGTGGCAACACTGCATTTGTGGTCTGTGCAGTGAGAGCTTTTTTTGGCGGCCGGCCGCATGTGACATGTCAGTTGAGTTGAGTCGAAATGTCACGACATTGAATTAGGTTAGGATGATGTCCGGACATCCATAAAATATGCGGGCCGGAATATATAACTAACAAATTGTATTTTGCGCGGCGCACCTAATATCGGGGTGCGAAAGCCCGCTTTGTGTTGTGCAAAGGTGTCAAAATCGCGTGTGTGAGCCGTGGTGGCCTAATAGGCATTTGTAGTGCTCCGGTCTCCACCGGTGGATCCACTGCAGAACTTCAGGAGCCGCGACTTCCTTCGAGCTAGCTCAGGAAGTCCACCGGCTACACACGGAGACAATTGGAATCGGGGTAAGCCACAATGCTTTCTATGAGTTGGTAGTAGGGTGCAAAACTCAGCAATACAAGTCGGCGAAACGCCGACGTGGTGGTGTCTACCTTGGGCACCACCATCTCTTGGTAGCAGAGCGTGGTTTTTAGATTTGAGTGGTTCTTAGATTTGAGTATTTGATTAGTATTGTACAATTAATATTGTAATCTTGTTGGTTGTCCAAACGGGCAATACATATTAATTGGTTTTGATTGCTGATTTTAAACCGACTACCAGCTCATTTGTGGACCGATCTCCTTAACTAATTGTCATTGTATATGAAAAATTGAGGTTAAATGTCTTTTGTTGTTCTAGTTAAGTTCTAGCATTTACCTATATTTGATTTTGGTTTGTTTTTTCATATCTTTGTTTTGCCCTTGACTATTTTGTTTGTTAAGTTGTAAACTTATACTTGAATTTGATTTGTTGAAAAAATTTTGCTGCTAAATGACTTTGCTGTTGTTGTAATACACTATTTTGCTGTGTTAAGTTTTAGCATTTACATTTGATTTTGTTTTGTTTGCCTTTGAATATTATGTTTGTTAAGTTATTGACTTAATACTTGAATTTAATTTGTTTGAAAAATTCTGTTGTTAAATGCCTTGTTGTTCTAGTTAAGTTCTAGCATTTATACTTGATTTTGGTTTGTTTATATATTTTGTTCTGCCTTTGAAGTTCCTCCCGATCTGTTTTATTGTCTGCGGTTGTCGGTCTGTTTGTCCGTGTATTATTATAGTGTATATTAATTTTGGTGCAAAATGGTCCCGCCAGTCAGCCCGCTTAGTGGTGCCCGCGCGGGTGCACAAAAGATTTTGAGATGGTTTGCTAGTGCCGTCGCTTTGGTAGACCGACCAGACCGAGAACAGGCCTTGTTAATTCGGCATGAGGGAGTACCTGCTCGCTTGAAGGAATTGGAGCAGCTTTTCGTTGCTCATCAACAATATCTGCTCGACCACCCAGCCGAGGGTGCCGCTGAGTTGCGGGCAGTTGACCAATTTAATGCCGATTATGATCAGTGTTTTGAACAGGCGGATGTGATTATAAACAAGGCTCAGGCAATCCTATCCGCCCGGAGGGGTGAGTCGTGCACGCCCGGGGAGGTCAAGCCTACCCCGGCCGGCTTCCTGGGCAGACTGCCCACTTTAGACATCCCAACCTTTGATGGGAACCTGGCTTCTTGGATGGGGTTCATTAACCTCTTTGATAGCCTGGTTCACTCGAGGGACGATCTGTTCCCTAGCCAGAAATTGGCCTATTTGCTCTCTGCCTTACGTGGAGAGGCTGGTGTGCTTGTCCAGCATCTACCTGTCAACGATGACAGTTATGAGATTGCAAGGGCGTTGTTGACCGCCCGGTATCAGAATGTTCGCTTGCTAGCGGACACACATGTGGCTGCCATTTTAGGGCTGCCACGCGTATCGCGGGTCTCCTCATTAAGGAAGGAGATTTTGAACCCGCTGCTAAGCGCTATTAACGCGCTCAAACGACTTGACCTACCGGTGGACCAGTGGTCCTTCATATTGCTCCACCTCATCCTCAATAAGCTTCCCATGGAGATGAAGGGGCGCTTTGAACAAAGATACGGGGGCAATAGTGCCTCGTACCTCCCCCCCTTCTCGGATCTCCTCAGATTTTTGGAGGATGAGTGTCGGATGACGGACCACTTGGATCTGGTTCCTATACCGGGACCGAGTACAGGCCGCTTTGAGGCGACCCGGGCAGCGCCACGGAGAGAGCGCCGCCCGTACAAGCAGTATACTGCAGTGCGGCAGAACTCTCCACACGGGGAGAGGCCGAGGCCTTGCAAGTGTTGCAAGCGGGATGGCCATCGTTTGCCGGCCTGTCCCAAATTTGTTGGCCTACGCACCGAGGGGCGTAGGAATATGGCCAAGCAGCGGAATTGGTGCTACCGCTGCCTGGGGGCTCATATGGCATCGGCTTGCCCCCACCCACGAGATTGCGACTGTTGTGGAGGGGCCCATCACCCCCTTTTGTGCTTCAACAATAGAGACACTCGTGAGGTGGTGAGAGAGAGGGACTCGCACACGGGCGGGGGCCCTCGTAGGTCACCCACATCTCCGAGGAGATCGGAGGGGCGTGCCACCCCTCCGCGGAGATTGGACAGGCGCCCCCCCTCCAGTGAGAGGATTGGGCGCCCCACCCCCCCTACGGGCGGGGGGGATCGACGCGCCGCTTATAAGGCGCCACCGCGGGATTGGGCCGCGGTCATTAGGGAGCCACGCCGGGAGCCGATACGCTTCTCTCCCCCTCTGATGGAGAGAGACCCCGTTTGTCACGGGCTCCCCCAACTTTCGCCCATCATGGGCACCGCCCGGCCCCCCGATGCCGCTTTGATCGGGGCCAGTACGTGCCGGATTGGGACCCGCTCGAGCGCCTTGAGCGCCCTATTCCTCCGCCGCGCACGCATTTTCCCTTGAACCCCCCTTCCCCTCCGTTGCGGGGAATGCGGGGGGATTTTCATTAAACCAACTGTCGGCTGCAACCCCCCCACAGGAGCAGGTGCTGTTACCAACAGCCTCCGTACAGGTGTGGGGCCCGAGGGGCACCTTTGTTTTAGTTCGCGCCCTTTTGGATACGGGAGCTCAGGGTTGCATTGCCTCCAGCTGGCTGGTCCGGCAGTTGAGTTTGAACACATCTCCATACCTTGATTCGGTACGAGGAATCGGAGACCTGCGGATCCCGGATCCGATCGGTCAGGTTTTGTTCTCCTTCTCCCCCCACTTCTCTTCAGCGCCCAAAATTGGCGCTACCGCGATTGTTTATGAGAAGGTTGTTGGTCAGCTTCCGCAACAGCACTTTTCGCGCGCTGTCGTTGATGCGACATCAGGATTGACCTTGGCTGACCCTTCCTTCCACCGAACCGGTCCGATTCACTTATTGCTCGGTGCCGATGTTCTAGGCCGCGTGTATTGTGGGAAGAGGAGAGAGTTACAGAAGGGTGGGCTGGTAGCCTTATCCACATCGCTTGGGTTTGTAGTGATGGGACCAGTTAGGCATAACCCACCATCTCCATCGGTGGACAGTTACATAACTGTTAGCTCCACCTTATCGGATGTCCTTCAACGGTTTTGGGAGGTGGAAGAGCCACCTACCGTGAAGCGAGTGAACCCCTTGGACGAGGAGTGTGAGTTGTTCTACCAGAACAATACAGGTCGCCTTCACTCGGGACGGCTGATCACTCGTTTGCCCTTTTTGTCAGTTCGCCCCTCACTTGGCAGCTCCCGGCCGTTGGCCGAGAAGCGGCTGCTGTCCATGGAGCGTCGTATGAGTAGGAACTCCGACCTCAAACAGAAGTATGTCGACTTCATGCGAGAATATGAGCAACTGGGGCACATGTCGGTCTCGCGACTGGACTGGCGAAACGAGGAACATAATTTTCTTCCTCACCACGCGGTTTTGAAACCTTCCACTGGGAAGATACGCGTTGTTTTTGATGGGTCAACTCCTACGTCTACCGGAGTTTCGCTGAATCAATGTCTGCATGCTGGACCGAAGTTGCACCACGAGGTGGGCGATGTATTGACCAACTTCCGTCGCCATGCCGTCGTCTTTGTGACCGATATCCGGATGATGTTTCGGCAGACTGTGATTCACCCGGACGATAGACGATATCAGCTCATATTATGGAGAGAGGATCCCAGGGATCCCATGCTGGTCTACGAGCTGAACACCAATACATACGGTTTGCGTTCGAGCCCCTTTGTGGCAATTCGCTCACTTGTGGAACTCGCTGAACGTGAGCGGTTACGATACCCTCGCGCATCCTTGGTTCTCAAGGAGGATGCATTTGTTGATGATATTTGTACGGGCTCCTCTAGTGTCGAGGAAGCCTTGATTTTGCGAGATGAACTAATTGCTCTTCTCGGGGCTGGTGGTTATGAACTGAGGAAGTGGATGTCCAACTCACCTCAGCTTTTGTGTGACTTGCCAGACGACCACCAGCAGGAGCCTCATATTTTTGAGAATGCCAACACTCCAGATTTACTGTCTGTTTTGGGAGTGCAATACAGACCTGTCCAGGACACGTTCACCTATCGATTGGAGCTGCCAAGCCCCAAGGTCTGGACGAAACGGTTAGTTTTGTCTACAGTAGCTCGTACCTTTGACCCAAATGGCTGTATTAGTCCCGTAGTGTTTTGGATGAAGTGCTTCCTACAGGAACTTTGGTCAGCCGAAGTGTCGTGGGATGAGCCCCTCTCGGGCCGTTTGCTGCGAGATTGGGAGTCCTTCATGTCGTCTCTCCTCGACATTAACGGTGTTAGTATCCCTAGACATATACTGCCTAAGGGACGGTTTACGGCCAGCCTTCATGGCTTTTGTGACGCGTCTGAGAGTGGATACGCAGCCGTCGTATATATCCGGACGGTCGATGATAGAGGAGCTGTTAAGCTCCACTTGCTAATTGCTAAGAGTAAGGTTGCTCCACTTCGGACTCGATTAACGATTCCGAAGTTAGAATTGTCTGGAGCTACTCTTCTGGTTCGGTTGATGAACCACGTTGTTGACACCCTGGGACGTAGTGTGGACTTTGAGTCGCTCTTTGCTTGGTCCGACAGTCAGGTTGTCCTGTGTTGGATTAAGAACTCCGTCCACTCCCTGGAAGTATTTGTGGCCAATCGGGTATCCCAAATACAGGCCTCGAAGGCCACGTTGATTTGGCGCCACGTGCCAGGTGAAATAAACCCTGCTGACTGTGCATCACGTGGCAGCGAAGCCCCTCAGCTTATTGACCACACTCTGTGGTGGGGTCCCGAATGGTTGTTACAGCCGTCCTGGCCTTCCACACCAGCTGTGGTGAAGGTACCAAATCCGGGCTTGCGTGTTCACGCTGTCGAGACTATGGCGGCTCCAGAGCGGGAATTTTTATTAGACCGCTACAGTTCTCTGGACAAGTTGCTCGGCGTGACCGCTTGGAAATTGTCGCCGGCCTCAGGACAAAGATTTGTGTCCGGTCCTCTCTCCGCAGGAGCGCCAAGATGCTCTTTTGCATTGGGTGCGTATGACCCAGTCTAGAGCGTTTGAACCGGAACTTAAGATTTTCCGTACCGGGACGTCCAAATTGAAGGGACCCTTGGTGCGTTTGACTCCCTTTCTGGATGATAAGGGATTGTTGCGTGTAGGAGGCCGATTGAGGCACGCTAACTTGCCTTATAGATCACGTCATCCCCTGTTGCTCCCCAAGGACGGACCATTGGTGCGATTGTTGATCATTGATCGCCATGTGAAGAATGCTCATGCCGGATGTAATGCATTGACCGCGCTCCTCCAACGGGAGTTTTGGATTTTGTCAGCGCGAAGAATAATCCGATCTGTTATATTTCGATGTCTGCCCTGCTATCGTTTACGCCCCGAGACGATGCAGCCCCAAATGGGTGATTTGCCTGCTGATCGTGTGAATGAATCGATGACCTTCTTAGGAGTTGGAACTGATTTTGCGGGACCATTCACTATAAAAACGTCGCGACTCCGTAATGCTAAGACTGAAAAGGCTTACTTGTGTGTGTTTGTTTGTTTGGCCACTAAAGCCGTTCATTTGGAGGTGGTGAGTGCGCTCACCATGGACGCTTTCTTAGCAGCGTTAGGCAGATTTGTCTCCCGCCGGGGACTGCCTTCTCTAATTCGGTCCGATTGTGGGACGAACTTCAAGGGCACTGATAGACATATAAGAGAAGTTTGTGAATTTTTAGATAAAAATAATATTGAGATCGGATCCACACTCTCCCGTAGGGGGGTAACATGGCGATACTCCCCGCCGTCTTGCCCTCACTGGGGAGGGATTTTTGAATCTGTTGTAAAGGCCGCCAAGACTCACCTTCGCCGCGTTATTGGGGAGACTATTCTCACGTTCGAGGAACTCGCGACGGTGTTTCATAAGATTGAGGCGGTTCTCAACTCGCGTCCGTTATGTCCGTTGTCTACCGACGCGAACGATTTGCAGGCCCTCACGCCGGGCCATTTCTTGATAGGCAGACCACTTAACGCCCTGCCCGAGTATCCTTATAGAGATGTCAATCCAGGACGCCTTTCGCGGTTTGAGTTGCTCCAGCAGCTTACCCAGAGCTTCTGGCGCCGCTGGCACCTTGAATATTTACACATTTTGCAATAGCGCGTTAAGTGGTCAGATAAGACAAACCCACCGAGGGTTGGTGAAGGACCCAAACCTGCCACCCTTACGTTGGCGTCGCGGACGCATTGTCCAACTTACTCTAGGGTCTGATGGTGTGCCCAGGTTTGCCGAGGTCCTAGTTGGGGATTCTGTTTTGAAGCGCGCGGTCGCTACTCTTTCTCGCCTCTCCTTAGACTGATTTGGCGGACAGTCCGGGACTGTCCGGAGCGGGGAGATGTTCACGCTCGAGGAAGAGCGAGTGGCAACACTGCATTTGTGGTCTGTGCAGTGAGAGCTTTTTTTGGCGGCCGGCCGCATGTGACATGTCAGTTGAGTTGAGTCGAAATGTCACGACATTGAATTAGGTTAGGATGATGTCCGGGCATCCATAAAATATGCGGGCCGGAATATATAACTAACAAATTGTATTTTGCGCGGCGCACCTAATATCGGGGTGCGAAAGCCCGCTTTGTGTTGTGCAAAGGTGTCAAAAGCGCGTGTGTGAGCCGTGGTGGCCTAATAGGCATTTGTAGTGCTCCGGTCTCCACCGGTGGATCCACTGCAGAACTTCAGGAGCCGCGACTTCCTTCGAGCTAGCTCAGGAAGTCCACCGGCTACACACGGAGACAATTGGAATCGGGGTAAGCCACAATGCTTTCTATGAGTTGGTAGTAGGGTGCAAAACTCAGCAATACAAGTCGGCGAAACGCCGACGTGGTGGTGTCTACCTTGGGCACCACCACAAAGTGTATTCTCAAACATAGTTCATTAATCTTCTAACATATCTATAAAAAAATTATAAATATTATAAATTTTAAGTAAATCCAGTTTAATATGACCTCTAAAAAAGAGGATAGTTGCCTACTATAGCGGATACTAGTCTAACGTTAAAAATGGTTGGGGGGATACTTGCCCAATGTGAGGATAGTTGCCCGTCTGTTTTTTTTCAAATAAAAATGAACTTATATTAATTTAAATAATCAGTTTTTATTATTAAATACAATCTTTTATTAAGTATTAATTAAAGTTAAATTATAATTATAAAATTATAACAATAATAGACTCCAAAATAGTAAATAAGTGTCCAAAATAAAAATGTACGAGTACGGCGAGTGCCAGGTCGAGGAGGTTCGGGTGGGGGAGATCCGCCAGGGCCGCTACACCATGGGCACGGCGTGGGTGTGCTGCCCGGTGGAAGTGGCCAAGAAGATAAGCCTCTGCCAAGAGGCTGCTGGTGGGGTGGTCCGTTGCGAAGGTAATGCTCCTCCAGCCCCGTGAAATGCGGTGTTTTAGGTGCCTAGAATCGGGGCACCTAAGGGTTGACTGCAGGGCGGAGGTAGACCGGAGCACGTTGTGCTACCGATGTGGGGCGGCAGGGCATAGGGCGTCGTTGTGCTCAGCGAAGCCCAAATGCCCTTTGTGCTCGGCGTCCGGGAAACCGGCGGACCACCGCCTTGGGAGTAAGACATGTTCTGCCCCTAAGACGCCTATGGATAGGAGGAGGAGGAGGGAGGGCGGAGATGGAGGTCACCGAGTACATCGTCGGGGTCCCCATCCTCCAGGAGGAGGCGACAGCGGAAGGGGAAGTACCCCGCGAAATAAATAGACCCCAGCTCCAGGGCACCTAGTGCCGGGACATTCCGGGGTGTGAAGCGGCGCACAACACCTGCACAGCCAACAAAGCAGCAGAGCCACGCGCCTTTCTGGCGTAGCGCGAGTCCGGCAACGGATCATACACGGACAAGGGGTCAGTGGGAATAAGGCCTCGCTGTGGCCCCCTTCCCCCTGCCTCGTGATGGACGGAGGGGCTGCTGGGGGGTTTTTAGTGGGTAGGCCTGGACCGATATGGCCCGGGGAGTCCCACATACCCTCGTGGTTTGGCTCGACCACGAGGGATGCGTAAAAGCATTTTCCCCCTATGAAAAAAAAAAGCGGCAACAATCCGCAAAAGACAGTAGGGCAACTATCCGATTTGATACGGATACTTGCCCTTTTTTTTACGAAATAAATAAAACATATTTAACAATAAAACCTAATAAACAGTGCAATTTAAACTCTAATGCACTCAAAGAAATATATTTTTGACTGAAATCGCAATCAGTTATAAAAATATTTAACAGAGATTACTTACCAATATAATTCTGGCGCTCGTCAAAGTATCGCCGCGGAAAATGTTTTCTCACACGAACAAAACACGTGCGCCTAATTCAACGGCTTATGCGGCATTGAGGCCTGCGCGGGGGACGCTTTTAATTATGATCAAAAAGAAACACTGTCAATAAGTCTAACATAGAGCATTTGAAACTGAGGCATGTATCCGTCCGAGGCAACTATCCGGCTTTTACCCTATTGTAAAGCAGGGATAACATATGTACATCACGACGTTGACGTATTCTTAGCCATTTCAGTTCGGATCGATATTCTGACACATGATCATATTTCCGCAACCCAAATATGAATCTGATACACAAATTCTGTAGTCGCTCAAGCTTATCAACGAGCATTTCGTTGAGGTCACAATAGCAACAATCTGCGTAGTCAAGGATAGGGAAAAGGAGTGACTGAGCAAGAGAAACCTTAGTTGCAATAGGTAGAAAGTTGCGCAGTCTACGCATTGATCCCACTGCTGCAAACATTCTACAGCTGACCTGATTGACCTGAGGTGCCCATGACAACGTTCTGTCGAATACAACGCCCAAATTCTTAACGTTCTCCTTAATGTGTATGTATGTGTGTGCTCCAGTGCCTAAAATGCCAAGACTGTCCTCAAAAGACACGACGAGTAAAAGGAATAAATCACTACAACGACCTACGTGGAAAAGAGAAAAACAGTTATTATAAATGTTAAGTATGCTTGGTTAAGATATAAGTGCATCTTACGACTAAATAAACTAAAACTATGAAATATCAGTAGTTTTTAAGAGACTTCAAAAAAGGAGGAGGTTCTCAATTCGATGCGTATGTTTTTTTTTGTGTGTATGTTACGCGATTACCCGGCTAATTGTGGACCGATTTTCAAAATTCTTTTAGTATTCGATAGTGTATACTTCAGGGGTGGTCCCAAGTTTACCAAAATTAGGATCTGATGATGGGATCTCATAAAAATCGAGGAAAATCCTTTAATTTTTAGATGTGTCCAACGTGTTTTGTGTGTATGTTACGCGATTAATCAGCTAATGTTGGACCGATTTTCAAAATTCTTTTTGTATTCGATAGAGTATAGTCCTGGAATATAGTCCTTACCAAATTCAGGATCTGATCATGGGATCCAATGAAAATCGAGCGAAACCTTAATTTAATACCAGCTGCTGTTATTAAATTAGGGCTTCTCAATTCACTAAAAAGATATAATTCACTAAAAAGATAAAAATAAAAATAATTTTACTTCGGTGCTTGCATCGCTGTTCCGATCTGAATGGTAAGACAAATAGTGAAGTGAGTGACTATTAGGTGCTGTGACATGACATCGTTTGTCACAAGGTTTTATAATGGGCATAAAAATAAATTGCCAGATTCGTTAAAAATCACAAATTTAGAGAATTATTTGATATATTGGCTTGCTGAAAGATGTTTCTTTAGTACTCCGGAATATTTTAATTATAAATAGATTAATTACTTATGATATTTTAAGACTTACTGTTTGTAATTCTTTTGCTGGTATGAAATAGTTCTGTATCTTATTATTATCTTTGCATACGTCTGTGAAGATAGATTTTCGGTGTTTTTTGTTTGTGTGCGATGTGTACCTACCTAAATTTCATGCACAATAAAGAATACAAGTCGGCAACGTACATTAAAGTCCTTTGACGGGTTGTTTATTTTATTTATTTATTTACTAAGATCTATCTGCAGCTGTCAGTTGTTTATTTGCAAATCTTTAGGAACACATGTACTATAAGGTTACTATAGCCACTCACGATCAGGCGTGCAGCCTGTTTGTCTGTTAACTTAGTTATACATATAACAAATCTATTAAATTCATAGGCTTTTACGCATTCATTCGCAACATACTGACAAAATTCACAATTGGCGAATGCAATAATATTACCTAAAAGAATTGACTGGGATGTTAATGTTGCGCAAAGACAGTTTTGTGGTCAGTGATTCAAATATATCAAACAAACTACAGCAATTTACCTTTACATGCAGTAATTTACTATTACCAACTTACATTATTCAAGAATGTTCCAACTGAAAATTAGTTGCAGCTAATAAGAGCAGTCGTGCAAGTGAAAATAGATAATTATCGAAAGGGCCTGGGCCCGCCGGCCCTCCCGCGACATACATCACGCGCTCTGACTGATGGCGCTCCTTACCGGCCGCCGGCGCCAGGGACGAACTGAAGCGGGTCTTTACGATGAGCAATTAGAACAAGGCTACAGAGCGTAAGCTGACATACGGCTATTGCAGTGTAGAACGTTATTTCACTTAAACTATGTTTAAAACGCCTTTTAAGCAAACGTAGCAGTTTGTCAGATACGGCAGTACTTATTTTGCCTATAAAGGCGAGGTTTTCCAGGAAATTTAGCGTGCACGGCGACTGCTTTATTGCATAGAAATAAAGTTGATAATTGCATAGCTTCTAATGTCGCTTACGCTTTAATTGTTTTTTGGAAAACTGAAGAACAAAATAAAAAATGTATTTTTGCAATTTATCTAGACAATAAAAATGCACATCTATTCGTAAAAGTTTTATGTCATTTATTATTGTATTTTCTGATTCACAGCCGTTTTAAAATATTGGACAGAATCATGACTCTGTCCTTGAAAATGTTTAGATAATATTATGTTCAACAATATCATATATGAATTTGAGAACTGTATGTTTTATATTTATGTCGGTACAATAAATCGAAATTACTTGAAAACGGGAAAATAGCGCCCTAATCGCATACGTCTACCGTCGCAGTTGCCGGGATTTCTCTGATGTATTTATTTACTAATGAGAGAAGAGGTTTTACTTAGAGCCGTGGGATTACATTAACAATAAATTTGTTAACATCATGTTATTTTTTTAAATTGTTTATCCAAAAGTATGAAGGAAATGATTCCTTAAATTTTTGTTCAACTTATAAGATAAATACAAACAATGGATCGCACTTTCTTTTTCTATTCTTTTACTAATACTGTTCCTTTTCTCTCTTACTCTTCTTTCTTTCCGGTTTTTCTGGCGAAGGTAAACATATAGATTTGACTGAAAATCTGTGTAACCTTGTACTTATCAGGGCATCGAGAATGAGTCAAGTCCCTTTTAAGCTGCAGGACACACTTTCAGGCCTTCAAACGCCTGTCACTTGGACCGCCGGTCATCCAAAGTCCAAAGGACCGGGAAAAAGGCCTCTTTACCTTCCACTAAAACTAGTAAATAGTCGGATTAACTCCGGGCATAAATCAAGTGGACTCCGCCGATCTGTATCGGGTAGACATGATACGATCTCCCCAGATTGAACCTGGCCAGCCCAGTTACCAACTCAGTTTGAGGTACTGGAGATAAAAGTTTCCGTATTATCGTTGAGGGATTACTGTTCGCATTGCTTTATAATGCCGATCGCCCTTCGGGAATTACCTACTATATCATTGATTTGTTCTAGCTTATTGGGCCATAGAATAGATTTCTAAATGGGTCTTTAACTGTCTACTTATTATGAGTAAATCGGTTAATATTGATAATTTTGATAAGTGAATATTCGATTTGATTGATTGTAATGTCTAAAAGTCGTAGCAGTTGTTCTACCTTTTTCAGATCATCCAACAAAGACAACCCGTGTGAAATGTATAGGCTAAATAAATAAATTCCCCAACAGATATCATCCGAAATGGGATACAATATGTAAAGTTTTGTTGTATACGGCTTAAAGGTTACCAAAGATGATCAAGGTATAAAAGGGAATTCAGGGGTACCTAAACAAGGACTTGGACCAACATACCCGTTAACAGCACCCCAGATGTTGCAACATAAAATATTTTTGATAGCCAGTATAAAGTTATTGAAGTTCTGAAGAGGACTTCTATGCGCGGATCGAACCTCTAAAATAAATAATTTGCAATGAAAATATTGTAAGAAATCAGAAGCAGTACTTGTTAAAAAAGCAACATTCATACATACACTGAGTTAAGTGTTTCACAATTACAAACATTGTAAGCCAAATGGTTCCATAACATACGTATAGACAGGAATCTAATCACAAATCTCACTTAATATCCGACAATAATACCACAATATCACAATATAAAGAACGATACAGTAGCCCGACTCTATATAAAGGGACGAATCGGCGCACGCACACATACAAACGTCGTTTACACGGCCGCTAAGCATGCTCTAAACGGCATAGCGACGCAGTGTCACGCCACGCGCCGGCCGAGATTGTTGTGCTCCACGTACACGCCGCGCCGCTCACGCGCGGCGTGTACGTATACGTTCACCGATTTTTTTGTAGGTACCAACCCTAGCGCCCAGTTCAGCTTTAGGTATTTTCCAAGACACGTCTGAGTCGGGCTACTGTATCGTTCTCTATATTGTGATAATACCGTACCTTGTTGAGGCCATAAACTTTTTGGTATTGTTCTTTTTATTGTTTTTAATCTCAATTATATTTTTTTACGCTGATTTCTTATGCCATATATAGCAAAAGTCTGCCGACGTCTAGTGATGACGACAGCTAACCTGTTTTATCCTAATAGTATAACAAGTCTAAGTATTATTTTAAAAACAAAAAGAAAACACGGTACCATTTAAACAAGAATAGCGGGCGAAAGCGCTCCAATTTGTTTAAAACTCATCTGACCCAATCAGCTCCAACGGCGTCCTATTTTGGAAATGATCCCCAATTTAAATTGTAATTTTTTCAACAAACCTTGAAACAATATCCGACAATGTCCGCCCCGAGCACATCGCAATTAAGAGGAGATCGCTGCTGTAAGAAGGTGATTCTTATTATTTTTCCTGGGCTCTCCCTCAGCGGGAATCTGGAGGGCTCGTTAATTAGAAGGAGTATTTTATTAAGGCCAATTTGTTTGGAATACCTGCCAGATTGCGGGGCCCTAAACCGATTTGCTTGGAGCTTTTTTTTGACAAAACTTTCCAGAGGGGAGGGCGATTTTTAACAGCTTCCCGTTTGCTTTTAAGTGTTAATTACCTGTTGAGGTTTAGATAACAATAATATGCTGGAAATAATGGGTTTAATTGTACTTTTTTATTTTCACTAAGTATCTTTATTTTACTAATTTCTTGGTTTTACATGTTACCCCTTACCCCTAACAGACGGAACACAGCAATGCTATTTTTATTAACACTGTTATTATGGTGACAAACTTAGGCAAGATGGTGGTAGCTAGCCAGGTGGTCTCAAGAGCCCAGCCACCAACCAAACCAAGTATAAAACTTCTGTCCCTACGAGAAATCGAACCCCGATCAACACCGGGTATGGTTCTTTCAGGAGGCTTGGGGACTTAGAGTTCGGTGATTTCTGTTAAAAGACGTAGTTGTGTTTTTTAAACCAATTTTTTTAAATAATTTACAAAAGGCAATTTCATAATTTACTAAAAGTTTATTGAACTGAGGACCAATCTCTATCAGATATTTTTTCTCCGCACAGCTATTACAGTATTGGTTATGACGAAGGTTAATTAAGAAGTCGGAGCCAAATTGTGTGTGCTTGTTCAGACAGGTAAACTGGACAATTTTTTTGGGGCTAATGTTGAAATGGCAAAAAAAACATCAGCTGTTACATGCAAATAGTCAACATCCTCTGAACCTAGATGTATGGAACAGTTGATTTTTTACTCACGATTTGGCTCCTGCATAAAGTAACCCTGTATAATACTATAGCCTCGAATAGATATAATACTTTACTGTACAACAGAAAATCGATAATGGTACAAAGTAAATTTAGTGTACAAGGGCGGACTTATCTCTATAAGAGACCTCTTCCAGCCAACCCAAGTAGTAGTTCGAAAATTTGAAAATTGCAGGGCCTGAGTGTACAAGGCGCTAGAAACTTGAAATGTACACATATATATCTAAATAAATATAAATAATAAATAAATGCATATATAAACTACATAATATATCTTGAATAATTAGATTTTAGATGACGTTTGAAAGATGTAAAAGATGGTCTCTCACGGATTGAAACTGGTAATGTATTTCACAGATTAGCAGCACGGACGGAAAAGGACTTATGAAAAAATATGGAATATCAAAATTTGGAACTTCGAGGACATTATGGGCGACACAAGAACGCTTGGAACGGGGATTGTGGACACAAAATTATAAACGGCGTAGGAGAAAAACTGGAAACTGGGGATAGTGAAGAATTTTGTACAAAAGGCAAAGAATGTTCATATTTCTACACAGACGAATAGGAAGCCACTTAAGGCGAGGTTTTCCTGGAAATCTACGCGTGTACGGCGATTCCTTTATTGCGAGGTAATATAGTTGATAATCGTATAGCTTCTAATGTCGCTTACGCGCCCGTGACCGAACGAAAACGTTACTTTTTACATGTTTTATTCGATTTTTGGAAAACTGGAGTACAAAATAAAAAATGTATTTTTGCAATTTTCTAGACAATAAAAATGCACATCTATTTTATTTTCTGATATGCAGCTGTTTTAAAATATTGAACAGAGTAATCTTTGTATTTTTTTTCTATCGAGTGAAATATTATTAATCATGTTTCTGTCTTTAAGAATGTTTAGATAAAATGTTCAACAATATCATATATGAATTTGAGAACTGCATGATTTATATTCGTGGCGGTACAGTTGATCGAAATTGTATAAAATGGGAAAGTAGCGCCTTAAGCTGTTTTCGGTAATCAGATACGTGGGCAAATTTACGCAAGCTGAATATAAACCAAATGGTCAGATTCTGAAGACGCTCCAGTCCGTTAAGAAGCTGTTGATAGATAGATGTGCCTAATGAAAATTATAATTACGGGTCAAATTGTTTTGACGTGGGGGTGACTGATCGCGTTCCGCGTCGCGAGCGGTTCCCACGTCTGCGCAGGAGCAATTGCTGGAATTGGCCGGTATGCGCGTTGGAATTGACCCCGCCTAACTATTAATTGTCCTCTACCTAAACAGAATAAGACAGAATGGAGTTGACCGACGTTTTGTTGGATTTAGGGTTTTTTTCCGTGACAAGATATAGATAAAGTGGAATTATGTATGTGGATGCCGAAAAAACCGACTATGTAAGTTTAGCGCAAAGAGGTGGAAATGTAAAAGCCCTTGCCCTACATCAACCAGCTTCGTTAGTATGATGTAGTAGGCGAACATCCCCTCGTTAAAGAAAGGATCCCGTGCCCAGCAATGAGAGGTGAGGGTTGATGTGAACCTATACGAAGACGATTCAATAACTAACGCTTTATATTGAGACGACCAAGAAGCTCATCCATGGGTTCGTAAAAAGCTTGAATTTGAATTCTTTCTCGAACGGTAGTCACAGCTCAGCCAATCAGGAGAAATATTTTTGAATCATTGGTTTGAAATGACATATATATCGCATTCGACATAAGTCATTCTCAGACAGATTATTTGTAGTTCTGAATTTTTGAATCGTTCGCCACCGGTGATATCAACACAATAAGAAACGTTGCACATATTCCGCAATATAATTGTCACCCCAATATAATTACGACCATATTTAATGTATGTACCTCATTTGTGAAGTTATGAGACTGTCCAAACTTATCAAAATCGACCATAGAAATTACTAAATGACATTGACACATACGTGTTGGACGTTTCGTTCGTATTTGCAGTCGATCGATTGAAAAATAGTTAATTTTAGATGTCGTATGAGAAACAATAGAAATCCAGCGCCAAACGAATAATTCAAAAATAGGGCACCAGAATTTTGGAAATGTCAAGTTCCGCCATTTTTTGTAGGAACATCGCTTGACACACCGCTTTAGAGCCTTATTAATAAAAAAAATACTCCTTAGATCATCTTTAGATTAGTTACTCCGCGTTTTTTCTTGTTTTAACACATGACAACCGACATGTGCGGAAACAAGACAAAACACGGAGTAACTAATCCGAGGATGATCCAAGAAGTAAGATTTTTGTTAATAAGGCCGCGAATGTTTTAAAATTAGTCTGGGAATCAGATCAACCGTAAATCAATCTCTACGCTCGTCTTTCAGTAAGGGTCATTAATTTTGCAGTGAGCAAGATAATACATAGGAGAAAAATTATGACCTTACATCTGTTCAATAGTTGTACCTTATTATTGTTTAGTTTGAATTTTTTGATAATTTTCTTAGACTCTATATTAAAATAGACTTTTTGTTATACTAACTGGTTTTTATATTTTACCATGTGTTATTGATATTTATAACAGTTATTTAGTTAGTAATATAGTATTTATTGGTAACATTCTGCTTATCTATTTCTGAAACAAAAAAAATATATATAAAAGAAGAGCCATCTCTACGTATCCTGTGTGCTTCGTTGACTAAGTAGCGTGCGCCAGATATGCTCCCATGCAACGTCTCATACAATAACAGGAGCGCGGTGATTCACCTCCTCACGGCCGCCTCCAGGAGACAACTTGTAAGTAACCCTTTATTGGCTCGGTTGGCATTTATGTACCAAACTAACATTTAGGTTAGGTGCTGATTTTGTTTTTATACTATTTTATTTGGTAATCGATTGAGAATTTGAATATAGACTCTGTTTAACGATAGTGACAGTTAATGTGTTATTATCAGTTGAAATGTTACAATGTCAAGACATCTGTCATGTATTATACGTGCAATTTGCTTTGTAACATTTGTCTTTGATATGTCTTTGACATGGTATGACGTGTGAGGAATATGACGAATCAGGAATCTGACGAATTAAGAATATGACCAGTTAGGAAAGTTTCGAATAAGGAATATGACCAATCAGGAATATGACGAATCAGGAACAAATCACATTATCAATGTCAAAGTCAATATACCAGAGCAAATTACAGGCTTAAAATAAACTCTAAATATGTGATATAAACGTGTGGGCCTTATCCGTAAACTATTTTATTCTTATACACAAAAGTCTTACATAAACATATCTTTATTTTTTCATAAACATATATTCATTTTCACAGATTTAAAGGGATGTTCTAGTGGCAAGAAATTCAAAGCTACGGTTCCTCTGTAAAAGTGTAGGCAATTATTGGTTTACAGATTCAATTTTGCATATTTTAGAATACGCATATTCATATAAAACACATGTTACACCAAAATGCTTCAATATTTATATTCTTACTTATTATTTTTCTCATTTCATTTCTATTCTCACTTCACTTTTTCGGCTCTGGCAATCGGTCGCGAATTCGTGATCACAACCATTACTGCCAAACTCTAGTTTTGGCATTTTATTCACATTTGAGTGACATTTTATAAATCTGTCTTTTAAAGACTTAATTCCAAATTGTCAAAACATAATCTTGAAGCAGCAGCACATCGTCTGTCATGGGTAACATGTACCCAGCGCTCGCAGCACGGTTGAAACGGCCTCTTGATCAAGTGTTATCAAATGCTTTTAGAATTATTACGCGTCCGCCCGCGTATTATTAGCTCAACGAACGGAGTCATGTCAGGAATTAACGGCGGACTGTCGCCCGTGACTCATCAATTGTTGGCGCTGTATAGCGGAGAGGGGCAGGTGTAGCTCGATTTGAGAGATGGCATTTTAATTGGTGAAGGGTTAGGGCCAGTCGTGAGCGTGTGCAAGTCGGAGTTTGCAAAACTAAATAAAAACTCTTTTACTGTAAAACTTGATGAGGATACTCTTGGTGTACTCTCGGTAAATCAATGAAACTTAATGTGTCATCAAGTGCTTCCAAGGTAGTGAGTAGTTCAAGTCTACTTCTCGGCAGCCGCCTCCCAGCATTCCGATCCATTCAATCAAGGACTTTGCTTATATATCTCATACTTAATTGAGAATTTGAAACTTATCAAGTTATCATCGAAATACAGTGTCTGAATTATAAAGCAGAATATTTAAACACAGAGTGGTTTGACCTCGACAATCCTACTTAGATCCATTGTCGTTAGTGACAGCATTTAGATACGTTATAATAAACTAGAGCTAGAGATAGTACCTGTGTTCGAGAAGTGGAGGTAATATTTTTTTATACAAATAAGTTGTTAGTCAGGTGGACACGCTGCTTGTCTGCCAACATATGAAGGCTCATCAATGATACATTTGTGGTTCTCAAAAGATTCGCAAAGTAACTCCTTGACCTAATTTGTCCAGTCACTGTAATAGGTATGCGCGTCAGATACAAAAGAAATATTGGATATGTATTTTTTAATTTGTCGAAACAATAAAAAAAACTCTGAGATAAAGCGCCTGAAAGTTAAAGAATGGGGGGCCCGTTATATCATAATTCAGTAGATACTGATAAACTTATGCCGTCACGAGTCATTTCAAATCAGTATATCGTAACAAGTTGTTGATTATGTAAAAAGGAGAAAAATATATGTCCAGAATTGTACATGTCCAGAAAGGTGGACATTTAAAGAATAGACCACATCACTATATTGCTTTGCCGATTTATACTTTATATCGGATCATAGCGATGCAAGCACGGCTTACGACAGCAATATATAAGATACAGAATGGACATAGATAGAGGAGAAGACAGACGATTCAGCACTAGTAGTATCCCTCACATACACACACACACACACACGCACATATATATATATATATATATTGATGCCAAGGTGTCATTAAATTGCCATATAATTGTACCTCCACAAGTTAGTGCACATCAATCACTAGCTGTTTTTAAAGCAATCCACTGATGCACTGATAATGGGCTTTGTTTTATAATACTGAGCTGATTCAGTCTTTTCTTTTTTTGTGGATGTTATGCCATAGAATCCCATGATGTTGTACCACATTTGTTAATAAACGTAGTACTAAGTTTTAAAGGACAGGCCTGTTAGCCTAGGCTGTAAGCCTAGCATAATGCTGTCATGCTGAGTTTTGGACCTTTTTGCCATTATTATATATTCCCATTATTTTATTTTCATTATAATTTTTGCATCGTAAATAAATTAAATAATTATTATTATTGTTATAAAAACGTACCTAGATAATGTTTCAACTGTCTCTATATCGCATGATCAGCAACACTATACCTATTCACGGTTGTGGTTTAATTTGAATTGCATAATAGTGGTGTATTCCATGCTGGCTGGATTTCCGCCACTTGTTAAAATGTCATCGAACTCATGAGAGCCGAACTAACCAAATAGGTGCGCGTGCGGCGTCGTCGTTGTCAGTGCGTTGATTCAAGAGCCCTAAGTGGGCGCTGCAACGCTTTGTAGCCTCGTGCATCTTGTGTCATGCGACGCCCTCGGAAACGAAAGCGACGATTTGCAATCATCCATTGAATGGCCAATAAAGAAAATTGTTGCCATCCTAAGTGAATGCGGGATGTGGAGTCGCATAATTTGCAACATTGTTGATGTTAGGGTTGTCAATTTTATGAGGGGCATCGGGGCAATCCGTCGATCGTCAGGGATGAACTGAGAATGATGTCTTCGACAAACTAATGGTTATGACATCAGCACGGTACGTTGAAGACGCAGGTTCGAATCGTACCCGAGGTGAAGTTTTCCGCGATAAAGCTCGCAGTGAGTAAAGAAAATCAAATTTCGTACACCATATTTCCATATTACTCGGTGCTAAAAAATGTTATAGATAATTTTATAAACTGTCCTCTTACGTATGATATGGATTTTCTCGCTCGTCCAGGTCTACGCGAATGTGTAGTGTGAGCATTCGAGAATACAAAAAACACTGTTGCCTTGTTGAAGAAGTAACCATTTCTTGAGGACATAATAATAAATGTAAATAAACTGCTTACAACAGATTGTGAAAATATATAATTTTAACAAACATCTTTGCCGCAGCAATGTTATCATAACTGGCTAAAAAATAAAACTATAATTCTGATACAGTGGGCCATCATTCCGAGATTTGTCGTGCTTGCTCTAGCTTCGCCCAAAAAAAAAACAAAATGCATAAATCTCAGCATTTTCATCAAAATTTTAAACCAATTAGAATACATTTCATGAATAGGATCAGCCATAGCACGGTCATTGCTGCATAATCCTTTTTAAAGCAAGCTACAGCCTTGCTGCTTAAATATCGAATAACTATATTCTACAAATTTTATCACAACTGGTAGTAGTTTTATACTGTATATTTATTACTTATATCGGATCCCTGAACTAGTAGTAGGCAGCAGTTCCGCCGTCTGTTTTGGTCCCCCTACCGGATCAAGATCACTTGCGTTTGTTCTTCATCTGGCTTCTACATAGCACTAAGGCGTCTGCCTCCTCTAGGCAAATAAAATCAAAGTCCTTCATCTTTGTAAGATCTTCTGAGCGAAACTCTGAAATCGTACAAGGGAACAAAATCATACAAAAATTGAACTCTCTGCTAGCTCACGTTTTATATCCTTGCAATCCCGGGACCCGTACAAAAGGTTACGCCTTTTGTACTAGAAACATCTTGTTTGTGCAGCGCGTATTTTCGCTCCTGCACTAGCTAGTCATTTGCTAGGCCCACTATATGTATAATAAAAAATAATAAATAATTCTATAATTTCTCCCTTCTTGCACACTGGTCGTGCTTTACACAGCCAGTGTGCGGTAATGGCATACGTAATAAATACACAGTATAAGACTTCTCCAATCGCGATGAAATTTCTGAAATTCGGATCGGTGGTACCCACGAGGACTCGGTTTCAGGCATGACGCTAAGTCGCCGGTGTGATGTGATTGAGCCACATGCGACCTCGTTACGGGTCTCGCTACTCGCGCTGGCCGCGTCCACAGATGATATACCGCAGATGGGACTTTCTTCTTTTACTGTGTTATATTTTGCCTATAATTGGATGGCCTTTATTTTTATCGTTTATTTAATCTCGCTCTTGAATTTAAAATAGTAATAAATATGATGGGAGTGTAGCCCTATAGCGTTGTGAACTATACAACAATCGATAGGCATGAAGTTTTGATTTTCATATCACTTGGCGGGACAAGTTGCAACTGTGAGCTTCAGACACCTGCAACTATACCTGTGGAAGTTCTAGCGAGTTCATCATCAATGATCATTTCAGCTAAAAGGTTACTGTTGGACACCGGCTATCCCAATGGTCTCCAAAGTCCAAATCCATCGGATCTGCTACTTCTAGCAGTTTACTGCCATCCTCACTAGATAATCTATCGACATTGTGGAGGGTCTTACAATGCTGCGTCTTGATTCGTGGTTGGCACTCCAGGACCACTCCTTGACCCCCCTTGGCGGTAGCCCGACCAACTTGATCAGGTTTGCCTGGGCGCACTGGTAGTGGTAGTCGCAGTGTGAACCCTACCATGCGTGCCCACAAGAGCAGGGAGAATACCGGAGAGTTTTAGTGGGTCGGTCAGGGGCTCTATTTTTGAATCATTCGTCCGGCATCGAGCGCTTTTCAAGCGTCACCTGTGCTCGATTCCTATTGATTTTCGTTTTTCATGCGATGAAAATCAATAGAACATTACGACGAAGATCAATATTGTTTGGATTTTCGTCGAAAACAAAACGAAAATAAGTAGAAATCGAACACTGACGAGCGCTCGATGCCGGAAGAATGATTCAAAAATAACCCTGGAACTCTACCAGCCCCACTCGCCCGCCGTCTAGCCAACGGCGGGTATGTTGCGGTTGCGCATTTCCCCCTGAAAAAAAAAGGACCACTCCTTGAGTGTACTTACCTATTGTCGGTTAACCTGGCAAAAAACTTGGCGGAGCACTAATAGATTCCTACTCACTTACTGAGCAGATGTCCAGATAGCTAACAGTACATTTTAATCAAAATATCAGAGTGGATTAAAAGGGAAAATAATTAGCATCCAGCTAAAACAAATATCACCTCTGTACCGCCGCGTAGCGTTTGGAGACGCCTGCGCCGTGAGAACACGCCGCATGTGGCGAGTACACACTTGTTCTTTTATTGGCGGTGTTGCCACACCGACTTTTTAATTACCTTATCACATGTGTAGCCGAGAGTCGAGGTACGTGGTACACACTTAGATTCAGATGTCATATGGCGATGTCATTAATTCTCCATTAATGTCGGCTAGAACTCGTCTTGTTCGTGTTGTGATTACTGTCCATGCATTTGAATGTCTAGGCAGATGTTTCTTTTGAATCACTTTCTTGTTATATCAATTAAGCATAAGGTTTACCTGGTGTTACGATGTTTCAGTCGCTTGTAAGCCTAACTAACTACAACTACACTCGCGAGCAAAAGTTTGGAATCAGTTGCTTTAAATTGGTTGCGCGTTATCTTGAGTAGTTAATACTTTTTTAATAATCGTAAAAATGACATCATTTTAAAGGTTCAACTCTTTACTTTTAAACTGATACCGAATTCATTAAAAACAAGCCAGTATTTATGGTGTAGTGTATGGAAGGTGTATCGAAAAAGACGTGTTTCAATTGCTTGATACGTCACACGAGTTGCGACCTATTGACCCCCTATAAAACCTATTGACCACCTGTTATCGGATTTTCTTTATCAGTGGACTTTCACACGTTGACCGGTACACATCTCCGCCACGTTCACACAAGCCAATCCTGTGTTTCGAAAGATTATAAGCGCTTTCGGGAGACTGGTGGCTTTATCCCGAGACCAAGATCTGGACGGCGTCGGTGCACATCGGAGAGGGATGACCGTTTTATCGTGTCAACCTCTCCAAAATCGGCATTTGACTGGTGTCGACATCCAACAGGAGCTCCGCGATCGTCGTCGACGACTCAAGCAAGCGAATCTGACTCCAAAAAGGCCTGCCACAGGCCCGAAACTCACGGCAGCTCACCGATAAGCACGCCTTCAGTTTGCTCGCACCCATCTTTATTGGGAGGTTGAGCAATGGAGGCTGTTCTCCGACGAAAGCAGGATGTGTTTGCACGGTAGCGACAGAAGAGGACGGGTCTACAGGCGGCCTGGGGAGCGATTTGCACAGTGCTGTGTCGCTGAAACAGTGACTTATGGGGGGCGGCTCTTGTATGATGTGGGCCGGCATTTCCTTCGATGGTAAAACCGAGCTTGTTTTCGTGCCTGGCGGGGGACGAGGAGACGGTCTAACTTCGGACCGGTACATTTCCGATATTCTCCTGGAACATGTAGTTCCCTATGCGGGATACATCGGCGATGACTTCCTCCTTATGCACGATAACGCTCGTTGTCACACTGCCCGTGTAACAACGGAATATCTGGAAGAAGTCGGTATTGCCACATTGGACTGGCCAGCGCTCAGCCCTGACTTGAATCCCATTGAGCACGTGTGGGATGAACTGAAGAGGAAGGTTCGTTCCAGAACTCCTGCTCCTTCATGTCTGAATGAGCTGAAATCAGCGTTGATTGAGGAGTGGGAAGGTATTCCACAAGAATCAATTCAGAAGCTGATCAGGTCTATGAAGAATCGTCTTGGAGCAGTTATTAGGGCGAGGGGAGGGAACACAAAATATTGACACTTATTTTTAAAGATAAATAAAATTTTTATTTAATAATTTTTGTTGTTTTATTCATTCATTGTTTTTCCCTATTTCCTTGTTTTCCTACCTCCTTCACTTAATCCGGGATAACTCCACAATTACGGGCTCGATATGAATTAATTTTATATCAATTTAAAGTGGACAGTTGCACCTTTAACATGATGTCATTTTTATGATTATTAAAAATTTATTTAGTAAGCAAGATCACGCGGAACCAATTTCAAGTAACTGATTCCAAACTTTTGCTCGCGAGTGTAGTAATAGAAGTAGATGTTTATTGCTTACTATCAACACACAAACATTGAGAAAACACACAAATAGAGATACAGGCTTTAGGTACATACACTTTCCAGCATTTAGTTTGCGTGCTGCAGCGAGCAAAGGATTCAGCGAACGTTTATGACATAGGATGTAGTGCTAATTTTCAGCCTTTAGCCCGTGGGATTGGCCGGTGATCAGTGACATAAATAAACCGCAAAAATTAAAAAATTAAAATACTTACGCGTAAGCCCATCCATCCATTTACGACTCATAAGTAGTCTATAATATTTAGACTGCAATCTAATTTACTCCGTATTAGCAAAATTACAAAAGAAAAGTACCTAGTATTTTTGACATGTAGCAACAAAATATAATCTTCAGTTCCATGCACAGACTTTATCCATTGATAAATGTAATAATTAAGAAACTAATTAAAGCAGAAGAAGAGGCTAGTCAAACTAAGGCATATAACTTTTAGGAACCTTTTCTGAACTTCGAGTAGGTGCTGATCAAGAAAGTGTTTGAAAGTATTCCGGGGACTAAAGGATTGCAAGGGCTCGTGCTTAATGTAGTTGAATCCCTGTATTCGTGCGTACACAATATCAATTTACATATTTCTCTATACCGTTTACCTACGTAGAGATCACTGATTTAGAAAAGTGCTATGTTTAGCAAAGCTATTACAAGAATTTATAAAACATCCTATGTTGCCACATCCCTTCTATAAGTATCCCTACTAACATAAGTATTTGTAAACTATATTATAACAATAAAGTGCGTTGGTAACTCTGTCTGTTACGCTTTTACACCTAAGCTGCTAACTTTATAAAAGTGATAACTTAAGCCCTGAGAAAGGTTATAGGCTATTTTTTATCATAAATTTTAACAGCATCCCCAGGAAATGAGTGATATAATCAAACTCATGATATAACTAAATTACACGCAGACAAAATGTCGCGGGTAACAGCTAATGTTAATAACATTGATACGTCCCGATAATTGGATTTAGATAGAGTCCATAAATCGTCGAGGATTCCAGATGAAGCTCACTTTCATCATCAGCCTTAAGGTGCAAACAAACGGGGCTTATGTGATGCGACGCCACGTTATGTGATTAGTCGCGTTGACGACGTCACGTGAGCTAAGTGTAGTTCTAAATAATGATTTTTCATACATTTTCTATTAAGACTGATGTCTTCTGATGGACGTACGAGTAACATTACATACGTGGCATCATATACTCCCAGTTTGTTTGCACCTTTATTGTCACTTATCAGCAGTTGAGAGAAGATTCAAAAGCTTTTCTATTGTGTCAAAAATTGACGCTAGATAATGCCACGTACTTCTATGTAGGCTAAATATAGGAAGCGGTTTGTTTGAATATGAGGTCATCGGGGACTTCGAACAAGGACTTATTTCGTGCGGTTCTGTTAGTAGTGATAAAGGTAAAATACCTAGTCGTTGTTAGTCATGGCTCACGGCGTCTGCGCCTGTCGCGCCGATAGGCGCCGGTCTACATACTCGAACTAAATAAATACGATCCTTTTGACGGTGCCACAGCGATTCGTCATTTTTAAATTTATGATTTATTGTGATTATGACTTCTGTGTTTGGCGGTCTTGCACGCACGGTAATGTACCGATGAAGAGTACTTACCATTTGTCTTAATGTAAGCTTTTTACTTGTACTTGCAGTATTGTGCGTAACCACGGAATGTATACAATTCCTAGGATTCTTATAGAAATTCGGAGCTGACATCGAAACATTATTGAATACTCACACAGACATTTCCTAGAATTTATACAATGCCTAGATGATAATGGGAAATGTGTTAATATAAGGTAATCGGTTCATTACGAGGTAAGACAAAGCATAGAGAGCACAAGGTGTTGGGTATACCGAAAACCGGTAATGTATCATGACTGAGTGAGCGGAGCGTCATTGATGTGTATGTATCATGTGACACCGCGCCTCACCGCCGATTGGTCTGCCTTGTGTAGTCTCCATATCTCCATATCCATATATAATAAAATCGTAGGGGTACAAATGTTTGTCCGGAAAGATCTCCGAAACTACTGGACAGAATTTGATATGGCTTACACCACAATGCTTAAAATTTTCCGGAAGAACATTTAGGCATAATTTCATTTGCTTAAATTCACTTTTTATTTTTGTTCAAAAAATACCATATAAAATTTTTGATGACAAGTATGTAGAAAATCAACATGGCGCACGTGAAATTATTTTGACAAGTTTGTTACATATTGCAAAAAAAAATCTTTTCTGTTATTGGCTGTGCCCATCTGAATTTTGCCAACCAAGAAGTTTAAATTGTATTTTTCTTATGTAGTACCGTGGTGGTAAGGAAAAAGGATCAAGCCATACAACCAATGTATATAGCATTTTTTATGACAATATCACGTCACAAATATAAAATTTGTAGGTTGGTTTAATTTTTGGCCAATTTTCACAAAATCGGTACAATATTTGAAATGTTGAAAAATGAAGATACCCTTTTCAAGGCATTTTGAAAGGTGTTATATTATGTTTTTACATTATGACTAAGGAATCAAACTCTTTCATCCATTTAAAACTATTAAAAGTATTACGCGTAGAGGGAGTACGGGACTCTTGATCCTAATGTAACATTGACGTAAATTCGCCGACATAGCTGATGCTCAAAAAAGGTGGATAAAAGTTCGTTTCCAAACCTAGCAATATAGGTATCAAGTGAAAGGCCTTGAAGCGTAGGATATTATGAACCTAGGAAAATCGCCTAAAATTCAACATGGCCGCCGCTCAAAAAAGGTGGATACAAGTTCGTTTCCAAACCCAGCAATATGGGTATCAAATGAAAGGCCTTGATGTGTAGAGCACTATGAACCTAGCAACATTGACATAAATTCAACATGGCCGCCGCTCAAAAAAGGTGGATACAAGATCGTTTCCAAACCTAGCAATATGGATATCAAATGAAAGACCTAGAAGAGTAAAGCATTATGAACTTAGGAAAAATGCCCTAAATTAAACATGGCCGCCGCTCAAAAAAATGGATAAAAGTTCGTTTTCAAACCCAGCAATATGGTTATCAAATGAAAGGCCTTGAAGAGTAAAGCATTAGGTATCTAGAAAAATTGACCTAAATTCAACATGGCCGCGGCTCCAAAAAAACGGATAAAAGTTCGTTTCCAAACCCAGCAATATGGATATCAAATCAAAGGCTCTGAAGCACTATGAACCTAGCAACATTGACATAAATTCAACATGGCCGCCGCTTAAAAAAAGGTGGATACAAATTCTTTTCGAAACCTAGCAATATGGGTATCAAATGAAAAGCCTTGAAAAGTAGAGCATTAGGTACCTAGAAAAATTGTCCTAAAGGATAAAAGTTCGTAAAAAAGGATAAAAGTTCGTTTTCATACCCAGCAATATGGGTATCAAATGAAAGGTGTTGACGAGTAAAGCACTATGAACCTAGCAATATTGACATAAATTCAACATAGCCGCTGCTCGAAAAAGGTGGATAAAAGTTTCTTTCCAAACCTAGCAATATGGGTATCAAATGAAAGGCATCAAAGAGTAGAGCAATATGAACTTAGGAAAATTGGTCTAAATTAAACATGGCCACCGCTCAAAAAAAGGATAAAAGTTCGTTTTCAAACTCTGCAATATGGGTTTCAAATCAAAAGCTTTGATGCATAAAGCACTATGAACCTAGCAACATTGACATAAATTCAACATGGCTGCCGCTCAAAAATGGTGGATGAAAGTTCGTTTCCAAACCTAGCAATATGGGTATCAAATGAAAGGCCTTGAAGGGTAAAGCATTATGTAACTAGAAAAATCGATCTAAATTCAACATGGCCGCCGCTAAAAAAAGGATAAAAGTTCGTTTTCAAACGCAGCAATATGGGTATCAAATGAAAGGCCTTGACGAGTAAAGCACTATGAACTTAGCAAAATTGACATAAATTCAAAATAGCCGCTGCTCAAAAAAGGTGGATAACAATTCGTTTCCAAACATAGCAATATGGGTATCAAATGAAAGGCCTCAAAGAGTAGAGCATTATGAACTTAGGAAAATAGTCCTAAATAAAACATGGCCGCCGCTCAAAAAAAAATGGATAAAAGTTCGATTCCAAACCTAGCAATATGGGTATCAAATGAAAGGCCTTGAAGAGTAGAGCATTAGGTACCTAGAAAAATCGACCTTAATTCAACATGGCCGCCGCTAAAAAAAGGATACAAGTTCGTTTTCGAACCCGGCAATATGGGTATCAAATGAAAGTAGTCCTTGATAAGTAAAGCACTATGAACCTAGAAACATTGACATAAATTCAACATAGCCGCTGCTCAAAAAAGGTGGATAAAAGTTCGTTTCCAAACCTAGCAATATGGGTATCAAATAAAAGGTCTCAAAGAGTAGCACATTATGAACTTAGGAAAATTGCCCTAAATTAAACATGGCCGCCGTTCAAAAAATGGATTAAAGATTGTTTTCAAACCCAGCCATATGGGTATTAAATGAAAGGCCCTGAAGAGTACCTAGAGCATTACGAACCTACGATAATTGTCTTAATTTGTTAATTTCCAAATGGCCGCTGCTCTAGAAAGGCAGAATAAAGTTGAATCATTATGGAATAAAATGGAGGAAAAATCTAAATACTGTTTTAAGCATTTTGATGGCGAAACGGAGTTCGCGGGCACAGCTAGTCAGTAATAAACTAGCTACGGTGACATTCGGTTGTTTTACTTACAAACATCTCATTGGCGACGAGGATCGACTTACCCGCACTCAGAACGTTAATTAGATTATAATGTCGTATATCGGGAATTTATCTATTTTTGATTATAAAACGTGTGAGTGGACTCTTTTTAAGGGACGTTTAACATAGTTCTTAAAAATAAATGACGTCAAACCAGAAAACAAAGCCGGAATATTGATCACCCACTTGTCGGACGAGTCTTACAGAATGATTCGCAATCTTCACTACCCGAAGGAATCCGACAGTCTCACTTTTGAAGGGCTAGTTTCTTTACTCGACCAGCATTTTAAGACGAAGAAGTGTTCCTATTCGGACAGAGCTAAGTTTTACGGAGCGTCTGTCTGTTTGATTCTTGTATGACACCCCACTCGCTTCTCTGGCCCCACTACGCATCCTCACAAGTCTAAACTAACCCACCTAAGGGCTAGACCACTAAGTTCGATATCACATAACTTAATGACACAATATCAAAGACCCCCACGCTCTCAGATAATCTGCCCGTTACTAACCAATGTTTTTAATACATTATCTATTGTCGTTAACGAATTCTATAGAATGACTAGAAAAAGCGTGAAATACAATTTATTTCATATTTGTAGGTTTTCTTATCTTGTTCATATTGTAAATAGATACGTAATAACAATATAATAGCCAGTAATTAAAAATGCACATTGAACAGTAACTCTTTAGTAAATTTCTTTGAAATTGTAACAAACTTTTACCTTTTAATGTAAATTAACACCTACTAATGTCATCCTATACCCATGTTTATGGAATTAATAAATGAATCTGAATCTATATCTTTTTAATTGTCTTGTAATAAAATTGTTGTATAATTTAGGTGTCGTTACAAAGCAAATTGTTTTGCTGACGCCAACAGATATAAGAAGCCCTTAAGCGCCCGGTCTCGTGATAATCGTAATAATTAAAAAACTGTATTTATAAAATCATTATAGGTAAATTTTATAGAATGAAAACTGATCGAGAGTTTACGCCGCGAAATCGTAACAGAACTCAGGAAAATTTCGACGCGTAAACTCATAAGTTTTGATTGTATAAAATTAACCTATGATGATTATATAAATACAGTTTTTTATTATTTGCTTTAATAATAGCTAAGTGGTTAAAGTTTAATTACGCAAAAGGATGATTTCTTATAGAAAAAGTGCTATTTTAAAAGTGGTGAAATTCATAATATTTGAACTATTTAAACCACCTTAAATCAGGAAACTAAAACGATTCGAAAAAAGGAACCAGTATTCTACCATTGTAGATCATTGTTGAAGATTTGAGAATAAATGTTTACTGAATATATTTCATGTTTTGGTCATATTTTTTACGTGACGAGTGCATGAATATGTCCTTAAACGCGTGGAATGTAAATATGGGTATGTTATAAGCCTTAAAAAGACATTACAAATAGCATTTAAGTAAATAGTAAAATGTGTTGTGGAAACTTCAAGTCCTACACTCTAAATTAACGTAAAATGTATTTCCTTTATTGCATTTTTAATAACAAAAAAAAACTTTACTTCTGTGATAATTCTGCTAGAACACCGATTATTACGAGACCGGGCCCTTAAATCTAAGCGGAGTGATGACATGACCAAACACCAAAGCAAGGTACGCCGTGACCGCCGGCCCTCAAAGGCAACTATTCACTGATTAATTAAAGCCGCAGTTTCAAACTCTCCTCAACCCGCCGCCTTAGCCGGAACTCGAGCTGCAACGTTGCCAAATCATTATTGAATGGACTTTAATCTTGTACTTGCTTTAATTATTCGTGTCAAGTTTTGCTGACCTTACGAGGAGGTTGCTTTGTGAAGTTAAGCTGGCAATTGGATTTGAAAGAAAGGTAATTGCACTCGCGAAGATGTCACAGGAGACTCTATTTAAGCAAGACGCAATATTATACTTTGACGATACTTACGCCGGATTGGTTTCTTTGCATAAAAAATAATTTGAGTCACAATCTATCATTTCTACTATTAGATATTCAATCCTTACTGTTAACTTTGTGTTAATTTTGCACATTTCGTTCTTCATCAATTTTTTTATCTCGTCCCAGTTGTAAATTAGGCACATCATATCATCTTGGTTTGCATTCATTTGTCTCTTCATGTTTTTATTATATCTTATTCAGACAGTCCGTATTCGCAATGGCCATGCTCAAAATCTTTCTCCGACAACATCCATGGTCAAGATTATGCATTTTTCATTCAATTTCACAACCTCTGTTTTATGTCACAACTTCTTGTATTGTTATAGCTGTTATGATTTTTAATAAACTCTTAGCGTGACGCAAAGTATAGACAGTAAACTCATAATAGTTCGAGTGCACCACGTGAATCCGAAAATGGATGGGCCATTATAGAATGCAAGCTTGTGCGACACAATGCAGGTTATCATTATTGCAACGAAGACTCATATCAGCGTTATTACTTGTGACACATTATTATGACTTGTGTTGTTACTCCGTTTTGGATAGAAGTATACGTTACATTATTAATAGAAGAATTTAGCGAAATAACTACTGAAATTCGATACACACTGGCACTGCCGGTCAAAGGGCAAGCAAAGCGGATGGTTGGCAAAGTTCGGGCCTGCTCCTATTTGTTGGCTAATCGATCTGGCCAGCGATCAGCCCCATTCACGGAGTTTACCTAAGACGCGAGTAAGCCGAACGGGATAAACTTGACGATCCCTAACTCAAACAATGTTTCGACGAGTTTGTCGTGTGTACTCGTAGTTATGAAGGATTAATGTTAGGTGTTCTAATTTGGGGCAATTTTAAGGTACTCTGTAACATTTAAAACAAGTTCTTTTGTAAATTTCATTATATCCGGAATTTGTTGGAGTCCTGAGACTTGGAGTTGGAGGCGAAGAGCTGTTATGTGTATCTAAAAAGAAGTTCGATATTTTCCACATTAGATTCAACATCTATTCCATCAATTGATATATTTGTACCTAACAAGTAACTTACTTCATAATAATGATACACTTAGAGCATGCAGAAATAAACGGCTGCAATTTGGCACGTGAACTCGGGAAAGCGTAGGAACTTTAGTGCCCTTAAAATTGTATGTGCTTCATAAGACCATTATCAATATATTTGCTCAGTAGAGCCGGCTCGGACTTGGGAGGCTACTCTCTAAGCCCTAATCAATGTTTCGATTGCATAGTTTGATGAACAACGCTGCGAAATTATATTTAGTGACATATAACCGCGTACAAACGCATGATGAATAACGTATTTCATACTTTGTAGTTACCTTACACAACACATATTTAATTTGAGAAATACAGACTCCCCACCATTTTTATCTGTAGTAATCTCAGTTTCTTTGGGCACATTACGAGGAATAGTTTAGCCTATAGAAATAGCCTGGGACTGGCAATCTGAAGGCCTCTTCGTCCTTTGAGCCAGGGACGTAGCCATTCGCTAGTTTGAATAAATTCACTTCGCTTGGGGCTCAGGTGTGAGCAGCCAAATACCAGAACATAGTGCTCAAGCATATGTAATGCGCGGGGGCCTTTAGAGAGTAGTGGGACTTACGAAGAGTAGCGGGTCTGGTCCACACGGTCAAATATTTGCCCGTGGATCTGTTGATTAGAGTCCGCAAGGGGGCGGCGGGGGGGCTGTCCGCTCAGTTTACCTAAGACGCGGGTCGCGGCGACTTTAAACACCTCATACAGTCGCCAGCCGCGTCTGACCCCCGACTTGGACGGTTTAAATCCTGTACAGGGTGGTTCCATTGTTGTTTATTCCACTTCCTGTTCCGTTAAACAAGAAAACAGGTATTTCAATGTATTAATTCTCAATTTTTCGAGCATGTTTGCTGTACGGTTATGAGTATGTATATTTGCCAGTATTATAAATAATTTTATAAAATCTGCATATGAATAAGAAATTTGGCTAATTGGGACATTAGAACTATTAAATGTACACATTAACTACAATAATTGGATATTAGAAACTAAGAAAAAAGGAATAGTAAATTCGTCTCGGGCGGGATTTGAGCCCGCGTCCGCAACACACCGTGTTGACGCCTTGACCAGCTAGGCTACCGAGCTCTTACCAGCCCCGACGAAATTCTTTATTGATCTCCTTTAATCTTTGTTAAGCCAAAGTAGTCTTTATTCACTATCAATAACTACGTATCAACATCCAATTTAGAAATCTTTACAGATTTCTTGAATACTGGTTAACAATAAAGCAAACTTACAATTTTTTTATATGTGCCTTTGCAATTTCTTGCGCAGACGACTCCTCTACTAAGTCTTCCTCTGGTAAAATCATTAAATAATCAAATACTTAATCTCAAGTACAATACATCCTGTACAGTCCGATTCTTAAGGGAGGCACACACGGCGCCCAAACTTTACGCAAATAGCGGCCCTCCCCCCGCGGCTGACCCACGGGGAGAACAATTTCTTAATAGGCCATAACTCGGCGTTAGCAGCTTACGTGCGCGAATTAACGTCAACTTAAAGGTTGGGGACCACTGGCCGAGTGCTTAAGATCACTGCAATCAGTTAGGCTGCCCCCCCCCCCCCTTCACCTCTGCGTTTGACATACATAATAGTCCATGATCCTTTTACACTGACCAGCGTAATTCAATTTTCAATCATATTCCTTCCCCCATTAGTCGGTAAAGTACAAGATACAGTCACTGATATGATATTAGTATCGCATGTTGAAAGAATCCTGAATTTAAAAGCATATTTTTTTTGGGAACTCGCGTTTTTTTGTTGATTACTTGATTGATATATGTCCTCCTTCCTTCTTAATCTTGCCATGGTACATAGATTATATATTATTAAGTTTTAAATATGCTTCGCATGTGATACTACAAGACATAGCTTGGAAAAAAAATTCGAAAACCCAGCAGATTTGTTTAAAACACAACCCGAAACTCTTTCATCTCACATGATAGTAAGTGACGATGAGGCCGAATAAGTATCGAGTATTCACCTGGACTCTTCAACAATGAAGGATCTGCTATTTCTCTCTATTTATTGGAACACAACAATGTTATTATTATGATAACAAACTCAGGTAAGACAATGGTTGATAACCACGCGGGCTTAGAAGCTCTACTAACGAACAAATCAAGCAGAAAAACTTCTGCCCCCATGGGAAATCGAACCTTGGATCTCCATATTCATATAATAGCGGATAGTCTCAACCACTCTACCACGGAGGCGGTTATAATGAAGGCGAGTGAAAAGAGGACGAAAAAATACAAAGTAAAAAAAAATGCCATCCAGCATTAATTTATTTAAATTTGGTACGAGTATTATCAATTAGTCGAATAGTAACAGTTATCAAGCATAATAATAATTATGTATATGAAATGAAAAATAATGAAAAAATGTTTTATACATACTTGAAAACGTCAAAATTAATTCATTGAAATTTAAATCTGGCATCTGCGTCGGTGACTCAATGGTGTCGGCACCCGCCTTACAATCGGAAGGTTCGTGGTTCGATCCCAAGTCATGTACCTATTTGTTTGTCGATTTTCGAATTTCATATGTACATTTATCCGACGTATTTACGATGAAGGAAGACATCATGAAGTAACCTGCATACGTCGGCCAACAAATTTTTTTTAACGATTTATGTGAAGTTGACCAACCTGCACCTAATTTTACAACCTCATATAGTTAGAGTAGGCTCGTGCCCCTCGGTGAGGATAGAATGCTGACTTCCCTGGAGCCAGAAATACGGCAATTGCTCTTTGCAAGTAAATAAACGAAATATAACTGTAGAATTGACTTGAAATCTTCTGAGCCGAGTTGGAATAACTTTGCTGTAGCTCTCCCTGTCACCAAGGGATGTTGTCAAAGCACCGGAAGTAGTGTTCAAAGTCGTCACTTCCACCTCGCAGCTACGGATATAATATACTGCCTGTAGTGCCTGTAACAAAAACATTGTTGCTTTAATTCAAATTATCATGTATGCTAATTCTCATGGTTATTCACATATTTGAGTGGCCCAAACTAAAAAAAAAATTGACAAACATTGTCTGAATTTACATACGAGTATATTTAGGTTAGCTTAATTAATTTATTCTCATCTAATCTTATGAATTTAATAACCTCATACGTTTTATGTTATTTTCAAACAATTATTTGCGTATTCTTTTCTTATGACGGCACACTGCCTTATGAAAATAAGTATCCGTTTACAAAGGTTGTCTGGAAGAGATCGCTAGCAGCGATAAGACCGCCTTTGCCCACATTAGTGTTAAGAGTTTTATGTTATTGTTTCTGTCAAGTTTGTGTGCAATTAAATATCAATCTATCTATCAATGTCGTATGAACCGACTAAGAGAGTTTTTCGCATTACACCTGCGAAGAGCCGAAAAATTAGTAACAGGACTCTACATCAAAATACGAGTATAGGTATAATAATTGTTACGTCTATAATCAGTGCGTCCTACCCGTCATTTCATACCGAGCCGGAACATGGCCATCCGAGCCAACTAACACACAGAGGCATAATACATAACAAACAATAACAACTCACATTACACGGAGAAAAATCAAAATGAGATAATATAACTGTTAATTTTTCAGGTTTTATGCCTCAATCTTTTTTATTTTTTCCAGTAATTGACAAATAAGATAAGACGTATGAGCTACGGAGGCTTACAAGTTGGTAAAAAGACCGTCGGGCTCATCTCGTTTGACCGGCATTTTGTCAAAGAGCCGGAAGTCCGTCCCCAAGACTGCGCACGTCACTTCCGCCAACCTTCACATCACGCATCCCGCAATTTCGCCTAGAAACTTGAATACTACCATAGTATAACAAGATAATTAGTTATATTATTATTTATTTTAAAACTTTTTGCATAAAACCGTGCAATTGGTGAACTTACCTATTTAAGGCATTTGCTACCAGTCAGCCATGTAGGTAGGGCAAAAAATAGTATCGATACTGTCACCAAAACTTAATTTTTATAATATTTGTGACTAGCTGTGCCCGCGAACTACGTTTCGCCCTTAAAGACGTCAACGCGTTCTTAGTTTCGTATCTTCTATATTTTTCCCGTTTTAGCAACATTTTTCATTGATTCTCCTATCTTATTGGTCGTAGCAGAATATGACACAGCCTAAAGTCTTCCTCGATAAATGGACTATCCAACACAAAATAATTATCCAATTCAGACCAGTAGACCAGACCATAGATTAGCAAAACAAACAAACAAACAATCAAACAAACAAACAAACAATCAAATAAACTTTATGATAAAACTTATTAGTATAGATAAGATGAGATTGAGATGAGATAAGTGAACGTAAGCTGTTTTGTTAACGAATGAATTTTTATTTAAACGTCAGGTTGATATCATTTTTAGGGTTCTGTACCTCAAAAGTTCAATAGCCTGAGTTTAGTAGTGGGAGTTATGGTCCCGTGACGATCAACTATAGGTACACAATTAGTAATGTTATTAGTAATGTCTATCTATCAATTAAATTATATTTAAGGTAATACACAAACAAACATTTTAACGCCAAAAATACGAATAAAAGAAAATTCCAGTTCAATATTTTGACAAGCGAATCTCGCCTTTATTGCAATAATCTAAGACTTCCAATTACCCGACAACAATGGTCAAGTAAGTTCCACGTTTACCCTCAAACGGCGGGCTCAAGACGGCGGAAGCAAGCCGCGGTCAGCTTCCGGTCCTTTGGCCCAACTTCTGTTCTAATTACAGCATCACACGTCACGCTGCTTCAATTAAAACCCTTAACACGCGGACTTAAGGCTTAGGTTGCCGATTTAGGTTAGAAGCGATTCTACGCCGCGGGCGAGACCAGCGCTTACGCAGGAAATCGTCTGAGTCAAATCAGTTTTGGAAGGTTTGGGAACAGGCACTAGCGTATGTGGATGTGAGATCGAATCGAATACAACCAAATATAGAATTCACTATTAGATTAAAACATTAATAATAATGTCACCGATATTTGGTGACGGCGGTCAATCTCAACTATTTGCCATCAGCACGGGAGGTACTTGGCCAAGTTGCCATCAACATTGCAGAAGAGCGTAAGCCAACACGAGTGTACCTCTGTTCGTTCAGTTACTTAGTTGACCGATGGTGATGGAACGATTAGCCGACACGATCAAAATGAGTTCAGAGGCCCAATTCTGCTAATAAGTTACAGCAGAATCCGCTGAAACTAAACCGTTGCGATCGACCAATCAGCCCCCTAACCATGATCGCTTAAAACAATATTAAAACCGCACTGAGAGCGGGACGGCGCTATACGCAGCTAGAGCGGTGTCTCTATTTCAATATTGTTTTAACCTTGCTTAAAGCGATCATGGTAAGGCCCCAGAACGCCACATTAGCACGTCGTCCAACAGTTGCATGGCAATATACGCGCTACGATTGGTCGATCGCAACGGCTTAGTTTCGATTCAGCTGTAACTTATTAATAATAATAATACTTTTATTTGCCAGAATATGGTTAGTAGGTTGTTACAGTTATATTTCCCGACATATTCTATCGAATGTTCGATGTGCAAATGTTAAAATTACTGGGTACATTATACATTTAGTTAATATAAGCAGATATCTTTTTGTTTTATATTATGTTAGAAGTTTACATATAAATGGCTTCTTCATTACTCATACTCTGAAAGTAGGTCTGAAGTTGCCTGAGGAGCGGGTTGAAAGTAATACTTTTCAGCCCTAGGAAGAATCACTTTCAACTGACAGCTGCTGTCAAATTTTAAAAAAGAAACTAGTTCCTTTTTCTATATATTTTTATTGAACATGTTCCGACATTCTATACAGCCACTCAATTACAGCGCGGTGTAAAATTGAAATAACAATAATATTAAGTATTTAAACTTAAAGAACATATTTTTTAAATAACTATTATAATTTATTTTCGACTACTTCTTTAAAATAACAGATTTAGGCAAAATATTTACCATTTTTTAAATTATGAAAATGAAAAATAATGTTTGAATAGCTGGCTGGCCACAGAAAAAAAAAACAAAATAAGCGGGAAAGCGGCAATGCGATCTTCATTTTTTTTCCATTTGTAGAGTTTTGTTAATACTTCCGTATAGCAGAGATTTGTATTAACTGTTTTAATTATATTTGTATAACATTGTGTTAATAGTTAACACAATGAGTTCATCTGATTCAGCTAGAGCTAACGCCTGATTTTATAAGAGAAAGCGGGCTAAAGCAGAAGTTGTTCATTTATGTAAGTAAAATAAAATTTACACGTTTTTTCTTTAGCTAATTCATTGTTTTATTTTTACTTTCCTTGTATTCGTAATGAAAAGCATAGTGTATACCTCGGGTTAAAGACTTATTTAGTCCCTCGAACTATCTTCCAATTTCCGAACAGGTGTAGAGTCAACTTTTATTCAGGATGTATTTATCAGGATCACATACAAGGTTAATATGATTTCTTTAAATTAGATTGTTTTGCTTTGTTTTGACGTCAATAAGTGCGTGTAAAGGCCTATGTTGAATAAAGATTTTTGAATTTGAATTTGAATTGGTGCCCTCGCTACGCTCTGGCGCCAAACACCGTCTCGGGACTAAATAAGTTACTTTCACCCCTGGGGTAGCAATGTACTATTTCAGGGTCATAGATTTATATCATTATTTATTAGAGAGAATTGTAGTATTTAATAGTAATGTCAAGATGATAGGCAATAATTTTAATAGAATTGTCATAATTTGTCATTGAGATATTCATTAATAGTATACTTAATACATATTTTCAATCAAAAGGTTATGCAGTGTTGATTTAAATTTATTATATGTCAATGTTTTTATTTTGTCTGGTATTTTATTATATATTCTAATAGTCATACAGTACGCGTTGTTTGAGTATAGTACCAATTTTTGTTGAGGAACGTATAGATCGTCAACCCTTCTACCTCTGTACGGATATTCCTTATTTTTTGGAAAAAGGTAAAAATTTTTTTTCACAAAAATAGAAATCTCCAATATGTAAAGGCAGGGTAATGGAAGAATATTAAATTTCTTGAACAGTGGTTTACAGCTGTCGAGATAATCACCACCACAGATTGATCTCATGCTTCTTTTTTGTGCTTTAAAGGCCCTAAGCATATCTACTGAGTTGCCCCACACTATTAGACCATATCTCAATATTGATGAGACGTATCGATAAGCAACGAGAGCGGCTTCTTGTGATACAAACTGTCTAATTCTATTGAGAGCGAATATATATCTGTCAATTTTGTTTACTACTAGGTCAATATGAAGTTTCCAATTACATAATTCATCTATTTTAATTCCCAAGAACATTGTGTCCTTTACCATGTCCAGTTTATTATTTTTATATTTTATGTCAATATCAGCGTAGTCAATAGTTTTAGCTTTAAATCGAATTAATTTAGTTTTGTCAACATTAACTTTCAGTGAGTTATTGTCAATTGTTATTGTCAATTAGCAGAATTGGGCCTCTAGACAAGTGGCAAAAGTTTCATAGCGAAACGATATCTAAATTCGTCATCGTCTTTGATAAGATAAAGAAAACTAATTGCTAGCCAACGTAACAGGTACTTATTAGTATTGTAATAAATATTTTAATGACATTTTTAGTGAAAAATGAGTTATTTTGAGTAGTATATCAAAGTAACGCAAAAACAATTTTCGTAAAATATTTTTAAATTACAAAGAAAGAGAGACTCCATTAGAGTAAAAAAATAACTAATGGTAGGGTTTTTTTTCATTCATAGTCTCGTCTGCGTGAGTTAGTCAACGTGTTCAAAAGTTGAAAGATGACCGATAAGTCGCATGTTTTGCGAGTTTATAAGAAAATCAAAACTTATAGCGTGTTTCCCGTAATTTGGCAAGAAACAATGTCGAGCAGTTGTTAAGGAAAAAACCGTAAAAATCCGTATCTCGAAACTGTAAATATGTACTTACTTAGAAATTTATATACTATAAGTATTGACAGAACCCTCGATGCTCGAGTCCACCTCGCATTTGGCCGGTTTTTTTCATGTCACCCTTCCACACTCGGACATTAAAACACATACATTCCACGGAGTCTAATTATAAATTGTTACTTTTCAGAGGCCCATTCCCCTCGTCGGCGGCCGTCCACTGAGATCGTAATTAGCCGAACCGTCTCGAGGAGTGGGAGGGGCGGGCTGCAGGATGTCGCAGGTGAGGCTGGCTCGGCAGAGATCAAAGCAGCCTCGCTTAACTGGCTAATTGGCTTGACCGTGGCCGCCGAGGGCGTTAGGATGCTGCTACGCTGACTTTCATCGAGTTACCTACTCAAGCTGGACTATCAGTATCGAATGGTTCGGAAATCCTTGAAGGGCCTTTGCTTAGCAATAAGCTATAAGATGATTTCCGATTCTCGCCCGAGACGAAATTTTTCTGTAGTGATTTAACAATTTTCAATTTATTTAACATGTTTAATGAAAATCCAGTCACAAGCAACATTTATAAGAGGATAGTGAACACAGAGATCTGATAGGCACACGAACAATTTTCTCAATTAACTTTATTAACTTATTATTATTATGTTATTATAATTAGTAATTAATATTTTTGACAACAGAACTTTTAAAATACAGTTACCTATCATTGCAAACAAGTTTAACTGCATATAGGTATGCTAAAATAAGACTAGCTCCCCGTCCCGGCCTCGCACGGGTAGGTACACTAAAAAGCTTTTGAAAATACAACAATGTAAGAAACTATAAATTTGGAATATCCTGAATGCCAATCTGTCAATTTCGTCACATTTTATATGAAAATTTTTAAATTCATATATTTTACTTTTTGTATAATTTTTCAAACATTTTCTTTTGTACAACCTTGTCCTGACAATAACGAACACAACAAAATAAGAATTAACCAGTTTGGTGGAGACGTTTTGAAGCTATGCGCGTACATACATTTCGACGATTCATTTTTATTTATATAGAAGATTTGCAAAGAAAACTATTCAAATTATACTTAAATATTAAAACTTCTAATTATTATTTGCAGCGACTAAGCTGACCAGCTCAGTAAAAGCTATTAGTTTGTTTTAGGTGCCCTCTGGAATAGAAATTACGTGAAAGCAACATTTTATCGCTATTCAGTCGATGCATAAACCAACTTAATAATGTAAAAGACAAAGTTGGGGTTTTTAAGGAGTCAACAGGCGCGATGGCTGAAGTGGCGGCGGCCTCATTGCGACACCGTGGGGCGCTGAGGATCTTTGAGTGACTCAATCAAAATGAGAAAATAATTTTGGAGGCTTGTTTGGTTTGTGTAAGGCACGCAGAGCGGTAGTGGGTAATAGTTATTAGATATGTAAGCAATTTGTTTTTATTTTTTTTATTTTAGTTGTTTAGGACAGTACACAGCACATTCATACAAGGAAAATAAAATTTACATAGAATTTTCAGAGGCCAATTACGATTAGCCTTGCGTTCGATACTACTCGAATCTCGATACAAACAAAGTATAATTGCGGACAAGTGCGGAATTGGGTCTATGAATGGATTTTCCAATGTAAATACTGCAAAAAAAATAAGTACGTAAATATTGATCAAATTTGTTGTATAATAGATGGCGTTAAAAGACTAATCGGGATTTTACTTTTGACACCTAAATATGTACAGTCGGCTTCAAAAGTAGATAAGCATTTTAGTACCATGTCACGGCAACTATTCCTTTTATTTAGTATGGTTACACCTTGTATTGCATTGTTAATAGTTGATGTGACGTGGTACTAAAATGCTCATCTACTTTTGAAGCCGATTGTTCAGTTGAATATACATCTTTCTCTGCAAGCATGATATCTATAAAGGGTTATCATCTGATTTCTATAAAGGGTTCTAAAATCGCAGGTTGTCACATGCATTGGATTGGAACACGCGCGGTTCGGTTCCAGTCTTTAAGAATTCTTTGATGCAGTATACAAATCTAGCGATGTTTTAGTAATATTTATTTTGTTTAAAATATTATATGCGTCTGTTATCGAGGGTGCACTGAATAACTAAGAAAATCTTATTGACATTAGGAACAATTATAAATTTTAGAATTCTGTTTTTTTTTTTAAATTCCGAATGAGCTATCCCTTCACATTTAATGAAAAAACGACAATCAAAAACATGAAAAATTTTACCTATGAATGTGAACTTTGACCTTTGACCTTGTGTAAAGTGAGAATGTGTGTCGAAAAGTCTTAAAATATATAGGTATGTATGTATGTTCATAACAAAGTGAACAGGTTAATGTGTTATATCTATTACTTACCTACATATTATATTATATTTGTAATGTTTTCGGTATCTTCGAAATAAAAGTGCCACATATTCCCCAAAATAATGTTATCAATAAGTACTTTAAAAGAAGCATATTTCGAAACAAATTAATTTTTGCAAGACTAATTTATTACGGCGAGTATTCGGACACCTGCATTCATATCGCTCAGTTGAATGTAAAAATGGTTATAAAGGCACTGGATGATTGAATGTGGGCAATAAGCTAACTGTTTTACAAACTTTTATAAGAGGATTCATAGCATGCACCAAGTTTATGTGTTCATCATTCAAGTGTACATGCAAACTCACATGTTGTGATGTGATGGTGAATGCAAACAAAAATACAACAAGCATCGCCTACAATGTTTACGCGGCTATATATAGTCCCGCAATATCTGTATCGGCCACCTCTTGACATGGGGAACTTTGATTGAGAAACGGAACAAAATACGCCATCAATAATACGTACGTGGATCCGATCGCTATTCTCTGCGTGTAGTGCGCCCCGCGAGGAATGGTGCTCGGTCGAAATACATTTGTTAGATACACACGTATAACAATTATTTATCGAGTTAAAGTAAAGAATTTTAAACGGTATATTTAAACTGTCTATTGTAGTATTTTTGTTCTGTGTAGAACGCATTGTGAAGAATAATTGATTGGGCTAGATGTCGCAGGACACTTTTGAAGGCTGTAAACGATGCTATAATTTATTATTTCGTTGTAATTATACTATCATTATTTGTTCATTTTAACGATTTATTGTATAATAATAATATTACATTATTATTATATTGGCAAACTTAATGCCTTAAGGTTTTTTTAACCAGTCAAACACTAATATCAGGTAAAATATTTTAAGGAGGTGCAAGAGACACATGAAAAGAAAAAAATAAATATTTACCATACTCTTGTAGACAAAAATTCGTATATTAATGCATATACACACATTATACACACTATTTTGACGGTGATTTAGGCTTTTTTTGGTTAAATGATAAAACTTATTATCAGTCGTTACGGGTGTCATTTAATATAGGATTCTAGAGGAAGCACTATATGGGAATGCGAGAGCAATGTCTTCTGAAACAGGTATTTTTATACTTAAAAGAATCAACCTTGTAATTTATAATTGTAATTGTTGGCTACAAATAAATTATTACTATTATTTTACAATTTTTATTATTATAGGATATTATAGGTAGTAGGTATATAGCCACTTGTAAAAATAGTATTGTTTGCACTGCCGCAAAGCAGCGTCGTCAGCGTAGGTACCTTACTTACCTCTGCCGCCAAGCAGCAGTGCTTGCATTGCTGTGTTTCGGTTTGAAGGGTAAGATATGACAGTGAAATTACTGGGTACTGTGACTTTACATCTGATGTCACAAGTTGGCAACGTACACTGTGGTTCTTGTAGGGGTTGCAGTTTTGCTGCGAATCTCACAGGAGCCACATGTATTATAGGTGAATGTTACTACCTACCATTAGGTGAACAGTTTGCTTGTTTGCCAACTTAGTTGCAATAAAATAAAAAAAGTCACATAACCCGTTATTTGGCCGCAGCCTTCTGTGAAGCGGGGGTTCTAATTAAATTATATCATTACCTCTGATGTTACGAATTCATTGTGTCCCATGAAAGCCATATTTTCACACTTTTACTTATTGTGTATTTTACTAACTTCGATTGAAAAATAACAAAAGGTTGTAGGATCATGTTCAAAATTCAGCCCGACGTGAATTTTTTCTGGTATTAATTTAATGAATTTTCTTTTTTATGTATTGACAGAAAAAAATGCAAAGACACGAACAAAAAATATATTTCACTAAATGATTTTAACTCCTGTTTCCAAGACAAAAAAAAATCAAAAGATGTATCTTACGGGACCAATTCTCATCAGCTCGCCTATATCGATAGTTGATTTATTCGTACTGGACATGCGAAATATCGAGTGGGCGATGTTTGTCGGCCGGAATATGCTATGTAAATAGTGGCGAGTAACTGATGGCCCGCGTCCGCCGCTGGATTACCAGCTCGGGCTCCACTGTGCTTCGTCAGCGTTCTGGCGTCAGGATATGTATATATATACGATCGTCTTGATGAATCATTGATTTAGGATCGCGACTTTGCTTCCGATATCTAACTACAGGTTACCATATAGTTTTTTATTCAATACCAGGTTACTGGAGGGAGACTCTGTTCCAGAGTCGTCTGCTTAGGTACCTCCGTCTTACCTATTTCTGCCGCAAAGCAGCAGTGCTTGCATTGCTGTGTTCCGGTTTGAAGGGTAAGATATGGCAGTGAAATTACTGGGTACTGTGACTTTACATCTTGTGTCACAAGTTGGCAACGTACACTGTGGTTCTTGTGGGGGTTGCAGTTTTGCTGCGAATCTCACAAGAGCCACATGTATTATAGGTGACTGTTACCACTTACCATCAGGTGGGCAGTTTGCTTGTTTGCCAACTTTCTGCAATAAAAATAAAAAAAAAATGTTGGCAAACAAGCCCTCCTGGTGGTAAATGGCTGCAGTCACCTATAGTACATGTGGCTTCTTCACGACCTGCAAATATACAACCCCCATAAGGGCGCAAATGTACGTTGCCAACTTGTGACATAAGATGTCAAGTCACAGTACCCAGTAATTTCACTGCCTGTCTTACCCTTTAAACCGGAACACAGCAATGCAAGCACTGCTGCTTGGCGGCAGAGGTAAGTAAGGTAGGGGTACCTACGCTGACGACTCTGGTGATGAGTCTCCGCCTAGTAAACAAATTATGGGTTATTAAGTTTTTGTCAAACCACATCAAACTTGGAATCGAGATGATTGACAAATCTCGGGATTCAATTACGCTTGCCCTCAATTGCAAGGGATCTCGTATTATGTCGCAATTGTCGTAAAACAGTACATGTTCTGATCATCGTTGTTATGACAAAAGACGTTTTTACGCACAACAGGGAAACTCTTGGACCTTATCTCACCTGATGATGGTGAGTGGCGATAAGATTGAAGAGGTAAACGAGCTTCACTTGGACTCCTTAACAACTGAGGACCTGGCTATCTCACATCTAATTGTCGAAACACAACAATGCTATTAACCTTTAAGTATGGACGTGTAGCCTCACAGGCTCCGGGTGAATGTTAGTTTCTAAGTTTTGTGTACTTCCCCCCGCTCCCCATACTTGAGTAGCTCAGTAGCTTCAGTTTTAGTATCAAAACGACCAGCGAAGGAGGAAATTACGTCATTCAATGAAAAATACGTGAGTAATACTTATCCAAACATCTTTTGGAGTCTGTCAGGCTACACGTCCATAGTTGTGTTATAAAAATATTTGTAAACAACTTTGTTCTCTTTTTAGATTTTCTTGTAAACTTTAACTTATTTATGTTGGAATAGTAAAAAAATAAAAGGAAGTATGGTAAATATTTATTTTTTATAATTTATAGTTGATTTTACGACTGAAAACGTAGTTAAACTTAAAATTACCCAAAATGTGCCATTATATTTTAATTTTGAATGTTTCTAGAATTATTATATAAAAGTGGCTTATATTTTCACGTATTTTTACTATAACTAAACCATACTTTAAGTTGAATATTAGTATTCAAGCTATTTAAAATAATTTTGTAAAAAAAACACTAGTTAATATAGCAGCCTGTGAGACTACACGTCCAGGATAGTGTTATGAAAAAATGACGTCCATACTTAAAGGTTAACATTGTTATTATGGCGCCTAACTTAGGTAAGCTGGTGGTAGCTAGACAGATGTGCTCAGAAGCACTACCACCAACCGAACCAAGCAAAAAACTTCTGTCCCAGTAGGGAATTTAGCCCTGGACCTCCAGATCAATACCGAGTGGTCTGAACCACTAGACCATGGAGGCAATTAACTATAGTAATTATGGTGGTATAGTTTCAATTCACAAGTCCCACTGCTGGGCATAGTTCTCTCCTCAATCGACAAGTAATTAGCCTACCATACCACGCTGGTCAGACAGGATGGTGTACGGTTTTGTTTCGAGCCTTCTTAATCTCCTTCTTCTCCGTCCATCTCTGCAGATGTGTATTTTTTTATAAAATTAATACACACCTATTACACGTCTTTCTTTAACTTCAAACAGTGCTACATTAACCTCATTAAGATTGACCGAACACTAAAATTCAGTACGTAATACTAAGCCTTACTTAACATTTGCATGCCATACGAGAATAAACAAATATAACAACTTAACAGACTTAGTAAAGTAGACGGATAGATATAACTGCTATTTTATGCCGCTATCTTCTATACATAGATAGTGTTGATGATGGCCACCTGAAATCATAAAGTTAAGAAATTAATGCAAAAGCAAACCCGAGTGAGGAGGCGCATTAATTTCGCGAGTAATAATTTGTGCGGTATTTGTAAAAAACTTAACCAGTACGATTTATATTTTCGTTGCGGTTGCGGCACCCTTTGACAGTTGTGCTCTGACTGACCAAACGACATGACGCCCGTGCTCCACGTTTCCACACTCGGTTCGCAATTTTAATCTCAACAAACATCTTTTGCCTTCACCTTCCTCACAAGCGACCTCTATCGTCTACTCATAGGAAAACAACCGGAGGACCGAAGCACATGTATTATAAATCCGTCATTACACCACACATTGCACAAATCTTTCACTATTAGGTACATTGTACATGCCATGCGCAGGCGCAAAGTCTATTTCTGTATTGAAAGGCAATAGTTATTCCAAGCTCGTCTTATTACTTTTATTTTTCCTAAATTAATTTGTTGAATGAGTGCTGTAAATATTTACTTTCACTTTCAAATAATGGTCAACAGAATAGTAGTTCTATGCGTACTAAAGTATGCGTATTCTCTGCGTACTGTTTGCAAGTGTCAATGTAAAATCCACTGCTGATTTCATTCCGAGATAAATTTCCCAACATCTCTTTCCGTTTCCGGTGTCCCGAACAGGTGGTCTATTTCATTTAAATCAATTCATAATAACAAAGTTCCCGCATAACATGAATACGAAGATCTCCGCTCGCAGAAAAATACAACGTACAGTACGTTTCTGAATATTTTCATAAAGATAACAATCCTGGCGACCTATTTCGGAACGCTCGAGAAATTTTAAAAGTCGAACACGCATGTGTATTACGTATATTACGGATGGAGCAATTGTAGTGGTAATGTTGCAAGCGTATTTGGGGGGGGGGGGGGGGGACATACGTAATAGGTTCAGGAAGATATCATGTCAGTTTGTACATATTGTGTACTGTATTATTGATTTTAATCTTATTGTAAGTGCTTATGTTTAACCTTCCAGCGCTTTTCAAGTTTCTCGTATGCTGCATCTGTAAAAGGTCTCCGCAAAATCACCTGTTCCATACATCTTCGTTCAGTGATTTTGAAACATTTGTATGGAACAACTTTTTTTTTTGCGCGATTTCGAGATTGGTTCCATGCGAAATGTCGCTCAGTTTCCTTGTTCGAATTGTCCGCACACAAAATTTGGCTCCTGTTTCAAAAATAATCCTTTATATCTCAAAATCGACTGAAGGAAAATAATCCAAACTACTTCCAGTCTTAACTTTTTATCAACATCTCTAGCGGAACATATAGCGCCGCTGTCAAAACATAGCCTCTACTTCATCACATACAAACACACAAACATCCTTCACTAGAAGAGGCACATTATTTTATTAATATTATAATTGCGATAGTAATAACTGTCTGTCTGTTACGCTCTTACGCCCATACCGAAAAATAAATTTTAATGAAGTTTGGTATGGAGATATCTTTAGCCCTGCGGAAGGATATAGGCTACATTTTATACCGAATTTTGATGAGTTTCCTAGGGAACGCATGATATAATCGAATTCACCATATAACTGAAATACACGGAGACGAATACGCGGGAAATAGCTAATAGATATGACACACTCGTGAAACTTAGAAGTTCGGGAAACGAATGCTAGTAGTGGATTTAGAATTCTCTCGAAACTTTCTAATGACAGCTCGAACATTGTCATTTATCTAATCGATATGCGCTCGTTCCATCTGATTACCGATACGGATTCCAGTTCGAGCGTTTCAGAAATACATCCTTCTCCGCGCCCGCCCACAGGGATACACAAACACTGCTGGAAGCATTTCTATTAACCTGGGGTCATTTCACTTCGCGGCGTCACCTTCCCATGAATTATTCAGGCTGGAATGTCCAAACTTCGCTCTACATCAGGAAATCCACAAGTCCAAGTTTCGAATGAACGATTGAAAAGAAAGTTGCGAGTTCTTTGAAGCTGATTTCGTTGGCAGCCTTTTTAGTTTTTGACATTTCTTCATTAATTTCTCTCTTTTATTTTTTAGTAGTGACCGCAAACACGTTACAGTTATGGTGTCGTAAACAAAAGTGGTCATGTTATCTCCATATATAATAAAATCGTAGGGGTACAAATGTTTGTCCGGAAAGATCTCCGAAACTACTGGACAGAATTTGATATGGCTTACACCACAATGCTTAAAATTTTCCGGAAGAACATTTAGGCATAATTTCATTTGCTTAAATTCACTTTTTATTTTTATTCAAAAAATACCATATAAAATTTTGGATGACAAGTATGTAGAAAATCAACATGGCGCACGTGAAATTATTTTGACAAGTCTGTTACATATTGCAAAAAAAAATCTTTTCTGTTATTGGCTGTGCCCATCTGAATTTTGCCAACCAAGAAGTTTAAATTGTATTTTTCTTATGTAGTACCGTGGTGGTAAGGAAAAAGGATCAAGCCATACAACCAATGTATATAGCATTTTTTATGACAATATCACGTCACAAATATAAAATTTGTAGGTTGGTTTAATTTTTGGCCAATTTTCACAAAATCGGTACAATATTTGAAATGTTGAAAAATGAAGATACCCTTTTCAAGGCATTTTGAAAGGTGTTATATTATGTTTTTACATTATGACTAAGGAATCAAACTCTTTCATCCATTTAAAACTATTAAAAGTATTACGCATAGAGGGAGTACGGGACTCTTGATCCTAATGTAACATTGACGTAAATTCGCCGACATAGCTGATGCTCAAAAAAGGTGGATAAAAGTTCGTTTCCAAACCTAGCAATATAGGTATCAAGTGAAAGGCCTTGAAGCGTAGAACATTATGAACCTAGGAAAATCGCCTAAAATTCAACATGGCCGCCGCTCAAAAAAGGTGGATACAAGTTCGTTTCCAAACCCAGCAATATGGGTATCCAATGAAAGGCCTTGATGTGTAGAGCACTATGAACCTAGCAACATTGACATAAATTCAACATGGTAGCCGCTCAAAAAAGGTGGATACAAGATCGTTTCCAAACCTAGCAATATGGGTATCAAATGAAAGGCCTAGAAGAGTAAAGCATTATGAACTTAGGAAAAATGCCCTAAATTAAACATGGCCGCCGCTCAAAAAAATGGATAAAAGTTCGTTTTCAAACCCAGCAATATGGTTATCAAATGAAAGGCCTTGAAGAGTAAAGCATTAGGTATCTAGAAAAATTGACCTAAATTCAACATGGCCGCGGCTCCAAAAAAACGGATAAAAGTTCGTTTCCAAACCCAGCAATATGGGTATCAAATCAAAGGCTCTGATGAATAAAGCACTATGAACCTAGCAACATTGACATAAATTCAACATGGCCGCCGCTCAAAAAAAGGTGGATACAAATTCTTTTCCAAACCTAGCAATATGGGTATCAAATGAAAAGCCTTGAAAAGTAGAGCATTAGGTACCAAGAAAAATTGTCCTAAAGGATAAAAGTTCATTTTCATACCCAGCAATATGGGTATCAAATGAAAGGCGTTGACGAGTAAAGCACTATGAACCTAGCAATATTGACATAAATTCAACATAGCCGCTGCTCGAAAAAGGTGGATAAAAGTTCCTTTCCAAACCTAGCAATATGGGTATCAAATGAAAGGCATCAAAGAGTAGAGCAATATGAACTTAGGAAAATTGGTCTAAATTAAACATGGCCACCGCTCAAAAAAAAAGGATAAAAGTTCGTTTTCAAACCCTGCAATATGGGTATCAAATCAAAAGCTTTGATGCATAAAGCACTATGAACCTAGCAACATTGACATAAATTCAACATGGCTGCCGCTCAAAAATGGTGGATGAAAGTTCGTTTCCAAACCTAGCAATATGGGTATCAAATGAAAGGCCTTGAAGGGTAAAGCATTAGGTAACTAGAAAAATCGATCTAAATTCAACATGGCCGCCGCTAAAAAAAAGGATAAAAGTTCGTTTTCAAACGCAGCAATATGGGTATCAAATGAAAGGCCATGACGAGTAAAGCACTATGAACTTAGCAAAATTGACATAAATTCAAAATAGCCGCTGCTCAAAAAAGGTGGATAAAAATTCGTTTCCAAACATAGCAATATGGGTATCAAATGAAAGGCCTCAAAGAGTAGAGCATTATGAACTTAGGAAAATTGTCCTAAATAAAACATGGCCGCCGCTCAAAAAAAATGGATAAAAGTTCGTTTCCAAACCTAGCAATATGGGTATCAAATGAAAGGCCTTGAAGAGTGGAGCATTAGATACCTAGAAAAATCGACCTTAATTCAACATGGCCGCCGCTAAAAAAAGGATACAAGTTCGTTTTCGAACCCAGCAATATGGGTATCAAATGAAAGTAGTCCTTGATAAGTAAAGCACTATGAACCTAGAAACATTGACATAAATTCAACATAGCCGCTGCTCAAAAAAGGTGGATAAAAGTTCGTTTCCAAACCTAGCAATATGGGTATCAAATAAAAGGTCTCAAAGAGTAGCGCATTATGAACTTAGGAAAATTGCCCTAAATTAAACATGGCCGCCGTTCAAAAAATGGATTAAAGATCGTTTTCAAACCCAGCAATATGGGTATTAAATGAAAGGCCCTGAAGAGTACCTAGAGCATTACGAACCTACGATAATTGTCTTAATTTGTTAATTTCCAAATGGCCGCTGCTCAAGAAAGGCAGAATAAAGTTGAATCATTATGGAATAAAATTGAGGAAAAATCTAAACACTGTTTTAAGCATTTTGATGGCGAAACGGAGTTCGCGGGCACAGCTAGTTATTAATATAATTACAGCATTAAATAAAACTTAAATTAAAAAAATTGCTGGTTTCATTGCCTACAGTACATGTGGTACCTGTAAGACTTGCAAATTTACAATCCACATACAAGGACGCCAATGTACGCTACCAACTTGTGACATTAGATATTAGGTCAAATCACTGCCTGTATCCCTTCAAACCGAAACACAGCGATGCCAGCATCGCTGCTTGTCATTGGCGTTTTAACACTGTTAGAAGGATGGACAATTGGACAGGCAGTGTTATGAATTGAGGCGGAGAAGTTTTGAACGTCCGCAAGCTGATTATCAGGTGATCCACGACAATATTAAGGGGAATTGGGAGAAGTACAGGGCGCAAATTAATAAATAAAATTATTGGATGAAATTTTATGTGAAGCAATTTTGAAATTAGGTATAGAAGCGATTTATCATTTAAAAAGTTATTTTAAAAACAAACTCTCCCACGAATATCATAAAGATATATTTGTGAATTTGCATTTTCTTTAAAATGCAAATAATTAATAATAATAAAAAAATCAATACAAGAAAAAATTTCAGATATTAATCGTGTGTAAATTCTACTCTGGCTTAATAAAGTTATTAAATATTTTACAAAGAATAAGTACCGACTTCAAAAACCTATACAAATAAATAAAATTGACATTACAAACAGACACTCTGTTTGTAATGTCAAAATAACAAGTTTTTACTAAATGGGCATGAATTTATATCGGGTACCAATAACAAAAACACAATTTAAAAAATTTTTGTCTGTCTGTCTGTCTGTTTGTTCCCTGAATCTCTGGAACGGCTGGACCAATTTTTACGGGACTTTCACTAATTCAGTAATATAATATATAGCTAATTATATAAGGTATAACGTAGGCTACTTTTTATCAAGATCTTTTAAAAAAAATTACCTACAAAAAACAAAATGCTGCCAAAAGTTACTATTCCACGCGGACGAAGTCGCGGGCTCAGCTAGTACACAATATAAAAATAACTTAAGAATACACAACATCACATTTTTATATTGAAGTCGGCGCCAACCGATGATATCCTGGAAAGTCCTATAATATAAGAGTAAATAAACGACAAAACGTGGTTTGCTAAAATTTGACACCAACTTCAAAATAAAATATGATGTTGTGTGTATTCATATATTATTTTTGATTTAATGACCCTTTTGATGTCGGTTTTTTTTTATAAAATATTTATATTTTAATCTGTTTAAATAATTTAATACCAGCTCACCAAAGCAACAAGATAGAATACAGTGGGTGCGAGTGCGAGTCAGTGGGTGCCTATTAAACGAAAAAATTATCTCTTACTCCTATAGTGGAGGATTCTTCCATCATCATGGAGAAATAATCCTTGAGATGATGACCATCAGACGGAAATACCTAACCGAAAATACGAAACATATTTTACGTGCCCAAGTATGAAATATAAGGACTTCCCTCGATTTTACTGCTATCACCACATCTTGATTTGAGACAATAGAGCCATCTTAGGGATAAAAAAAAACCGGCCAAGCGCGAGTCGGACTCGCCCATGAAGGGTTCCGTAGGATTTATAACGTATTAAAAAAAACTACTTACTAGATCTCGTTCAAACCAATTTTCGGTGGAAGTTTGCATGGTAATGTACATCATATATTTTTTTTAGTTTTATCATTCTCTTATTTTAGAAGTTACACACATTTTACCACTTTGGACGTGTCTCTCGCGCAAACTATTCAGTTTAGAAAAAAATGATATTAGAAACCTCAATATAATTTTTGAAGACCTATCCATAGATACCCCACACGTATGGGTTTGATGAAAAAAAATTGAGTTTCAGTGCTATGTATGGGGAACCCCCAAAATTTATTTGTTTTTTCTATTTTTGTGTGAAAATCTTAATGCGGTTCACAGAATACATCTACTTACCAAGTTTCAACAGTGTAGTCCTTATAGTTTCGGAGAAAAGTGGCTGTGACGTACGGACGGATAGACAGACAGACATGATGAATCTATAAGGGTTCCGTTTTTTGCCATTTGGCTACGGAACCCTAAAAATGAAATTCATATTTAGCGCAGTAATCGAGCAACAAACATAAATACGCAGTCGCATTGAGAATCACCTCCTCTTGTGAAGTAAGTTAAAGAGATATCAACTAATACAGTCCAAATTTTGACTCGGGTTCTCTTCATAAAAATTCTTGGAATTCTCATTAACTTCTACTACTAATATCTCATGCACGGCTCACTCAGATGAAAACAAAATAAACAACGTATGTTAGCGTCCATTTTTTGCGGCCATACGCTCCCTACACACCGGCTTCACCGCGGCCGAGCAAACAGTGTCAAGGTGCCCCCCGCGTAAATATTTATAAAGTGTGAGCTTGTGGAACTTCAGATTTTTTCTGTGCAATCCGCATGGTTGTCATAAGCAAAGCTTTAAGGGGCAGTTCTACTTGGATCTTCGTTAAATAATATTTTTAAACAACAAAGTTCGCAGCCAAGCAGGCTGTCAACCTGATGGTAGTGGTTACAGTCGCCTTAAGAGGCCTATTACAAAAAAACGCGCAGATTAAGGTTTTTAATCGTTGAAATTGTATACCTTACCTTAGTCGCAATAAAGAATATTTAGTTGATGAAACTAGTTCATATTCTTATCTACAATAATAAAAAAACGGTTTTTAGATTATGTTTTTCTTAACTTAGTAATAGCTATTTTCCCGAAGCATGTTTAGGCAAAAACTCACGCAGACTTGATTTCGGAGCTCTAATTTACAGACTTTGTTAAATATCAACTATTAAAATATTTATTTTATGTGACACAATATCCTTAACTTCAATAATAATAAAATATATTTTCTTTATATGGCTCCTAAGTAAAGAAATAAATTCTTAATCTAGTCAAATTTTCTAACGAAAAGGCGTCGGAACAAGTCAGATTATGTACGAAGTTCTTTATCGTTTAAACGCAATTTTTATGCCAAAATTTTATTTAATGTTTGCTTAAACTGTTGTATTGTTTGTATGTTTATATATCGATACTATATTTTTTATGAACAAAATAAAACTACCATATATTTTGCCGCGCCGGCGATGCCAGTTTGTTTTGTATGGCGCGACGCGATTTTGTGATAGGCCTCTTAAGCACATTAAGCTACAACTACTACTACAAATAGCGCTGCGAGCACCGGAACTGATTGGCAGCAGAAATACCTAGGTAAGACAGAGGTACCTACGCAGACTTGTATATACAGTTTATTTTATTTACACAGTTTATGTTACTTTTTTATCGCCCCGGAAAATTTAAGGGACGTTTCAGGATACATCCATTATTATAAAAAATATTAAAATAAAAAACTCAAAAAATACTACACTAAACTAGTACGGTATTTTTGACATTTTAGAAAATTAATATAATATTAAATAGGTGAATTCTTTTTTGCATTCTTCTACCGTGTCCTGAAGCGTCTCTTAAATTTTCTGGGGTGATAGAAAAGTAACTCTGTAAGTATATATTTTTTAGTTTTTATTTTTTACATAATATTACTTTTTAGATGATTTTCTGTGATTGAGAGGACTAGTCGCCTTAGAAGGTTGAAACCAATCTCATTTCTTTGCGGCACACTGCCAATTAACAGACGAGCATCTGATGCTCCCCTCCAAACTGCACTCGGCCAGCATTATGGGAGACAGTATACCCAACTTTCAGCGAATTTTACTTTGTTTGATGATGATAATCTACATCTCAGTTGTTGAGTCCAGGTGAAGCTCGCTTCCACCTTCGGCCTTGGCGTCACTTACCATCAGGAGACATTAAGGCCAAGAGCTCTCGTGTTGGGTTGAAAAACTGCTTCTTGTCATATTAACAGCGACGATCAGAGTACCCCAACCACGAAACACTATAAGTTTGGTTATGTTAATCGTATTATTTTGTATCAAAACTATAGCAGCGCTGCTACGGTCGTTTAGGAAACTAAATAGTAATGGTATAGTTAACGAGAGCTAAAGTATGAGAATCGTCAGCACGAACTCACTTTTGACATGTGGTATCGTTTTATTCGACAGCTAGCTATCGCAATATCCATCACCGAGTACTTTACAGTGAGAGAACAATCGTCACGTCACGAGCTCACGATAGTCTTACGATAGTGTTTCTAGCTGTCCATTTAATATTTCAATCGTTAGATAGTAAGTAAATGCGATTACTGTACTCATAGGTCACACTAAAAGTTTCCGGAATAGGCCACTTTCATAAACAACATTTAAAAAGTTATTACTATATTTGAAAATGGAACTTTTTAGCCGAGGAATACAATTTGCTTCATCTGACTGTCAATTTTGTTTTCACATGGTTGCGTCATTTTAAAAATTGCGTGATTACAATAAAATTTATTTCATCCCCCCTCAGCGAGGAAATGACTAAATGCAAAATAAAACATTTACTATCACAAGATACTTTTATTTCAGTTTAGGTAGGTACATATTTACTACAACATTATGATAAGTAAGTATTACAGAAAAATATTTATATTATGTATAACAAATAATACGTTTTTTTTACTTGTTTTCAAGTTTCTTATTTATAACAATACGACGTCAAAACAAAAAGACGCGCGCAAAGCAAATTATAAAAGTACACCAAGGAGGTTCAGAGTCAATCAGTCAAAAAATGTTGTATGATTTGGCACCATGGAGATGGAAGTAAATAGGTTTAATGATGTTTTGAAATCACATACCTAGTGTACGCGATGTTCTAAATTCAAATTTACTTCAACCTCAAGCGGATAAAAACGGCTTTGGCGGTCAGATATCGAATAGTAAAAATACTCCTTCCGAGATGGGGGGATGAAATAGTACATTGTTACCCCAGGGGTGAAAGTAACTTATTTAGGACCGAGACGGTGTTTGGCGCCCGAGCGTAGCGAGGGCACCAATAGTTCGAGGGACTAAAATAACTCTTTAACCCGAGGTAAACACTGTGCTTTTCATTACGAATACAAGGAAAGTAAAAATGAAACAATGAATTAGCTAAAAAAAACGTGTAAATTATATTTTACATAAATCAACAACTTCTGCTTTAGCCCGCTTTCGCTTATAAAATCAGGCGTTAACTCCATACCTGAATCAGATGAACTCATTGTGTTAATTATTAACACAATGTTATACAAATATAATTAACAGAATCTCTGCCTATACATACGGAAGTGTTAACAAAACTCTGCAAATGGAAAAAACAAATGAAGATCGCGTTGCCGCTTTCCCGCTTATTTTGTTTTTTTTTTCTGTGGCCGACCAGCTATTCAGCCATTATTTTTCATTTTCATAATTTAAAAAATGGTAAATATTTTGCCCAAATCTATGTTATTTTAAAGAAAAACTTGAAAATAATATACATAATGTGTAATAATAAAGTCATTTAAAAAATATATTCTTTAAATACTATTAAATAAATAAATAACATTGTTATTTTAATTTTACCCGCGCTGTAAGTAAATGGCTGTATAGAAAGTCGGAACATGGTTCAATAAAAATGTGAAAAAAGAACTAGTTTCTTTTTTAAAATTTGACAGCAGCTGTCAGTTGAAAGTGATTCTCCCTAGGGCTGAAAAGTATTACTTTCAACCCGCTCCTCAGGCAACTTCAGACCTATTTTCAGAGTATGAGTAATGAAAAATTTAATTTTGATTCCGGAAACTTAGTGTGCCCCATACAGTATAACGACATAGCGAGGTCCCTTGCAATTGAAGGCGTGTAGTTCCTGTTAACATTTCCTAATCACTCCTTGTTCACAGATAAGGAGAACGATTATGAGCGGAATGCGCTATAAGCGTCTCTGAAGTGACTTCAAAGCCGCACCTCGGAGCCATAAAGCTGCGCGGGCGCACGTCCGCAGCAGGTGGCCGCAGCGGGCGGACGGCGGCGTGTTTACGCGCACTTTTTACGCGCGCATCCGCGGCAAGGGTTGCGTTTGTTTGTGCAGATACGCGCCGTGTACGCTATGGAGAGTCAACAAACTGTAGTCTTTGTGTAGTGTATGAAATAATGCTGTGTTGTTTTTATGTATTTTATTAGTTATACAATATGGGAAACACGCATACGGCTCGCCGATGTAGATTTTACCGTAACCTGGCCAGAGTCGCTTTCGAATGCTCAACCTGTTTTAATGCCCATTCCGTGGATATCGAAAATTAATAAAATTGTACCCAATAATAAATTAAATGTAAAAAACCTTTTTAAAAACAAGCTTTTATTTAATGCGCTAAAAAGAAAAAATAAACTTTTACACTAAAACTTTTACTTATAACGTCATTTCACACTTGACACAATTTATATGACATAAAAGGTTGTCGCTTCCTAATAGAGACATGCAAGTACATAAATTATAAATATCTGCTTCAAAATTGAGTTGCAAGATTTCACCCGAACATACTTATATACTTACATTGCAAGTTAAATAAAAGCTTGTAAAAACTAATTTTAACGGAAATATTAAGGCTTTTTAACATTATTGTAATTTGATGTAATAAATATATATGAATGTATTTGTTTCTTGAAAGATTCTAAATATGTAAATTAACTCTCATTAATGCTTTTAATTTTGCAGTAGTGTAATGTTGAAGTTCCCTTGCAGTGTTCGTGTTTGAATAAAAATGTAAAAACAACATCCACTAACGATTTATCTCAATATGTAAGGCAGTTAGTTGCTAGCTACACTACCCAGACAATGTAGCCAAATGCAAGGATAAGCCAGGCCTCTAAGTCCGAGAAGTCCTACAAATGGCACATTACAATTCAGCTCAGGCGCAGACAGCTAAGGCGGATATTTATGGAGAGCACCTGCAACGGCGACTTTCCAGTTAGAGTAAGTTGGAGTTACGATAAATTATCTATCTTCACTTTTTTCCTAGTGCTAAAAGGTTCGGTTATTTTATTTATGCAAGTAAATTAAACAAATAAAAAAATAATGAGAGCTGTACAAAGATCCCTTCCTCTCTAAATCCCTTCCTTTCCTTTTAAGGACTACACGTGCTGGTCTTCACTGTTACCGTGTTACTGTAGTCACAGTAACACGGTGACAGTGACGGTAGCTCATTTCTTTGTCATACAATCAAAAAATTCCCTGCCAGCACACGTGTTCTCTTCCTCTTAGTACCTACAATCTCGAGACCTTTAAAGGAGGCGTGAAGAAGTACGCTGTAGGTCGGCACGGCGAGGGTGGTTAGTGAAGCGTGTATTTTTTCTCCTACACTAGCTATCTTCGCATTTGGACTTCCCTTCCACTTATCATCAGGTGGCATGGAGTTATTTGCTAGGCCCACTATAAAAAAAGATCGTAAGGTATCTCTAAATTGGAAGTTGATACGTAGTGAGAGATCGATACAGTTGAAGTTTTGATCAGGTTGCATAATTCCTCGGAGGCGGTTATGGTGTCAACATTATTGAACAGGCAGGCTCGTATCCTGCTCGAGGTGAAATGTGCCTTCTATTGATTTAATTATGTGTTGTGTTTGGGTGTGTTTACCCGGCTAGAAGGTTTACCTGTACTACCACTATTAAATGCTGAGTTTATTTTTATTTCTAATAAGGAAGCTTTTGGGTTTCATCATACTTAATTGTCGAAAAAATAAGTGAATTTTACCTGGATTATTCATCAGCCGGGGAGCTGGCTATCGCCTTATTATGTCGACTTTAGTTACATTGTAACTATTATCTAATCTGTGACTTTTGGCAAGATGGTGGTGCTAGTAAGCTACGGCCAGAACCCCCACCATCACCAAGAAGTTGCAGTTTTAAAGGAAAAACGAAAATCGACAAAGCTGTAAAATATCAACTACTAGTTAAAGTAACTATTACCAGTGATAAAGCTATTAACGTATTAGAAAAAAGGTTATATTTAAATGGAAAATAAAATCCATGTTTGAAATAATTATCATTGACTCGAGAGGATGAGCGAAAAGTTAGATAAACCATAATGTGGACTGTGTACTGGACTCATTTATAGTCGAACCTATTTTCCGGTAACTACCCGGTACCCCCTGCACAGAGTTTAGATGTTAGATCGTTCCACGTATTTTTCGACCGTTTAACGTCTTTTTTTACATGTTTACCATCAAAATCCTATCCTTGCAAATGCAACCTTGGCCAATCTCAATAGGATCCAAGTGAAATTTCTCACCACAAGCTCCAATAATTTTGGCCTGGCGTGACATTGAATAACAACTCTCGACTCTCTTCCAGATTCTAAAGCAGTCGATAAGAATTCCAAAATATTTGTATCGACAATTTTGCCTATCGCAGTTTAACCGTTAAACGCGGGCCATTATCTCACCCTCGACATTCAGGACATCCAGAGTGGCAGCGGTGGAAGTCGAAGCGATCGACTTCACTTAGTGCAACCATAAATCTCTGGCGCGGTAAATGATTCGAGGTACCTCCGCATCACGGGACATCAGCGCCCTTCACGACTCATTAGTAGCTGCTCTGAAAAATGCTCGCGGCACTAAAATAGACATTATGTAAAGTGGCACAATTACACTTGTGACTTGCGGAAAGTGCGCCAGGGCTGCCAACGAAGCTACCGGCAAACTAAACTACTCACGATGACGTAAACATGTGTATATGCAGCCCTGGTAATCCACGGCACGATTTATTCAAATCATTCGGATGTTACAGTGGAGGCACAGATACCTACAAGTTATATAAGTGGTGTTGATATTAGTTGTAGGTAAGTATCTGACACAAGGTTGTGAATTTGTTTCTGGATTTGTTCAAACTCTTCGAAGCTAATTTTTTTACACACAAAGGGAAGCTCTTGGCTTCATACCTCTAAAGATATTGTTATTATGGCCCCAGGAAAACTAGGGCTCAAAATAAAAAATGTATCTTTGCAATTTTCTAGACAATTGAAATGCCCGTCTACTGTTAAAATTTTTATGTCATTTAATATTGTATTTTTTGATTCACAGCTGTTTTAAAATATTGAAAATTAGAGGTAAGATAGCCAGTTCCTCAGTTGTCGAGGAGTCCAGGTGAAGCTCGCTTCCTCCTTCGGCTTTATCGTCACCTACCACCAGGTGAGATGAAGGCCAAGAGCTTCCCTGTCGTACCCTGTCGCCCTTCCCTGTCGTTCCCTGTAAAAAAATTGAGCAGAACAGACATGTTTCTGTCTTTAAGAATGTTTACATAAAATGTTCATCAATATCACGCAATACCTCAGAAACTTATTCAAAAACTAGGTATATACAATTATATTTTTTACTCGTATAAAAGTACTTTATTAATTATGAAAAAATAATTCGCGAATTATTTACGAAGATATTTCCTTTTTTTCTTACAAATTTAAAACTCTATAAATAATTTGAAGAAAGCAATAATGGTTATTTTGTATGTAAAATGGCGTTACACTTTGCGATTGTTTATTTAAATCTATCCTATTAAGGTGATACGAAGTGCACGGGGTCAGCTAGTTAAATTAATGATGTATTGATTTTAATTTTAAACTCAAATAATAGAATTTGTTGAGCCCCAACAATTTTCATGTTTGTCATTTGCATCTTAACATTATTCTTACAATTCCCCTCATACATTAGGCGGTCCGCGGTAACCCTGCCGCTGCGGTGAGGTGCCCGGAACACGTAAGACGCCATTTAGCGTTCGAAATTAACATAAATAATAACGTCATTTCTCAGGGCGCCCCTCTCGGCCCGATATTGCGTCATTTGCCTCTGCCCTTTATGGCAGCACAACACTTAACTCCAAATAAAAAAGTATATTATAAATTCCGAAGTGGAGCGTCGGGTTTTCGCGTTCCCTTTTTTTTGGCGCGAGGTGTAAGCAGTGCAGATTTGCATCACAATTGTCTGCCGAGTGCCCAAGCTCTATATTTTCCTTTCATGTTTTAATTTCAGCAACAAATAACGTTTAATAGTGGTATAAGAAGTAACGGTGGCATATTTGCATATTAGTGGCTCCCAGTTCTTCATAAAAAGGCGCAGCGAAAAAAATATATTGCCCACGGAATGGAGTGAAAATGGTTGATGTCCCGAGTGTTAATAGAAGTGAATTGTAGTTATTGTCCTTTTTAAGGCGGCGAGAATTTTCATTACATACTTTAAGTGCAGTCTTCTTGGCCAGTCCAAGCCTAGATTTATTCTAGATTTTATTCTTCTAGGTTAAAAATCAGCTAATTAACATTTATAATTAACTGAGCATTCGAACGCCTTTGCATATAATTAGGTTACATATTGTTGAATCTGAATACGACTCATGATTACTGAACAATTTCAAACAAAATTCTTCATTTCTACAACATTCATTTTTGCATTGATATCTTTCTCACGATAGGCTACATTTTAAATATCCACTTCCAAGTATCCATCCATCTAGTTAGAATATGTATGTGTCTATTCATAAGAAAGATAATATGGGATGCTTGTCCAAAAAATGAACCAATGAAACCATTTCACCTGTGTATAAAATGTATATGGCAATACGTAAAAAAACAATAACCCCGTATGTTTACAATTAAATTGAATTAACATATTTCTAAAGGCTCGTTTCTGGCGACCTGCGTGACCCTCGGCACCTGTCGTTAGCAGGTTTCCTTCGTAAATAATGGCCGAAAGGTAAGAAATGGTTAACCGCATGCAAGCTTTGAATTATGGTTGCACGGACCAAACGTTGGTAGGGTAATGCCTGAAATAGTGAAATCAAATCTAATAAAAGATTGTATTCTATTCCAGTACTCCAAATTGAAATTAAATGGTCTAAATATATTTACTGTTTGAGTTTTCTAGTCTAAACAAGTTTGGTTAAACATTGATAATTGAATTCCAGAGTCAGCTTTGAAAATAGGCACAGAACCTAGAACTTGCGAACACAACGCTAAATAACATTACAACTAGGTTCTGTTTCGGACCCTTAAAAGTGTTATACCTAAATAAATTTATTTGCAGAATTTGTTTTTAATATTGACTAAAAACTGATTCTATAAATATTTTGTTTAGAAAGAAAATTTTTTATGCACAGTAGGGAAGCCTTGCCTTGGACTTCGTCTCACTTGATGGTAAGTGACGGTAAGTCCGAAGGTGGAAGCAAGCGTCACCTGGACTCCTCAACAGCTGAGGAACTAGTTATCTTACTTTTTATTGTCGGAACACTATTAATGCTATTAATGTTGTCATTATGACGACAAAGTTAAGAAGGACGATGGTAACTAGCCAGGTGGGTTCAGAAGCCCTTCCAGCCAAATATTTTATCAATAACTTTATCTTCATTTCTGTTGTTAAAGTTATTGATAAAATTAAGAATTTATCTTTGTTTTATCAATATCTATTTTATACTCAGACTTTCTTCCCACTTATAGTCCCAGCCTACATCTTAGACATCATTACAATTGCCCTAATATTCAAAAGTCAATTCCTATAGCAATTATTCTAACAGCAAACACAACAGAAGAGATTAATCCACATTCACCTTTTGCGGTACTATTAACCAGCGGATTTTTTATACATTTATGTTAGCAAACAAGAAGCCTGCCCACTTGGTGTAGTCCAGTCACCTATATTACATGCGGTTCCTCTAAAACTTGCAAATCTACGAGTATAACCCCTAAAATGATTCCAATTGTACGTTACAAACCCATAACACAAGAAGTCGAGTCACTGTACCCATTAATTTCATTGCCTGTCTTACCATTCAAACCGGAACACAGCAATGCGACGCTGCTTTTCGGGAGAAATAGGTAAGATAGAGGTACCCATGCAGACGAATCTACTACAGAGTCTCCCTCTGGTGGATTTAGATCAAAAGGATCCGTGAAATAAAAAACAACAACATAAAACTTCTTCTAATCCATTAATAATCTCATCTCAAGTACGTCATCATGCAAATATCTTCCCGATAATATATACGGAGTCAACCTTGAACACTCGTCCGGAATATTACAGCGCGCCTGAACAAGATTGGAGCTACTTTGCGAGCTTTATTTTTCAGAGCTTCGGTGAAAACAAAGTAGATTGTGTGTGTGATCCCACGAGTTTCGTCGACTAATGAGTTTGAAGCCATGCCCGGGGATAAATCTTGCAGTTTTGTGACTTGAAACACTTTGGGTGTGGTGCAAGTGACAAGATTATTTAGAATTACGAATTTTTCAAGCGCTTGAAAAATTCAATGTTGCTAATATATTTGTGTCAAAGTATTTTGTATCTATATAATGGTTTGTAAATTTATTGTGCCTTTTGTGCTTATAAATTAATAGACATTCTGAATAGGCGGTAGCAAAAATACGATTTAAAAGAGCAAGTAAATTTTATCTGTCAAATATTTGAAAAAGTCAGTTTATTTTTTAAATTCCGTACTAATCGGAGCATATACGAGTACACTAAAACTAATGAGCCTGTGCGGTCATTGCTTTGACACAGACAGGGTAAGCACCATGCTACTAATAGCAACCTGTGTTCTTAGTAACATCAATATACGCTACGCCCATCTCCCTGCTACCGCCCATGACTCGCACCAGAATTATTCACCCCGCGTTATTCAGCGGATCGTTATAAATCAAAGCACGTTGCTTCTTATAAACATATTTTGTGTGTCTCCTCTTTTTTAAAAGTGCTTACGTTATACCCTGAAACGCTACTTTCATAAAACGTTTATAATTTTTTGGCGGAATCGTGAAATATGTTATTTATCCCGCCAACTGATACGTTCCCAAAAAATTGGGCCGGAAAGCGAAATTGTTTTAAGGTTTTACTGTACTGTTGTTTCGTTAGATGATGGTAGATAATTGAGGAAAATATAGAGGCACCAATCGAATCTTCAGTAAAGCTGGTGCTACCACTCAGTTCTTTTGTTGACTTGAATGAGGACCAATTTGCGATAGAGGAAATCCCCGTATTAGAATCGTGACCTAATCGGACCAGTTTACCTGCGACCATGGGCAGTGCTACTTAAGCCGCCCTTAATTTTCATTTCGCAAAATTAGTATCTAATGCTAAATTTATAGTTTTTTAATTACTTGATGTACGCAGACAAATTCGAGAACATTCAATAGTATATTGTTTGATGTTGTTTTGAATATCATCATTATTATTCATATTTGCTACTTTGCATTTTTTGTTCAAAATGCCAACATGTTTATAAATAAATCAACAGAAGAAAAATACTCGGTTAGTCCAATCGGGACTGATATTTGACAGGAAGATATTATACTCGTATGGCCCTGACTGGGTAGTCACAGACGAGGTAACCTGGCGACCCCATGCGAAGTACTAGATTATTTATTGTAACCGTCCGAATATACCACCATCGGGGGCGGAGAGATTTCGTTGGGTGACTTAGCCGGGCTTGGGAACACGAGTGAATTAGCAGCTGTTGGACCAGAGTCCCGGCACTACCAAGTCTGCGGCCTAGTCAACTTAGCCCCTAATTCATTAGGCATTCTAATGATTTCCCCAGTCTCAAAAAAGGGTGAACTAATTGTGATTGTTTTTTTAACCATCACTACTTTATACCCTTGAAGGTACTTTATAGTTTACTCATTTTTGACTTCTTTCAGCGGAGACGTACAAGGCGGGAAGTGACGCGGGAAGAGGCATAGGAAGTGACGCGCCAATATGTGTAGAGTCAATTTTTTTTTTTTCATTTGTCTTGTATTTGCACACATCTTAATAATGGTTGGGGTGTGTGTACATACAAGGATTAAATAATTTAGTTAATTAGATTCTTGGTTGAAGATTTATGTTTTTTTTTGACGTCAATAAGTGCCTGTAAAGGTCTATATTGAATAAAGATTTTTGAGTTTTGAGTTTGAGTTTGATGGCGACAGGTTAAGGCGACAGCGGTCAGGCGGCCGGTTAAGTGGGGTCGGTGAATTATTCCCCTTAATTATACACTGCCGACTTAACACGTTTCGCGAACATGCACTGTTCCAATTAGAATACTGTACTGCAATATTGGGTGTAAGGGATTTCGAAATAAGATTAGCCAGTATGCACTTCAGCTTAACCGGCACTGTGCATCCTACCTATCACCAGACGTGGCTTTGGAGTTCCTAACTAGCTCATAGTCGACCATATGGCACAAATCTTTCTTTCCTTCTTCCGGAGACCTTTGCTCAACTGTGGGTGTATTTTTTAAATTCGATGATAACCGAAATTATGATGGCAACATACTTTTGCGACTATTTTTGAGTCTTGATCAGTCTTATACACAAACCATTCAAAGAAATGCCGTCATCATCATCGTCATAATTTGAGTTAAGAGACGCCCACTGTTGGACATAGTCCCCCCCCACGGACCTCCAAACCGATCGGTCCTCTGCTTCCCGCATCCAGCGTCTTCCCGCGACCTTCACCAGATCGTCGGTCTACCTTGTGGGGGGCCTACCAACGCTGCATCTTCCGATACGTGGCCGCCACTCGAGGACCTCTCCGCCCCAACGGCCGTCAGTCCTGCCAGCTATGTTCCTGCCCATTGCCACTTATGTTCGCAATTCCTTGGGCTATGTCGGTGACTCTAGTTCTTATACGGATCTCAACATTTCTGATGCGATCGCGTAAAGAAATCCAGAGCATAGCCCTCTCCATTGCCCTTTGAGTGACCTTGAGCCTTCTAATGAGGCAACACGCATGAATTGAAGACTTTCGTCTTCTGAAGATATTATGTCGTGTCATCTTCGAAATGTTTACATTATATTAAAGTTGTTTTGTTTGCCTATAACAGGCGTATATTTGTATATACACAGGAGTAGCCTATGTGTTTAAGATATACTGGATACTTGGCACAGAATCTTGAGATTGGTAGGAAGTAACTAGGCATAACTTTTTTTAGGGAATAATTTTTTACGATTTTTGTGGTGCAATTTATTCGTATTACAATTCCTTGATAAATCAATAGTGACAAATGTTTATGTAGTTATCGGTCAACGAACAATAACTGTCACAAAAAGCATTGCTATTGAAGCGTTCTGACGCGTCCGGAAAGGTTTATACATTATATCATAAAGATTATTTTGCATTCGAATATTATAACGAAACATCCAGTCTTCTAATCTGAACGCCGCGCGTTCCAAGACGCCAACACAAGTTCGGACCCTTGGATTGTCCGCTGGATTAAATTAACATTAGGTGGAACTATTCGCAAGGGCCGCCATTGTCCGGCGGTGGCCGATTCCTAATTAAAATTACAACATGTAAATACTGGGCGTCTTGGGGCGTGTTTGTTTAAAAGTGGCCGCACCAGTTGTGCGGCCTAATGTCCGGCCGGGCCTTGTTGCCGGCTGTTTATTCAACGCTAAGACATTTATAAGTGGAAACTAAATATAACTGAGGCTGCCGAAATGCTGGATTATGGATCCTTGTTTTGTGGATATGGCGAAGTTTTGATAACGGCTGCCTTATTACGGGAACGGGGCTAACACAAACCTTTGGATCATCTAAAATATTGGAGCTAGTTTTATAAAATAAGACAATTTTAAATAAAAGTTTAATTAGTAATTAATATAACAACCATTAATATTTAATAAATAAACCATTTTGCTTTTTTTGGTGTAACTAAAAATACAACAAATAACAATAAAATCTGTCGAAGTGTTCTACGATTTAAAAAAAAATAAGACTATGTTTTCTCTTGCCACTACATTATACAAACTGATTATTTGTAGTAGTATGATGTAGTATGATATGTTGTAGTATGATTAATATTGAAATTACTGGTTAGAAGATACTTTTACGTTATGTTTGGATAACATTATATGATATTGGGAAATGGACAATAGCGCTTAATTCGGATGTTGATAAAACAAATCCGACTTAAATGATATGGTCCTTCGAGCCAGATTCGATTAAGCAAAGCATGTTATATTTTCCATATCTCTTAAATCTTTTTTAAGTACCTAGCAACGGCTACCGGTACACCGGTTGGGTGGTATGCTTTTTTATACTCTATGTGGATTTAAAAAAAATGAATGCATAATCTAGTTTTATTCATATCCATGCTGCATTGGCTGCTAAATGATATAATGATCGCAATATGAATGGGCAATATAACTCAAAACAGTTTTTGTTGAGTGTTAGGTATAAGCGCAGATTAAGAATAGATGTGCCTAAGACACTTGACAGCTGCGTTTCAGCAAAGAATTCCGAAAAAAGGATTCAGAATGTTGTTGCCTTTGCTTACTGTAGTATAATATTATCTGTGGTTGGACTTCAACAACTATACAGTCGTTGGACGACTATACTGTCATTAAAGCGCAGAAAAGCAAAAATACCCCTAAGATGCCACGTGGAGTGGTAAAAGGCGTCGAATCTAAGTAACATAAATTTGCATGTTGGTGTGGTACTAATTAGTGATATAACCTTCTTGCATGTTACAAAATGTGTGTAAGTTTGCTTGTAGGAAGTTATCCCTGGAACAACTGAACCGATTATGTATTTTGTTTTGTCATTAGAAAGTTATCCATACACTTTAGTGTTACCTCATCATTTAACTACTTCCACTTCCATGGGTTGACTGGAAGAGATTTCTGCCAGAGATAAGTCCATCAATTTGCAAACTTATTTTAATTTTATATTGTTTGCTGTATGTGCAATATCTAAAGCGTAAACAAACAAATGAAGTTACATTATTTCTGAGTGACATAGACTTTATTTAATTGTCATTAACTAGCAACTCGCCCCGGCTTCTCACGGGTAGTAAGTTTTATGTAAACAATCTAGCAGCAAAGCTACGGGTGGGTCACGAGTGTTTTATGAAAAATCGCATGTATGTACGAGTATGTATATTAATGTTTTATTAAACATTCAAGCTCAGTACACACTCTACTAATCATTACTCAGTGAAACCGTATCTATTTAATTCAATAATTTCCAAGTGTTTGGTTCCGGGCGGGCATATTTGTCTAAGGGTGAAATCCGGGCCGGGGCTAATCCAGAGTTTTGTTAAGTCCCCCGTCGGACCAGCGTGTTTGGACGTGTTCCGAACCTCAACTCCTTGCGAGAAACCCGGGCAACAGCGGTTCGCGTCCGATCGGGGAAAACTTGCCAAGGTATACTTACGATAAGTTTTGAATTGAACGAGTATCGATCGCTTTCGGCTATTGGAATCTGACGTGAGGTCTTGGATGCAAAGCGAGATATTTTCACGTGCTATTCACATAGTTTCAGCGTAACATCGTTATCGAACGCGTTATAAATAACGCCCAAGAACAGCAACTTTTCTGCAACAAAACAGAATTCTTTGGAGATTTCCTTACTTATTTACGTTGTTAATTACCTGCTGTAATTTGCAATCAAGAGCATGCGAGCAAGAAATATGAGTTCAAGTCATGAAGTGATGATTTTTTATGTATACAATTGATTAAAAGGCAATCAGTTGTTAAACAAGCCGTATGGTGTCGTAGCATACCCAATAGGAACGAAGTTCTTTATGCTATTCAACAAATATCATATTAAATTTATTTAAAACATCTCAATCGATTCTCTAGAAAATTCTCTTTGAATCATACGCATCGTATCTTGATCTCTGATGCGTTATTTTCGAGTTTATTAATTACGCGTGTTAACGTTAACGTTTCTTGTAACGGACAGTTTTTTCCCGCTAGCCCCTGTCTCCATAACGTCCCCTAAGGAACTTCGTTCCAATATTACAAAACAGTATCCCGACATGTCTGTATGTATGTTCGCGATGATCTCAAAAGCCACTGAAAGGATTTCCATGTGGTTTTCACTATCCATTATTGATTCCGGATGGTTTATATACAATGAAATCTAATAATGTTTTTATTTGAGTAAAGTTGAGTTAAGTTAAAAGTAAAATTTTATTTAGTAAAAATAAATTTAAATGGCTCACCACAGACCAAGTCTTAAGAGATACTTCAAAATATTGTTGATAAATCCTAAAGAAATCCTCGCGATGGCACGTTGCTCTCTGTTCGTTTAACTCACAATAACAATTTCTTTTATTTAAACCAATTTGCTGAGTAGGAAATAAAAACATACTTTAAAAACATTGCAAGTAGCGTGGTAATATGTTAGATTTAAATCTATTTCATACTCTACGCAACAGGCTAATGCAAGAAAGTATACTTTACTCACATGTGAGGCTGGGGCGGGTCGCTAGTATATACTGGAAAAGGAGATTGAATGACTTTATGATGAAAGTGAATCAACTAACCCCACTTTTGGTGACCTTTAACTAAATTGGCCCAATATTTCAGTATCGAGCTAGCTTTTCGAAATGGGTCCGAAGTTTTTAATTACCTCAAAAGCCTAGCTCCTGCGTCGTTACGGGGAAATTGCTTTTTGAACTCGACAAACTTAGTTTTGATTATGGGGGGGGGGGGCTCAATTTTATATTAACACTCGGTAATAGAGTTTGCTACTGTTCTGTTGTAATCTATATATTAATTCTGTTAATAATCTTAATGTGATTGTTTACTGTGAGTGCATTTTTGATTTGACGTTTATCAAAAAATTTGAACCAGAGCAAAAAAGTAACACCAGTCCTGTAGTATCATGTCGCCTTAAAAGTCATCCAGAGTCCTATGGTATTATCTCGCCTTAAAAAGTTAAGCCAGAGTCCTACGGCATTATCTCGCGTTAAAAGGTTAGACCAGAGTTCTAAGGTATTATCTGGCCTTAAAAAGGTAGACTAGACGCCTACGGTATTATATCTCGCCTTTAAAAAGTTTTTTTTGTCGAGTTTTCCATTTAAACGTAGGTCATCTATCTACGTTTAAATGGAAAACTCGACAAAAAACGTTTTTGGCTGACTAAGATCCCTTAGTCAGCTTTTACGACCTCAATTTAATTAAGCTGTAGCGACAAGCGACTTTTATTTAATTAAGCTGTAGTGACAGTAGTCTAGATTCAAAAACAATTACTGATAATTTTAGAAAATCATGATACAAGATTAGTGTTTTGACACTCATTGAATTCGATTTTGATGCTCAAAGACGAATTCGACAAAGTACCACAAATCCTATATAAAAATTTACAAAATTAGGGCAATGTGTGGCATGACCGTAAGTCAATGTGTTACAAAAAACCATATTGAATTTAAATTAAAATGGATCTAGGTTTGCCTCTAAACTTAGACCTAAAAAAATCCAAAATAGGCAAATCCAGAGTATATTAAAACCAGAAGTCCAGGATTCAAAATTTCATTGGAATCGACATTTATGTATATATCCATTTATATTTATACTTATTTATATATTTGCATATTTAGTATTCATTTTATCACCATTTTGTATATCTTATTTAATAGTAACAAAGAGTTTTTAGCTTTTATTATTATTTTTCCCAATTCGCATACCGTCAACAAACATGCCTCTGGAGACGCATTTTTGAAACAATGAAACTCAATTTCGCATTCGAAATCGTAAGATTCGCATTCGAATTAGCAAATTCACTATTTTTGAAGTTTCATTAAGTGAAATCTGCAACGAGTGGTCCTACCCACTCGTTGTTGATTTCTACTAGTAGAATATACGCAACGTAATATAAGTTCCGTTTTACATGCGATTTATCGCTGGTTTTTTAAATAAATGAGCTATTACAATGTTATTGCGTACCAGATTTTATTTTTTCTGCGTGTAACGGTTTCTAACATTGAATTTGTTTTTATTGACAAATACTGAATTCGAGTGATTCAAAAATCCTTAAAATAGAGAACAGGAGAAAATAATTTCGCACGTGATTTGTATTCGTGTTCGAATTCAAGATTCATTTCTAATGAATCAAAAATGCGTCTCTAGGTCCGCCTCTGTCCGCCTTACACTAGATCATATGTTGTACGAAAAAGCTTAAATAAAATAAAATATAAATCGTCTGACAGATGAACGGACGAATGCAATGATAAGCACAGGAGCGTTACCAAACGAAGTTTTGGTCACGCCAAAAATATTGTCGTATTTGCCCGAGGCTGAAAGAAACGCCGCGAGCCGCGGTGCGAGGACCGCGAGGTAAACACGGTGTTTTGTTGTCCCGTTATTATTTATGTAACGACTGTTGTTGTCTTAGGAGTGTTAGTGGAAGTGTGCGGTGGAACTTTCCTAGTTTGGCCGCCCGTCACGAGCGGTGACTTTATTGTGCGAAATAGCTGGCCACCTCTTCTATATTGCGTGGAGGTGATGATTCATTCTGTGTGGCTATATTATAAAGCTTTTATTAAGCTGTTTTTTTACACTCAACGCTTACTTACTCTCGACTGCGCACATCAAGAAGAATCTGCTGTCAAGAGCTATAAACACTATGCATGGGGTCCATAGGGATCATCGGACTATTTACAACGTTTTAACCAAATCAGAAACGTTTCTGTTCCCCTACATTTTGACAACACCTTGACACTGCTCTACATTTGAAATCAGATTCTGGTACATCTATAAATAATACGATTGCCCCCAATTGCCCCTCTGAATACACGAGTCAGACAATTACATATATTGAAGAAATTACCACCATTAATATAAATAAGGATATCAATACTCAGCTGACATACTCGCACATATTAAGTACTAAAACAAAACTCTAATGCCTTATGACGGTTAAGGGGGCACAGTCAGTCCACTAGCGCCGCCATTCGTTTTTTATTTAATTATGATGAATTAAAGACGTTTCTACAAAAAATAGCACAGTCAGGAACTTAATGTAGATACTTCAGATTTATATTTACGCATTTTGTACACATTAACCGTATAGAATAGTCGAAATCATAATTATTGCTTAAAGTGGTCACTTTTAGCAATAATTCTGATTATTATTCAGGTATAAAGGTATAGATAGATTAAAAGTATAGGAATAATCATTTCTATACTTTTAATCTATAACTGAATAGCTCCCAAAAATCTAAAATATCTATATTGAGTTCCTGACTGTGCTATTTTTTGTAGAATCGTCTTTAATTCATCATAATTAATAAAAAACGAATGGCGGCGCTAGTGGACTGACTATGCCCCCTTAAATACCCCGCAATCCGCAATTTCTATATTAGTCATATCACAAACATTACCCGTGTAATGCAGTAGCCAGGAAAAACATAGTCAGGATGTTTTCTAAGAAAATCACGGAGCGATCTTGTATATTGTGCATAATCCGCGGGGCGCATTCCCTCCGCTCAACTATGCTGAATATTTTTAATCAATACAAATTAGGTTGAAGCATGGCTGGCCTCGGGCGGTGCCCAGTGTTACGGCACGCGCACTGTGCGAAACCAATATATTAGTTAAATTGATTAAATTCGTTGAAGAAATTGGTTTGATTTTTTATTGAAAACATTCAGTGTAAATAATACCATTGATTTATAAATTTTTATTTTACCATTTCTGCACACGCAATTACAGAAATTTAACAAAGGCAAATGGGAACGGCAGAAGGTTTTCTGGTTCATTTTTAGTGCTAGGGCTTTTTAACCCACTTGGCTAGCTACCAACATCTTCCCTAAGTTTGTCGCCATCATTATAATATTGATAACAGTATTATGTTCTATAACTGAGAGGTAACATAACCAATTACTCAGATTATGAGGATTCAAGGTAATAAAGGCTTCCATCTTCGGCCTTGGCATTACTTACCATCAAGGCCAGAGCTTTTTCATGTAAAACACACTGAAATTTTATAGTATCTGAATGAATGTATATATACATTTTTCATGGCACAAAAAGATACAATTAAATAACGAGAGATTTGAGTGAAACACAAAGTTCTATTTGCGCTATCTATGGTTTTATGTATATATTTCTTAAAGTTGAGACTTGTTAAGCATCTAAATTCATGAATATGACATTTGAGTCCTTTCTTTTTTTTTGTCTCCGAGCTGCACAAAATTTTTATAGTTGTTTTTAATCACATGACCATCGTCTCAAGCAGTATAACAGTTTTCCTTTTTATCAACAAAATAATAAAAACAGATAAGTTTTTTCTTTTGGGAAAAAACTAATAACATTTTTTCCGGAACATAACATCAATGTATGAGTCGTATATTTTTGTCGTGGACCAAATTGCTACGCGAGACCACTGTGCGCTGAGCTTGCATATGATCAGGCCATCTTTCGCTAAAGTTAGTTAGCGAGCTCAAGATATTGATTTATCGGTATCTCGTCTCCCCAGGTACGGCGGTCTACATCACCGCAGTCGCGGTTCGATGCTTGCCCGTGCTATTTGTGGAAAGTTTGTCGGGGATTTGTTGTCTGTTTCGAACGCTTAAGTTTGATTTTGTTATTTACCGAGATACCTACTGCGGTTCATGTTTTTAAGTATAGATTTTTTAATCTAACACTCTAGTTCCGGAATTGATGACTTTTGATAAGTGATTGATTTTTGTAAATCAAGCGATATTCACATTTCGAAGGCAAAACATGAAAACATATAGAAGACACAAGACTCCATAAGTGACATAGCTCACTACGGTATGTGGGTACTTAATTGATATCAAAAAGTTACGAGACTGAAAAAAAACATATTATTGTTTTTATTTTCATCTATTAAACACAATTTAAATTAGTCTTGAGAGTTTACTAAATCTGAATAATAGCATAGTTTGTGTTATTAAATTATTGTTATATAATAAAGTGTTAGTTTATAATAAATACATATTTACTTTATTTGACTTAGATATAATTCAAAAGTTGTTCAAGTCGCTTTCACTATTAAGCTTTGCAACCACTAAAACTTGCCTCATTCAGAAACGTAGAGTTCTTACAAACTAAAAACGATATACACTGACAAAATTTCCACAAAAATTGCGCCAGGCGCTCCCCGCTAGAAAATTTCAGCGAGAAAAGTCCATCGTACGTATACGAAACGAACTAGCGGCTAGCTCTCCCAAACTCGTTAAAGTGGCAAGTCCGCCGTTTAAAAAGCCTCCGTCAGGTTCTTTGCGGCGTCCACCCCCTACCAACTTACACAGGACTGCCATTTAGACTCCGGCCGCAGCCAGCGGGGCTGCTTCGCCGCGTGTGAATCGCATTGGCTAGCTTTTTTATACCACATGGGTGACGAAACATGATGCAACGCTCTTTGATTGATTTACGTAATTTAATAATCCTGTGGCGGTGGCGGTCGCGTACCGGGAGACGCAGCGTTGGTACCCCCTACAAGGTGGACTAACGATCTGGTGAAGGTCGCGGGAAGCCGCTGGATGCGGGAGGCGCAGGTCCGATCGGTTTAGAGATCCCTGGGGGAGGCCTATGTCCAACAGTGGGAGTCTCTTGGCTGAAATGATAAATAATAATCCTTGCAACTCAGTTTAGAGTGCCAGAAGGAGACTCAGTAGGTTTGTAGTTTTCGTGTGCCTGTATCTTACCAATTTCTGCCGTGAAGCAGCGCTTTGAAGGAAAAGACAGGCGGTGAAATCGCTCAGTACTGTGACTCGACATCTTATGTCATATGTTAGCTATACATTGGGCCAAAAAAAATAATAATAATAATAAATAATAATAATAATAATAAATAATAATAATAATAAGCCCCCTAAAATCCAACCACACGTCCTGATCCGAACATCTGATCACGTGGGGGGCGGACAACACTATTACAAATTACTGGAGTGGCTAACGTGGTAATGGTAACCCAACTACTATGGAGAAGAGAAAATGTACTTATAATTTACGATCGCTTCCCGGGGGTCGCCGGGGCACACCCAGTGCCGGCGCAGGGTGTCTCAGCAATGCAAACACCGGCGGCGGGAGTAACAGGCTGGCTTCCGCGCAACATAATAATGTTACAGCCAATACGTCTTCAGAGCATGAAACCACTTCATCTCTTTTCCCATCAATCCCATCTTCATCAAATATTTCATACTGCCAATCAGTCACCCAATCATCAAATAGCTCACCCCAGTCGGAGGATGTTGCACATGAAACGTTATTAGTTTCTGACTTTGTGCCCACCACCAGTACTGGCAAACGTAGAAAATGGACATCAGATATGAACGAATTTATTCTACGTACTTATCTTTATCTTACATCTATGGAAACAGATACTAAAGCTTACCTTTTACCATTGCATACAAAATTCATTGACAAATTTCCGAACATGCAAGTAAATAGACAACGACTTGGTGATCAACGCAGAGCAATAATACGCAATAAATTACTCCCACAAGAAAAGATCGATCAAATTTACAAAGAGGTTCAAAATGAATTACAAAATATTCAGTTCAATATCCAAAACCACCACACGCAAACATTGCGGCCAGGACAACGAATGAAGTGGACAAACGAACACAATGAATATATAATTAGATCATATTACACCATCACCCGAAATGAAACAGACAAAACTGCTTATAGACAATCTCTGCACCAACAGTTTATCACAAAATATCCACATTTTGTACACATAAGTGAACAAAGAGTGGCTGATCAGCGTAGAGCAATAATACACAATAAACTTTTAAGCAGCGATAAACTTGAACTCCTAAGATCAGAAGTAGCACAAGAATTAAATATATCAACACATGCAATATCAATTATAGAATCAAACATAGACACCCCCGTAGAACAAGTAAGTGAAAACTTTACGCAATTAATTGAAAATGATTTACTTACAATAGATACAGACCAATTTAATACTTTAACACAACCTTTAGCAATAGATAGTTCATCAAATTTAGATAAAGAAATAGACGATACTTTTAAAAAGGCATTTGAATATTTTGAACACTCAAATCCAACAGACAGGCCATATATACCAAGACAAAAATGTTCACGTAAATTTGCCAAAATAGTTCAATATTTAAATAATCACACTCTTCCGTCAAAATTAACGACAGACATTACTTTTAAAACACTACAAACACTTATTTATTGTTCAGCATGGACGGCTTCAAAAATTAATGGTACTAAATTATCAATTCCACCTTCAGAGCAACCCAACTTGAACAAGGATGCACAGGAACCTAATTGGCAAAAACGTCTTAACCGTAGAATCCTTGATTTAAGAAAAAAGATAGGTATACTCACTCAATATAATAGGGGAAACCGGAGTTCCAATGTGACAAAGCAAGTAAATGCAATATTTGAAAACTACCAAACTCATACTACACATGAACAACGAAATACAGAACCCATTCACTTCCTCGATACACTTAAACAAAAATTATCGGTATTAAGTAGTCGTTTGGATAGATACAAAAAATGCACTTTTAGAAAGTATCAGAACAATCAGTTTAGAAATAACGAGAAATGCTTCTACAATAAACTCAAAAAGCTAAGTACGAATCACACAAACAACACACAAAGTATAGCAAACACAGTAAAACCCGAAGATCTTCGAGAATTCTGGGGTAATATTTGGGAAAACCCAATATCACACAATACCGAAGCTGAATGGATATTAAAGGAAATAGAAAACGTAAAAAATATTAATACAATGCAATATGACAATATTCCAATAGAAGTTTTCAAAAAAGTCATTAGTAAAATACACAACTGGAAAGCCCCAGGTTCCGATCATATCCATAACTTTTGGTATAAAAAACTCACATCCACCCATCCACACATCTACAATCATATTAACAATTTTATTAAAAACCCTGCAGAAATGCCTCAATACTTTACGGTAGGAACAACGTTCATGATACCTAAAGACTCGAACGACTATTGTAACCCATCTAAATACCGTCCAATAACTTGCCTCCAAACAATATACAAAATTACTACATCGTGTATAGCCGAAATTATAAATGCACACGTAGAAAATAACAACATATTTGCTGAACAACAAAAAGGATGCAGAAAATTTAGTCAAGGCTGCAAAGAACAGATCACAATAGACTCAGTAATTTTATCTCAAGTTAACCGTAAGAAACAAGATTTATATAGCATGTATATTGATTATAAAAAGGCCTTTGACTCAGTTCCTCATTCTTGGCTTCTTCAAATTTTAGATATTTACAAAATTCATCCTTCAATAGCAACATTTCTTAAATTAGTAATGGCCAACTGGAATACAAGATTGAAAGTAAATATTGATAATACTATTATACTTACTGAATCAATAAAAATACAAAGGGGTATTTTTCAAGGCGATGCATTGAGTCCATTGTGGTTTTGTTTAGCTTTAAATCCGCTATCGAATACTCTTAACACAAGCAATACAGGTTTCGAATTAAAGTACCAACATGAACAACCTGACACACACATAGATCTAACAGACACGCATATATTAAACCATCTTCTTTATATGGACGACATCAAATTGTACGCTAGCTCAATATTAGATTTGAATAGTCTCCTGAATATTACAGAACAATTTTCAACAGACATTAAAATGGAATTCGGTATTGATAAAACTAAAATAAACTCTGTGCAAGCGGGAAAAATCCATCAACATCAGTTTCAATTACAGACAGGTGACATAATACAGCACCTGGAGGAAAATGAAGCTTATAAATACCTAGGCTTTAATCAATCCAGACAGATTCACTCTAAAGAAAGTAAAGATAAGCTAACACGAGAATTCACTCATAGACTTAATGCAATCCTCAAATCGCAACTTAACTCCAAATATATAATAAAAGCTATCAATACATATGCCGTCCCTGTTCTCACTTATTCGTTTGGTATATTGAACTGGACCAAATCTGAGTTAAAGAAGCTACAACGTACTATTAATGTGTTAATGACCAGACACCGAAAACACCACCCGAAAGCATGCATCCAACGACAGACCTTATCTAGGAAGGAAGGTGGCAGGGGACTTATAGATCTTACAGAACTTCATAGTAAGCAAATCACTAACATGCGCAGCTACTTTCATGACAAATCAACTATATCGAATCTACACCAAGCAATAGTAAATACTGATCATAAACTGACTCCATTAAATCTTAGTAACAAATCCAATCAACCAAACGAAAATTACTGCAGTACTCAAACGAAAATTGACGAATGGACTCGGAAGTCTCTGCATGGTAGACACCGTCAGGATCTCAACCGCCTCAATGTCGACAAAGAAGCGTCGAACGAATGGTTAATCCAGGGTGAGCTATTCCCAGAGACTGAAGGGTTCATGATCGCAATTCAAGATCAAGTTATAGAAACACGTAATTATAGAAAACACATACTGAAAACACTACAGGATACAGACACCTGCCGTCGATGTAATAGCGCCTCCGAAACCATCCAACATATAACAGGAGCCTGCAAAGCAATAGTCCAGACTGAATATAAACATAGACATGATCAAGTTTCAAATATAATACATCAAAAACTAGCTTTACTTTATAATCTCATATCAACTGAAACGGCATACTACAAATACACACCGCAAAACATTTTGGAAAATAGTACCCACAAAATATATTTTGATAGAGCCATTCTCACAGACAAAACTACCCATTATAATAGACCCGATATAACCCTCATTGACAAAGTTAATAAGACTGCTCAGCTAATTGATATAGCTATCCCTAACACACACAATTTACAGGCCACTATTGCTGAAAAACAAACCAAGTACATTGACTTAAAAGAAGAAATAGCCCGTATGTGGAATTTAAATAGAGTAACAATAGTTCCTATAGTAATCTCAAGCACTGGTATTATCCCTAAACAACTCTTTCTTTCCCTGAACACTCTCAACCTTCCTAAATACACGTTTCGTTATCTTCAGAAAGCTGCAATATTAAATATATGCCGAATAGTTAGAAAATTTTTACAGTCCGACAATAGCGCCCCAACTTTTGATCTGTAAAATCATAGCGATAAGCACTTGGCTTAGGCCCGTGATTCTCGTTTTTACTCCCGGTACTATACCGAGAACAAAAAAAAAATAATAATAAATAAACCCTTGTAGAGGCTGTATAATTGCAAATTCTAAAAGACTACAGGTACATGTACTACAGGCGACTGTAGCCTCTAACCATCGTGTCGGCTGACTGTTTGATTGCTAACTTTTGCATAAAAAAGTTCCGTACTCTCTATACCCACCTGAAAGTCCTCGCCTTTACAAAGTTATTGCACAAACACAACATACAAACTGGGAATCTATTTTGGAATCGTTCCGTCAGGTGTTGAGTGATATTCGTTTTGTTTCCGACGAAAATCAAAATAAGTAATAATATTCGTGAATCACCCCAGTAAGCAGAGCATCACACTCAACACACACGCCAATATAATACTCATACACATCACACACATACATCGGAAGGAAAGTATTTTTATTATTAACATTTTTGCCCGTGTTTGATCGTTCTTTATACTGACTTTAATGTGACAAACTTTTTAATTACCTATGTAATAATTTTAATGTTAAATTTCCATGCTATAAAGTTTGCAATAAATAAATAAATATTTATTTTCGAATTTTGTATCAATGAAAAAGAATCGAAAATTGATATAAATCGAGCACAGCCGACGCTCGACGAGCACTTGATGTTAGACGAATGATTCGAAAATGTCCATGATGCCGATGAGGTCTATCGACCTCACTCCCGAATAAACACACAATTCTATTTGGGTGGTCTTCTGTGTAGGTAGGTAATGGCATTTTCCTGGACCAATTCCTGGACTGAAAGTGCATTAGTGCAATAATCAGTACGAGATTTGAAAGGTATCTAATATGTAGAGAATTTTAAATTTTTCATACCCAAGTCCTAAATCCACGTAAGCGAATAATTAGAATTTTCATTTGAAGATGAATGCGTTTGAAAAGATCCATTTCTAAGTCAGTAGCGATTCGTCACGTTCCTGTAATAATGTTTTGAGGTAACTATTTTGCATCAGCATTTCAGTATTTTGATTTTTTTATAGTAAAAGAAGATTTTTGTTTTGCAATTAGTTAATTCTACCCAATATTATACAAATTGTTTAGTCTTGATATATCGTTTAGATTAAGGGTTATACTGTTATGCTTAATCAGGGGTCACAGGAGCGAACTTGAACTAGAATTTTTAATAAGTTTCTCGTCAGTAAAATTAAGCATCGTTTTAATATATGTTCATCATGAAGAGCTTTACAAGTTTGTAAGCATTAAGTGCATAAGTATGAGAAGATTATCTCAGCCAGTTCCTGGAAGTTTGGCAGCGGCTTAGGCGCCGCGGGCTGGACAGCACTTGACCATAAGATCGACAGCCACGTCTCAACGCGACTCCCCGGGACACAGACTAAGGAAATGCATTACCACAATTAAAGAATACCAGGGGGTTGATTATCTAACTTCGGTGGCTAACTAGAACTGTCATTTTTGAATGAAACTTTACATCCATTTCTAGTTCAGTGAGTAGTTTTAAAATGGCGGCGTTCATTATAGCAGTAACGGTAAAGTAAGACGGGGGTATCCATGCAGACTAATCGGGTACAGAGTTTCCCTCCAGTAAATTTAACGGTATTTCGTTTTTCGTAAATATGTGCATCAGTCTTTCTATGTGTGTATGTATGTGTTTATTAAATAATTTCAAATTATTATTTTATTTATCTCTAAAATAACTTCTTTTAACCTTTTTAATTCTTAAGATAACTTTTTATGAAAACAAGACGACACAGTCAAAAAAATTACATGAACAAGTTTTTAGAGTTTCACTTCCCTAACTTGTACAACTTGGGACAATTTTTGGACATCCTGTATGGCTCGTTTAATGTTTAAGCGTTCATATTAAAGAGACGAGGAATTCCGCAGAAATTATTCACGCTGTGACCACTTAACTGAGACAGGACGCAGAGCTGGTCTCTTAAATAACGCACTTAGCCGCTTGTTAGACCGAACTTTATTAGAGACAGAGTTGCCGGTTCGAGTGTGTTAAGTTTAAGTTCGCTTTAAGTGAGGACAAGTTGCCCCGGGCAGCTTGAACTTATGCCGCGATAGATTTCGGGGATTTAGCGGCTACACGGTTTTTATTTTAGTGAGGTTCGGTAAGGTGGAGCTGAAAGGCCTGCAGGCTTCAGGACGGAACGCTTCAGGAGTTTCGGAAGATTCGGTGAAACGTTGAAGTTTTCTCTTTAAAATTTTCTGAACGATCGTTATGATCGTGTTGATCGGAAAAAGTGTAAAAACCGGCCAAGCGCGAGTCGGACTCGCCCATGAAGGGTTCCGTAGGATTTATGACGTATTAAAAAAACTACTTACTAGATCTCGTTCAAACCAATTTTCGGTGGAAGTTTGCATGATAATGTACATCATATATTTTTTTAGTTTTATCATTCTCTTATTTTAGAAGTTACAGGGGGGGGGGGGGGGGGGATACACATTTTACCACTTTGGACGTGTCTATCGCGAAAACTATTCAGTTTAGAAAAAAAATATATTAGAAACCTCAATATAATTTTTGAAAACCTATCCATAGATACCCCACACGTATGGGTTTGATGAAAAAAAAAATTGAGTTTCAAATTTATTGCTTTTTTCTATTTTCGTGTGAAAATCTTAATACGGTTCACAGAATACATCACCTTACCAAGTTTCAACAGTGTAGTTCTTATAGTTTCGGAGAAAAGTGGCTGTGACATACGGACGGACAGACAGACATTACGAATCTATAAGGGTTCCGTTTTTTGCCATTTGGCTACGGAACCCTAAAAATGTAGTTAGGACAATTACAGTGTTATTTCTAGGTAAACTATTTTCTGTCATTAATAATAATTTTCATTCCCCCCATCTCGGAAAGAGTATTTTTGCTATTCGATATCCGACCGCCAAAGCCGTTTTTATCCGCTTGAGGTTAAAGTAAATTTGAATTTAGAACATCGCGTACACTAGGTATGTGATTTCAAAACATCATTAAACCTATCTACTTTCATCTCCATGGTGCCGAATTTATTATACAACTTATTATAAATTTGTTAAAAACTCGGACTCTGAACCTCCTTGGTGTACTTTTGTTTTTAATTTGCTTTGCGCGCGCCATTTTGTTTTGACGTCGTATTGTTATAAATAAGTAACTTGAAAACAAGTAAGAAAAAAACGTATTATTTGTTATACATAATATAAATATTTTTCTGTAATACTTACCTATCATAATGTTGTAGTAAATATGTACCTAAACTGAAATAATAGTATCTTGTGATTGTAAATGTTCTATTTTGTATTTAGTCATTTCCTCGCTGAGGGGGGATGAAAAGTTACGTGTTGCACTCGAGTGCAAAGATTTTTCAACTTGTGCTCAACTTTGATTCCCTCGCTAACGCTCAGGATTCTAATTTTTAGAATCCTTCGCTTGCTCGGTCATCAAAGATGAGCACGCGGTTAAAAAGCAACTTTGCACTCATGTATAACAAATAACTATTGTCAAATACATAATAATATTGTCTTTTTGAGATAAGGACAATATGAACAATATCAGAGATTGTGGAATAGGACAAAATGAAAAAATGCGCATCATGTGTTTCAGTAGGTAACTTAAGAGGTAAAAACATAGGTTTTCAGCCACTTAGGTGGATGGAGAGACTGAGAGCATAAAGATAAGAAGCAATTTGCAAGTAAATAACTTATCATAATTAACAAATATTTTGTATCTTGTTTGGATCTTTCATTGGATTTCACATGTAATAACATTTTTCATATGAACCAATTTGGTTTTACCAAAGGTCGTTCCACGACAGATGCTGGAGTTGCACTTCTCAAACACATTTTTGCCGCTTGGGAGTGTAAACAAGATGTGATTGGTATATTTTGTGACCTGTCGAAGGCTTTCGACTGCGTTAGTCACCAGACTCTTTTAAATAAACTCAAACATTATGGTGTCACCGAAAAAGCAATTAGCCTTATGGAGTCTTATTTGTCCAATAGGGTCCAGAAAGTTGTTATTAGCAAAACTGAGTCTGTTGGTGCATCTATAACTATGGGTGTACCTCAGGGATCGATATTGGGACCTTTGCTTTTTTAATTTACATTAATGATCTCCCACATTTCACTAACAATCTGTGCGATACAGTACTATTTGCAGATGATACTTCTTTAATATTTAAGGTTGACAGAGGTAATGAAAATACTGACGTTGTAAATAGTACTCTTTCTAATGTATTGCATTGGTTCACAATTAATAACTTATCATTAAATTCAAATAAAACTAAATGTATAAAATTTTCATTGCCAAATGTAAGGAAAGTGGATACTATTGTGGAAATGAATAATCAAATTATTGAATTCATTGATTGTACCAAATTTTTGGGCATTACATTAGATTCACGTTTGCAGTGGGATCCACATATTGAGTCCTTGGCAAACAGACTTAGTTCTGCGGCATATGCAGTTAAAAAAATAAGACAACTTACTAATGTTGAAACGGCAAGATTGATTTACTTTAGTTATTTTCACAGTGTTATGTCGTATGGACTACTACTGTGGGGATCGGCTGCTAGTATAGAAAGTATTTTCGTACTTCAAAAAAGAGCAGTTCGCGCTATTTATAATTTACGAACAAGGGATTCTCTAAGAGATTTATTTAGAGAAATTAATATATTGACCTTAGCAGGACAATACATTTATGAAAATTTGATTTATGTCTATAAGAATTATAATACATTTGAAACCAATTTCCACGTTCACCAATTAAACACAAGAAATAAAAATAAACTTGCCGTTCCAACGTACAGACTCCAAAAAACTAGAGGCTCATTTATGGGGAAATGTATAACGTTTTACAACAAAGTTCCACATAGTGTAACTGACTTGCCTTTTCATAAGTTTAAAGCGCATGTAAAAAAGACTCTAATGAGTAAAGGATATTATAAAGTCAACGATTATTTAAATGATGCCAATGCCTGGTGCTAATATGAAGTTATTATTCGTTATAATGTCAATAATCGTGTTGTTGTGTATAGCTATTGATGTTAACAAATGTTGTTGGCAGAAAAGAACTGACACTGATTTTGAATTAGACTAAGTTATTAAATGTTTGGTAACAACATAATTTATTGTATTATGATTAATGTATACGTCTATAACTTATTTTTTGACATTTTAAGTGTATGTAAGCATACCGATTGTAATTTTTTTTAAAAACGTTCAATGACTATGTAACAAAACAAAAATTGTAAATGGCGATTTAAAAGAGGAGATAAAAAATTTGACCTTTCGAGTTTCTTGCCTGTTCTTTTCGAGAAGGCTCTCCCAATTTCCGAACAGGTGTAGATTCAACTTTTTTTTTTTCATTACTACTTGTATTTGCAGACATCTTGAGTAGGTATATTCAGGATGTATGCACATACAAGGTTAAATTTATGTTTCCTTTAAATTAGAATGTTTTGCTTTGTTTTGACGTCAATAAGTGCCTGTAAAGGCCTAAGTTGAATAAAGATTTTTGAATTTGAATTTGAATATGTTTCTGTTATAAGCTTATGTTGGTGTAATTTTATTTTTGTTTAATGGTTACATAATATAGTAATTATATAGATATTATTAAATTAAGTTAAGAATTATATGAGACAACATTCCGATATTTTTTTATTATTTAAAAAAAACGTCGCCCCACACTAGGATTTTCTCCTGTGTTGTGGGTGCAGTTACAAACATAGAATATCACATGCACATACACCCAGACCGGAACAAATTTTTGTAGCCCATACAAAATATTTATCCCGTACGGGAATCGAATCCGCGACCCTTTGCGCAGTAGGCGATTACTCGACCTCTGCGCTAACCGTGTCGTCAGTCAGCCCGATATATAAATATGTTTTTTTTTCTGTATATGCTAGTATTAAGTACGTCTTTCAGGCTGCAGGAACCACTTAAGGCAATAGCTGAAAACCCACGTTGCAGCTTGTTGTAGCATGATATCGAGCTAGGAGCCTATTGAACATCACACATGCAATTCGCCCATCACTTGTGTTTTTTAAAGTTTTTATTTTTTTACTCAAATGTAGTGTTTGTGTGTGTGTGTGTCTCAATAAATTTATTTCTATCCTATTCTAATAATGTTGTGAAAAATTACTGAGTAAATTAAATAAAACAAGCCGTGTGGTGTCATGGGACACCTGATAAGAAGGAAGATCTTTATGCCATTCGACAAATATTTTATTAAATTTATTATATTTAAAGAATACAATTTCTTGCCTTTCGTTGCGATCAATATGACTTTCATTAAAAAAAACCTCAATCGATTCTTAAGAAAATTCTATAAAAATCATACGCATCGTGTGTCGATCTCCGACGCATTGTTTTCGAGTTATTAATCAGAAATGCGCCGTAACGCTTTTTTGTAACGTAACGTACCTACAATTTTTGCCGATTAGGCCCTATCTCCATAACGTCCCACAAAGAACTTCGTCCCAATAACTAAAATGAAACATCACAATATGATTCTGTTGTTGAAACTCTGTAACGCAAAGTACGCGTAATATGATGATTCGAATGACATCCTGCCTTGTCGAATTGGGCTCCGGCGCCGCGGGATCATTTGGAACAGGGCAATGATGATCAAAGGCATCGTAATGACTTGTAGTTTCACCCCCGGCGCTTCCTAGCCAATTTATCACGGCAGCATCCACCCTCCGCAACAATGGCACGGGAACAATTGAAATATCACCTTATTCAGATCCGCTAGATCGCTGCGCCTAAAAAATTCTTCGGTGATCACTTTGCTCTGTAATCAGTTAAATGTAAGAATTATGTTGTGGTATTTTTTTTATTAAAAAACGTTACCCAATTTTTATAGCTAAGTGACAACTGCCAGCCTTATGTGAAGCTGTAACAAATGAATGGCCAATTTCATCAACCTTGCCTTAGCCAGGATACCTATAGCTACGTACGTACTGAATCTAATAAGACCAAAAGTGTCTAATTTCGTAAAGGTTTATGGGGGTAAAATAGTTATGGCCCGAAACAATATTTCAATAAGAAATCTAGGCACTTGCCTCGGACTTTCAACTCTAAGCGGTGTGCAACAAACTGCATTTTGAAGGGCATACTCTAGCCATGAATTGGCACATCACAGTCCTCTTAAAGACAAAAAGTGAAAGCATAAGACTTAGAAGTTTCCTGAGCTAAGGTGGGTGAAATTGGCCGTAAGCATTTACGGCCTTATTAATTAATGATCCAAGAAGGAGTAAAATTTTTAATTTTACTCCTTCTTGGATCATCCTCGGATAAGTTACTCCGTGTTTTGTCTTGTTTCCGCACATGTCGGCTGTCATATGTCAAAAGTAAATGGATGATCCAAGAAGTAAAATTTTTATTAACAAGGCCGTTAAGACGAGGTTTCCCAGAAAATCTATTTGTGCACGGCCACTGCTGTATTGCAATGTAATAAAGTTGCTTTATGCATAGCTTCTAATGTCGCTTACGCGCGGTGACCAAACTAAAACGTTACTTTTTACACATTTTAATCGATTTTTGGAAAACTGGGGTACAAAATAAAAATTGTACGTTTGCAATTTTCTAGATAATAAAAGTGCACGTCTATTAGTAAAACTTAAATGTCATTTTTTATAGTATTTTCTGATTCACAGCAGTTTATTTAACAGCGCGATCTTTGTATTTTATTTCTATCGAGTGAGTGATAAATGATAAGCTTTAAATATTATTATAATGTTTCTGTCTTTAAGAATGTTTAGATGAAATGTTGAAAAATGTCACATATGAAATTTAGAACGGTATGTTTAATATTTGTGGCGGTACAGTCAATCGAAATTGTTCGAAAACGGGAAGTACGGGCGCCTTAATGTTTTGTTAAGAGTAATTAAGGTTAGTTTACACTAGAGCTTTCATTTATAACAAACAGCCGCTGTATAGAAAATTGCATGCCATCACTTTCTTGCAATACTGATTGAGGCATGAGGCAATAATGTTACAGTTTATGTCGGATCTCTTTATCTAACCGGCGACGTAAAGCTTTATAACGTTGTGGGTGTAACAGCTACTGTGCTCACCATAGACAGATTCTTATGGCGGCCGCCTAGTTTCTTCTAGCCCTAGTTTTAAAGTTATTTGAAAAATGACATTTCTGTGTTGTTTGTCTGACACAAACGCTATTAGTAATATAATTAATTTAAATTTTCAATAACTAATGATCATAGCATAGAGTCATTTCCAGTATACTGTTTTATGTATGTATACACGTAAATTTTTTTATCACCCTGGAAAATTTGAGGGAGGCTTCACGACATGGTATTAGAATGTTTTAAATATGAATAAAAAAATAACTCATTTACTAAATTTTATATTATTAATTTTAAAAAATCCAAAAAATGATGCACTAGTTGAGAGCAGCATTTTTTGAGATTTTTTATTTTTTTTATAATTTTTTATTTCATTTTTTTATATATAATATTGGATGTGTCCTGAAGCGTCCCTGTAATTTTCCAGGATGATTAAAAAATAACCGTGTATTGTATATGTTTGATTGAAATAGTTGGATCATATAATCGTGATTGAACTTCACTTGAGAAGTTCGTTCAATCATCTATAGTTTCGACTTAATTTGATTTTGGATGTTTACTTTTAGTTCAACCACCTCCGTGGTCTAGTGGTTAACAACAACTGGTTTATCAACGCGTTACGATGCGTCATTAGCGATAAATACTGATACGCTCTTTTCACTGCAGCTTTACTTAGTGTTAGAAGTAAACAAAACATAATTAAAGCTCAGTTAATTGCTTTATATTTAGACATCAGTGGGATAATTATGGTTGAATTAGTATTACTGACTAATGCGCTCTTTGTTTTGATCGAACAATTGATGTTATAATCGCTGCGGTTAAAAGTAGTTGTAATCGAGTAGGTTTTGAAACAAATCAATTCGCTTGTAGCTTTGTGCAATAGGTACTTTTAACTTCTTATTACGTATATTCGATGCATCTACAAAGTTAATGGAAGAAAATATAATTTCTACCTACGAATAAGCATTCACGAGAATATTATGTATATTAAATAATACATATTAGGTCCTTACATATGAAATTGGCGTTTTGTATGGGAGGAACATAAGGTCGATTTTTTTAAATATAATATATTTATTCAATCAAAGTATGTACCATTGCTATCTATGCACTTTTGCCATCTCATAGGTAGTTCATCGATCCCTTTACTAAAAAAAAACATTCGGACGGGAATCATTGGGGATCACGGGACGGGAGTTGAATTTTTTCTCTTTCAAGAAGTTATCCAAATTTCGAAAAAAATGGTAATCTGTTGGAGCAAGGTCCGGCGAGTGCGGTGGATGTCTTAGACATTCCAATTGAAACTCCTCTAATTCAGTAGCCGTCTGTTGTGCAGTGTGTGGTCTAGCGTTATCATGAAGCAGCAGTGGCCTAGAGCGATTGACCAGCTTCGGTTGTTTAGCAGCTAGCTTTTCCATCATGGTTTGCAGTTGCTCACAATAGAAATCTGCCGTAATCGTCTTAGCTAGATTTAAGAAAGCTGTAGTGAACGACAGCACTAGTCCACCAAACGCTCACAAGTAACTTTTTTGGAGTCAATTTTCGCTTGGGGCATGGTTTGGCTGGTTCGGCAGGGTTCAGCTATTGCGATGAGCACTTCTGATTATCGTACAGGACCCACTTTTCATCACAAGTAATGATTCGATTTAAAATCCCTTCATTATTGTGCCGGTTGAGTAATGCAACGCAGCAGTCAACGCGCGTTTGTTGATTTGCTTCACTCAATTCGTGAGGTACCCACCTTTCAAGCTTTTTCACCTTCCCAATTTGCTTCAGGTGGATTAAAACAGTTTTATCACTAACACTGCAGCCTGCAGCTAACTCGGACGTGGTTTGCGATGGATTTGCTTCCACAACAGCCTTCAATTCTTCATTATCAACTGTGGTCTACGGCCGTCCACGGGGCTTGTTCTGCAGATCGAAATTTCCATAACGAAAAAGTTGGAACCAAAAACGCACTGTGTTTTCTTTTGCGGCACCGTCGCCATACGCATCATTAATCCTTCGAGCCGTTTCTGCAGCACTGGTACCACGGTGGAACTCTTACTCGTAAATAACGCGATATTTCAAGTTTTCCATTTTGTAAACTGAGTGACGCAAAGAAAAAAACAATTGAGGAAAAAACAAGTGAATTATAATTTTCGAAACACAAATACATGAGTAAATAAGTAGCTGTATAAATTTGAATTTGGAATTCCTAACCATAGAGGATATTTGAGTTCAAAATGGCCAGTACGGCAAAACGCCAATTTCATATGTAAGGACCTAATATATTCAACACGGACCTTTCAACAATTTATTAATGACAAAAACAATTGAAAGAATTTAACTTTACTCTTTTCACCTTTAAAGAATAGGCTTTCACATTGCCAACATTACAATAATAGTTTTACACAAACATAATTAAATTGGATTAAAATAATATTTGCATTTATCAACGCCTGACAACGAACCCCCAAAATTTATTGCTCAAATCTGTCAAGAAAATCACCTAAAGTTATCAATAAATATTTCCCACAATACGAAAGAAACTTAATAGAAAGAAATAAAGACAAAACAAAATCTTTCAAAACCTATAGAAAGCCTATTCAAGGGGATAGAGTCTTTAGTCAGACTGAATGCAAACAAACAAGACAAGCATTCAATTATGCAAACACATGTAAGAGCTGATACCGCCATATCCCGTCTAGTTATCTCGAATGCTAGTGGATCCGGAACGGTGCAACTTGGCCCATAAACGCCTCGCCAGGCCCACCTAGCCCCACCTGGGGACGGATTTTATGGTCCAACTTTGTTAATGAGCCTGTGGAGTGAATAGCGACACCAATGTACGGTAGTTCAGATCCATTTCGCTTAAACTTGCTATAGTTCAATATCATTACTGTCTGAACTATCATTAGATAGGTATGTAGCTTATATATTAATTAAAACAAAACTTTCCGGATTGATTCGTGTAAGGTTTTGAGAATTGTAGTTATTTAGGCCCTATTTTTATATTAAAAATTAATGCAAATTAAGACGGACAATTTCTGTTAATTCAAATATTGATATAAAATTGATTCACCTGAGCTTCTTCCAAAATTTACTTTGATATTCCATCAAGATCAATAAGATACTACATTCCAATTCATCTGCCGGCAGTTTCAACAAATTACTGTCAAAACGCATTTCTGTGGCGAGCAAGCAAAAGCTTAAGCGAGTTTTGCAAAGCATAAATATTATGACTTTGATATATTTATTTATTCTAGCATAACAACAGCGAGGCGGTTATTAAGCCAAGATTTCTTTTCTAAAGCATAAAAGGGATTTGTTGCACTCACGATATTAATTGTCTATTTTCTTTCATCATTAGCAGAACATAATTAATTCATTATCTTGTTCACACGTAAAATTATTTAATTTCTTGATTTTAAACGTGGAGACCTGTCATTGGCCATCTGTATCTATTTATTGTCAATTGTATTTATGTTTTATGTGCTGTTGGTCTTCCAAATAATAAATAAATAAATTATGTGTGGTTTTCGTAAAAATGAAACACAGCATTTAGCTTATTACCTTTTGAACCTGAATTATCACTTTTCTTTGTGCCTTTTCTAATTTGAATGTTTTAATAACATTTGCTACTCGTATGACTACTAAATTCAATAAATTTTTGACGTATAGGCTTCATTAAATCAGGTTTACAAAAAAAATTGCATCATAAGTTTCAGGCGACTCGTGCATAAAAGCTCTTATTTGTGTTCAACGATAATTTGAATTATTTTGTGTTTACAAAAATTATTGTGTATGGTTAGGTACTTCTGACAAAGCTGATAAGTGTCTTGCGCCCTTTCTTATTAATAGCTAAAAAAAACGTTCTGAACGAGTAAAAAAAAATGATTCCAAAGAGTGTTTTATTAATATAGTTGAATTTGGAATTAAACTTCGATTTTAACTTGAAATAAAATTTTCCGTATTCTTGTCCTCCCTTTTGGTTAACGCTAAAAGAGAGGACTAGAATACGGCATCATTTACTATTAGGCAATTCATTATATACGTACTTTCTCCTTTTGTCTGCCAATATATTGTGAAATTTATTTTTTGTGCAGAAAAGAAAAACTAGGCGCGAATAAATTTCTGGAACTAGAAAGAAAATATTTTTTAAATAGCTAAATGCTGCGTTTGCAAATTTTAGTTTTTCTTTTCTATTTTTAAATTGTTTTATCCGCCATATTCTTTCTAGTCAGGTTTCATAAACATTAAAAAGACGAATTGGTATTATGACAATATCAAATGCACGTTTCGCTAATCTTTGTTTACGTCATTTCCTTTAAGGCTTCGCCCAAAAGTTCCCTCCGCCTCCAAATAAATTCCGACGTAACAGTTTTGTTTTTTGTTTATAATAACTCGGCCGCTGATAAATTTAATTACCGTCGGCGATTAGCCAATAGCGCTTTGTCGCTGCCTCTATTTTTTTTCTTGTTTGTTGCTTGTTTGCGGCTTATCCCCGCCCGTCAGATTACAAGGGAGGTGTCGACATTTTTCAAGGAGTATCGGCGACAAAGGAGGTTATATTTCAAGCGGCAATAAAAGAGGCAATTACGTTTTGTTTGTCGCGCCACCACAATTTTTCATTGCTGATCTCCAGCCTTAATTGTGCTAAGTTTTTGCGTCGACACGGTCGGTGCCCACCAATGGCGCTAATCGTGGCTTCGTCAACTCTTTGTTGTTCGATGCGATGGATGCCGTTTTTATCCGCTATCGAGGTTTCCAGTTGTTTGTCCTTAAAAATATGTACAGCGTAAATTTTTAAAACCAAAAATATTATATTGTCAACCCTAGTAATGTCAGAGACCCGGAGCACCGCACCTGTCATTTTGCGTAGTTTACTCTTTAATTTTACTGAAATAGTGTTTGCACACCATTTAAAAATTTAATGCATTTTTTTGTGATACTAAGGTTTTCAAATATTGTAAATGGACTCATTATAAGTGACCATTTAAGCCCTTTGCACTTTACGGGTATTTTTTTTTCATTTCATCAAAATTATTTTTGTAATCGAAAGTGTACACTCTCGAGGCTATCCCATTGTCACCATGTCATGATCTGATGATGGGTTCCCGGGTAAATCGAGGGAAACCCTTAAATTTCATAGGCACGCCCAACGTGTTTCATTTACCTATTTTCTTAAGATATTCAGGTATTTGCGTCTGGTAGTCATCGTGTCTTGAGCTAATGATGGAAGGTTCCTGGCAGATAAGAGTTCGGGAATAATTATTTTAAACTGTTCAGAGAGAAAGACATTTTAAGTTCTTTTGGTGTTTGCCTTGGCTCAAATTCTAATACGTATAATTAACTTAACTAAAAAGATAGAAAAAAAACAAAAAATAAAACCGACTTCAAAAACACCAAAAAGTTAAATAATATAAGAAACATACAACAACCTTAAAAATTGTGCACCAACTTCGATATAAAACTGTGATGTTGTATGTATTCTTATATTACCTACCTATTTAGGACTTTTGATGTTTTTGAAGTCGGATTTATTTTTTTGTAAAAAAAAAAATATACGTCCAAATTGGCAAGCAAGCAGGCTAGCCACTTGATAGTAGGTGGCTATACAGTCGCCTATAGTACATGTGGTTTCAGTGGGAGTTGTAAATCTACAAGTCCTATAAGGATCGCAATGCGCTACCAACTTGTGACATAATTTGTCCAGTCACAGTTCCCAGTGATTTCACTGCCAGTGTTACCCTTTAAACCAGAACACAGCGATGCAATCACTGCTGCTTAGCGGCAGAAATAGGTTAGATAGAGGTACCCACGGAGATGACTCTAGTAACTAGCATCTCTCTGGTGATACCCTCTGGCTAGTACGCCTTACATACTGAGTATTGTTTCAGTTTCCGTTTGTTCTGTACTATAACTACAGCAACAATATAAAACTGCAAACCTGCAACTTAATTTTGAATAGACAAGCGTTTGCACATACGGCGTCAAGGCTATAATACTCTTGGCCTTCTTTGCTCCACAATTCCGCGGTCCGGGAATTTTATGAACACGACGTAGTGCATGTGGGCGTGGTAGGATCTCTTCACCTTAAAATACAACTAACAAAATGAGAACATGTTTCGTGAAACCACAATGTTTTAAATTATTATTTTTTGGCGTAGAATTAAGAATAAGTACTCGGAAGTCTACCAGTTGAATTCAAAATTAAAAGTCGAAAACAAAAAACACATTGGTACATGGCGGTCTCGAACCCCGGATACCCAAATAGAAGATACCTAAGTGGCGAGTCCACAGCGCCACCGAAGCTCCTAGCCTTGATTAAGTTTATTAAATAACTACCAGAGACGACCCAAATTCGTCCATATATTTCAACAATAATTAAGATGTCTTCAAATACAAATTGAAGGAAAAAAGCTCTACACCTGTTAAAAATTGAGCCTTCAGGAGAAGAACAGGAAAGAAACTAGAAAAGTCTTCATTTATTCTAACCCCTTTGTGTCCTACTCAGCTTGCGTTGACTATGCAGCTAAATATTACTGGGATCGACACAGGTAGCAATTGAATCCCGTCTGTTTACACGCTTTGTGCCACTTTGTGAATAATTCGACAGTTTCCACGCGAGCGGAGCTCACAATTTGTCGGGATTCCCCGTCAATTGCGCACCTTTAACTTTATCTGCTTTGCAAGAGTTTGCGGACTTATTTTGTTCTGCAAACGTTTGGATAACGTTTAAACGTGAAGTCTTTAAAATGAAATTTTAGATTTATGTTAAGTCTGAATTTTGAAATGTTGCTGGCCATTAAATTATAATAACAGGAACTAAAAGCAAAGTCAAAGTGAGTTCGAGGCGTACCGCCATTCACATTTCTGTATTTTTTTAAATAAAAAACTATAAACACAATTATTCAACGAAAACGGTACCTCGGCAGGATTTGAACCTGTGTATTCAACATACCGTGTTGATCACTAGGCCAGTCAGCGAAGGGCTATATAAAGTAGAATTGAGTTATATAGGTATAGTACTAACTGACCCGGCCACGCGATGCTGTGGCTTAGTAGTTAAGTTTGTTGGATCAATGAGTCGTCCGAGCGCAGCGAAGGCGACAACATCCTGATGATGCCACGTGGAGTGGCGAAACGCGTCGAATTTAAGTATTTGCATGTTGGTGTGGTACTAATTATTGATATTCCTTTGTCGCATGCGATTGAGGGAGGGCGGGCGGTGCACCATTGGCCTGCGTAGTTAGTACCAACTACCGACATTTTTATCGGAAGTTTTGCTATATACCTACTCCTTAACAATTAATGTTCTATTAAATTTCGTAATGTAGGCAAATTAAAATAATAATAATATAGATGTTTTTATACAAACGATACCCAACAATATAGTTTCAAAATCCCGCTAATATACGCCAAGTAGTTTAGTGTGACATTTAAATAAAAAACAAAACACTCAACCGTTATATTACCTATTTGAGGTTGACATTTGAAAAAGCTAAAACAGGTGCTTACTCCTTTCTATTCACTAGCCTAAATACAAAGACTTATATTTTTAGCTTTAAAAATAACGAAGATCCAATATACATACTTTCAACCCATAATTTACCCACTTATTGGTTGAATTTCTTGCAAACACTTTCTTAGTGGATGTTAACGTTATAAAAGTAGCCTGCTGGTTAAATTTCATATTTTTATTCTTACCTTAGGTATTAAGTATAGCTGAATCCAGCCATCGCGTCCCTAAACGATGTTAGTTACAGTTATCAAAATATAATCTAATAAAATAATAGTATAACTAAAAAGTTATAGACGACCAGCTTATAAAATGTACTCGGAAAAGGAAAATTTCATTGAAAATTAGTACTGAATATACATTTACAAACCACGTGAAGTTAAGGAAATATAAAATCATTGCAGATTTAATAATAATAATAATAATAATAATGCCTAATTTAATAGCAACGTGTTGTGAGGTGTGAGTGTGAACTTAAAGTTGGCATTTGCAACTACGGAACCCTACCCTGCGCGTGGCCCGACACGCACTTGGCCAGTTTGCAAGTAATAATTATAATCCAAAAGCATCAAATTCAAGGCTTGACGATTACCAATCAGACAATGAGGACATTTAATTTTACATGTTTAGAAGTATTGGTAAAGGAGGCACAAAATATTCAAAATTTATTTCAATAATGAGCCTAAATCAATACGCGAGTGCCAGCCAGCACGCCCATAAATAAAGCAAGAAACAACTGGAACTTTTATCGCGCGCGATCGTTTAATAATTACAGCGCTTTCAACGGACGCACTAAAGTATTCCGCATTTCGGATTGTTCGAATTACCCCATAAATACATGTAAACGATTCGCAACAAAGAGACGCTTCGCAGCGTTGCATCGCGACAATAAATCTGCTGAGCGCGAACAAACAAGAAATAACTTTCACGGCTGAAAATATCAAATGTAAAATGTAAATTTAACTACCTAATACGGGCTCAAGGCAGATGAAACTGCGCTCTGGTGCTGTTTATTTGAAATTTGAGTGGTGTTTTTATGCGAGTGTCGCGCGGGGGAAATAAAAACGTCTGCTCCGTAGGAGTGCCGGCTAGTTATGAATGGCCTATGAGCACTCCAATGCTCAAAGATCACAGCAATCTAGCGCAGAGGGGACTGTCGGTTTCACAATGGATTCTATGCCTTTCATGACTTTTGCATATTTAATGCTTTGATAAAATTACCTTTGGCTATGGCTACGGTGCTGTGTAAGGTCGGGGTTCTCTCAGAGATTTAAATTTCTCCCATAGTTGGGGTGATTATCAAAACCATGAATATTGTGCTTACCTTTCTTAGGCATCATCATTTGGTGTTAATTTAAACTGCTTCTGTGGTATTGATCTCTGGAGATCTAGGGTTCTATTCCCCACGAGGACAAAAGTTTTTCTGCTTGGTTTGATTGATGGTAGGGCTCTTCAACCCACCTGGCCAGCTCCCATCATCTTTGTCATTAATTTACTTTTGTTTGCATCATCAATCACTTAGGTGACTTAGGTTCATTTGAAAACAATTTGATAAATACTTAAATATCTACTTTTAGGAGTGCGTAATAACCATTGCCGATAAAATTAGTTCTTATATTATACTAGCCGTTTATGTTTAGTAGGCAAATACTAGTCTATGTAGTCAAATTTAGTTTACGCACTATTTCCTCTGAGCAGTTAGTCTATGCCGGTTGTCTCTTAGGTGGCGTTGCATCGCAGGCAGTTTGCTTGATATAATGCACGTCGTCGGCCGTTATTGCTCCAACCTACTTATTTATAATTGTTGCTGTCTCCGCCAGCCTCCGCTGGCCCTTGGCCTCCCCTCCACCGCCACGGTAAGGAGGCCTAGAAGGGAATCGGTATGGGGGGCGAGAGGTCGGCTTAAGCTGGCTGTTCTATGGCCAAGGGTAAGCTCTCAAGAGAAGCCAGTTAGGTCGGCACGGGCAATTTGGTTTTCTTTCATGGCGACTGTTAGTGCGACCTTTATTGCGTTTAGCATGTACATGCACGGCAGTTTGGATGATCTACCGATGTGTTTCATGGCTTATTGTCGCAACACGATTTAACTGATTCACAATTCACCTTTTTGGGTAATGAATATGGATGTTGTGACTAACGATGGCGATGGGAAAATTTTATTGCTTTATTTGTCTGCAAGTTTAAATTAGTTAATGTGAGTTATGGGAGAAAGTATCTAAGAAAATAATTGCTCATGTAAGCGTGGTGGTGCGGAGTAAGCGTGGTATTGCAAATATTTAAGACTTGTAAGATCTCTATTCTCGACCTATAACTCCTCGTCCACGGAAAGACCCGCCCGAGACCAGCAATGGAAAGAATACCAGAGCGAAATCTTGGTATATCAGAGCGAAAATAAATATGCATAGATAATATTTCCCTTCGAGTGCAAGTCAACATAGCATACATAGTAATGTTTTTGAATTTTATCAGTCATTGCGGCTTCAGCACAATTCAATGTGCAGGCGGCATTTTATAAAACAGTGATCGAGGCAAATTGATTGTCAAGTTAAAATATACCGAAGGGGGACTCTATATCAGGGTCTCCTGCTTGGGTACATCCGTCTTACCTATTTCTGCCGCAAGGCAGCAGTGCTTGCAATGCTGTGTTTCGGTTTGAACTATTGGAATACAAAGATTCTACAGCTTTCACAAAAGACATGAGGCACCCACTTTTTATCTTAGACCGCAACACTGGGAAATTCAAAACAATGAAATTAACTTTTTAATGAATCTTCAGTGGATTTTCTCTTTTTTTAATATCACAACTTTGCTTACACTTTTAGCCCGACATTGTAATTCAATTTGAAACAAGATATTTTCCATTTAAACCTAAAGAATGAACATTAAACTGTCATCACCATGTTGGGTAGTTGAAAAAAAAACATTTGACTACAGAAAGAATTGTGACGTGATAGAATAACGTTAACACTTTTAGGCTTAAGAAAGATAGTTCAACATATTTATATATATTTCATTCAATAATTGATTACAATTAATTCAGAAATTGTTTGCTATCATAACAGTACCAAAGACATGCTCGAAAACAATCATGATTATATTGCATATACTTTACCTTTCATCTCCAAAATCAATAGACAGAGTTCACATCAAAGCGATCGAAGGTACCGACCATCGCTCCGTCCGAAAAACTTGGCAATCGTCAAAAACTCCAAACTCAATCAGGAGCGAGCTAAGATCGAGCGGATTATCTGCGCGGGCTGAGTTAATTAAACATGAAATTCAATTAATAGAGGACGCGGCGAGTTATCGCGTAAGGAATAAAGGGAAGATCCCTTCGTCCTAATTAAAATGTATTGCCTTATTTAACTCATTTTCCACTTACAATGACACCGCCCGACCGACTCCAACTTTTTAATCTGGTCGATGTCTTACTTCGCTCAAGTTGTGGGTTCCCTTGACGGGGATCTCGACTCTACGCTGAGTCGTTAAGGTCTAGTTTCCCCGGCGTGCTAGCATTGTAAAGAGAATCAAGTATAGCCAGGTCTGAGAACAACGGCATCGCAGCGTCTCCGGAGTCACAAAGAGGTATTTGCGGCGGACTTAAGGCTGAACATTAGTTTTTAAGGGTCTTATTTTGTTGTGCTCTATAAAGCGGCGGAGTCTTTGATAGAATTAGCTGAGGCAATAAAATTAATCGGTTTCCTCGGTAAGTGGGGGCGCTTTGGTGAATTAAAATTTCTTGAGGTATGCGCATACCCACTGGAAGGCGTCCAGATGCTTGATTTTTAAAAGCTTACTCGTATGTTTAATTACAAGGATTAAAATTTGTACCTTTTAAATGAAACTACACTTTTTGGATTCACTCGCGTATATTTGATTTTAAGCATTCAAATTACTTAGCCCGAAGACGTTTCGGACGCTTTTCAGCATTCGTGGTCACGAGATAACTGAAGCTGGTGAGTGTCACAGAGTAGGATTAACATCAGATTTACTAATTTACTATCATCATCTCATAATATTAATGTTCTCTCATAATATTAATATCCACCTATGTATATTTCTTTTTGCTTCATATTATATTAGTTCTAACGAACTTAACATCAAATATTATGTAATTAAATACGTTAAATTTTCAAAAATTGATTTGGTCAATCAAATAATAGAAAATTATCATTTTTATATTAATATTATTGCATTTTTTTAAATGTCTGTTAAACTTGGATCCAAGAACGCATCAGTATTTCTTAACCGGCGGCGGCGGCGTAGAGCCGTTTGTTTGAGATAGAGCCTGCGACCTCCCGCGTGGTAGCGGCGACACGCCGCCGCGGGCGCCCCGGGATCTCTATATTTTATGCCTGCGCTATTCGCATTAAATTGTAACCTTATGAGGAAAGAAGAAACAATTTTAAAGCACGAGTTTTGTACTTTTATAATACAACAACTAGCTTTCCGCTCGCGGCTTCGCCCGCGTTATTATTGTTTTCCCGTGGGGAATTTTATATTTTCCCGTAGGAAAAATAATTGTGTAGCCTATTATATAGAAAATTTGATTATAAAGAAGAGTTCGGATAATAAATTTCATAGAAATTGGAGCAGATTTTGAAATTTTTTTTTTTTTTTTTTTTTTTATGTAAGGCCCGGCAAATGACCTCCTCCCGCCTGATGTTATGCGGTGAAAGAGGCCCAAATGAGTTGACAGATAGAGTAGGGACGACATCCACTATCCTACCTGCCCGCCCCTTGCCGGCCTAAAAGATGCTTTTTCACACCTCTTTTGAAGGAACCCATGTTGTAGGATGGAGGAAACACGTGCGCAGGTAGAGAATTCCAAGTGTGGGATGAACGACAGAAGAAGGAATCTTGGAATTTCCTGGTACGGTGTGAAAAGGAGGACACAGTGTACGGATGACTCCGAAGGCCCTTACGCGTGTTTCTGTTAAGGAATGGAGAGGGAGGGATAAGGTTAAAGAGCTCCTCAGAGCATTCCCCATGGAACATTCGGTAAAAGGCGCTAAGAGAGGCGATGTCACGACGAAGTTGTAGAGGCTCGAGGGTGTTAGTTGCCTCTACATCGCCAATTATTCGAATAGCGCGACGCTGCAATCTGTCCAGAGCATCGAGAAGGTACTGAGCGGAGCCGTCCCAAAGGTGCGAGCAATATTCCACGCAAGACCTAACCTGAGTTTTATACAACAGGCATAGTTGGTCCGGCGCAAAATACCTACGCACCTTGTTTAGGACACCGAGTTTCCGTGAGGCAGCAGTTATAACGGATTCGATGTAGTCTCTGGGGTTCAGATCGCAGCGAATGTTCATTCCGAGCAAGGTGATGTTACTCTGTGTGTGAAGGGTTGTGCCCTGAAGAGAAGGAGGGGGGAGGAAAGGTGACCTTTTCGCCGAGAACGCGCACACCTGTGTTTTCTTAGCATTGAACTCGACAAGATTGTTGGAACCCCATTCGGAGATGAGGTCCAGCGTCCTGTTGAGCTCAATGATAAGATTCTGCCTCTCCCTATCAATATTGCCACGAGCAGCCCCTGAGCTTCCGTGATATCCCCCATGCACTGTACTGTCGTCTGCATAGCAATGTATACTTCCCAAGGAAAGCATGTCATTGATATGCAGAAGAAACAATGTTGGGGATAGAACGGAGCCTTGTGGAACACCAGCATTCACTGCCACGAACCGCGAAGCGCAGCCGTCAACGACAACGCGAATTCTACGCTCGTGGAGGAAGCTGGCAATCCACGTACAGAACTGAGCGGGCAATCCGTATGCCGGAAGCTTGGAAAGGAGAGCCTTGTGCCAGACTCTATCAAAAGCTTTGGCGATGTCGAGACTAATAGCCACAGACTCGCCGCGCTTATCGATAGATTCACCCCATTTGTGCAAAAGGAACGCTAGAAGGTCACCTGTTGACCGTTTAGGACGAAACCCATACTGACGGTCATTAAGCAACGAGTGACCTTCCAGGTAACGGATCAGCTGGGTGTTAAGGATCCTCTCCATGATTTTACACAAAATGGAAGTGACGGCTATAGGGCGATAGTTAGCCGGATCAGAACGATCTCCCTTTTTGGGAACCGGCTGGACATTGGCCTCTTTCCAAGATTTCGGCACACAACCAGCAGAGAACGACAGACGGTATAGACGCGTCAGGACCGGAGTCAACTCCGCTGCACACTTCTTAAGTACAATCGCAGGAATGCCGTCTGGTCCACTTGCTTTTCGAATATCAATCGACTGTAGCTCCGCCCGCACATCTCGCTGTCTGATGCGGATATCGGGCATAGTGCTGCCACAATGGGACAGTGTCGGAGGTTGTGCACCACAGTCATCGATACGGGAATGGGCCGCGAAGAGTTTTGCCAGGAGGTCGGCTTTCTCCTGCGGCTGATGAGCAAGTGAGCCATCGGCATGTCTCAGCGGTGGCAGCGAGGGTTGGCAGAAGTTTGATTGCACAGCTTTGGCCAGGCGCCAGAAAGAACAGCTACCCGTAGGGTGCGCTAGCAGTTCCTGACCCACTTGTGCAATGCGCTGAGCATCCGCTCCAATGTAAGCCCTCTTACACAACTTGGTGGCATTATTATAGGCTGTTTTCAGTAGGTTAGTATTGGGATCCCTAGAAGCTCGACCTCTGATCCAAGCGCGGTAAGCTAGCTGTTTGTTTTCAACAGCAGAGGCACACTCGCGATTGAACCAGAGGTTACGTCTCCCTCTACTGACGAGATTGGAATGTGGAATATAATATTCCATTCCTAATCTGATCTCGTCAGCAACAGAGGTAGCGCAGGAGTTCGGATCCATCCCACTGAAACAGCGCTGCCACCAAGGGACAGACGCGTAATAATCCCGCATACCGTCCCAATCTGCTGATGCATAGTGCCACAGACGGCGTGCTGCAACCACAGGCGACGGTCGCGACGCCTGAGGCACTGAGACGGATACCAGGCAGTGATCTGAAGATCCTAGTGGAGCTCGAATCACCACCTGATATCCGTCGGGGCGATTTGTCAGCAGAAGGTCCAACAAAGAGGGCGCTTGACCGATAATATCTGGTACCCTGGTGTGCTGGGTAACCAATTGTGTCAGGTCGTGCGTGAGAGCGAATGCGTGGGCAGTCCTACCCGCATGGTCAGTTTTAGAGGAACTTAACCACAACTCGTGGTGAGCATTGAAGTCCCCTAAAAACACCAGCTCGGCGGAAGGAAATTGCTCCTGCGCGTCATCTGCCACCCGACTTAGGTGTTCAAAAAGTCGAGTTGTCTCCAAGTCACCACGGTGGGAACGATAGACGCACACGTAGACACTGCAATGAGTGCCAAAATCGACGTGTACCACAAGGAGGGAAAAGGAAGGTTCCTCCAAACAGCGCAGGCGACGACAACAAACGTCCGCCCGGACGAACAAGCAAACACCTGCCTTTGCCTTGAAGGACTCCTCAAGAGCGTAGCCGGGGTAATTAAGGTAGCTTGTATCGGCCGGGCAGATAATTTGCGTCTCTGTCAAAAACAGCATTGCTGGACGGGCTGTCTCGAGATGGTGGTGGACAGCCAAGAGGTTAGAATGGAGCCCGCGGATGTTAGCGAGCCCCACCTCGAATAGTGGTGTTTTGGTGGGATAGTGCACCGCTGTACGACCAGTCCTAATATTGTGCGCTGACATGTTTGTTGGAGTGAGAGGTGTGAAATTGAGGTGTCGTTGCAGCGATTAGCATAGTTAACGTGTGTAGGCCTGTTTCGCCAGGGAACAGCCGACAGCTGATTTGCGCTGACTCTCCGCACGAAAGGGCCCCCGAACCCCCCCGGAAGTGGTCGCCGGGACCCACCGTCCGGTCACCAACCGGCACGACGGACCACCCCGAGATTATACGTGGCATGGTGGGGCAGCCTCACGGACTGGTTAGGTCCGCTTGGGCCCCTGTACTGTACCACGGGCGGCCAGCGGAACAGCCGTTTCTTCGGGTCTTCCTGGGCGGAGGGTCAACGCAGTCAACCTGGCACTGGGTCGACGGAGGCCCACACAAACCACACGAATCGCAGCAACGACCCCTCAAGCTCTGGCTGTGCGATGACTGATCCCGAAACGCGGACACAAAATGCCCACTTGACGGGTTTTACGTCATGCGCACGGTGGTCGCTAGCCAGTCGGGTTTTTCAAGCCCTACCACCAGAAGTTGGTCACTCGATTAGCACCACCCGGGGATCACGTGTAGGGTCTCGAGGGTAAAACCTACGGACGTGAGCGACTCCAATCCCCAAAAATATTTTCCATAGAAACTTTCAACCCCTATTTTGCACCCTAAGGGGGTGAATTCCAATAAACCATGAAACACGTTTTCAATGAAATGTTTTTAAGAGCATGAATCTCAAGTGTTATCAAAATCGTTGCTAATTTAAATATTTTTTCCAAACAAACTTGCAACCCCTATTTCATCCCTTTAGGGTTATAATTTTTTTTGAAATCCCTTCTTAGTGTGCGTCCACATTTTGAATTAAAACATGTGTCCAAATTTCACGTTTCTACCATTAGTGGTTACGGCTGTGCGTGCGTCTATAGATGGGAACATCTCCTTTTATACTTATATAAAGAAGATAGAATAGATAGATAGATAAATATGACCTTAGTTATATTAGAATAAGAGAGAGTGGGTGGCGCTGAGGACTCGATAGCCTTCTAATCGGGAGGTCCAGGGTTCAATCCTGCCATGTACTTATACCAATGTGTTTTTCGAATGTCATATGTACATTTATTCGACTTTTCTATTGTGAAAGAAAACTGCGTAAGGCAACCTGCATATACCTGCGAAGAAGTCCATAGGTGCAGGTATCCGCACTGGGCCAGCGTGGTTGATTGAGGCCTATCATCCTTACTTAGGGTATATAGGCTCGAGCCCCTCGGTGGGGACATATATAAGCTGTGGTGATATAGCTGTGAAGGACGCCACGATCAAGGTCAGATACAGGAAACGTGCCAGAAACAGCCTAGAATGCCACCCGGTGCTAGAGGTATCACCACCGCTCCATAAAGCACTGTTGGAGGTGGGTGTTGTGTACCTGGACCTCCAAAGGCGACCGGTCTTCGACCTGTCCCCACTGGTGCAGTGCACGAAGTGCCTAGGTTATGGCCATACAAAAATGCTCTGCAAAGAAACAGAAGACCGATGCAGTCATTGTGGCCATAAACACAGATGGACGGACTGCAGAGTCCGTAAAGAGGGCAAACCGCCAAAATGCCTCAATTGCTTTGAGACAAAGGGTACCAAACCAGAAGATAGCCAGCACAACGCATTTAGCCATGACTGTCCCTTGTGGCAAAAATGGGATGCCATAGCCAGGGAGAAAGTTACGTACTGCTAAAGGCATGCCACTGATACCCCTCGGAGCGAGCAGAGAACTGCATATCATCCAGGCAAATCTGCACCGCTCCAAAACAGCCACGGGAGAATTGCTTCAGGTTGCGGACCAACGCAAAGTAGACATTGCCATCGTGCAAGAACCTTATGTGGGAAATCAAGGTACAGTAAAACGTTATCCTGGCACCAAGATCATACAGTGCACCGGCACCTTGGTCAAACCCGTGAAAGCGGCGATTATCGTCTTCGGTGACAGACTCAGGGTCATACAAGACCCTGTGCTTGCCACGAAAACCGAGGTGGCTGTGTGGCTGGAGGCGGGGGGTCTGCGGCTTGGAGTTATATCTGTTTATTTCGAGGGGAATGAAGAAATAGACACTAACATAAATCGGGTTAACACAATGATTCATAAACTCGGTGTTAGGGACCTAATCGTGGCGGGAGATATAAACGCATGGAGCCCGTGGTGGGGCAGTAGATCTGAGGACCGGAGAGGTGAAAAGTACGCAGCGTTCCTTAATGAAATGGACCTAGAAATACTGAACACAGGGGACACACCCACCTTCGAAACATACAGAGCAGGTAAACTCTACGAAAGCCACGTAGACGTCACAGCGTGCAGCCAATCCCTGCTAGGGAAAATCACCAACTGGAAAGTGGACAGACATCTAACAACATCTGATCACAATGCAATTACCTTTACCGTAGGCCTAACAAACCCTATAGGCAGTTTAAAACCCATTACCACCCGGATTTACAACACTGCTAAAGCAAAGTGGTCGGATTTTATAAAGACTTTTAAATTTAATATAAAAGCAGTGAATATGGACCCCTCACTAGCTGACTCTGAAGAAGATCTGAATGCTATAGTAACTGATTACATCAAGCTGATAAAGGACACCTACGATCAGGTTATCCCTAAAATAGCAATAAAAAACGGGAAACCAACCCCTCCTTGGTGGACAAAAGAATTGGAATCAAAAAAGAGGGAGGTACTTCGGATGAAGCGCAAAATAAGGAACGCAGCCCCTCACCGAAAAAACCAGGTCTGGCAAGACTACCATAGATCAAAGACCGAATACGCAGAAATGGTCAGTTGCGAACAGACTACAAATTGGAGGGAGTTCTGCACAACGCAAGAAAAAGAGACGATGTGGGACAAAGTGTACAGAATCTTAAGGAAAACATCGGGAAGGTAAGAGGATGTACTCCTAAAAGACCATAACGGTAGCGCACTGACCCCGCTTACGTCCGCTGAACTCCTTACAACAACTTTCTATGCAGACGACACACCTGAGACCGACACAGCGTACCACACAAAAATCCGGGCAGTGACAGAGAGCCAAAGCTGGAGGGATGATCGGCTAGGACCGGACGAACCACCGTTTACTACTGCCGAACTGGAGTCAGTATTAAGGAATTTAAACCCTAAGAAGGCACCAGGGCCGGACGGACTAACAGCCGATGTGTGCACAGCAGCAATCCGAAACGATGGGGGAGTGTTCCTGGGCATAGCGAATAAATGCTTGTCCCTGAGACACTTTCCCGCCCAATGGAAGGTGGCACACGTTATCATCCTAAGAAAACCGGGAAAGGACGATTATACGCATCCTAAGTCATACCGACCAATTGGCTTGCTGTCGGTGCTTGGAAAAATACTGGAAAAACTAGTAATCGCCAGACTGCAGTGGCATATTCTCCCTACACTGAGCGCGAACCAATACGGTTTCATGCCGCAACGCGGAACTGAAGACGCCCTCTGTGACTTGGTCGAGCACATAAGGATGAAGCTCAAAGAAAAAAGGTTAATCCTAATGGTGTCACTTGACATAGAGGGCGCCTTTGATAATGCTTGGTGGCCAGCGCTCAAAAAACAGCTGATAATTAAACAATGTCCCCGAAACCTCTACTTCATGATCGAATCATACCTACGAGATCGAAAAGTGGAGGTTAACTACATGAGAGAAAAAGCAGGGAAAGAGACCACCAAGGGATGTGTCCAGGGATCAATAGGAGGTCCCACATTTTGGAACATACTCCTGGATTCCCTGCTCAAACAGTTACAGGGGAGGGATGTACACTGCCAGGCCTTCGCAGATGATGTGGTTTTGGTTTTCACTGGTGAAACAGGCGAACAAGTGGAGGAGACAGCGAATGAGATCCTGGACAGAGTGGTGAAATGGGGAGGACGTAATAAACTTAACTTCGCGCCGCACAAAACCAAGGCCATGGTGATAACGAAGAAATTGAAGTACGACCCCCGACCCCCCCATCGTGACGATGTCCGGAGTGAATATCGAACTGGTGACAGCAATTAAAGTGCTTGGACTCACGATCGACAGAAACCTGAACTTCGCCGAGCATGTGTCAGAGCAGTGTAGAAAGGTAACTAATATATATAAACAACTAGCACGCACGGCGAAAGTAACATGGGGTCTAAATAGTGAAATCATCAGGACGATATATCTAGCGGTCATTGAACCTATTATCCTGTACGCCAGTGGAGCATGGAGCCAGGCCACGGATTTGGAACTCGTCAAAAAGCAGCTAGAGTCGGTACAACGGAACTTTGCAATAAAAGTCTGCAAAGCTTATAGAACAGTGTCCTTGACGTCCGCTCTTACATTATCTGGACTGCTCCCGATTGACCTGCGAGTACATGAAACAGCATCCCTCTATAGAACAAAAAAAAGGGACTGCCGAGACCACCTACCACCAGGCAGTATACTGGGAAAGGAAACATCATTTTCTGGGAGACCTCATCCATCCGAGCGGGTTCTGATAGAATATGAATGTGTAGAGGATACATCCGTAGAGACCATACGGAAGCACAAAATCCAAGACCCACAAATATATACAGATGGCAGTAAAATTGATGAGGGGGTTGGAGCCGCCGTCTCGTGGTGGGTAGAGGGAAAAGAAACCGCCAATTACACATTTAGTCTCGATCCCGCCTGTACGGTCTTCCAGTCTGAACTGTATGCTCTGCATAGGGCGATAGAGATGGTCCGGAGAGAGGGTGTCACCTCAGCAACAATACTGAGTGACTCCAGATCCTCATTGGAGATTATCACGAACCCCAAAGCAGGCCATCATCTAGTGCAGAGGATACATGAAGACATCAGAAGTATCAGAAGGAACGGTGGAGAGGTCAAACTGTTCTGGCTGAGAGCACACGTAGGCACAGCGGGAAACGAAAGAGCAGATGAATTAGCCAAAAAAGCAGCGCGGGTGGTAAACGGAACGCGGGACTACTGTGAGATCCCCGTGTCGTTCGTGAAGAATAAGATAAGGGAAGAGACGATCCGAAAATGGCAGGATAGGTACGTTACCTCCTCTACAGGAGGAGTGACCAAATGGTTCTTTCCAGATCAGGCGAAAGCCTATAGCTGGGTCAGGAAAGAAAAACCATCACCTCGTCTGATACAAGTCTTCACGGGGCACGGGGGGTTCGCAGAATATCTGTACCGATTCAAACTCAAGGACAATCCATATTGTGAATGTGACCCCGGGGAGATTGAATCGGTATGGCACGTGATCCTGGACTGTCCCAGATTTGCCAGTGCCCGCCATGACTTAGAACATAGACTAGGCAAGATAGTGATAAGGAAAGAGAATATCCATGCGCTACTGATGGATAAAAAGGCAAAACCACCCTTAGTGCAGTTTATACAAATAGCAGCCGATCTGGCAACACAGCGAAACAAGAACTGTACTCCACCAGCGCAGGGGGGTGATGATGGGTCGGTAAATATGGCACCACGAACGCGGGAACCTTACGTGGCCCCAACGGTAACGCAAATGCAGTGGTTGAGCGACGGAGAAAAAGGAACAGTGGGTCTCCTCACAAGGGCTGTGGCGTTGTTCATGGATAGTGCAGGAGAAAGGATTGGCATTAGTTTCTGTATGTCCAGAACAAGGAAGCACGTTGCCATATCACCTGGCCTAGCAGTCCTGCTAAAAGGCAGCACTACCAGGGCGACCATTAAAAGAAAAGTGTTTGATGCAATGCCTGAGGTGATGCTCGCAGGGCAAAAATGCCGGATTGTACGTTTCAGGAATAAGTCGATCCTGCTCCTGGACTGGCACATTGACAAGTCGTCCTTTACTATAGCGGGGGAACTGCTGTTAAACATGGACGGAGACCCAAGAGTCATCGGCGTGGATGTCATGAAGGTAGATCTCGAGAAAGGGAAAGTGTCCGATTACACTCCCTTATTGGAGGCCTCCCGAAAACACAAAATTATCTTGTACGAGGGAAGAGGCCAAAACCTCGACTTTCTGCTCAAAGACCACGAGCAGACTCCACGCAATGAACTAACAGAAAGTGGCTCAGCCCGGGCACAAAGGCAACACGAGGAGGCGATGCAAGAAGCAAACGAAAGAAGACGCCTCCAATCACAAAGACAATCCCCGACAGACGACCTCGTCAGGGGCATATCTGTTGCCCTGGGCCACGCTCGTCCTCGTAGAACAAGCAGTGAGACAGTACTGGACTCGGTCCCCAAACATAGAACGGTCTCCTCACCCAAAGCCACACTGGCAGACATGGGAAGGGTGAGGCCGCCATCCAGAATAGTCACTGACCGGGACGGAGATGACCTAGTCAACGCCTATCTAGAGTACCTGGGGACACTGCGGGCGACGCTGCAGGTAAAACACACCACCTGCAGCAAGATACTTGAGGCATTTCAGATAAACGCCCGCATGTTACTACAGGAACTCCTGGACGGGGCGAGGGCGGTGGTCTATAACAACGACACCGGGACTGTGGTGGCGGGAACTCGCCCTATAGATAAAAAGCAGATGGCGGCGTACAGTGGCACGTCAGGCATGGTGCTGGTGGATCATGAAGCAACTGACGAAAGGGGAGCAATCACATTCTGCACACCGATCGAGAACCCAATAGTGGTAATTGCCAAGTGCACCCGCTTCATGCTGGAGGACCGAATTCTAAAAACGGTGGAATCCGTGAGTGGAACTTGGATCTCCGAACCATGGGGTAAACTGGCAATCAGATGGGTTGACGGTGTGCCGGGTTGCGGGAAGACCACGTGGCTCCTCAATAACTTCCAAATGAAGGAAGATATGATCATCACTAGCACACTCGAGACGGCAAAAGAACTGTTGGACAAAGTGACGACTCGATTCGGGGCGGTCGTGAAGGGGAAAATAAGAACCATTGCCTCAGTTCTCATCAATGGTGTGGAAGCATCAAAACGCCTTTTGGTGGACGAAGCTCTCCTAGTCCATTTTGGAGCTATCATCATGGCAACAAGGCTGACCGGGGCAAGAGAATTGGTACTAATGACCGATACAAATCAGATCCCCTTCATAGACAGAGATAACCTGTTCGAGATGCGTTATGGAAGCCCCGCCGCCATCACGTCGGTAACAGAAAAGCTCCTCTGCACACACCGAAGTCCGATGGATGTGGTGTATGCCCTCCAAAACATCTACAAGGGTATTTACACATCACGGCAAGTGCTGAGGTCCATGACATGCAGAATGGCATCGGAGGCGGTGTTACGAAGGGGCAACCCAAATACTCTCTTCCTTACCTTTACTCAAGACGAGAAAGAAGCGTATGGGAGGGAAGGGTTCGGCACCGGAGAACAATCTAGACTGCTGACGATCCACGAAGCACAGGGACTAACGTACGATCACGTGGTTGTGCTCAGAGGAGCAGAAAGGAAGAACCCTGTCCACGATAGTGTCCCTCACGCGGTGGTTGCCATTACCAGACACACGGTATCCTGCAGCTACTTCTACCGGGAGTTGAAGGACGACGACGCAATTAGACGTCTCATTGCCCTTCCCAGCATAGCAACAGATGAAGTGGTCATGGAATACAATAAAAAAATGGTGCTCAGGGCCCTATCAAGCGGAGCGACCTTGGTGTAACTAAAAAAAAAAAAAACACGTAACATATATTATGCCAAATACGAGTATATGAACTGACCAAATCTTGTTAGCATAAGTTACCCAGGAATACTGGCATAATAATTATAATGATCCAAAAATTGTGAAATAGTCCATACATAAATTATTAACATATAGTATAATATTATTAAAATATATATTTGAGTATAATTAAGTATATATAAGTATAAATAGATATTATTAAGATATATATTAAAATTTTTAAATTGATTGAGTTGCGCAACTCACCTTAGATTAGGAGTAAAAAGTAGTCGTAAGTCTTAATATAATAATTATAATAAAATAGATCACAATGAGAAGATTCCATGAAAAGAGCACGGACCACGAGTCTGTGGAGTGTTAAAATAGTAATAATAATAATAAAAAAAAAAAAGCTGTGGTGATGATATTAACATTCAAGCAAACTATATATACTTAAATACATAAGCCGCCTCCGTGGCCTAATGGTGGTGACCATTTGGTATTGATCAGGAGTTTCTGTTGATTCCTAGTGGGAGCAAAAGTTTTCTGCTTGATCTATTTGGTGGTATGGTGGTCTAAGTCCGCCCTTACTAGCTGCCACATTCTAAGTTTCCTAATGGGGTCCACCCCCCCCCCCCCCCCCCCCGTCTTATGGGTATAATAACGGTTAGTGTCATGACGATAATTCATAGATATAATTCATTAATGGCCAAATTCACCAACCTAGGTGGCATGCTGTCACATTGGAGACAGCATACTTTTTAGAAGTGTACACCAACTCGCATCAAGCAATTAACATAACAATACAAAAAGCACCACATCTTTACGCGATCTGACGTTGATCAGCTTAATGCACCGAGATTATCCCGAATTAAGTGGTTGCCGTCTTTGCCACTTAAAAGATTCAAAAGTTGGCGCCTCCACCTTGGTTTATGGACGAGGCTCGGTGGGCGCATATTTCTCCCGGCCTTAAAGCGGATCTTGAAGTTTCCGGGAAAGAAAACGTAATTATTGACTCACCATTAATTTTTGAAGTTGGTGCGTTTACTTTGTTGATCCCGGCATTGGGTTTGGATTCAACATTGTGCGCATAACTACATGTTAAATTCTATGTTGTACAAAATATAATTTTTTTTACTATTTTTGGTTAGATTTATTTTTTGAATTCGTTGTAGTTTTAGTCATACTATGTGTGATTTTTTTAAGTTGGTTATATTTTAATAAATTCATATTAATTAGTACGTACTAATCAAAATAAATTTATTAAAATATAACTAGGTTAATCGCTTTAACGTATTAGCTGTTTCAATTTTATTACTAATACTTTTTATGTAAAGATTATATTACAAAGACACTGAGTAATTTAAATGATTACGTGTCTTTTAAATTACTCATATTAGTGTCTTCTCTTTGTAATATAATTGGATAATTGGCTTGGAGATAATCACTAAAATAACTATTTATAACCTTCCGATAAAGTTGATAAGTTTTTTACGTAAAGCAATCCAACGGGGAATGCCGCCAACCTTCTGCAGGCGTAGCACGGGCTGCCAAGACTGTTCCTTGATGAGCGTCAAGAAATTTTTATCACGTCGTCAGTCACACTAAATACACACCACCGCGCTACTCTTAAAGACATAGAGATTATGTCACTGAAATTGTGAGATAAAGCGTGACTCGAGTCCCGTCATGGCAGCCTGTGCTACGCCTGCTGGACACCTTTTCGAAGGGAAGCGATTTAGAGGAAATTTTTATCAGTTACACTGTTACAGATGAAACATTCTAATATTATAGTGATAACCACATCAATTGGATAAACTTTGGTATATAGTTATAAAGAGAGTCACAAAACACAGAGCTTACAGGCAAAGCAAAATATAAACAGTTTAATAGGAATAATAATGTAAAATAAAAATCTAATTCACCCGTCCGTTACATAATAAAAAAACATCAAATATGTTTATTTTGCTTAGCTTAGTAATTATCACGAAGTAATTAATACGAACACGCAAGATCTACTCTCAAGTCTAAGACGGTTCGCCTCGAGCGACGAATAACTTACTATCGGCCATTTAACCTGTATCATGTATCAGATACATATTCCCGGCAAGGAGTCCGCCTTATCGCCCGTTTAGGGCTCTGTGGCAATCTTAAGGGTCTAATTGCCATTAGAGGCCCTCTGTCCCTCGAAAACGTCATAAATATAAATTATGGCGGTATCAGATGGACGCTAATCGCGAATTACTTTGATGTTATGGTGAATAATTGGTGATTCTAATAGCTAGTATTTGGAATGGGGAAGCTGTTATTTATGTATTGACCGAAACCTTTTTAATTATATTAATACAGTCGACGGCAAACATATGTAGGTATACATTTTTGCAGCTTTGCAATTCGAAAAAAAATTATCAATATTTCTGACGTCGATTTTACAAGACGTAACATGACATGTCACGACAAAACATAATCATGGCAAGGTTGAAAAAATAAAATTTATCCAGAATCCATATCCAGAATTTGGAATATGGTATACTGTTATCTTAGCCACTATGTTGAAGATGAAAACAATTGAGCAACATTGTATGCCCATTTTACAAATTAATATTCAATTGCATGTCACGTGACCTAGATATTGGTGTGCAAACATTCAGTATAATTGAAACAGGTCTATGTCACTGGCGAGCGAAAATAGGTGGTCACCGAATCTAAATATGCAAATTGCTTAGCATAAGTCATCCTTGAGGTTTAAGTCGTAATACGATTTAAAATTCCCTCATTATTGTGGCGATTGAGCAAAGAAGTACAGCAACACAAGCTTTTGTTGGTGTCCTTCGGCCAATTCGTACGGTACCCACTTTCCGACCTCTTTTACATTTCCAATTTGACGCAAACGGATAATAATTGTTTTATCACTTACGCCGAAAGCTGGTACTAATTTAGAAGTGATTTGAGATGGATCCGCTTCCACTGTAGTCCCCAGTTCTTCGCTATTCACTTGAGTATCCGGTCGTCCACGAGGCCCATTTTGTAAATCAAAATTTCAAAAACGGAAGCGTTGGAACCAAAAAAGCACCGTTTGTTCGTTACCGGTACCTGCCCTCTTAGCATAAACACTGAAACACGATATTATAAAGTGATAAATCGTTATGAACTGTCAAAATATTTCAGATATAATGGCTACCTGCAAATTTTATGGACATTAATATATTATCAATGCCCAAAATAACAATATCAATATCCACAACATACTCAAAACTTCAAGATAATTAAAAAACGTCGTTAATCCTTCGGGCCGTTTCTTCTGCACTGGTCCCACGGTGGAACTCATATTCATAAATACCGCAAAATTTTAATTTCTCCATTGTTGTTTCAAATTTCAAGCCCAAACAAATGACATGAAAACAAATGAAACAGGAATTTTAAAACAACAAAAGGGGTCTTGACAGACAGACGGATGGACAACGAAGTGATCCTAAAAGGGTTTTGTTTTTCCATATTAGGTACGGAACCATAAAAATGAAATAAATCAATACTATTCTTGCAAATAAAGATTTTTTCTTTCTTTCTTTCTACTAGAAAAATTTCACCTCCACCAGGATTCGAGCCGGGGCGGCGGCGGTGTCTTCAATATCGCATTTGATTTTTTGTTACCTAAATTATTTTTTAATTGTTTAAGAAGTTTAAAAGAAAATGCAGTCACAAAAATGTAACGATTTTCAATTAAGAAAGGAAATATCAGTTCATGAACTGATATTTCCTTCCAAAGAATTTTATTTCAAGACTGTTTCTTGTATGTAGATATATACCATACTATAGAAAGCCGCGGTCACTACTTATTTCTGCTCTCCAGTATATTAAAGGAGTGCTCAATCACAACTATGCGGTGACAATAATACTCCCCTTGAAGTTTATTTACTTCTTTTCGTGCCATAGTATAAATATTACCACTATCATGACAGTTGCAGATACTCATCCTAAAATTTATTGGTATTTTGTATTCACCATAGGTGAAGCTCGCTCCATCGTCACTTATCATCAGGTAAAATAAAGGCAAAGAGGTCCCTTGTTGCTAAAAGAAAAGAAACAAAACTCATTTCCCAATGTTTTTATGACACAGCGAAAACATCTCCAATGCTTTTCACACTTAAAATAATCCCCAACCATTGTTTCACCGTTCAAACAATTCTCGAAGAGTTATCTCCTTAACTGCATTTCGGTGAGCAACTTCCACCCCTTCAGAAACTTTTATATTATCATCTAAAGCCAATTTATATGGCGGACAATAGTTGTCAAAGCACAAGCGGTGTACCGCGGCGTGAAATCGCGGGGCCGCGCGGTACACACGGCCTTTGTAAGGGCGCTTTTGTTTTTAATGTTTCCTTCGGCGATGGTGCGATGTATCAATCATTTCCAGTACTCACCTAAGTAGGACTGGAGCTACAAGACATTTCAGTTTTCAAAAAGCATTGTTTTTTTTAAGCATCATTATTATCACTATAACTGAAATAAATCTGTTCAGGGTCTGATTCTCGCGGATTCGATGAAAATTTGAATTGAAATTTTTCTCGAGCGGTAGGTAGCTACAGCTCAGCCAATCAGACGACTGGACATGTCGAGGTCCGCCATTTATTTATCAAATATCGCTTGACTTGTCTTGGATCGGTTTTCACTTCTTTAGATTTCAATGGAACAATTCTTTTTAATTTTCATAAATAAACCTTCAATAAATAATTTTAATTTGAAAAAATAATATGTATTTTTAGGTCTATATTTAGTCAAACAAAATGCTAGGTTAAATTCTACAATAAAAATTGAGTATTTACCTAAAAATTTAAAATCTAGTGTAAGTATAAAATAAATTAAATAGGACAATAAAGAAAAATAAACAAAAAATCTTACTTTTTTTGAAATTTACGTCTCACTATTTCCTAGCACTCGAGACAATACAAGCGACTTTTCATAAAAAGTTTCTGAGCTAAATCTCGAACAGACAAACAGAGTCGAATCTATAAGCGTTCTTTTTGACCATGAAACCCTAAAAAGACAGACTTTGTAAAGCATCTCGTCGTTTCGTTTTTTTTTCATTCACGTTAGAAAATCGTAAAACCGACATCATAAACCCGTCACTTCACGATTCGAAGACACATTCAATAGTTTTTAATTTGTTTACAAAATTTAAAGAGTACAACCGATCGACTTATCGCCGAACGGTTTACGACGCTATCTCGAAGGAAGCAATTAAAAATCTAGTAAAATTTTAATTTGCTCAGTGATATAAATCATGCCGCTTTCGGTACGTGTCGGCGGGAGACGTCGCAGGCGCTATTAAAGCTAGTCCCACTGAAAAAACTAACGTTAAAGTAAACTAAATATGACTTCCTATACGGCTGACCTGATTAAGGGCGGTGCGTCGTCGAGTAAAAGTTGCTTTTGTTTCAAATATATTATCTCAGAAAAAACACTCTTGCTTATGTATGTCTTGAATAGTTTTCATTGTGATATTTGAAATTAGCTTATTTTAAACGCTCTCCTGCAGTTCTGCTTTAGGAACATTTCATATTTTCTTAGAATCACAATAGCTCACTGAATCAATGTTCTTTCACTAGGTACCTAATTTTTGTTAACTTGAATGAAGAATTTCTCATTTTTGAAGAAAAAATGTTCCTAAAAAGTAATAAACTATGCATTGATATGAAGTTGTTTTCATATTTAGTTTCCTTGCTGTTATTTAGGCTTTTCATCTAATTTAAGATTTCTTGTGAAGCCCCATTACGATATCTATTATTAAGTTTTACCAATCAACACAAAAAATGCAAAGCTCGTTGTAAATTCGTGTGATTGGGTGATGACATTTAATCCCAAGACCGTTCAGGAATACACTCGCCTTAATGTCAACGAATTATTACTTTGTTTATTCGGCACACACACGGTTACTGCGGACCAAAATGCACTTTGTGCAACACCTTTAAGGTGTGTAATACCGTGATCTTAGTTGTAGTTTTATAGTAACATTATTACATTGAATTTGTAAATTGTTATGTGACGAGTTACATACTCGAACATTGTAAGGGTTACTTTTTTGACAGATATACGTTGTCAAAATGAAAGTCTACTTAAGGGCAAATAGGAAAAAAATGATTTTTTTTATTGCAGAAAGTTGGCAAACAAGCAAACCTGATGGTAAGTGGTAACAGTCACCTATAATATATGTGGCTCTTGTGAAATTCGCAGCAAAACTGCAACCCCCACAAGAACCACAGTGTACGTTGCCAACTTGTGACACAAGATGTAAAGTCACAGTACCCAGTAATTTCACTGCCATATCTTACCCTTCAAACCGGAACACAGCAATGCAAGCACTGCTGCTTTGCTGCAGAAATAGGTAAGACAGAGGTACCTAAGCAGACGATTCTGGTACAGAGTCTCCCTCCAGTATATTAAATACTACCTTTTGCCCGCGACTTCGTACGCGTAGAGTTTGCACGACCACGAGTCGCTAAAAGAGAGTATTGTAATTTACTTTAGAATTCAGATACGCTAGTATTAAATATTGTTACACCATCACATAATATTGTACTTGATTACTGCTGATGCTACTTATGTTGGTTAATTAACATAATATTACTTTAATTTTTTTTTGTGTCTCACCTCGTGATAAGCCAAGCCTATTAATATTTATGAATTAAATTTTTCTATTATATTTTGGAATTATCTAGTCTATTTTGGAAGGCCACTATTTTTAAATTAATGTTTATGTTACGCTCAAATGCCGATAACGCTCACTGAGCGAAAAAATAGCTCACAACGCGTTGTGGTCACAGTAAAACATCCACATGGCGAATTATGTATAATTAAAATATTTTCAATTTACTTTAAAAAATATATTGTTTAGATTATTTTTTGATATATTGTGGATTATTCTCTGATTATAGAAAATCGAAACTTTCATCAATTTAAAAAGATGACGTTTAATTCTACTTTGTATTACCTACATATTTTCATTTTTTTTTTGGGTTGCGTCTTATACATTTTTAACAATTAAATACTTTGACTTCACTCAAAACTCTGTCTATTGAAGCATGTATGTCAAAATAGTCAGGAGACAGCCAGTATCACAGAGCCCATCTTAATTCGTCCAAGTATGCCCGCCCCTGGGAGCAATAGGCCTGCGGCGAGGGTGACCACACTTTATCAGTCACCCGATAGCCGGCCAGCCGCCATCTTAGCCGAAATCGTTATAAATCGCGATGTATCGGACACTGGCCCTAATTAACCGTTAACGACAAGTTTTATTGCCGTCCGGCAGTTAGGGTTATCGCGGCTTCAGTTTAAACTGTCCGCCATATGTGGTTTAGTGCGTCTCAAGAATTATTGTTTAGGGATTGGCTTTCTATATAATTGTTGGTCAGGTTTCACAACGGTTGATTGGGGATTAAACTAAATTTACTGTGCATGATAAAATTTACAAGGAGGACCTTTTGTTTGGTAGGTCCTGAACCCGCGCCAAGTTCTATCGCCATAATAATATATTTAACAGAAAACATATTAATATATATTTAAATATACAAGAAGAAGAAAAAAACATGGGTGTTGTTGCGTGAGCCATACACATTACTCAATGTAAATTGTAAACCATTTGTGGAAGTTGAAGAGCCAAGGGCAAGTGGTTTGACACTAGGTGTAAGTTTTAGTGTGCCAGGATTAGCATTTCCATACTCAGCATCAAAAATCCAATTCAACGAGTTACAAACCATATATTGAATTTATTTATCAAAAAATAGGGTTTTTGGCCCTTTGTGGCGGGACCTTAGGGTTGAAGCTAAGAAAAATTGGACAAACGGAGAGATCCGTTCACAGTGCGAAACCAATATAGGTATATGTTACAAATAGGAGTACCTATTTTTGAATTCTCTGGTACTCAGTGTTTCCTCTCATGAGAAGCGTACAAGAAAGGCACAGAAATAAAGAAGGTATTTCTTTTGTTTTTATCGTTAATACAGTCATCATCACTAATCGCCAGATGAAGTCAAACCCTGCGTAAAAATCGTCTTTGTAGGTAACTTCCCAGTACCAAGTCGCAAAAAGAAAGATTATTTTTATTAACAAATATAAGACCTTGGCAAGGTAGCGGCCAGAATAATAATTAAATGCAAACAGGCGTATTTACAAAACGGAGTCTTTGTTCTCAAAGCGCTGTAACAAAGCAGTGTGGAGCGGCCGCTACACGCCAGTGAGGTATTCCCTCTTAATTTCATCAAATCGTTGAGTTTCGCATATTTTCTGAGTCATTTGGTTTTAATTTTGCCCGGTCTAAGCGATTAAACTCGCGTAATTTGTTCAAGTGAAATATAATTATTTATTTGAGTTTATTTACTTGACCTGAGGGAACATCAGCCACGTTACTCGTGGTTGTACCTCTCATATTGAATAGAATAGTATGTGTGGGAATTACAAAAGTCTTGCGGTTTCGTTGTGTATGTCATCCCAATACATTTACTTAGCTGTTCTATTTTGTTTAAAATTGTGTATGCCCTTATAAGAGGCTATTTTATAAGTAAAAACCAAATTATGACACCATTTATTTATTTAAACTTTATTGCACTATAAAGGTACAAAGAAATAAATATACAAAATGTATTACTCACATTTACTAACATGAAATCATAACCTAAATATTATCCTATAAACTCAAACCAAAAAATCTCATTCAATATAATACCTTTACAGGCACTTATTGATGTCAAACAAAACACAAAAATATAATCAACCAAGAATCTAATTTAATAATATTATTTATCTAATCCTTGTATGTACACACACCCCATTATTCTTGATAAATAGATTCCAACTTAATTATAAAAATTCTAATATAATAGTATCAGAAATAATATAATTATTTTGACAACAAATGCAAACTTAAACATTACGTAATCAGTGCTTAAGTTAATTAATAGTGTTTATATATTTATTACAAAATATATTACTGCCATCATCTCACCTAAATTGCTGTGTAAACTTGCAGAGTGCATGGTATTTTAAATTGATTGAATATCAATTCTAAATATTTATAAATACATAAAGATGAGCAATCAAATAAAAAAAATACTTCCGCGTAACGCTACACCAGTATATAGCACATACGTTGACAGGATGAGACTAAAACGGAAACATCTCAAGTATTTCGTACCTGTTTTGCAAGTCCCCTCCGTCTTATGATAATATATCGGAACATAAAGCATCATTAGGTCAGCTCCCCCCTCCCCCCGCTCTCCTGATAGTTGTTAATTGTTCTTAACGACCTCTCACCGGGGCTCTGAGGTGATCTTGATTAAAGTCACTTCGGGGAGTGCTCACTTAGCTTAATTGTTGAGTTACTGTTACTTTCAAAATGCATTGGGCATTGCTGATTAAGCTGGTGTAGTTATAGGCTGATTACAAAACAGTTTCAACGCAAATATTTGGCATAGACGCTAATAAATCAAAATTGGCGTGGATGCCTACCTTATCTAATATGTTTTTACCTATTTGTTTTGCGATACTTCCTTACGTCTTCATATTATGATACCTTCATATGATATTTACTGGAGGAAGACTCTGTACCAGGGTCGGCTGTTTAGGTACCTCCGTCTTACCTCCTGCCGCAAAGCAGCAGTGCTTGCAGTGCTGTGTTCCGGTTTGAAGGGTAAGATATGGCAGTGAAATTACTGGGTACTGTGACTTTATATCTTGTGTCACAAGTTGGCAACATACACTATGGTTCTTGTGGAGGTCGCAGTTTTGCTGCGAATCTCACAAGAGCCACATGTATTATAGGTGACTGTTACCAGTTACCATCAGGTGGGCAGTTTGCTTGTTTGCCAACTTTCTGCAATAAAAAAACCTCTAACCTCTATTTATTTCGATTTTAATTCGCTAACAACGTTCACGTTAATTTTAAACAAATTTGTCCCTGTAACAAAATGTTTAAAATAAAAAATATGTGACTAATTAATATCATTCTTTTTGTGTTCAGGTTTGTCTGAATAAGAATATGGTGTTCTTATAGAATAATCTTAATTAATTATTTGATATTCTAAATACTTAATAGATTAGAAATACCTAATTAAAAACTTATCTATACAATCTATACTCTATACAAATAAATAAAATTCAAGTGTCTGTTTGTAATGTCAAAATAACAAGTTTTTACTAAATGGGTATGAATGTATATCGGGTACCAATAACAAAAACACAATTTAAAAAAAAAATTGTCTGTCTGTCTGTCTGTCTGTTCCTGCTAATCTCCGGAACGGCTGGACCGATTTTGACGGGACTCCTACTAATAGATAGCTAATTATATGAGGTATAACATAGGCTACTTTTTAATTAAGATCTCACGCGGACGAAGTCGCGGGCACAGCTAGTCTGTAATAAAACTGTGCAAACTAATTAAGTATGACAATGTTTGCAACGAGTTCATCGTATTACAAAAGTAGAGCAATTACCTACCTACTTTCTAATAATAATTGCCTTGTGTTGTCTACAAAATTACGCAATTATATTGACAGTTACACTATAACATACGTTACATTCGTGTTGTTCAAGTTTGTTCTATCTACTGGATCGTAATTTCGTCACTTTACTTATCCGTTTCCGTGGTGTAGCGGTTATCACATCTGCCTAACACGCAGAAGGCCCCCGGTTCGATCCCGGGCGGAAACATGCTTTTTTTTCGGAAATATTTTTCGTTTTCCGTAATTATTTTTTTTTTGGGATGTAAATGGTGTTGAATGGGAAATTCGGAATAATTTCTGGATTAAAACTTTTAAATTTAGTTTTTTTAGCTGTGCTAAGACATTTTTACAATTAATAATTTGCTGACTAGCTATTGCCTATGGCAAAACGGCCCCCTTTTTTGTTTTTATTGATATATTGATATATCTAAAATTTGTTTTTTTATTTATTTTATCTATAAAAGCAATACTCATTTTAAAAACAATATAACTTAACATATTTTTTATAAGATGTAGAGTAAATTAGATCAATTTATTGGAGAATAATTATAAACAAATTATAACATAAGGTTTTAAAAATATATTATTTTTTGTAATTAATTCAATTTAGATAAATTATATGATACTCTCAGCATTGCAAGGACATATTTTTTGAAAATTATAATAAATGATTTCAAATTACCTATGAGCTAGCTTATTTTTTAAAAAGTCCAGTGAATAAAAAATATGTTTCCGCCCGGGATCGAACCGGGGGCCTTCTGCGTGTTAGGCAGATGTGATAACCGCTACACCACGGAAACGTATATCACGTGGAGTGAAATTTTGGTTCAATGTGTACACACACAGTTTTTTTAATTAATAGGTTAACCTGTGTGAAAAATATTAATTCTATCGCGACTATATCACATCAGTCATCACTTATCATAAACATTATCAACCGAAACATCATAATATCCAACGCAGTTTTCAGGTAAATTTGCAACATCTTACCAATCTATATCTATACTAATATTATAAAGAGGAAAGATTTGATTGTTTGTTTGTTTGTATTTATTTATTTATTATTTATTTAATACTTCCAGTACATGTGTGTACAGAGGCGGACTTAATGCCAAAGGCATTATCTCCCAGTCAACCTTTGGGTGATGCAGAGAAAACGAAGTAGATGTACAACATTAAAATAAAACTGGTTTTACATTAATTATAAGCAATATATTACAAAAATATATTATAATATAGCCTTGAAGTTAACTTGTAATAACTAACTAATATAAATACATAAAATACTAATACATACATATTTTAAGTAAAATAAACTAATATATATTTTCTTACTAAATTAAACGACGTGTAGAAGATTATCCGCAGTTAAGTAACAAAATTATTTGCTTGAAAAGGCTTCGAAATTACTGAACCGATTTTGATGAAAGTTGGTATAGGGATAGTTCGAGACAAGGGGAAGGACATAGGGTAATTTTCCTACGGTAAAATATATAATTCCCACGGGAAAACAAAAATAACGCGGGCGAAGTCGCGAGCGGAAAGCTACTTACTTATATTCGGCCGCAAAAGTATTAAAAAAACTAATAAATATTTTTATACTGGCAATGATATTGGCAAAGTCCGTGGGCGGCGGTTACCACTTACCATCAAGTGGGCCGTTTGCTCGTCTGCCTTCTAAAGCAATAAAAAATGAAAAAAAAACCTTTTTAAAAACAAGCTTTTATTTAAATGCACTAAAAAGAATTAATAAACTTTTACACTAAAACTTTTACTTATAACGTAATTTCACATTTGACACTATTTATATGACATAAAAGCTGGTCGCGAGATTTACTTGTGTGTAGTAACTTAAAAGTACTTAAAAGAGTACATTTAAGTACCTACTCGTACCTATTTACTTTGAAAAGTGTAATGTATAAAATTATTCACATCAAATTATTTAATTTACTTGTTTATCTAGGTACAAAAGTAAATCTCGCGACAAGCTTTTATGTCATATAAATTGTGTCAAATGTGAAATGACGTTATAAGTAAAAGTTTTAGTGTAAAAGTTTATTAATTCTTTTTAGCGCATTTAAATAAAAGCTTGTTTTTAAAAAGGTGTTTTTTACGTTTAATTTATTTTTTACTTTTTAGTTATCACTGGACACGTTTCTCAGTCTGTTCATCTCATTCAACGCATCATTGTTGCAAGGTTCAGCTCAATCGGTTTAAGATATCTACTTCAAAATTGATTTTTAGCTTTAGAAGTACGACATATTGGATATATAGTGACGTCACATTATTTTTCGAGTTACTCTTAGCAAGACCTTTTATTTGATACCCATATTGTAGGAGTGCATTAAAAATAATTGGTCCGCCATCTTGGGTATGCCGCCATCTTAGATTTAAAATGACGTCACACAGTCAACCATGCATTTTCATCCAAACTGAACGTGTATACAAAATTTCAGCTCAATCGGTTAAAGATATCTGCTTCAAAATTGAGTTGCAAGATTCCACCCGAACATACTTACATACATTGCAAGTTAAATAAAAGCTTGTAAAAACCATATTAGTTAATAAGTAAAGTTTATTTTATTCACTGAAAACTGTGAATAAAAAGCACTTTTAATCACTATTTTGGAGTTTGAATTTGGAACACACCTCTATCTCAATGCTGTACAACCTACTTGCATAAAAATACTCGATATTAAATGTCTATTTTTCCTTAAATCTTTCTTTTTCTCGTGGTCATGGTATAAAGTATGGTATGCAACTCCTGAATAAAATGGATGATTCCTTCACTTGCTCGTAATTCATCTATGGCCCTCGCTTTAAATCCGTCCTTTATTCACTATTGGCATAATATACTATGTTACTATTAACACTCGACAAAGGGCTCGCGATTCTTCAAAAACAGTGAATAACACGCTCTTTGTTTCACTGAGTGAATAAAAAAATTGAATGTGGAACATGCGCGAATATACGGATTATAGTAAGAAAAAAGGAAAACGTACAGAGATTGCACACTCTCGCTATAAAAACGTACCAATTACCGCCAAAACGTAATAACTCGATGTATGGAATATGCCTCAATTTAAAATTTTAAGAGTAATTATTTTCTCGTAGTCAATGATAAAAAGTAGAGTACCTAACACGTGAAAAAAAATCGTCTCGACTCTTGTATCCCTTGATCCGCTCAGGATTCTATTCTAGAATCTTTCGTTCCTCTCGGGATACAACTTAGTGCCTCGAAAAGAATTCACCTTTTTTTCATTTGTTGGGTAATCTACTAATAAAAATAGTAAAGCTGGCATTATGAAATAAAAATTAATATTTTATTTTGTTTAATACTTAACACAAATTATTTGGCAAAATTCGAACTTACACCTTCAACATACCGACCGAGAAGACGTCATGACCACTGAAAGAAAGGTGAAATTTTTCACGTATTAATTTTGAGGGTGATTGATTGTTTTAGCATTGGTAAATAATATATGTAAAGTCCTAAAAATCGAATTTAACCGTGGTAACATTTCATAGAACTAATGGCAAAATTATCGACGAGAAATTTCCGACACAAACAAAACAATTCACCTCTCCATTTGTCGACAAGTAAAGCGAGCAGAACTGACCCTTAATTGAATGTAGAGTTAGCAAAGTTGTAATATGAATAACCGTAACCCATTTCAGGTGGCGAAACACGGCGATATATCAAAGTTTGCAAGTTAGCCGAGTGCGAGGTGCGCCTATGAGTTATGTCGACCACACGCCGACGGACGCGGCGCAAGTGACGGGTGGCTGCGGATCTTATGATACAGAAAATGTCTCAATTACTACACTACACATCACAATGTAAGGGATTATCGAATGTTTGTATGTAAGATACAGTTGAACACAGACTTTTCTTCTCAAGAATTCAAAAACGTTCACTGATAATAAATAGTAAAACACTTTTAGATCATTTCTCTGTGTCGCGTCACAAGGGCGCGTTGACGGATGTCTTAATTAACTATAAAGATGTTTCGCAGACTAATCCTCATAATACAGACAAAAGCTTGAACAAAATCTGAACTGTATCTAACATCGTTGTTCACTTCGCCGACAAAAGAATTGAGGTTATATGGGTCCCAAGTTCAGGCTAATTATTTACAGACAATTATTTACACAATGCACTTTTTCACATGGCATGTAATTCATATTCAGGATTTGAACTGACTTGTTTTACTTGTATCAATAAACCAAATTTTAGAAAACTAGCCAATTCCGAGCGAGTAGTATGTACAATCAATTCTATGTTATAATTTTTGCTACTTTGTAACAAAAATATTTATCGCGAGTAATTAATAGACGCCGTTGAATGTATAAACATTATTTCGAAAATCATTATTTCTTTTTTTTTCAGAAAGTTATTACTTGTGTCGAATAGTCATACAAATACACCTACCAGACATCTTGGGGCTTCGTTATCTATCCCTTAAGGCAAGATTAAAACAATATTGTAATAGAGACACGCGGTAAGAGGGTTACCGCGAATGGCACCATGTCGCTCCCACTGATTTGATTTTGACATTGTTTGTGTGGTCACAAAACTCCAAAGAGCCTAGACGAAGTCACATACGCAGTCGTGTGTTAAAATATCAATGTCTTGTAATGTTATTCTCAAACATTGACATTTTAGGTAATTAAACGCAGCGAACGCGTATGTAACTGGCTTGTGGCTCTGTTCGCCAGTCTCCTATGACTTGCAGGCGTAAGTTTGACTGTTACCTAAACGCATTTATCGCGGCGCGGACCTGTCTCGAGTAATTGAGTTACCGCTAAGAAACTGGGACCCGCCTGGGACGCTCGCTGACTGACTATTACACTGTATCTCGGAGCACTGCCTCATTGATCTGCAAGTTTAGGGATGGTAACGAGATTTAAGAGGTGTAGTGTTTATCTGACGCGCCGACTTGGTACCTAAGACCGCAGTATAATAACGATATGCTGTGTTCCTGCTGCGTTACGTAGAATGACCATATTTGGGTGAGCCAGTACTCTGGGCTGATGGCGTGATATTTTGGCAGCTAGCTTAATTGAAGGTAAGTTTGGTATCAATCCCTATGGGAATATGGCAATTGAACCCCACGATTCTTTGCCGTCGTGTCATATAAATTGTATTTCCCTTAAAAATAATAAGATAGGACTGGCTGACATTAACTCGGGTATGATGATTGATGATAGATAGATGTCAGATAAAAGCGGTACTTTACACCGGCCCAAACACTTATCTATATAGGTATATACACGGTGTTTCATAATAACCAATAAATAAATTAATGCGTTATCTAAAACTAATTATTAAATTTTGTTTACCCGTAATGTCATTCAACCCAAAATTTTCATGTAAATCATAGACATGATGATGATACTATGATATACATGAAAATTTTGGGTGGAATGACATTACGTGTAAACACATTTTGATAATTAGTTTTAGATAACGCATTGATTATTTATTGGTTATTATGAAAGACCGTGTATAAGAGGAGATGTTCCCATCTATAGACTCACGCACAGCCGTAACCGGTAATGGTAGAAACGTGAAATTTGGACAGTTGTTTTAATTCAAAATGCGGACGCACACTAAGAAGGGATTTAAAAAAAAATTAACCCTAAAGGGATGAAATAGGGGTTGCAAGTTTGTATGGAAAAATCTTTAAATTAGCAACCATTTTGATAAAACTTTAGATTCATGCTGTTAAAAATATTTCATTGAACACGTGTTTAATGGTTTATTGGAATTCACCCCCTTAGGGTTCAAAATAGGGGTTGAAAGTTTCTATGGAAAATATTTAAAATCTGCTCCAATTTCTACGAAATTTATTATCGGGCTTAAATAGGCTACAAAATTATTTTCCTATGGGAAAATATGGATTCCCACGGGAAAACAATAATAACGCGGGCGAAGCCGCAAGCGGAAAGCTAGTACTCTGTAAGTCCCAAGTACGGCCACAAATAAAGTACCTACTGCTGTCATCTGTGGGCGGGAGTACCAAAGTACCAGTTCGGACCTTTTGACGTGATCCGGAG